>CM053271.1:11357385-12590885 GCA_028583415.1 Protea cynaroides
GGGCGACTCGGTCCGAGTTACTGCCCAACCCATTAGGGTTTTCATAGTTGACCTGGCGATGACCGGGTCAACGCCACCAGAACCTTTTATATTTTTATTTATTTATTTATTCTCCCACCAGCGAGTGAGATCCACTTGCGGATACCGCCGACGAGTGCCAGCACGTCTGGCGGCATACGCCGGTGATTTTTATATTGCCGGCTCCATCTCTTCGAGACCTTTCCAATGATATATTGTTTGACTTATTTTGCTAGTCAAAAAAATTTTGTCTGTAGAAAACTCTTGTTTAAAAAGAAAAGTCAATAAACTTTTTCGAACATTGTGTCATACCCTATGAACTGTGATGCTGACAGATCTTATCGATATTCGATCCAAAACTTGAGAAATATTTTTTTTTTAATTTGACCATTCATTATCAGTCTTTATAATCAATCTCAATTGATTCTAGGTCTGTATGGTTGACTCTGATACCAACTGTTAGAAAATTATGTGTTTAGGGTTTCTATGAAACTCATTCTCCATCCATACAATTGTCCTAGAACACAATAAAGAAGTCATTAACTATGAATCATAAAGACATACCTGTCAGTGAAGAGATTAATTCCCATACGCTCTACGACGCTCCAAGCTTTGATCGAAATCCCTCAGCTACAGTCTTTCACAGCCTCCAGAGGATATCCTGATGTCTCTTACTAATGGATGCAGAAAACTGATTAACCGTGGCTGTGGGGACTCTAACTCAGTATTTATAGAATACTGCTGTAACCCTAAAACCCTTTCTACAATAGAATTAGAGTTACCAAACCTATCTCATACCATGTGACGAACCAAACCAAATCGGTTATATCGTGTCAATCAGACTCCCACTGAATTAACTAGTTTAGGTAATTAATTAAGCCCACATAAATCTAACAATAGACCCCAATGTCTCTCCCTATTTAAATATCAAATTTCTTATCACACAAAGCTAGCCTCATGACAAAGAACCTCTCCAAAGGATGCATACTACTGTATTGATTATGAAATGAGTGTATGCCAATAACAATTATCTACTACATGTATGATGATTTAGGTATTGGAATTTGAGACATGATTGATTTTGATCATATCTTAAATATCTATTTAGTTATTATAATTGTCGCATCATTCTCTCATATGGTACAGTAAAATAGATCGTGCCAAGGCCATTTTACCCAAAAAAAAATACAACATAAACACATCTACTCGTCCACAAGTCAATTAAATTACTGTAAGACTATTATCAGGGCTGTTATCAATCAGTTTGGTTTTAATTAATTAATTTGGTTCGGTTTCAATTCACGTCATAGAAAAGAAAAAAACAAAATTGAACCAAATAAAAATTGGTTTGATTTATTTGGTTTTGGTTATTGGATTTTAAATGATTTGGATTTTGATTTTCAGGTTTATTTATTGCCTGATTCGTGGATATGATTGATAATCGATTCGGATGAAAAATCGAGAAAAAAAAAAAAAGAAAGAAAAGAAAAACCAGGCCAGAACCAAATTAATGGACCATGGTAATGGGTCTAAATATTGATTGATACCAAATCGGTCAAATTGGCCGCTTCATGTCTTCATACCACGTGTCGATCATTCAACGGAATCGATTGCCACATCTAGTTTAGAATTTTTAAAAAGAATAAATTTCTGCTACCCCCAAAATAGTTTCAAAACATCACCTACCACCCATACGTTTCAAAAAACATCAACTACCACCCAAACATTTACCACCGTTAATCAAATAGATCCATTCCGTTAAATCAATCCCGTTAGTTGCTGATGTCATCAAAAAATAATGTGAAATGGACTATAATACCCTAATAGATAAGTCAAAAGACTTTTTTACCCTCTTAGCAAAAAAAAAAAGAAAAAAAAAGAAAAGAAAATGAGAACTCAACCTAAACCTAAGCCCGAGTTCAACGGAAGAAATCAGAGGAAAGAAAATTCGTTCGATAGTCTCCACTCTCCTCTCCACCGACGACAATGTTCTTCCCCATCACCTACGAGCTGGAGCCGTGTTTGAAGGTATGCTCTACTCTCAATCTCTCGGCTTCTCTCCTTCGGTGGTTTCCCCCAACATAATTTCAGGTAATAGAAACCCTAAGAAAAATTGTGTGAAACCCTTTCTTCTTCTAGACTCTGGAGAACGACAGTCGCTAGCCATTTTGGAGGGGTTGCTGGAATCTCTGAGAACGACAACCCTAAGTTTGAACTTCACATATAATATTCACTCGACAGCATTGAAAAGGAAAGGTCCGTGGTCGCGTGGGGCTGCTGTGGCCGACAGAGTTGTTTGTCCACCATTAGGGTATGTAATTTGAAAGAAATTTTTTTTAATTTGGATTGTTAATTTGATCTGATTTTTTTTTGGATTCTTAATTATCTTTTTCGATTCACCACTGTAGGTTGTCCTATTCTAGTTCGCTGCCCACGTGATTAGCAGATATTCATGAGCTTGGTAAGCTTTTCCCATTCTCTTTTTGTTTTGACTGTGGGGGATGGGGTAAAGAACTATGGAAATGATGTTGTCTTTATCTATTTGTGGCTTTGACTCTGTAGTTGTGATGGCGAGTGGTGAGTGCAAAGGGGATAATTCTTTATTGATGGTCCTCCACCATCAATAAAGAACAGTATAAGGGGGACAATTACCACGACCTGGTCCCCCACCATCCGAAATCAATAATATAAGTGGATTGTTGTTGACTAATATAGATTTTTTCAATAGACAATTCTTCCTACGTGTATTGCTATTGCATATCAAATTACCCAAAAGTAGGCATATCAAATATTTGTATTGCTGTTGCAAAATCAGATTACCCAAAAACAGGTTTATAAAATTTTATGCTTTTGTTTCAACATTAATGCAAATGTGTTTTATGTCTTATTAAAATGAAAGTCATACCATGATTAATAAAACAGGTTTACAAAGAAGATTAATCTTAATTTAACATACACTTTTGCATTGTTGAAAGTCATACCATGATTGTTCCTCTTTTGACTGCTTCTCTCTTTATAATCACTATAATGGATAACCATGCATAGTAAAATCAGTATGAAAGTGCTTCAGTTCCTTGGCTCTTTTCTCTGTTCAATGGTGCGGCTTAGTGGTGCTGGAATAATTGTGTTGGTTGTTAGAACTTGAAAAGGTTTCAATCTGGAAAGGAGATACTACACATGTGAAGTGGGGAATTGAAGCATCATATAATTTTGTAACCCGTGATTGCTCTAGGTTGATCCTTAATTGCCATGTTATTTGCTATGTTCTTAATTGTTACTTAATATTTTTTTCATCTTATCGACAACACTCCCGTAATGGCCGAAAAACAAAGCGTTTACTACATCTAGCAGGATCACACTGAGCTAAAGTTAGTGGATGCTGATATGTTTAGTTGGATTGACCTTGTACATACTGCGTATTGTACAGTTCTCAGTGAAATTCCCGAAGGTCGATCTGTGACATTTTCTGTCAAGGCAGAATTTCCAGATGGTGATTACTATGGAGTTAGTAATGATAAGGAAGTAGTAGAGGTGCTTGAAATGTTTAAAATCCTAGGAAGAGCTATTTCCATGCATATATGTGATGTCAAAGTGGGTGAGGCGATAGAGGAAAATTATAAGATCAATGGGTATGACTCAAAAATGATTGGTAGGCCCCGACCTCGAAGGAGAACAATTGGTACAGTTGATTTACAGGAGATTCCTAGTACTTCCATTATACATCCTACTGAGGTGAGCAGGTCTGTACTAGAGGTGCCTAGCAGTGCCATTAGTACTCCTACAGTTGTGAATGAGGCAGCCCAAAGTGGCAACCAAAGGCAGCAGAAGAATACAACTAGCAAACTGATGGTAAGAAAGAGCATGCTAATACTGATTTGAGGAAGAAGAAGGGCAAAGAACCAGCTATTTCAATAGAAGAGTTTGAAGATGATGAGGATGACCCATTGGATAGCAACTGGGACATTGATGTAGAGGATACTTGTAAGAACCCGTGCTTTAAAACCCGGTTTAACCATGGTTTTATGCGATGGCAGGTGCCCCAATCATAACCGGATCGGAAAGCGAAGCCGGGCAAGGGACCGCGCAAGAAGCAGGGTGAAGAACCAATCATTTTCAGGTACGAAAAATGTGTAAAATTGGCTAAGTTCATACCGGTCTCACTATACCGGTCTCACCATACCGGATGCACTATAGTGCAACCGGTATGGTATACCGGTCTCACCCATACCGGTCTCACCATACCGGATGCACTATCCTGCAACCGGTATGGCATACCGGTCTCACTATACCGGTCTCGCTATCCTGCGACCGGTATGTGCGAGACCGGTATGTGTTTGGAGCTGTGTTTCTCTCAAAAATGGAAACTTAAAGTTTCCATATGAGGGGGAGCGTGTTTTGGACGGCCTCCCTCTATTAATAGAGGGGGAGACGCTCCGTGAACCCCTTTGTTCTGAGAAGGAGTTGAGGGTTCAAGGAGGTTGACGCCGCCAAGGAAGGAGCTGTCGGTGGAGGAACTCGCCGCCAACTGACAACCGCTATCGGTAAAGTGCTCTATCCTTCCTGTAGGGTTGTTTATCGGATCGGAGCCGCGAAGCGGCGTGAGATCTGATGGAAAAGGCTTAGATTCATTTCGTCTTTCTTTCGGATCTGGTTGGTTTTTGGCATTCTAGCCAAGATCCGTAGGATCCTTCAGAGACTGGACCTTAGCAGAAGATAGGTGAAACCTTAGGGAGCTACCGTGGAGACCTCGATCTCAGAAAATCACGCCGTAGGGTATATCCTTGGGAAAATCCTGCGGTATGGGCCGCGGTGAATACCGCTGGCACCATACCGGTCGCACTCGGCCCGGATCCGAGTGAGACCGGTATGTGTGCATCCGGTATGCATACCGCCGGCACCATACCGGTCGCACTCGGCCCGGATCCGAGTGAGACCGGTATGTGTGCATCCGTATGCATACCGCGGCACCATACCGGTCGCACTCCGGCCAGATCTCGAGTGAGACCGGTATGTGTGCATCCGAGTATGCATACCGGTCTCACCTATACCGGTCTCACCCATACCGGTCTCACCATACCGGTCTCACTATCCCGCGACCGGTATGTGCGAGACCGGTATGTGTTTTGAGCCCTGTTTGTACGGGAAAGCCGGGTTTTGGCTTCTAAAACTCTAATAAATGGAAATTAACATGAAAATATGGTTGTGTAGGACTTATATGTGAAACTTCGACGCCGAAAAGGATTAACACCACGCGTCGGTAAGGGACAAGACCCGAAACTTAAATTAAAGATTTAATAATAAACCTTAGAGAGCTCTTTAATTTTCTGTATCAAATTATATGCTTGTTTGATGGATTGTGCATATCACATGTCATGTAGTGTAATTCTATTTGATTTATCTGTTCATGCATTTCATATGCTAGGTGTGATGGATGTTAGACATGTGATTGTTTTAGTTGGAGTGTGGAATGGGAAGGGCCGGGGGCCTGGGATCATTCCTCACTCCGACGCCTTCGATAAGCACCTTATCTTAGCATGCTTGGTATGGGTGGGGTATCGGGGGAGGTTATGGCGGGGTGGTCTCCGATGTTGACGTTGATCGGCCGCAGATGATGTGGCATGGTGATCTCCAATGTCGACGTTGACCTGGCCATGACGCTCTAGCTCTATCCTTATGCCATAGGGAGCGATGTTGGGATAGGGCCTACTTGCGTATAGTTCCATCTTGGTATGCTTGTTGCGGGTAGGGTATCGGGGAGGTGAGGTATTATGGTCTCCGGCCGGCCCGCACGCTCTAGCTCTATCCCTATGCCGTAGACGGCTGTACTAGGGTGGAGCCTACTTGTATTGACATCTAGGACTGGTTAGAAACGGAACCCACTTGCAAGCCCTTGCCAATAGGGGTTTAGGTATTGGTACGGTATGGGGTATCAGGAGGAGGACGTGGGATTGTGGTTCTTCCTGCCCGCCAGACTCGAGTCCTATCTCCATACCGGAGTGAGTGATGTGGGGCAACAGTAGTAGTGTGGTAGGAGCCCGACTATTGGGTGTGCCCACACTCGTGCATGGAGGTGCGGTGGCCGCCAAATCTTACCATAACACAATTGCAAGTTATACCGGCCCAAAGTGTAATGTTAACTCATGCATGTGGATGTTGCATTGGTCTTGTGCTTTTTTACCGAGCCGTGTGGTAGCTCACCCCGATATATATATCTCTTTTCGGATTTGGATGCAGGGGTATACGGTGGAGGACTACGTGGCCGCCCCGGCCTACGGTGCGATGGCCGCTCTGGAGAGACACGAGTGTGGAGGACGAGCATGATGCGTTATGCGAGTGCTCTTTCTGTGTCTTTCCTCTTTGATTTGATTATTTTTCAATTAAAGCTTTGTAAATAAATATTATTTAAATTTTGATGGATGATGAAATAACTGGATTAATTATTTAATTTATTATTTAGTTCAGCTCATTGATATATTTTTCCCTTTGCTAGTATTACTCGGTTTTTGATGGTTTGCTCAGGAATGATTGGTTGACACGGTCTTTCGAGATCCTGGTGTGAACCGTGGTTTATTATCGGTTCACTCACACTTCTGGTTCAGCCGGAATTGGGGTGTGACAATACTAGAGAATCCTCTGTTGATTCTCAAGATGGTGAGGAGTCGAAATATGATGAGGAGGAGGACCTTAGTTTTTCAGACATAGAAGAAGAAGTTGAAGATGAAAGCACTACTAGGGATACAGAGGCTGACATTGATCACTTGGAGAAGGTTAATATTCATGTTGGCTCTGTTTTTTGAGGATGTGTACACATACAGGGAGAACTTTGACCGACCTAATTGTCCAAGAAGGGTGTAAGGTCATAAGGTTGAAAAATGAAATAAAGAGGGTTACTACAATTTGTGCCTGAAGGTTGTCAATGGAGCATACATCTTGCTCGTGATCGCGATGGTAGATCTTTTAAGGTGAAAAGGTATGAGCCTACGCATACTTGTAAAAGGGAGGCTTCAAACAGCAAGAATGCCAATGCAGTCTGGATAGCCCGAAAACTGGCTAATAGGTTAAGGGTTGATCCAAATATGAAAATTAAGAGCATGGAGGCTGCTATCAATGCCAGGTATGCGATTAACCCGAAACCACAACAATTATATCGGGCTAGATTGGTGGCTAAACAAGAGAACTTGGCAAGCCACAAAAAATCATATGCTCTACTGCAACCTTATGGTGAGATGCTTCTACAGAGGAACCCTGGGAGTTCATTCAAGATGCAATTTGAAGACATGTCTTCAGAAGATTCCATTCCAGTGTTTAAAAGGCTTTTTGTTTGCTTCTCTGCTTGTAAAGAAGGATTTATTCAGGGATGCAGGCCTTTCATAGGGATTGATGGTTGCCACCTGAAGGGGGCATATCAGGGGATCCTATTGGCGGCAACGTCAATGGATGCAAACAATGGATTGTTCCCTATTGCTTTCAGTATTGTTGAAAGTGAAAACAAGGGAAGCTGGCTATGGTTTCTGACTGCATTACATGATGCATTATCTTATGATGGGGTTCCTCTGACATTTATGTCAGATAAACATAAGGTATATTAGATTTCCCAATTTGTATTTCAATGTCAAGCATATATTTTTTAGGTTTGAAAAACATCCTCTTACATTATTTTTCTTGTTAAATTGCCATAGGGCTTATCAAAAGCTATTTTTGAAATTTTTCCAAGTGCCAACCAAAGGGTTTGTTGTAGGCACCTTTACAACAACTTCAACAAGAAATTTCTTGGTTTACTTCTTAGAAAATTATTTTGGACTGCGTGCAAAGCTTACAATCCTACGGACTTTAACATAGCCATGATTGAGATTAAGGCAATAAATAAGGAAGCATTTGTATGGTTGATGAAGAATCCTACATCATATTGGGCCAGGCATGCCTTTGACCATGTTATCAAAAGTGATCATGTTACTAATAACATGTCAGAGTGCTTCAATAATTGGATTAATCCTTTAAGGGGCAAGCCTATTCTGATATTGGTTGATGAAATGAGAAGGCAACTAACAGCAAGGATGCAAAATAGGTATCAAAAGGGTTGTAGTCTGAAAGGGAGCTTGACACCTGCATTCCAACAAAAATTAGATATGGCTGGCAGTGCATCTAGGAGTTGCCAGATCTTGTCATGTGGTATAGATGAATATGAGGTTGATGATGGCCAGAGCAGGTATGTTGTAGACATGAAGAAGAATCAGTGTGACTGCTGCGCCTGGGAAGTTACTGGACTCTCATGTAAACATGCAGCAGCTGCTATCTTTTTCAAGCAAGGAAGATTGGAGGATCATGTATCCTCATATTTTTGGTGTCAAAAGTTTATGCTTTCATATAGTAGGGTTATTCATGGGATGCCTGGGTTGAACAAGTTCAGGAACAATGAAGAGCTGCATGTCATACAACATCCTCGTTATAGGAGGAAAGCTGGTAGGCCATCTAAAAAAAGGAAGAGAAGTGCTGAGGAAGAACCTAGTAGTGGAATTAGAAAGAAGACGGGTACTGTTACATGTTCGTATTGTAAATCACTTGGTCACAATAGTAGGAGTTGTAAAAAAAAGAAAGATGACCAAGGAACTTCCAGTAAAGAGGTATCACTTTTATTTTCCTATGCAATATAAAATGCACAATATTTATTTATGCTACTGATCTTATATTTGGTTTTGTAGAGAACCCAGGCTTCACAGCAAGGAACCAGGCTTCACAGCAAGGAACCCATGCTTCACAGCAAGGAACCCAGGCTTCTCAACGAACATCTCAGAAAAGAACCCATACTACACAGGTATGACTTCTGTGTTTCTTAATATCTAAAAAGAATATATCCATTCGTTTTTATGAAACCCATCTTCATTTTATATATGATACAGACAAGATCCCAAACTGCTAGGATGTCTCCAAAACCATCCATCCAGGCACGAGGCTTAGCAAGAATGGCTGCAAAAGCTGAAAGGCTTAGGAGATTGGCAGCAGAAGCACGTAAGAAGAAAAACCCTACAGGTAAAAACACGTATATGAGAGTGAAAATAATTTTACAACATTGTTCTGCATTTCATTTTATTTGGTTATCATCTTTCTCTTATTGGTTTTGCAGGAGTTTGAAGGTTAGGAGATTGACAGCAAAAGAGAAGGGCAGAAGAAAAAACCTACAGTTTTTTTTTTTTTTTTTTTTGGAAGTGGATGTTTCTTGATCTTGAATTTTCTTGATGCATACGACAGTTTGAAATGAGGGGAACAAAATGGTACATGGAATTTATTGTTTGTTCCATAGTAGTCATCTTGGCTGAATACTTGAATGAGGTTTAAGAACATGCCCACCTCATATACGAAAGAATGATCCATCTAATTGTTGTTTATGCGCTTTATTTGGATATTTGTCTTTGATTGCCTCTTACATGATATGTCTTGATTTCACCAACTTTATTTCCAATAGAAGAAGACATGACTGATACTGCCTACTAGGTGGTATTGACAAATGCTCATATGGTGTTGCTCCATTCCCAGTAGCTCAATCCTGGTTGTGGAGTTTGAGTCGGGTAAGCATGTGGAGTAGGAGCACTGCTATGTTGGTGATACATGGAATTTATTGTTTGTTCCCAGAAAACTTGGCATTAGTCGTTATGTGGTGATACAGAGCTTGGTACTGTGGTGACTCAATTCCAGCCCTGTTGGGAAATTCAGCAGGTTAATTAGTGGTGATTCCAATTGAGGCCATTGGTGGTGATTCTAAGCCGGGAAATTCAGCAGGTTAATTTTCAGTCCTATTTCCTTCTCCTTAGTTACTAAGTTGTAAACAACTATTGTTTCACTTTCGTCTCACTTTTCACATCAGATCTTGATGCTGGTATAAAATCCAACTCCATCCATCGATCTCTATTTTTGTCCACAATAAACTTATCGGGTAAGCATGTGGAGTAACATTTATCTGTATGAAAGCATTAATTAGGTCAAAATAATTCAAAATAGCAGACTGAGACTCACAGTTATATACTGGCGGTATGGGTATGGGACCATCGAGCCACAACCCATTATTGTCGGCAAGAGTAAGGGGAGGGGCAGTGGGCAATAAAAGATCAACAGACATGGCTTAACTAGATAAATAGTGCATCCCAAAGTGACAGTTAGAGCAAGGTCAGTGGTTGGAGCAGTGTTAAGTTTGAGAATGGATCCAACAGGAGGATCTTGTGTGGGAATGAAAATCAGTTGTGTTTCATTGAACGCAACTAGTGTAAAGTGTAAACGCAATCTATGATTCCCCAAAAACCGTTGTAACATGAAGTTAGAATCTTTGTATTCTGTTTTAGCCAAACCCCTATTGGCAAGGAAACTTTGTATTCTGTTTTTTACTTAGCCAACGCCCAACTCAAAGGCACACAAGTGGGAGGAAAAATTATACAAGCTTCAAAGGCACACAAGAGGTAGGAAAAATTATAGAAGCTTCAGATGACTGTTCATACATACTACAATTTACGAAAGGAAAATTACAAGACACAATGAACTATTTTTTCCTCCCGTCACGATTTTTCATATCTAACTTCTTCATAGCTTGAAGGAGATCATTAAACATCCTAAAATTTTCCTCTTTTGCTACCAGTACCCCTTCTAAGTAACCTTTGATATAACTCGGTGACGTCTGCGAGCTTTCGCCTATCTCCTCTGAAGATTCTTCTGTACTCACAGTTGCAGTATTGCTGGTTTCACCTAGAGAGCATTCAATTGTCTCTATCCATTCAAACATTCCACATCCAGGATTATCTTTCTGCAACACAATTATACAAACAACTTTAATTCAAATCGCAATAAAATGAAAAGGGGATCGTAATTACAAACTCACAATTTTTATTGCAATGCCAATGAGACTACAAAAATACTCACTCCTGTAGAACTTGGGCAACACCAGAATTGCCGTCCATTGTTTGTTGTCGTTTTGGCAGTTCTCACTTTCCATTGCCCTACTCCACATGGGCACTGCTTAAACTGCTCAACCCACATAACATACTTTTTACAACTGGGGCAATGATAATATTTCCTCCCAGCATTTCTTCCCTGGCTAGTTGTCCGTGTGATACAAGTGGCACCGCAACTTTCACACTTCAGATACATCTTTTCAATACAATGCAATTAACTCATACCATTTTGATAAAAACATTTCTTCATAAAAAATTTCCTATTTATTCAACAATGGAGTGCAGAGGACCAACAAACCAGTTTTATTCAATCATAAAAAAAGGGATAAATGACATAATTTCAGGTTTTACCAATTGTTAGATAATCATATCATTTTGTTTCATTGCAAGCAAAGCAAAGAGATGCATATACTTTTAGCATTGTTCTGCACATCAGAGTCCCACTACTTGTCTTTGGTAGTTAAAAAAGAGAGACCGACAAGATCAATAGGGAGTCATGGGTTTCGAGTTCACCCTCGGTAACAGGATCAAACGGTGGAAAATTGGTAGGTTTTATGAAAATTTCCAATAAATTCAAAAATAAAGATTGTTCAAAAGATGAAAAGAATCTGATTGCAGAATATTCATTGAAATAAATTCTTCATCGAAAATACTACAATGGCCAATCAAGTGAACGATTGCAAAATCTGATTTCCTATTGAGTTTTTAGTTTTTTATTTTATTTTTAGGGGGTTAAAAATTGCAGAATCTGATTTCCGAATTATCCCCTTTCATTGTTGCTTTTGCTGGATGGGGATTGTGGAATAGGGTAGCCGGATGGGGAGAAATGGTGGAAGTAGTGTGTAGCACGGTATATGCTAGCCGGAGAGGAGGGTTGTGGAGATGAGGGAGATGGCGGAAGAAGGGTTCAGCTCCAACGAACTTAGATGATGCATCGTAGATGATGGTGATGGCGGAGGAAGGGTTCAGCTCCAACGAACTTGTGGACGACAAATATGCTTCTCTCAACTCTGCATTTGTATTTTGGGACTATGGAGAACAACGAAGGAGAAGAAAGAGGGGAGAACGATGAGGGAGAACGATGAGGAAGGGAGAGAGGGAAGGAAAAAGAGGGGATTAAGGGGACTTACCTACTAACTGGTGTCGGAGAAGATTCAGCAGCTATTGCAACACAAACCAGCTTCAGATTGAAGGTTTCTCTTCCAAGAGGAGAACAGGAGCAGTTCATAGTAGAGGAGAGTGCAGTTCGTAGGAGAGGAGAGTCCAATTCTAAGAAGATTGGGCTGTTTATCTAACCGAAATGATCAGGGTTATTTTAGGGATTTTGTTAATTTTAAAAATTTTCAATTAAAAACATAAAGGCTAAAACGGTCTATCACTCATTTCTGTCACTTCCGTCAGTTACTTGGATGCATTTGATGTTTTTTGAAACGTATGAGTGGTAGGTGATGTTTTGAAACTATTATGGGGGTAGCAGAAATTTTCTCTTTTTAAAAACGATCCATTACTCTCAAAAAAGAAAAAAAAAATAAAAAAATTTCGGCCCGATCCAATTGGATACCGACCAATTAGAATTGGAATCGCCCGATTACTAAAACCACGACTCGTATTAACCTACACTTACCCTGTAGTATCTAAAACCCTAGCTCAACTGAAACTCGATTCCTGTAAGGTTATCGGCACCGCTAAATTCCGAGACAGTCAATATGTAGAAGGGCAAAAACCTCTTTTCTGCAATTCCTTTGCGAGACAAATGGGGAAGGTGAAGGGGAAACATCGGTTGGATAAGTACTACCACCTTGCGAAGGAGCAGGGTTACCGCTCACGAGCGGCGTTCAAGCTCCTTCAGCTTGAAGCCAAGTTCAGCTTTCTAGGTTCGGCTCATTCGGTTCTCGACCTCTGCGCCGCTCCCGGTGGTTGGATGCAAGTCGCCGTGCAGCGTGTCCCTGTTGCTAGTTTCGTCCTTGGCATCGATCTCTTCCCCATCAAACCAATTCGCGGTGCAATCTCTGTCGAGGAAGACATCACTACGCAGAAGTGTCGCGCTACCATTAAGAAACTGATGGGTGAGAACGGCTGCAGGGCGTTTGATGTTGTGTTGCACGACGGGTCTCCTAACGTTGGAGGAGCTTGGGCACAAGAGGCAACCAGCCAAGCCTCCTTGGTCATTGATGCCGTTAGACTAGCCACTGAGTTTCTGGCTCCCAAAGGGACCTTTGTTACTAAGGTAGGAAAATTTTCTTTATAATTTGGATTTGGTTGGCTTGTGAACTAATTAGGTTTTCGAAGAAGACGTTTTCAGGTTCTGCTGTCATCAATTATTCTTACTTCTTATCGATAATGGTAGTTTTCTGTTGCTACAATAAAAATTGGGCGTATCGGTAATGTTTTTTTTTTTGTTTTTTTTATTTTTTTTATGATTGTCGCTGTATGTTCCGTTGCTTGGATTGGATCTCCCCATTATAATTTGTTATGCTTTAGTAATCCAATATGATGCTATTTGGATAATCTGCTCTGATGGGTTGTCTGGGTCTGAGCTTATGCTCGTGATCCCCAAAACTGGAGTCTTGGTGTTCTGACATATCCAACATATAGGCAATCGGCAATCAATTTTAAGCAGTATTTGTCTTTACTGTACACCGAAGTAATGCACCTTGAATTAAAACATTTGCAATTATTTGCTTGGTTCCTGAAAAGGGAGTCTCCAAATTTTGATTTTATCTAACTATTACACAGCAGGCGGGTTGGTATACTGAATTTATGGAAAATTTCAAGGCCAGACTGCATATAAAAGATATAATTAATATGACATTTATACTATGATATATTTGTTTTTCACCTTTCAATTGTTAACCACAAGAGAGAAGTTTATATGTATATTCTGTTGCACTGGAATATATCACATATCAAAAGACTCTGATTATACCTTTGTTTTCTTTTGCTTTGGACATGATAAGGTGTTCTAGATTAATTAATGAGAAACCTTCGGCCTTTTTTTTTTACACTTACAGACTTCCTCATTTATTGTCCTGAGCCCTTTGTGCAACTTAGCCTGTTTTCTCTTGCCAATAATCATTTGTTATTTTATTTTTTAGTTTCCTGCATTTCTCTTTAACTGGGGTTGAGTTCACGTGACCATTATCCCAGCTTTGTCCTGAAGCAATCTCTTAATGCCCCAAACTAACCTACTTATCTATAATCTTGTGATAGGTTTTCAGGTCACAAGATTACAGTGCTGTGCTATACTGTTTAAAACAGGTAAATTTATTTCTCTTTTCTGAAACTATGTTGGTTTCATCTCTCTAGTTGCTTTAGTATCTGATAACGTAACTTTCATGTCAGCTATTTGGGAAGGTTGAGGTCACTAAACCTGTTGCCAGCCGTTCAACATCTGCAGAAATCTATGTTGTAGGTCTAAGCTATAAGGCTCCTGCAAAGATTGATCCGCGTCTTCTTAATGTGGGACATCTATTTCAGGGAGCTATTGAACCTCCCAAGGTAAATTGTTTAACATGCCTGATTTAGGCATGTGCACAACAGGTATTTGTGTTCATAACGTAATGTTTTCATAACAGTATATTAATTTTCTGGTCCCTTGGAACTTCCTGGTGTAGCTCGTGGATGTTCTTAAAGGAACAAAGCAAAAGAGGCATCGTGACGGGTAAATTCTCTTTCCTATGATAGTTTTAGTTGTCACAAATCGTGTGGAAAACCTAATTATTGTATAAATAATTAATAAATTAAAATGGACGTAAGTGGCTCATTGGTTTTTAAATTGATGGGACAGCATCAATCTGTAACAGAAAATAAACATACATATAGGATTTATGATAAATGGAAGTTCTATTTTGACTACCCAACAGATGAGAGCATCAATAGATACACAGTAACTTACAGTTTCTTTCTGAACTCTTTACGGTTTATAGCTCCAAAATGATGGGAATTTATGTCTTCCTTTATTTTCATAGACGTCTTTGTTGAGGTTAATTCTTCACTGCAGGTATGAGGAAGGAAATACAACTTTAAGGAAGGTCTGTTTGGCTTCAGATTTTGTGTGGTCTGAGACTCCACTTGAAGTTCTTGGTTCAGTCACTTCTATATCCTTTGATGATCCAGTCTGTTTATCCATAAAGGATAACAGTATAACAACAGAAGAGGTAATTTTACTTATTTTTTGTTTTCTTTCAGTGCTACTTATTGTTGTTTTATTGTCATTTTGAGGGATTTCAACTGATTATGGGGCTTATAATCTTGCCAGATTAAGTTACTCTGTGAAGATCTGCGTGTCCTGGGAAAACAGGACTTCAAACAACTTTTGAAGTAAGTCATGTTTCTATGCATGCACATGCACACAACTCCCACATATCTCAGTTTCTTAGCTATTCCAGTTCTGTTGGATAAGTGATAAACTGGGTTTGTTAAGATATAATTTTGATGCTCTGTTGTGGGGAAAAGATGCCACCTTGTTAGAGAAAACCAAGCATGGTTTGGTGGATGTTATAAGTGGTCTGCCAATTGAATGATGGCCTTGTCTACATGAAGAAAAATCTGACTGTCATTTGGTGGGTCTCATCGGGAAGGTCTGCCTGCCTGGGGCTTCACTTATGTTCAATTTCTGGATTGTTTGACAAAGAGGCAATATGATCCACCGTGAAGTTGGTCATTGAATGGTTAGTAGAGATGTTAACGGATCGGATACAAATGGATGCGGACCCGGATGTGTTTGGATCCGAATATCCCCTAGTTAAATACATATACCCCCCTAATCAGATACGGATGCAAAATGAATTAGGATTTTTACTATCAGTTTACGTCCCTGACTTGTGTAACCTGGACCTTCGCCCCCCTGGTGGTTACGGTTCGCTCTCAATCCGTGTCTTTTAATTGTCTTAGTTTCATGGTTCTTTTTTCCTGATTCTCTAGAACATGTCAAATCACTCTCAAGATCAATAGCTACTTAATTTTTTATTATTAGTTGAATATCTATTCCGACAAGTTAAATTATATTCAAGTCTGAATTTGGATACGGATTCCCTTGACCAAATGCGGATACTCCTAAATAACATATGCGAATCAAATTCAGATTTTCGACTATCCATTTACATCCCTAATGGTTAGGGACATCTGATCTGGGGTTTCTTTGGCTCTGAGATCAGTGCACACCCCCATCCTTGTGCTAATGTTGTTTGGTGGGTCTCATTAGGAAGGTCTGCCTGCCTAGCTAAAGCTTAACTTATCTGGTTCAATTTCTGGGCTGTTTGACAAAGAGTCAATATGATTTGCAGTGAAGTTGGTCATTGAATTGTTAGGGGCATCTGATTTGCGGTTTTCTTCGGCCCTTAGATCAGGCTGGAAATTCACTCCACCGGCGACCCCCATCCCTGTGCTAATGTCGTTTGTGCGCATGACATTTTGGTTTACGCTAATAACATGACTTAAAACAAGAGAGAAATTGTTGATTATATCTACCTTATGTGTGAAATGTAACAAATGATATTAGCAGACTTAACTTACTTCCCATTTGATTAAATACTTGATTTGTTCTTATTTTTTTATGTAAATTGTTTATATAGCACTTGTTTGTTATGTTTGTTTCTTTACCAGGTGGAGGATGCACATCAGAAAGGCTCTGTCCCCTACTAAGAAGGCTACTGTTATGGCCACAAATGTTGAAGGTGACCATAAGGAAGATGACGATGAGAGGATACTCAATGAAATGGAAGAGTTGACTGATGCTATGGAGCACAAGAAAAAAAGAGCGAAAAAACTGCTCTCTAAAAGACGAGCTAAGGTATATATTCTTGTTCTGGATTCCCCCCCTCCCCCCCTTCCCTTCTTCTCTCTTTTTGGTTAGAATGGTTTTTTTGTTGAGCAGTTTTGAGATTTCTGAATTTTAATTACCCAGGATAAAGCCCGCAAAGCAACAGGGACACAGATAGATGCACTGGAAGATGGTATTGTTGATATAGAGTTATTTTCTCTTTCTTCTATAAAGGTTTGTCTTTTCTTCACTTCATTCTATCTGGTAATAGTTTCTTCTCCCCCACTCCCCAACCCCATCAGTGTTGTACCTGGTTCTAGGTGACCCTATTACTTGCTGCGTACCAGATTAGGTGGGGGCTCAAATTTTACGGGAAAGTTGGGGCCAAGGGCCCCTACTCGCATGATAAGTTTCAACCAAAACATATTCAACACATGGTGAAATAAAACTCTGAATAGAAGGGAAAATGTCAATAAATTTTTTTTTTTTGGGGGGGGGGGTATACGTTGGAATTTAGTTCTTAGTTTTGAAATTGACAAGTGGCTGATTCAAACCAATTCAATATCTATTCCATGGTTGGGATTGCCTCATCACCTTGCCACATGGAAAAAGTAGGTGGGCCATGTAAAGGACCTTTTGTTTTTTGGGAATATATTTTAGATAGCATGATAATGTTATGATACGTCAAGGCCATGCATTTTCCCAAATCCCAATGCTCCGGTGAACTTCTAAAGATGGGATCTTTGATCATGATGTTTCTTGATCATGATGTTTCAAACAATTATCAGAAACATTCCTTTGTGATTGTGGTCATGAAAGCTTGGAATATAAATATTTGCAGGAGATTGGGTAGTTTTTTTTTGTATTTTCCTGATTTTAGCTTTTATTTCCTCTGCGCATCATGTGTGTGCACATTGCACTCAATATACGTATGCTGGAACATTCTGTGCATAATAAGTGTGGAATACAAAATAGATGCACATAATAAAGCAGATATGCATAAAAGTTACATAAATGGTTTGTTAAAAATTGGTGAAAGCTTGATTCCACTAGTGGCCTTAGTAGGCTAGATGAATCCTTTTCACCTTTTGTATTATTCCACTTCATAGTACCATCCACTGTTGAAGAGATGTGATAATATAAGTTTTGTCAAAGTAAATCTGTTGGAATATTTTAGCCGAACAAATGTGGTCTTGTAATGTGTCCAAGTTTCAGAAATTCCCATCTTCCCACCATTTTTCCAGGAAAAGGCTTTTGTCACCTTACATCGTCTCTTCAGATATTTTTACTTCATCAAATTATACGTCTGTGCTTGTATGTATCATCTAGTTATCAATTTACATCATATGATCATAATTTTATTTTACCATTTCTCATCAGGGAAAGAAAGATCTAGTAGCTATGGATACCACAGAAGCTGATGATGGGAATGGTGGCTCAGGGGACAGTGAAAATGAAGAAACTTCTAATGGTGGACGCCTAGAGAGTCCACCTAGTGATGTTGACTCTGATGAAGAACAGAGACGGTGACTTTATTATCCACTTATCCTACTTTAGGATGATAGATGTCAGCAACATGTACGTCCTCTGTGACTAAGTGATTCATTCTTCTGTTTAGGTATGATGAACAACTAGAGGGGTTCCTTGATGAGGCTTATGAAAGATATTTGATCAGAACAGGAGGAAGTGCAAAGCAGCGGAAGCGAGCAAAGCGGGTACATTCTAAAGATGGAAAAGAATCATTGGAGGTATATATCACAGAACATTGGCCAATAACGGGAAGGTTCTTATTTCGAAGAATGTTGCATGCTGTCACTGTGTAATTGGAGCCCTCTTGGTCCCCTTTAACCTGCCTATAGTTTGCAAACCCCTTTCAGATGGTTTGCTCCCCTTCAAGTATAAGAATATTGAAGAAGCTTCTCTCCCTTAAATTGTTATTCCTCCTCTTGAGAGAGAGAGAGAGAGCTAATCAGAGTTCTCCACCATTTTTCACATCATAATAGCTATAAAATACTTGTTGAATATAGCATGATGGGTTGGTTTTCCTTTTGTCTGCAGGGTGGGGAAGATGACGAGGTACATAATTTTGGCGATGAGTTTGACAAAGAACAGAGTGATAACGAACAGAACCCTCTTATGGTACCTCTTGATGAGGAAGATAAGCCAACTCAGGAGCAGATTATGGAGAAGTGGTTCAGTCAGGATATATTTGCTGAGGCCACAGAAGAAGGGGATTTAGAAAAGAAGGACAGTGAAGATGAAATGGAAGAGGATTTGCAGGAAGAAAAGCTCCCAATCCCAGAAAAGGTGAAAAATGTAAATCATCTTTCTGCTGAAACTGCCCCTAAACTCCGAGCTTCCAAGGTAGAAGAGGACTTCGAGATTGTACCAGCTCCAGCTACAGACTCCAGCGATGACTCATCCTCATCCTCTGATGAATCAGAGGAGGAAGATGATTATAGAAAAGCTGAGATACTGGCTTACGCAAAGAAAATGCTGAGGAAGAAACAGAGGGAACAGATGCTTGATGATGCCTATAACAAGTACATGTTCGATGATGAAGGTCTACCATCATGGTTTTTGGAGGAGGAAAAGAGGCATCGCCAACTAGTTAAGCCAGTTACCAAAGAAGAGATTGCTGCAATGAAGGCACAGTTTAAAGAGATTGATGCCCGTCCAGCCAAGAAGGTCGCTCAGGCCAAAGCCCGTAAAAAGCGTGTTGCCATGAGGCAGCTTGAGAAGGCCCGCCGGAAGGCGAACACTATTTTTGAGCAGACAGACATCTCTGATAAGTCAAAAAGCAAGATGGTGGATAAACTATACAAGAAAGCGATGCCAAAGAAGCCTCAGAAGGAGTATGTTGTTGCAAAGAAGGGTGTCCAGGTCAAGGCCTCTGGCAAAGGAAAGGTTCTTGTTGACCGGCGAATGAAAAAGGATTCAAGAACTCATGGAATGAACAAGCAACGGAAGGGTGGTTCCAAGGGTAGTTCGAAGGGTGGTTCAAAGGGTTTGAAGGGTAGTTCGAAGGGTGGTTCAAAGGGAAAGAACATGAAGGGTAAAGTATCTGGAAAAGCTTCAATGAACAACAGAAAGAAAGGAAACAGTGGAAATAAGGATAGCATGCGTAATTGAGCTTGTGAAGTGTGGGCATGTAAGCCATCATCTTTCCTTTTGTGAGAGGGTTTGTTGATTATCATTTTCTGAGCTTAGTAATTTTATGATTATTTCCTCTGTCCATCAAAAATTCCGATGTGTTTTCTTATATTCTCCACCTTGTTACCTCGTCATTTTTTTGAACGTGAATGATAGTAGTTTTAAATATTTTTGGTATTTATTGTTTTGTAGTATTTCTCATGGCCAAGATAGTATGTTGCCCATCTTATTCCAATTAAGTATGTTGGGCTAGGGCTTCTTTGAAAGCACGGTTTTCTTGTTTGTGGCTGCCTGGGTGGAGTTTGTGTTTGTGTGTGTGTGTGTGTGTGTGTGTTTAGGGGTATAATTGATATCAGGATTGGCAGGTTTCATAAATTTTCCGATTGTTTACATGTAAAATCCTTTAAAAAGATTTTTTTTTTTTGGTGAAATAAGATTTTCTGCTGTTTGTTTTAATGTCAAATGTAGAAAAATGCCTTGCAAAGTAGAAACATTTTACATGGAAGAAAAGTTTCATGTAAATATCATTTGCAAAGAAAATTTTACAACGAAACAAAGGGGAAAAGGAAATTTACTTTGACTGTAGTGTTTTAGTGGTAGGTGTCATAGTTAATATGAGAATTCTTAAAATGTTTCAGAACTGACAAGGCCAACTAGTGGGAGATGAACAAATGCTTCAGTTTTATGTCGATCTTCTATCCCAGCCATGGGAACATTAATGAGTTGCTTTAGTTATGCATAATAGTTGACTCTTCCTTGGGGTTAACCCAATCTTTCCTGCCCTAGACTGGAAGTTTAAGATCTTATTATCAACCTTATTATTGCCAGACAAGTGAGATGGCTGGCCATTCAGTTGGCAGAGCCATCACCAAATGCTTTAAACCTTTATTGTACTAACTAGGAAAAAGATGTGCTTGTACTAACTATTTGTGTTGAATGATTAGCGAATGCAGTTGAACTAGTCTATGATTAGTTGATGCTCGTACCTTGGAAGATTTAAATTAATTAACAGTCTTGTGTTACTGGTGATTTACCCTTAGAGGTTCTTTTCTGAATGGTTGATGTCCATGGCATGATTCCTACAATTTGCTTGAAAATGGCTATGGCCACGGTCCATTTCTCCTTCCTATTGTTGATTTTACTAACGGCCTAAACTGTCTGAAAATTTTAGAGTTGCCATTATTTTTGGTTATAATGTCATTAAAACTTACACAGTAAGGGGGTCCTGATGTGAGGTAATGCTGTGGAAGCTGGGGGGGCCTCCGATCTTAAGCGAGAAGGGGGAATTCGCTGTTGATGCTTAAGTTTATTTCGTTGTAAATGTTCTCATTTTTCAATGCCATTTTTAGCAGAAAATTGTATTTTACAGGAAAATTTTCGTTCTCCACCTTGTTTACATGGAAATGGATTCTCTGGGGCGTGGATAGGAAAATACTATGAGATCATTCAGACATGTGTTCAGTCTCACTGTCTCTCACATTGCAGCCTTCTATTTGGTGTCAGGGACTCAACAGTATTACATTGCCCTTCATTTCTGGTAAGGGGAAGACCACAGTGAGGTGGTCTCGGTGGTCTCCCTAGCGTTGCCCATTGGGATTTTTGAACAGTTCAGGAACTTGTATCAATGGCTGTGGTTTGTTGGTTTACTAGTTTTAGCATCACGGACTTCCATAAGTCACCATTGCATTGTTGCAATCGATGAGCTTTCACTTATCTGACCCTGACAGGGTTGCCCCGAGCCTGAGTTGGTTTTAACAGACTCAGAGTTGGGCTGGGGTTTGCAAATACCCAACTCAACCTGATCTTATTACAGCGCTAGATCTCGCAGTGTCACAAGTCCTAACTGCTTGCCTCGTATCTTTTTTTTAAAATAAAATAGTGATCTCTAAAACACCAAAATCTTAAAGAGAATTATGGATGTAGTTTAAATGAGAACGTAACTTGTCTATGATTTTCATTCTAAATTCTCTTAATTTCAATCTTCTAACGAACTTTAGTAGTCTTCTCCATAATTAGAAGTTTTAGAGAGAAACAAAGAAGTTTCGATAGCCGTCTAGGGTCGGTTCGAACGGAGAGGTCGGATTCATCTGACCTCCACGTGGCAACCATCCATTGGGATCGCCCCCCTCCTCCCTGTACTATCCTCCCTGAAGTACAGGGAGGAGACGATTTGAATCCTAAGTTTAAGGATTTGATTTCTTTATATAGAAAATAAATCAAATTAGAATCATTAGATAGATGATAAGAGGATTTTTCGATACCTTTTTCTTTCCATTTTCAGTACATTCCTTCCTTCTACGCGGAGACAGGGAGGGAGATCACCCTAGAGAATCTTTTGTCTGATTTGGTTCAAAAAGGTCAATCTTCCAATTCTAACGGTTTTGAAGATATCGAATCCTGCAAATTTATTGGTGCGGCTGCCAGCGTAGAGAACCTTGTGTTTTGTTATGTCAAAAGTGTAGCCAATTAATTGAACTGGGTTTTGGTTTTAAAAAAAAATTTCCCTAACTTTTAGGTCCATTGAAATCTCATTTTAATCATTTAATGCCAAGGTGTCATCAGGCTGGTCCGGTCCGATTTCGGTTTGAGTCGAATTGGTGTCAGGCTTTTAAGGTAGGTTATACTGGCACATTAACTAACGGGCCGATCCAGTGTTGGCTTGTTTTCAGGCTGGACTTATTGGGTTGATTTTGGGTTGGTTCAGTTCGGGCAGACTTATCAGGCTGAAAGTTGGCATCCTTTCTTCAAGGAATGTTATAAAAAAAATCAAAATGGAATATGGGTTGGTTATTTACATGGAAATACTGGTATTAGCCTATTAGGTTAAGGTTTTATTTTAAGAAAAATGGGACGTTGGTTCGGGCCTTATCGGTCGTCTTAACGAGGCACCCATTGGACTAGACCGAACCTATCCAAACCAATAAGGATTTTAGACCCACATCTGAAACACGCCCATTAAGGTCTCAGTTTGGGCTAGGTCCAGACTTTTTTGGGCCAACTCGGTTCGTGCTACCGTGTCGGGCCAGATTTGACACCCTTAATTTAATGCACAAAAGAATAACTTATTCCACCTCTCAAAGTCCTATCTAAGCGGAGCCTTAAATTACTTTTAAGAAACCAAACAACAGCATTTGGTAAGGGGTAACCCCAAAGGGGATATGTCAGTTGGCAAAAGACCAATATCTCAAAATGAAGAAGTCATGAGTTCAATTCTCCAGAATTTAGTGAGGAAGTTTTTGAAATTTCTTCAAACTCAATCACCTCAAACAACATCATATCAAGTGCTCAACATCATGTTAGGCAATGGTTATAATAATTTCCTTTTTTAAGGTTTGAACAATTTCACTTTTCTTTTCTTAAATTTCCCTTGCAATCAGACTGAGCTTCAGGGAAAAGTAACTGAGGATGTAAGATACACTCATGAGTTAGTAAATTTGCATTTAATGTACGAATTATAAGTGCTCTGTTTTTTTAAGTACTTGCTCCTCTGGAACATAGACCCTTTGAAGGGTCTTGTTTATCTTCCTCTCCCAGAGGAATACGAGGTCATTGAATGACTAAATGTTGGCTGGTAGCCTGAGGTAGAGGACCTTGTTCAAGGTTCTTGGGTCATCCACAGCTTTAATGGTGTAGGTGCCAATGTCCTCCTCCTTGTTGAAAATTACTGCAAATGAAACGAAAATGCCTATGAACATGGATCTTTCTTTATTTGCAGAGAATTCAGATGATAAGAAGAAAAGAAAAAAAAAAAGGATCAGATGTATAGATTAATTGTTAATACCTTTGGGATTTCCATCTCCTAATATGATGACCTTGTCTCTACGAGCGGCAATGGCTCCGAACTGTGCCAGAACCCGAAGGAAATCACCGAAGAAGTTGGTAGAGACATAGGTGTAGGGAATGCCTTCCGCCTCTCCGGCGGATTTTAGCCATCGTCGTATAGACTGTCTTTGTTGGCTCAACAACATGGACACGATCTACATCAATCGCGAATTTCGAAGGGAAGAACCTCTGAAAATAGTAATAATGACAACAATTCAACACCCAATGCAGTCATCTGTTGGGTTGGTGTCTTGTATTCTGTGGGATCCACACAATTAATAGAGTTGTACTTGTCTTAGGGTTTGGTCTATTACATGTACGTGATAAACTTATAATTGTGGTGGGATTATGATTTTTAGGTTTCCTTATATATTATTGCTGTGTGGGAAAATCTATGTAAGACTGTAAGGACTGTCAGAGGATTCTTTTCTCACAGTAGAGAACTGAAGACACTGTAAGACTGACAGATGAGATATGTCAGAGAACTGTAGAAGTTTCTTTGGAATAAAGAATTTCTCTTTTATCTGGTGGACGTAGGCATTCTATGATGGACAAATTTTGTATTGAGAAGAAAGAAGAAAAGAAAAGAAAACAAAAAATGAAACACAGAAAAATACTTTTACCTTCACGGTTCCAGCTTCCTTAATGGCAGCGATGATCTTCAATTGATCTCGTAATTGTGTGATACCAACAGTAGAAATTACAACATCAACCTATGTAATATAATCTCTTAATCTCACTGATTTAGATCGTTCTCTTGCTCCTCTTCTTGGCGTATCTGCAACTGTCGTAACATTTTTTGTTAGTGGTCGATGATCACAACTGGTAATGGAGGAAAAATTATGGGACGAATCAAGGGAAAGGCTTGGTTTGCGTAACTGTGGAGCTGCCATTCTCTTGTTTTATACAGGATAAGAGCGGTACCTGCTTCTCCCAATTCCAATCGCCTGTCAAATTGTGATCCAATTACTTTTAAAAATTTCCAGAGTAGAACACTCACGGACGGAGGAACATGGAGCAGTCACAAGCTCAGGGGGTTATTTGGAAAAAATATTTATTCAGGGTCCAAATAAATCTTAATTGCTCAATATTTTTATATATATTTGGACTTTGCCCCCTGTTTTCAGGGTTATTTGGAAAAAATAATTATTTTCTATTATATTTTTATTGAAATATTAAAGCAAGAGTAACAGAAGGGTGATGTAATATTAAAATACAGGTCCATTAGGTTTTCTTAGAATCAGTGAATGAATCAGAGGTTCATTTCTTGTTAAATGGAAGAACATAATCACTGGCCCTAAATTCTTCTCAAAATACACAATTAAAACAGTAGGAATTCAATTACGCCGTAGGAGGTTCGGGCGGGTTCGGGTTGACAGGGTCAAATTTGCAGCCCTACGATGCGTTGAGCTTTTACAGGATAAGAAGCAATGTTCTCTTTGATTAAAGCTAAGGTTGGGTGCCTAGACTTGGCAATGGCTTCCACCATGACCTTCACGAGGTAGTGAGTCCCTCCCGTTATCAATTTCTTGTTCTTCTTAGCCATTTTCTATTAATTACTCGATGATACTACCGTCTTCACTATCAAAGAAAAGAAAACTGGTAATAATGGCGGTCGAAGCTTGGAATTGGAGCTACGATTAAGCTTTTAGGTCATTACAGAGTACATGGGCAATAATCAATTGATCTGCTTTCCTCTAATCCTCTTTTTATAAAGGAGAAGAGAAGAACTGTCGAGGTCATGAAATTACCGAAGTAGCTACCTACTTTTGTACGTAAAACCGTAAACTTTCATACGGAAATATTGACCTAAAGTCGTCTCTTGTCCAATGACAGCTTTCGGCCATGATCCGGCAGCTAGAGTTCACTTGTTGCGCATACTAAACCATCTATATGTGCGTTTGATAAACTTCAATCGTTAGATCACAACTTGAATGACGATTGAACTTGAGAGGATCTTTTCATAGGAAGAATATATATTTTTTGCCTTGACCCGTGGTGTTGACTATCGAGGCAATCATTTTTCTTTTTCATCTTGATAATTACAATTTTCCACTAATATATTTACATGAATACCCTAGGCCTTGGATTCCTTTTCATCTTTCCACTGTCAGATATGATATGGTGATGCACAAACCGTTGTTGTAAAATATGTAATTCCATTGAAACAATCTCCCATCAAAGTGGATCATCTCCACGATATGTATTTTCTATGGGATTCCATCACCGTCAATGTAGTGTGGGACCTACTAGATATAAACAACGATGGAATCTCAAGGAGGATAAAAGTACGAATATGTAGAAGGAGGGTACAAGTACATGCTGGTGAACTATTCTCCGAAAAGACATGGACTAAGGGCAGTGAGAGGTAAGGACATGAACACTTATTCAATGAGTTGGCAGTTCACTCCTTAAAGAAAGAATGAATTAATAGTCACTCCATCCAACAAAGATGGCCCTTGTTGTAATTTTCATTTGGGGGGGGGGGTGTTCAAAGATTAGGGAATGTTAGAGAGAGGAAATATAAAAAAAATGTAAGAATGCAACGCTTATGGTTCTATTTGTTCCATGTAAAATGGTTGAAAAATAATTTTTTTGAATAAAATAAAATTTTAATTTTTTATTTTAAAGTAAATTGCAAAGAAATGCTTTGAAAATATAGTAAATTTTATATGGAGCTCGGTCAACCATTTATTGTTGTTTTAAAGTATTAAAAAAATAATAGTAATAATATAGAGAAAAATTTTCTTTTATATCATTTGCATGAACATTTTATAACAAAACTTGTAGTCTGAGGGGCCGAGGGCAACAAATGTTTTTTTGGTAGATTGGAGCACCTTGAGGACTATGTTAGTACGAGGTGGCTTGGATATGTGTACCTTACTTGCCTCTTGTATGCCACAGTTGTCATGTAAGACGAGAGCGAATAGGTTATCTCGTATCTTGTGGTGCGTGAGTACCTATTCTAGGCATTGTTTGGGTTCGGCATGCCTTAAGTATCTATGGTGGTTGGCAAACCACTAGCACACCCTTTGTGACAGAGGTGACCCCGGCATGAATGCACCTTTGAACGTTAATGGCACCTTAGATGGAAGCTTGGTCATGGGCTTGATAGATCCACATCCTCTTCTCTCAGAGGTTTGGGAGGAGAGGGGGTGGCCCAGTTAGATGGTCAACATTTGGGGCTTGGGAGAATCAGAGTCTTCTATCCAAGCAAACAAAGGGGTGTCAGCTCAATTTGTCAGTTAGAATGGAGGGCTCAGATACACCCAAGCCCCAAGTGTCGACCATTTAATAGGGCCGTCATCTCTCCTCCCAAACCTTTGGGAAGAGAGGATTTGGATACAGCACGGATCTTTGGGAAGAGAGGATTTGGATACAGCACGGATCTGGTGTGGCATTGATTACGTATGCAAGCATAGACGTACGGCACTCGAATTCCGAAAACGCTAACATGGTATAGAAGGAATTAGGCTGGCCTTGGTCAAGCGTGTTTAAGGGTGAGTGGCGAAAACAAACCGATTGAAATCATACCAAACCGTAAAAACTGAAACTAACAATACTGTTCAAACAAAACAAATTAAAGCTCTCAAGAACCGTTTAATTAAATGTTTCGAAAATGTCGAACAGAATAGCCGATTTAACTTTTAAAAACCAAATAAAAACTGAAAGTTCTCAAGAAACATACTGTACCAACAAAACAAATTAACAAACCCACATTTATTTATATTAATAATATAGTATTTCGTCGTCAGTAAGCAAAGAGCAGAACAGCACTGAAAACTGAACACTGATTCTAACAATACTGAACACTAAACACTGAACACTGAACACTGATTCGTGAGAAGAGTGCGAATCTCAAACAAACTGGTCGAGGAATTCATCCACAGTGGTGTACTTAACATCGGGATAAAGCTCAGAAGCCTCCACACCGAATGAAGGTTCAATCTCGAAGTTTGTATGATCTCCCTTCACAAAAACCGAATGCCCGATTGACAATATCACGTTCACTGGAACAGGGGCCTCTGCGATGAACACAAAACAAAACAAAACAAACAAAAAAACCGAATCAAAATATACCTCCACATGGTTCCACTAGTACTCAAACTGGATATGAATATATAATAGAGAGTAAATTCAATATATTTGTTTGCTTCAGTTGTTTCCGTTCACTCACCTTCGATGTTTTTAAGTACTTGCTCCTCTGGAACATAGACCCTTTCAAGGGTCTTGCCGATCTTCTTCTCCCAGAGGGATACGAGATCATTGAATGAGTAAATGTTGCCTGGTGGCCTGAGGTAGAGGACCTTGTTCAAGGTTCTTGGGTCATCCACAGCTTTAATAGTGTAGGTACCAATGTCCTCCTCCTTGTTGAAAATTGCTGCAAATGGGAAGAAAATGCAAACGTGTAAGAGTATGACCGTGGATCTTTATTTGCTGAGAAGAGTGTGATAGGACCATGTAACCATGGAGAATTCAAAAGATAAGAAGAAAAGAAAAAGCATGAGATGCACAGTTAAATTGTTGATATATACCTTTGGGATTTCCATCTCCCAATATGACGACCTTTTCTCTAGGAGGAGCAGTGGCTCCGGGCTGTGACAGATTAGGAAGGAAGTAGCCAGCGAAAAAGTTGGAAGAGACATAAGTGTAGGGAATCCCTTCAGCCTCAACAGTCCGGCGGATTTGAGCTTTAATCGCAAACGCTGTCTTTGCTGGCTCAACGGCATGGACACGATCTACATCGTTCCCGAATTCCGAAGGGAAGAACCTCTGAAAAATAGTAATAATAACAACAATTCAGCACCCAACAAAGTCATCATCTTCATGAACAAAAGAATGACGCCGGCCAATGGACATAGCCCATCTCAGTTGATGCTTTAGCTTCACATCCAGATGAAACAAATGATGGTGCTCAATTCCTGTTAATTACTGTTTTACAGCTTACAATCCCCGAAATTTCACATTTTTTTTCCTTCTTTTGATGATCTCTTATATACCGTCACTATGAGATCATCCCATCAACTCCTAGGATATTAACAAAAAAATCTACGTGTGAAAACATAAATCAGGAAAATGTGTAGAAAAAATAGCTTAATTCTCCACAATAATCTTCGGGGTTCAGTGGTGAACAGTGACAGGATAACTACCAGACGAAAAGAGGGCCATGGATAGTGGAAAAAGTGTCACTGTGAGAGCAACATGTTCTGAAATAGAAATGACTCGTTCATCTGATCAACTCTCCATGATTCAGAGTTCGCCATGTGTTGGTGGGGATTTTGTATTTCAGAAGAAGAAGAAAAAAAAAATAAATAAATAAAACACAGAAAATATACTTTTACCTTCACGGTTCCAGCTTCCTTGATGGCAGCGATGATCTTCACTTGATCTGGTAATTGTGCATGACCCACAGCAGAAATTACAACATCAACCTGCTTGATCGCCTTCACCAAGCTCTCGTGATCGTAAAGATCACCCTAATCCAAAAAAATGGAAATATTTTAATTTCCTTCCCTGTTCTAAATATATAATTCCATCTTCTTCACTTGAAACCCTAAACACAAATAAAATAAACCCTTTTCTTCCCAGGAAAGCGGGAAAGATATATTATAATATTATTTACAAAAAGTTTCCTATTCAAATCATACTTACATAGACTAAGGTGACTCCCAAGTTCTTAAATTTCTCAACAAGCGGGGCTTTAGCAGGATCAGAAACAGTTTTCTCCCTGATCAAAAGGAATGTCTGGTGCTCAGACTTAGCACTCGCTTCCACGATGAACTTTCCGATGTAGCCAGTCCCTCCGATGATCAATATCTTGCTCTTCTCGGCCATTTTCTGTTAGTCGTCGATGATCACAACTGGTAATGGAGGTTGGAACTCCGGATTGGAGCGACTATAAAGCTTCGAGGCGGTTACAGAGTAGAAAATTTAGGAGACGAATCAAGGGGAAAGCTTGGTTTGCGTTACTGCAGATCTGCCATTCTCTTTTTTATAGAAGATAATAAGAGCTGAGCTGTATAGCTGGTGAATTTACGGAAAAACCTAGATCTCAACAACCAGATCTTAGTATCTTACAATGATTTGCGTTCAAGATTAAAGGTTCCAATCCGATGGTCTATGAAATCTGTTTTTCAGAGAAAAAAAACCTTTTTCAAAATTTGTTTCCCTTTATATATCCTTACTACAAAGGACAAATGCCTAAATAGTCGATTAGGAACATGGTCGCGATTCCGACCGTTCATGTATTTGTCCACGTTCGAAACTTCAGGCACGTTCTAGAATCTAGGTCACGTTTGGGTTCCTTGTATTAATTATTTTTTGATTAGTAGTTAATTAGAATTAAACTGATAAAATTCAATCTTGAGAAAGGAAAGGGTGCTCCTTAATCAAATCAAAGATGTGTGACAATCAATGCTTGGTTTGGTGTACCAAAAAAATATGATCGGTTTGGATTTTCTTTTGCTGACATCATTGTAGGGATTTTAATCGTGATTCAATGACTGAAGTTCATTTAATACATACACTAAACATCGATACGGTTTTACATGGTGAGGTTGCAAGAGAGTGAGAAAACATCTCCATGTCGTCGCACCCAATAACATGTAAACTTCTTTTGTGCCGTAGTTTTCTATCCTAATGTACCTACTAACCCTATCAAAAAATAGAGGGGTTGATATGACTAGAGGGGAGAGTCGTCATTTCAATCCATACGAGAGTGAGGGTACAGGGACCACGGATAACTTTCTCTTTTTGTTATTATACTTTGGTATTTTTATATTACCAAATGGTATACTCCACTTGTGCTAAATTAAACTTGATATACATAAGGAAAGTATTTTTATTGTCCTATGGACTTGGCTCATCTCTCATTGTCTAGTCGTTCCAACCGTCTATTGAATAGAGTAGAGTGATTGAACACCTATGTGGATGCAGTCTAGTTTGTTCAACGACTTAACAACAGGATACGAACTCTATCAAAATCTCATCCATCAACAGACTGACCTATTGGGGTTGGGGGGGGGTACCTTGCTTAAAGGGTGGACTAAAAAATACCTTGCTTAAAGGGTGGACTAAAACAAAAAAAAAATTATTGTAATTCATAAGAACTCATCAAGAGCAGTTTTATATGTGGGGCCCTTAGGTTTTCTTAAATTCAAATATTTAACTTTTCTTAGATTACACTCATGTCTCCATTGTGCTAGACTCCGTCCCTCCGTTAGTCACCCATATCATCATAAAACACTCTCAATTAAGATAGAGAGAGAAAAGATTCATTTATAGCCTGACCCCTCTGTAAAGTTTTGAGGGAAATGAAATTATAAAGGGCGGACCCCGAGTTTCATTCCTATCAGTGTTGGCCAACTGATAAATCAAATATTAAAAAAATATATTTTTAAGACTATAGAGAGAATATATGTCAAAAATGAATGGAATAATTAACAAATACAAGGATGGATGGAGATATAAAGGTTTTTTTTTTTAATTTATTGAATTTAAGTCCAAAAATTTATAAGTGATAATCCAAATCACTCCCTCATCGTTCAATTGTCAGAATTGAAAGATCACACTTCCACGTGACAGAAATAGATGACTTGGCTAGTAAGAATCAAGTCTCTAATAATCTCATTTAATAGGTTTATCATTTTTTTTCAAATAATTCCATTCAAATCGCCTTGTTTCTTATACAAGCACCTATATTGAATCAAGTTCTTTTTTTTTTTTCTTTTTTTCTTTTTAAGGTAAGTAGATATCTATTTTATCTTTACTTTTATGTTCACTGCTAGCCGCTGGGCAATCATTGTCCTTAGCATAGTAGGAATTTAAATTGTCATTTCACTTTGTCAAGGATAAAGATGGTTGACACATCAATGCTGCATTGATATTTTAGAATAAAAAGTTAAAAGTTCATACTTTACGGGTATTACTGTAATTTTACTATGTAAAAATCTTCTCCATTCAACGATGATCCAGCAGCTGGAGTTTTTCTAACACACATCTCGATGTATTGAGATGCATGCTAGAGGAACTCCAGCTGTTGGATCGTTCTGGAATTCCTCCAGTAGTGGGAGAGGATTTGAATCCAATTTTATTATCAAACAATTCTTCTTCCTCTTCCATTCGTCTCCCCTTTGGATGTTTTCCGATGTATTCAATATTTTTTTTTTTTTTTCTTCTTCTCATTTCCTCTCCTTTCTTTCGTATTGTTTGCTTCCCTCAACTCAATTCTTCTTCTCTACAAGCTCGACTAGATCATATGTCACTAGGGTTTGCGCTTGTTCCCTAACAACCTTATGTTATTTTGGAAGATTTTTTTATCGATCTTTCACAATGTATGAGGGAAGTCCAGTTCTGTCCTAGTCAAGCTGTTCATGGAGTTTTGTTACAAAAACAGTGCAACTCATGTGCTTGTTATTTTATTTTGGAAAAATTATAGGTACCAGACAAATTATAGGGGAAATACTCGTAATTTTTTCTATTTTTTAATATGTAATTCGTTTGCTAAGCAAGAAAATTCTTAGTGCCCAGTTTGTAGGATTATTTTTTGTAGTGTCTACATCCACCCTCTCCAATAACGTCTACCTTTATTCTATAAGAACACCACCATGAGTTGGAGATTTTTCTCTTTAAATGAGAGTTTGATTCTGACCCAAGAAACTCTTAAGACAACATTTATTTTTACTGTTATATATGAAAGGTTATGACAATGTAATCGAGTTAAGTATCATCATTTTTAGCTCACAATAGGTACTGGGAGGAAGCCGGGCGGTTTACACTTCTATTAGCTATGTACTGGGGTGTCAATGGGTTGGTCTGGACCGATTTCAGTCTAGATTAAATCAGTTGTATTTTATAGGGCTTGATTGAAACTTGTCCATTAAGAGGTTCGGATTGGGTGAAGTGCACTATGCACATTAACCAATGGGTCGGTCTAGTTCGAGTTGTTATCAGATTGTTATTGGCTGGTTCAGCCCAGTTATGGTTGAAAGCCCATTTGGAAACTATTAAAGCCATCTAAAAGGCTGAAGTAGTGAAGTTAGGGTTTAATATCCGACTTAATCGGTTTGGTTCGGGCCATTATTGGTTCGGATTCATTATTCCTCTTTTTGGGGCCGGTTTCGGGCTAGCCTAGACTGGACCAGGACCAATAGGATATGCTATACCTCAACCTGAAACATGTCCAATAACAATTTGGTTTGTGTTGGTTTTGGGTTAATTCGGACTGGCTTGATTTGGGCTACCGGTTCGGTCCCAAAATTGACACCCTTAATTTGTACTATTGTGTCAATCAGTCGGTTTGTTTCGAGTTGGTTTTGATCTTGTATTGGCAAGTCCAAAACCAAACCATTGAGAAAAGGCTAGTTTCAGTTTCAATCTGATTTATTAGTTTCGATTTCATAATATGTATGTTATTGAAAGACTGGCTTAATGGACTCTTATCAGTCCATATTATCATGTCGTGACTGATTCGGTTTTGGTCTATTGGTCCAATTTAATCTTATTTTTTACCAATCTTTTTCGGTTTTGGTGTGGACTTAATTTGACACCCCTATACATGGTTCAACTCAAGTCAATTAAACTTAATCTCAACATATAAAGTTGACTCCCACGGATCATGAATTGCAATTCAATTCTACTAAATCCATATGCAACTCTTTTCTCACAATTTATCCCATATTCATTATTGGCTTGCCTCTGAAAAATATGTGGAACCATTCTTCTTAGAATTGGGGTCGCTGTCCAAAGATGATGATCTTCAATGACCCAACACCATATCCATACCATCACCTCCAACCTATTTGATGGTGCTTGAGATCCACCACAAGAGGCTAGAGCTCTCTTCACTTATACATGATGCATATACCCAAGCTATCTTTGTATGTATTTTATTAAATTAATGTATTTTTCTTTTGTTTCACAGTATGTTTGATTTTCTTGCCTTGGAGGCTATGTCTATTACGTGTGAGATAGTTTGACCACCATGCATGGCTGTATCATCTTTATATCACTCAAATCATGAGTTCCATATGTATTAATGAATAGCTCGGCCTTTATCAAGGTGTTTAAATACTGATGCACTATTAGTGTATTTACCTTTCGAATAGAGCTCAGTGCTATGCACACCATTGGATGACTTGATGCCAGAGTAAGTTTGGGAGATAAATCTCCACTTTTATAATTTTTAGGGTAAATTACATTAACCTCCTTTGTACTTTGGCTAAATGACACAATCCTCTCATGAATTTTCAATTTCATGACACTCAGTCAGCTATTGTCTGTTAGATGATGTATGTTAGTTGCTGATGTCACTTGACCAAATTAATTTGAATAGCTAAACTGCACCTTAAAAGTAGTGAAATTCCAAATTTACCCTTCAATCCCCAAAACCCTTTCATCTTCTTCTTCTTCTTTTTTGTCACAATATCGATTACAATAGGGATGAGTCTATTTTATCATGATCAGCCCACAATATCGATTTCAAACAACCTTTTTGAAACCACTCTTTGTCGTTCTTTCCTACAGTACTATGGAAAGACCAAAGGGCCAACCCTTTGTCTGACTCAAAGAGAGTGAGAGAGAAAGATTACTTTCACACAGTCTCAATGATGGTACTAGGAAGCTAGCTAACAAGGTATGTTATGTGGATCCATATCCTCTCCTCCTAGTGGTTCTTGGAGGATGGGAATGCCCCCGTCAGATGGTCGACATGTGGGTCTCAGGTGAATTCAAGTCCCACATTCAAGCCGACACTCGAGCAGACAAGCTGAGCCGACAGGGGTGTCAGCTCAGACGTGGGGCTCGGATTCACTCGAGACTTACATATCGACCATCTAATGAGAGCATCCCCGTCCTCCCAAAACCACCAGGAGGAGAGGATTCCTTCAATGGCATCCTTCATCGACTTTGCATCGTCGAAAATCACAAAGCCAAACCCTCTATATCTACTAGTCTCACGATCCCTGATTATTTTTTATTCAACAATTTCGCTGTATTGACTGAAAGCCCTCTCGAGGGGAGGGCTTGGTCATCATCAGTCACCCAAGCTAGGCCACCGATGAAGCAGCGGAACTCAACATTTGCAGAGGCCATTTCTGTAAAAGAGAATGAATCAATTAAGAAGGACATCCATAATAATTAAGAAAATCTGAAATCAATAATTGCAGGACAAAGGTTGAAGATTTCAGATTTTAAAAAATGGATGCCTTTCTGGGTGATAATTTCAGATTTTAGATTTCAGACTTGTTGTAAACCTTGATGACTCAGTTCCAAACTCGGACAAGTCAATTTGATTCGATTTGATTTTGTGTAAAGTGGAAGAATATCAGAGGCCGAAGGTTGAAGATCCATAATAATTATCACCCCCAAAGACATCAATTTTCTTTAATTTGTTCACCAGAATGGATGCTTTTTGGGTCTTTCTGGATTTGCTATTGATTTCAAATTAGTTGCAGACCGAAGGTTGAAGATTCATATTTTCTCAGTTGATTCGAATTTTTGGGCAAAGGTTGAAGATGACCATTTTCTGCTAATTCTGTTTAAGTCCACTTAAGATGATCCTTCACGAATCCTTTACGAAGGGTAAATGAAACATTTTACTGTCTCATGTTAACATCGTTAGTTAATGATAGCTAAGTATAATTTTTAAACTAATAGTAAAAGTTTGTATCATTTTCAAAGTACAAGGGAAGTGAGTGTAATTTAACTTAATTTTTATTGGGGTGTAAGATCAAGTTTCCCTTAACCCACGGTGAAGAGACGATATTTGCACTCGGATAGGACCGTCGAACATTGAGAATGGTATTTTGAATATTCGTTTAGTAGAAAGAGTAATAATCAGATCCCAATGATTGGTAGTAGGATTCTCTTCACCATCGATGAAGAAAAATTTTCACTAGTTAGTTATATAAAGTCCAAAGTAGTTATAGTTTCCCTAACTTATTGCGGGCTTGATAATTTTTTTCAAGTTCGGATCATTTGCATGTACATGCATTTTTTATGGGATCGTATTCCTATTGATGTGGCATGGGACGCACGGATCCGTATCGTCTCCTCCCATTGGTTTGGGAGGACAGTGGCAATCTATCCCGGATGGTTGCCACGTGGCTCTCGGTGAATCCGAGACCCACATCCGAGCCGACACCCAGCCGACAAAGGAAGACCGAGGTATAATCGGGCTTCAATGGGCCTTCTTTAGTCCTTTGCTTGGATCCAATAAACACTCCCGTTGGCCCAAGTCCCAAAACCCGTTGGGTCGTGGGCCTCGACTCCGCCATTCTTGGCGAGTTAGATAGTCTAAAAATCACGTGCAATTTATCTCAGTCGCGTGGCTCTGCTGTTGAAATTTCGACACATCTACTCTCTCTCTCTCTCTCTCTCTCTCTCTCTCTTCAGTTTCAGTAGCTTTGATTCTTTGGTAGCTCGAACTCATCCGTCATGGAAGCATCATTGAGGCTCAACCGGCACCTCTCTCTTTCGTTTCTCAGCAGGCATTCTCTTAGGTTCCCATCAAACGCTTCTTCTACGCCTCTGCCTGCAATCACCTTCAGAAATCGCTCTGTGTCGTTGCGCATTCGATCTTCTTCATGCTCCGGCTTTTCATCTTCTTTCCGTTCGTCGAATTCGAATCCGTTAGGGCTTTTTCTTTCTCTAGCTTCAGCTCAGTTCTCTAACACTCGTGCTTCTGATGAGCGTTGCGATCGAGTCGTAGCTGATTCAAAAGAAAGTGTTTTCGTGTGGCATCGAGCTCCTAGAGAAGTTACCAGCGCGGATTTTGGCTTTATCAGGGACCGAGGGCCTGTTTTCACTGTGGTGGTGCTTGGTTGGCTTGGATCAGAGCAGAAGCATTTGAGGAGATACGTGGAGCTGTATAATTCCAGAGGCATCCACGCGGTGACATTTGTCAATCCGGTGCGAGATGTACTAGGATTTGATTGGGGGAGGAAAGCTGAACAGCGGCTCTTGGCGTTGGCGCAGGAGATCATTTCGTGGTTGTCTGAGCGGGAAGAAGATGGAAGGGAGAGGTGCTTGCTTTTCCACACTTTCAGCAATGCCGGTTGGCTTTCGTACGTTGTCTCAAAAGTCTTCCTATCTCACGTTTCCTTATATATATGCGCTATTACTCATACTTGCGTCGCGGTTCGTGTTTTATTGTTAAAAGCTTGAAAAATGAAGATGAAGGAATTATATAGGTAGATCCCAAAGCATGAGGGCAATAAGAGAAATCTCCGGCTAGACTTCTCTTATTGCACACCATGTTGATGGGGTTCCGCGGGATTTATTAGAAAAGAATGTTGCTATTAACGACGTAATTTGGAGCTGCCACTTGATAATCCTTTATGGTGTTGAATTATTTTTGTTGTCTGCCAGCTATGGTTCCATACTCAAGAATTTGCAGTGTAGGGATGACTTAATCGAGAAGATCAAAGGATGTGTGGTTGATTCTGGACCGGACCCAAATCTAAACTCTCAGGTTTTGAATCTGGTCTTCTCTGTTCTGAGACTATTGAATCTTTTCTATTATGATCCACAACTGCTTAAGGCATACCATTTTTTCCCTTCCTTTCTGGATACGAGGCCAAAATTTTTGTTAAATATCAGAAAATTATAAGTGATACACCCTTCTGTTTCAAACATTCTGGAAAGCTATTTAGTTTGCTTTATCTTTTTTTTTTTTTTTTTTTTTTTCATGCATTCCCTATAGGTTGGTTGATCATCTTCCTCTATTGAGAGTCCTTACTTAGCCTTGAAAGTGATTGTTTTGAGTTTTAACTCTCTGGAATTCAAGTAGAGTAAGTTGTAAGTTAATAAGTACTGTTTTTTGTGCACATAGCTCAGAGGATGTAGAGGAATTTTTCTTGAACTACCATTAAGAGGACGCTTTTTGGATATTATGAATTTATGATCAATCTATTATGATGCTATTGTCACTAGTTGATTTACTTAAGAATTTCATTACTATGTATATCCTTCATTTTGGTGGCTTTTCTATTTGGTAGCCATATGATAGGCACATTTTTTTTTGACACATACTCTTTAATCCATAATAGGTATGGGCAGCAGGATTTACTACTGCAATACTGAAGCAGCGCAGCTCTTCAACAGTTAGCGTTATAGAAGGACAAAAATCAGGAAGTAGTAAGAGTTTAGCCAAGAAGCAAGAAAAGTATCCCTCATTTCTTGAGATGGCCCTCTTTTTCGTCTTGGAGAAGTTCTTCTCTGTTATTCTGATGTTGCCAGATGTAAATCAGTAAGTCATCTGTTCAACTTCTATTTATCTGCTGTACCTTTTGACCTTTGTTGCAGTGGAATGGATTTATCTTACTCGTTCTCAAATATGAAAAAAGGGGGGAAGGGGGGGGGAAGGGGGGATGCCGTGGTAATAGCTCAGGCTGCCGGTGTGAAGACACAGGTTTGAGTCTTGAGGGTGACCTGTATTGGAATAGTCCCACATTGCTAATGAGATTGGAATCATGTGGTCTTATATATGGAGAGTCCCTCAACTTGGTAGTTCGAACTTTTGAGTTGGAAACTTGACATGGTATCAGAGCTCCAGGTTCCCTCTCATAATAACCCTAAAAAAAAGACCAAGTCATCGAAAGAGGGACGCTAGATGCACAAAAGAGGGACTATGGTCACCTAAAGAGGGACAATCACCCAAAAGAGGGGCTATATGTCATCCAAAGGGGGACTATATGTCATCCGAAGAGGGAACAGTCGCCCTAGAAGAGGGACCAGTCACCTGAAAAGTGCCATATAATGCCACATATACTACCACATAACGGTGGGGTACATGTGAGGGGGAGTATTGGGAATAGTCCCACATTGCTAATGAGATTGGAATCCTGTGGTCATATATGGAGAGTCCCTCCACTTGGTAGTTCAAACTTTTGAGTTGGAAACTTGATAACCAGTTCGTGCATAAGATGCCAAAGTTTAGGACCGAATCCAGTCCACCCTTCCTGGTACCTTGCAGAAGTGGGGCTCATAGTAGGTTATGGCTCTTTTATACTTTCAGTGACAAGTAAAGATTGTGATAATACTGACTCTTGGGTTAATGGGATTTCATTCTCCCTAGTCAGAAAGCAACATGGTAAAGAGAGAGAAAATGGTGTACTTCATATTTGATTTTCAAAAAAAAATTCCCTCTATTTCAATCAAACGGGTAATATAAGTAGGCTGGTTTTCTTATGCTGGGATCACCTTAACATTTTCACTGAACTAGTTATTTCATGATATAACCAACGCATACCTTCCACTTAACATGACTTCTTCTGGTTTTGATTGTTTCCACAGGAGGCTTACTGAGATCATGTCTATCCTCTTGAAGAACCAGCCTCCCTGTCCTCAGCTATACCTGTACAGCACAGCTGATAAGGTCATTTCATTTCGGTCTGTTGAGTCATTTATTCAGAGCCAGAGGATGCTGGGAAGAAAAGTTTCTGCCTATAATTTTTTCTCATCTCCTCATGTGGACCATTACCGGAATTTCCCTCATATATACTCTGAAGTGCTTCATAAATTCTTGAAGGAGTGTTGCTCTGCTGAGTCAGACACGAAATCTCATGTCAGAGTCGTGTGAACCAGCTTGGAGGAATTGCTGGCAGTCCCTTGAATTTGTTAAAACAGTATCAAAGAAGTCTTGATAGGGCAATTTGATGAAGACATCACAATGGCTGATCCAGCCTTTTGATTTTATCAACGGAGGCTGCATAGGAACTAGGCAGCTTTCCTTTAATTTTTTTTGTTTTACATTTTTTTTCCTGTTTTCTGTTATTTCAGTTATTTCTGTTAGGTCGGGTTTTTTTTTATTTTTTATTTAAAATGTTTTAACTGCCCTTGGTCCCCCCCCTCCCCCTCCCCCACGGTCTGTCTTGTAAGCCTTATGAAGGCCTTTTTTCTGCTGTAAAAAAAGGATGATGGAATTAATGAAAGAAGTGGGAATTTTCTCTTGGCTGTAAGTCTTTCTCTCTTCTCTCTTTCAATTTCCTTTTCTCTTCCCCCCTTCTCATTTTCTGCAACCCTATTTCTGGTATCCTACTTTCTTAATTCTGTAAATCATATATAGAATTCCCCAACCCCCTTTTTCTGCCATCGAAATTTCTGTTTTGCCTTTTCTTTTAGCTTATTACATTTATTTACCTATAGTCTTGATTCCTGCTGTAATATCTTTTCCCTAGGAATTCTGCTTTATATATATATCTCTGTCAACTGTGGATAGTAGACTTTCTGTTTCTGATTCTGTCTTATTGCTTTTTCTTTCTGCCACTGTAGACAGCATGTGTTCCATTCATATTTTTTGTTCAAATTTTTTTTTTTTTTTTTCTGTTATTGTTGATAGTAACTTCACTCTTGTTAAGAACCCTGTACTAGTGCTCAAGTTTCAGCATTACTGTGGTTGGTACTCTAATTTCCCCTATGTTGAATTGTTACTGATTTACCAAGAAATTGGTTTCTTATGCATTAAATATGGCTGTTATCATTTAAGATTCTTGAAATACCCTGCATACAATTTGTTAAATGCTGCCTTATTAATGCTGATTCCATATTTCACTTTTTTGATCATTGTTAAATTGGTAGTTCGAATGCTAGGTATATATCGTTCATTACTTGCAGTTTTAAACTCTAAATGCAAGACATGTATGCTGCTGCCCATTTCCTAACTAGCTAATTAGGAAGCCTATTACCTAGTTAGTTGTAAGTGTCGGAAACCTAGACCCATAGGCTGTCCTACATCACAATTTCTCTGAGGAAAATGTCCAATATTGATAAAGTCTGATAGCCGTGCAGCTAATGCCACACGAATTCAATATTCTTTATTGTTTTTTCTAAGTAATTTTTGAGCCTTTAAATTTTGTGTGTGTTAATGTGTTTGAGGCTACGTCTCTGCTAGAAATCCAAATTACAAGGGCAAATGCTGTTCCAGGCTACGAATATATGTTTTGAAAATTTTCTATGCAATTGTTTCTATTATTTGTGAATGACATGAGTTCTCCCCCCATTCCCTTGTGTATGTATGAGGTTCCACTGCTGTAAACGAGTTTCATGTTAGTAGGGCAGAGCCATTGCTGGGTCTTTATACTAAGTAATCTAGTCATGCTTATTTATGAATGACTTATATAACTAGTGACTCATCATGGTGGTAAATTTTATTTATTTATTTGGCCTTGGGTTTAACAGTGATCTTAATCAAAGGCTTAAAAATGATCTTGAGTTTGAATAGCTAAGAGGGGTATCAGATCAATCCAGTCTAACAGTCTGGATTGACTGCAATGTCATGGTAAAGATTATTTAGGCTGTGTTTGGTTGCTTCCCTCACAATGTGGGAAAGGAGAATCTAGAGTAAAATGGTGGATGCGTGATCGTTTGGTTGTGTAATGGGAGAAAACCTGGGGGAAAAAGGGATTCTGGGAAAGGTTATCCCCGTTTTGGAGTCTACTTTTAAAAAATGGGGAAAGCTGGTCATACATGGCTTCTCCTGCCCCTCTCACGGGGTGGCGGATACTTGCTAAAATTTTTGGACAACCGAACAATGGTGAATTTTGTTGTATATTTTCTCTTAGTTTTCTTGGTGCAACCAAACAACTAGTGAAGGATAACTCTCTAGCCTTAATATTTCTTCTTCCGTTGCTTTTTCCCTTGCCTGACTGTTGGATGGTTCCTGCACCCAGCTACAATTGCTGGAATTGGGAATCCATCAAGATATGTTAAAAATGCATCCATACCCTTCTACAGTGCAGATAGCTAGATGTATCACAGTGAGCTTCTAAGTTATCTAAGAATACCAATGGGGACTGAAAATTTTGAATTGCACATTCGTACAAGTAAGATATCTTTTTCATGTCTGAGTGGGGAACATCAACGACTCCTTTGGAGAAAACAGTGTTAAATATACATTCACTGTATTTGAAGTTTATTTGACTGAGATGATCAGAAAGCTGAGAAATATCCAATGGCCATGTACCAGCCTGTCATTGATGATACTATATTTCTGGAGGATCATAAACCCTCAGCGTTTTGGTCTAGGAGCAGCCTTAAAGAGGTGGTGATTTCTGGTTTCCACCAATAAGCAAGAAGAAATCCTGAATGTTTCATATTCTTAAATGATGTTTGTGGATTAAAACAGTGGCATGGATGGCTATCCACAATGTAGAAGATTCAAAGTTGCTGCTGACAATCCAGGAGAGGTTTTTACTGTCCTACTTTAGGATTGGAGGACCTGATAGATTCACATGCAAAATGAAAGTAGCAGAGGTCATTAGCTGTCCACAGGGCCTTAATCTGGACCATGTGCTTCCATCCCTTGTTACACTTCTAGGTAGAAGTATCTCTGCCAGCTATATCATCCATATATTCTATCCATTCTGACTCTCCATGAATTCTGTAGTGGCAATTTTAATTTCCCTTCATGTCTTTATTTAGTTGCTGTCAGAATTTTGCATCTAGTACTCACAGAGTTGTGTATTTTCCTACAGCAAGTTTCTAGGTGACAAATATGCTAGCACTTTTTCATTATTTGTGCACTTTAGTTATATTATTGATTTATTGTATAGGTATATGAGGCCATCTAATTGCTAACAGAGATTTTTTTCTGGTCGAATCTGAAATCCTTCTCTTTTTCCTTCTCCTGCCATCTCTCTTAGGCTTTCTGACATGCATCAGATTCCAACTTAAACACCACCTGTATCGTAATGAGTTTGTTTTCCAAATTTTGTCAACATTGGCCCCAATCAAATGCCACAGCTTTGACCATGGTGCAGTACCCAAACCATGCCTTGCATTCAATGTTATATGTCAACATCCATTTTTTAGATAATTATTTTGCATGAGACAGAAACGTAAAAAGGGCATACCTAGTACACGAGGCTCACGTCATTGAGTGCTCTTACATTAATACTGAAGAAGCCTAATTTTACTCAAGGATGAATTTAAGAATAAGATCACCTTCATCCTAAAGTATACAAATGATACCCTACCTTATTTAGTCTATTTCTAAGCTGTTTTCTTGTCAATTGTCATGGTTTGGAATAACCCAGAGATAATGGATGAAATGTTTGGTCATTTCTAAACACCATTAAAGTTGCTGCTACAAAGGATATTCAAGATGCTTAACTGGAATATATGGTGCCCAGTAGTACATATATTTTTAACTCTATAATCTTGCTTAGGGGAGGCAATTCTTAGCTTTCTACTTTCTAGGTGTTATGTGGGAAAAATCTCATCCATTTAAAATCTTACACGTGTCAAGCTTCACCTTAGGAGCCAACCGCTCGGAGTATCTTGCGCTCGGCTTATGAGGCATTCGGTATCTTACGCCCGGCCTCTCATGCACCCGGCATGTCGCACTCGTCCTATGTTGTCTAGTTATCATCATCTATGGTAGCGCTCGGAGTCATAGTCCTACCCGGCTACATTTCCCAGTTGGTAGTCAGAGTCCTAATGTGATTATGTTACGTCCGAGGAGTCCTTCTTCCAGTCTGATACGACGCCGACTATCGTGGTCCGTGATTACTCATACGTTGACATGTGTCAGTCTCAGAGCTGACCGACCTAGCTTCCTTGGCTAAGGTCTCCTACTCCTACTCGGAGTCTACCACACGGGTGTCCCTCAGAGCGACACGTGGCAATCCTATTGGCGATCTACTCCCCTGAGTCCTGGTACCTCCATGCTTCTTCCCAATCTATAACTAGAGGACAATCCCTCAAGGTAATATCTCTAAGTTACTAGCTTACAATTCACAATATCTCTCTCTCTCTCTCTCATTCATCATTCTCGCACGCTCAAACTCTCTCATCGTCCCACACTTTCTTTAAACTAGAGATAGCTTTCTGCTATCTCTTGACTGCTTACTTTGGGAATCTGACTTAGGCATCGGAGTGTACCCGGGGCTTAGGCGCCCAACTCCCTTGTCTCATCTCTGTGGTTGCAGGTAACTCAGAGCGCGGATCGACGGACGATTTTCAACCGTAACACTAGGATACCATGACTCTTGAATGAAAGCTCAAGTAGAACAACTGTTGGCCTACTGCATTTCTTTTACGGCTGACCTGAAATTCGTTTGTTTCACTTGCTTGAGATGTAGGCCTGACAAGTAAGTAAATATATCAATTATAATGTTAGGCCCTTTTTTTTTACACAAGTTGTAGAAAGATAAAGAGGATACTGTGAAGCATGACTAAGTGATAAAAGGCTAGATGCAATGTCATTTTTTTATGTTGTGTACTTTAGTTATGTACATCATCAGAATAACCTTGTGTAGAAAGAAGTCTTGTGTTTGCTATAGTGTTTAAGACTGTCCTCTATGCAAGATCTAAATGTAGACTTTGTAGTTGTGTGTTTTATTCAATAAAATTTATTTCGTTTTAAAAAAAAAAAAAGGCTATACCCAAAAAACCCTGTCAACAGAATTTTACCTTTTCTGATGTTTGCTTTTACTGCTTTCTTATTTGAGGTGGGGGTGTATGAGTATGACAATCTCATAATGAAGGATATTGTCAATAACGGACAGTCCCTTAATGAACAATTGGTAGGAAACCTCATCGTAATTAGAAGGTCCAAAAGCCTGGAAACAGTTGTAATAGCATTTATAAATAGAAAAAGTTAAGTACACTGATACTGCCCATCATTGAGGCAAATAAACATTACTTAAAAATCAAGGTGAGTTAGAGTATGCATGCATATTAGGCACAAATTGTCTGTCAGCATGGGAACAGCCACCCACCCCACTCCATCCCCTTCCCCTTCCCCTTCCCCTTCCCCTTACTCTTAACTTAAATAATAAAAAAAAATGTCAGCTTGGTATATTAGGAACATCCAAATATCATGGACAACCTTCAGGTGTGCTCATTGACCAAGATTACATTCTCCTGTTTCCAGGTCATATTAGCTGGCCACAGGATCAAAATGTTGGTAAAGTTACATTTTAGGTAGTCGATTTCAGTTAAGGAAGACATGTATTGATTATTAAGATTTAAGAAGGGGTAACTATCCCCAGTGCCAGAAAAAGTTGAGAAGTCATCTTTAATCCCTTTACCAGTCAATAATTAATCTGCCTCTTGCTCATTGAATTTGATCTCTTCCTTTGGCCTAGAAACCATTCTACTCGGTGCTTGCATTAAAACATGCTCATTTGAGACTTGAGGCATATCCACAATGCTTCCCATATGACACCTGAAGGGTAGCTGACTGGCAATCAGAGGGAAGATTGATAGACTTTAAGACTCATATATGTGGTTGTCAAAGGCTGAAGAGCTCATTCATACATAAATCTCATTGGCCAGCTTCAATGGTACATTAACAGAGGAAATGTCAATAAAGAAGAAGCAGACACAGAAGCTAGGGAGGCTAAATCTGAGTTTGTAGGTTTCTTTGTTGATACTTTGAATTATGACCATTATTTAGTTGTCTTTCAGGGGTAAAAAAATTCCTTGGTAAATGAAACAGAGGAGAACCGCCAATAATTAAATTGTGACCAAGACAATGCAGTGCCTTACCATTGAGATATTGCATTTGATGGTGAAAGCAATGTTCTTTGTTGAAACAGAGGAGAACCGCCAATAATTAAATTACGAAGAAAACTCTCAACAAGAGATGTAAAGTGACAAGGAAAAGTCTGGGGCCCATGACGTAGAGAAGGAAGTGGATCGTCTATAGCGCTATTGAGTAGCAGTGTTGATCCTGGCTGTTGGGAGTACGTTGGGACATGTGATCGATGCACTCTCAACGGTCAGGATCAACACTACTACACGACAATGCTACAGACGATCTTTTTCCCTTAGAAAAGGTAAAAGAACAAATTTTCACTAGTATTTTGGGTGAATCTACATTAAGGATAACTTGGATTGTCCTTTTTGTGCATGTAATACTACTCCATGGTTCTATTTCATCCAAGCATATGGGAGTAGTTATGTTAAAAACTAAAAAAAAAAAAAAAAAAAAAAAAAAACACATACATGAAAATAGAGTATAACAACCCTTCTCAATTTCAATCGGAAAAAATGTCTCATGTTGTTCAGTTCCTTTAACCATTGGATTATGGTGGAGTTCATCCGATGCTTATATACCAATATATTAGTATGTACATCGAGTGAACTCCAACCTTTATAGATCAGGGCTAGAATCCTTCTAACATCAGGAGACGCTTTTAAACCCCCAACCATTTCTGATTTCCCCATTTCTTTGGCTCCAATAGTAGTAAAATTAATATGTGATCCACATGGTGGTCAGAGACTAGAAAGAATGTCAGATAGGAGAGAGAAACTGTCAAACTGCCAGTGGCAAGAGAATGAATCCCCACTCCAACAGTATAGGTGTTTTTTTTTTTTTCTCTTGATTAATTGATTCATGAGCTTCAAATCAGTCTAATGAGTCGCTCTACTAATCACCTCAAGAATACAAAATCACGTTTCCCATGTAATTAATTTCAAAACTGGATCTTATTGAGGTGGAGTCGGTAATTAAACTGGTGAAATTCTTGAACTTGAGAGCTTGGAAATAGCAAAAAGAAAAACTCATGAAACTTAGAAGTAGCAAATGCATCCATTATTTAATCAAAATAGTCTAACGTTTACCATCCTTTGCATAGACAGTACTAGATCATCTTAATATGAAGTTATGAGAAAGCACTATCAGACTACTCTTGCCTTACTTGAAATGATCTGTGAGACTAAACAGTATCAGTTTTAGAAGAACAGAAGTTGATAACCTGGTGCTGGGATGCATATTTGTAGGATGGACTTTCTGTCAGTATCACAGGAGGTTCATTCAGAAACGCCCAGTTGCTCCTAGTCCACCTGCAGATCTCAGAAACCAGAAAATTAGAATGAAAACAAAGGAGCAAATACAAAACCTTTCTCCATATTTGTTGATACAGGCTTACTCACCAGGCATTCTTTGTCACGATCGACTCCAGATCTGTTTCAGACTCCATATTTGTGATACTCTCCCTTACATTGGCTGGAGGGGCTGAGTTTGATCGTTGAACCCTTAGTACTCCTGATTCCTTTTGCTCGCCGTTTTCCTATTAATAATACAGCCAAGGGTCATTGAAGCTTGACGGTCCCAATGATTAAAAAGCCAATTGTCAAGTTTCTAATTCAAAAGTTCGAATTAGTAATTGGAGGGACTCTTCCATATATAAGAACCCAAGATTCCAATCTCATGAGTAATGGATAGTGTATATGTGGTAGTATATGTGGCAATACATGACATTTTTTTGGGTGACATCTAGTCCCTCTTTTGGGTGATTGTCCATCTTAGGTGATTTGCCTTCTTTTTAAGATTACTATAAAAGGGAATGTGGAGTTCTGACACCATGTCACTCAAAAGTTCCAACTACTAAGTGGAGAAACTCTTCCATAAATTAGAACCTAAGATTCCAATCTTATTAGCAACGTGGGAATATTCTCAATACAAATAACCAGCAAAATTTGTTGAAAATCTAGCAAAAACAGCAATTAGCTTCTTGACTTAGCCACATATATAGACAAGATTTTAATTGGAAAAGTTAGCTTGTGGAAGGCAGGGATGTCAAGAATGGACAGATACAAGACCTGACTGGTCTCCAACAGACCGGAAAGAATACTCCTCCGGTGTTCCTCCTCCGTTCTCTTCTTCAGTCTCCAGTAAGTCTCGATTTCTCCTTTGGTGAAGGATCTGTTCCTCAGATATTTAGCTGAAAGACATGTTTTGTCAGAAGCTTCCGCGATGGCTACTAGGAAAGCATAAGGGATTTGTGAACTTACCATGTTTGGGATCTGGGACAGGAGAATTCCATCCTGCCATTAGCGAACCCATCACAAACCACACTAGCTTTTTACAGTAAATTAAATCAGTTGAGATACTTCATATATAAAGGTAAATGTGTTCGTGGTTCTTGCCTTCTGCTTGATCTTATCTTAAAGACAGGTCAAGATGATGATCAAATTGTAGCAGATGGTGCATGCATGCATGTAACAGTCCCTTAAATCTCTCTCCTTCTTTCATTATTTCCTTAATCCCACAAGGAATATGTCGTAAATGGATTCAGATAATCATCTATAATGAGACCACCATGTAGTGAAGATCCCACCCACTTAAAGTGGATCATCACGTATTTTAATCCATTCAAAATACATTGGGATACAAAGATCCACTTTGAGTAGATGAGATCCTCACTGCAGGGGTGGCCTCACTATAGAGAATCCCAATCCACTTGTAAGATCTGATCAGTCAAATAACTCAGTTTCGAGCTAGTTGTCACTTATCTAGGTGACAAGTAACTTTTTCCTTTACAAAACAATCATAAAAAAAAAAAAAATCCATGACATCCAGAGTACTCTCATCTCCCCTTAGATAGTGATGTAGTTCACAATATAATTGGAGAGCAAATAAGAAATGCAAAGTGATTTTATAAGAAATTGAAAGACAAGAACAACATAACAAGGGTTGTATGAGGACTACTTAACCACGGGTTTCTTAGGGACTCTCTCAATCCAAGTGTGGGACTTTATCACCACAAGAGGACCTCAAACTCTCTCAAAGGACCTTACAAGTACTCCCAATAATATTATTTACAAACAATTCACTATGATCTTCTTCAAACCACGTATTACACATATATAAAGGATATGATGGAGAAAATAAAATGTTGGAACAGCTTAGGAAAAGAAAAGAAGCATTGAAAGGGAGGTCTAATGGAGGATAATAAATGGAAAAACATTAAACGAGAGGGTTTTAAATAGAGAATGGAGAAATTAAGAGTTGGACATAAGTTGGAGGAGCTTGGGAAAAGAAAAGAAACATTGAAGAGGAGGTAAAATGGAGGGCATTAAATGAGAGGGTATTAAATGAGAGGAATTTAAATAGAAAATGGAGGAATTAGGAATTGGACATGGTTGGAGCAACTTGGAAAGGAAAGAATCATTGAAGGGGGAGGTTTTGGGAAGGGTAATAAATGAGAGGGCTTTAAATAGAAAAGAAAGAAATTGGGAGTTTGAAATGAAAAAAAAAAAAAAAAAAAAGAGATGTTAAGAGAGTGATAAAATTATGGAAAGTGTTGGGAAGAATAATAGAGGAGGAATGACCATAAATGCTGATTAGTAGCTACGGTAATAGCTAGACTGCATCAAATAGGTGTCACAACTCACAACAAATTACCAAATGATCTAACCAGACACACATTGGCAAATTTTGGAAGATAAATCATGCAAAACATTCGAACATAGCAACAAATCCAATTTGAACAAATAGCACGGCCTAGCAAAAAAATCATTGGAACAAAATTGAATAGGTGAAAACCCTAGAACTATCATATTGTCCTCAATTATGTTTATGTCCTCTTAAATTCAAATCCTACATGCTAATATAAGGGTGTAAATCATTTTATAAATGGTTTTATCAGTTCGATTCGGGGTTATTATTAGTAGAAATCATAATTGAATTGATTAATAATTGATTATTATTTTTCAAACCAAAATCGAACCAATCAACAACCAATTTATTAGTTTCTTATTGATTTCAACTAATTGGTTCATAAATGATTTCTTACATGGTTTATGGGGAAGGAATGAATACCCTATGACCCAAATAGTTTAACAATGAAACTCTAAATGTTAAACAATAAATTAAAAATATCATATCAATGAGCATAACATTATATCAATGCGTAGCACATTAAAATTATCTATTACATACGAAATATTGTACATATAGTTAGACAATTAACGAGCTTTATTTGGTTTCCTTTCGATTTTATTTAGTTGATTCTTTATTGGTTAACCGACATTTTAATGGTTCTAAACCCCAATAGATCCGATTACCTATGTGTAAAATCAAAATCGAATTAACCGATTAATTTTGGATCAAATCTATTTTTTACCAGTCGATTTCAGTTCGATTTCTTGGTTTTGATTTAGAATTCAATAACTGAATTACACTTGCCTACATAACAATTCAGATGCAAAAAAGCCACTAGAAATTATATAGAGAAGAAGTTTATATCTTTTCCAATATCTGATCAGTCAAACTTTTAACAAATTTTTCCAAAGCTCTAATAAGTTTAGTTCACTCCTCCATGAGGATCCAAGCTGCTAAAATTCAGAGGGGCCCATCCATGAGTCTGTTCTCATCCAAAACCCCTGAAGAAACGTACAGAGATTGGTTTCTTTCTCCAAGAACATATGCAAAGAGGGTTTTATTAATTCCTAAGAAAATGTAGTTGGAAGGAGTTAAGGAGGGAAGAATCACAATTACCATCATCAAATCACAAATAGGTATTTTTCTCTCTTGATTAATGGAATCAATTTCAAATCAGTCTAATTAGTCCCTCTAGTAATCACCTCAAGCATACAAAATCAAGTTACCCATATAATTGATTTCAAAATTGTATCTTATTGAGGTGGAGTCGGTTGCTAAACTGGTGAAATTCTTGAACTTGAGAGCTTGGAAATGAAAAAACAAAAAAAAAACTCATCAATTAAAAGTAGCAAATTCATCTATTGTCTAATCAAAATAGTCCAACATTTAGATCTCTTACAGACCATCCTTGTATAGACACTATATCACCTTCATATGAAGTTATAACATGGCACTGTGAGAGTACTCTTGCATTACTTGAACTTACATCTTATCTACAGTAGTATCAATTTTAGGGGAACAGAAGTCGGTAATATGGTAGTGGGGATGCATATTTGTAGGAAGGAGCTTCTGTCAGTATCACAGGAGGATCATTCAGAAACGCCCAGTTGCTCTTAGACCACCTGCAGATCTCAGCAACCAGGAAATTAGAATGAAAATTAACAAAGGAACAAATACAAAACCTTACTCCATCTTTGTTGATAGAGAGGCTTACTCACAAGGTATTCTTTGTTATGATCTGTTGATCCCAAGTAGTCACTGAGACGTGCGCGCACGGCCGGGGGGGGGGGGGTGATGGTACCTTCAAAAATAATCTCACTCAGATGATCTGGCCTACTGCTAAGAGCTGTTGTTCACTGTGTGCTGCCTTGAGTTGTCAAATGGACTTTTCCCACTGCTAATTTGTCAAACACATTTCGTGCACACACCAACCACATATCCACAGGTATCCATACCAGGAGTTTGGCCTGCCAAGTGTGTATACCCCGACCTGCAGTACACAGAATTATATTCCACATACACACACATCTACATTTACAACCACAACACAGAATATAACCTGGTTCACCAAACACGCACTGTGATGGCTAGTCCACGGGGTAATACCCTAACCAGGGTTTCGTATTATACCCAATACACAACTATAATAAGTGGAGTTTGACTGTTACAACAGCGATGCGCCACACCACCAGCGTAAGACGAGCTACAACTTGAATATGAGCTACAACCCACAAGTCTGCTAAGCTCCAACCCAGTAGACTAAAAACATGAATATCTTGATTACAAACCCTTCCCACTAAGCACAAACATCATACTAAGGGTTTGAGAGAGAGATTGCCTTCCCAGCGTAATCACTCCTTCTGTGAAACACTCTAACGAGCTTGTTCACCACTTCTAATGGTCACTCATGCCATTTCTTCCACACCAACTTCTATGAGAGCTCAATAGAAGCTCAATGGAACTTTTCTTGTACCTTACGGAGGTACAGATGTCAGTAGGAACCGTCTGGAATCCAAAAATCAACCCGGAGATGCTTCAACAAGAGTTTTTCAACCAAACCGTAGTTTTTTTTCACACAACCAGTCCTTCAAAATTGCTCCATCAGATTCAGCTTTGAAAATGGAAACCAGGCAAATTTGAATCATCTCGATCTGAGCTCGAACGGCCGAGATATGACCTATTAAAGTTTGACCGCTCAGATCATTCCAAATGGAATCTATAGAGTTGATTTCATGTGGCGCAATGCACCATAGTGCCGCCACCACTGTCCCACCGTACAGCATTGTCGAACTGCGATTGGCGCAGATGGCATCTTTCGTCTTAGGTCGCTGGATCTGTCAGATAGAGGCGGGAAAAACTCTTGGCCGTTCGATCTGGATCCATCGCGTCAGGCACAATTGACAATTCTCTACCCGCTGGATAGGCATCGAGCGCCGCAGCGTACCACACGCGCGCCACAGCGAAACACGGAGTTATCTCCTTTCGTCGCGACGCACCATTATAAGGTGCTTTTGGCCAATCACAGGCTTCACGCAAGCATCTTGACGCAACCAATGAGATCCGCCATAGCCCGCATCTTCGTTCGCCGTTGGATTTGGATCTCGCATACGTGGCTTCATCTTGTCCTTTGATCTCGAATTTCCTCTTTTCAGATGGACAAAAATGCCCCTGAGAATGAGTGAGATTGCCTTGTAAATCCAATTTTTTCCAGAGAGTTTTCATTTTATACTTCTTTGCATCAAAACGTCGAATAGCTTGAGTGCATGCTGTTCGAGCCTTGCTTAGGTTTGCGGTCCACGCGCGCGGCTAGGCCTTGCGAGCCTTGCTGTCTTGCGGGAGCCAGCTGCTGCTGCTGCGCGGTGGTCTTGGGAGGCTGACTGCGTGCTGGCCTTGTGAGGCTGGTTGCGTGCTGGCCTTGCGAGGCTGGCTGCATGCTAGCCTTGTGAGGCTAGCTACTGGCTGGCCTTGTGGGCCTGGCTACTGGCTGGTCTTGTGGGGCTGGTTGGTGGCTAACAGGCCATGCTGCCTTGCTGCTGACTTGGTGCCGCGGGCTTCAGCCAGGCTGGCCTGGGCTGGTGCCAAGGTGGCAAGCCACGCCATGTGGGACCACATGGCCCATTTTCTCTCTCTTCTTTCTCTCTCCTCATCTTCTCTCTCTTCTGTTTCTCTCCTCTTCTTTCTTCTTCAAGTGCTGTCTTCATGTTAGAGAACCAAAAAATTATCAGACTGCCCATATTGCAACTGGATTACAGCAAATCATGATTGCCAACAATGACAACTCACTTGGAACGACCCATGAATTTACCAAAAGACTGCTCAACACTAGCCAAGGTTCCAACATGATCAACTGGCCAAGGTTCCATCATGATCGACTGCAGATCTGTTTCAGACTCCATATTTGTGAGACTCTCCCCTACTTCTGATTCCTTTTGTCCACTTTTCCGTCAATAACAAGCCAAGGGTCATTGAAGCTTGACAGTTCCAATGATTAAAAAACCACCCAGCAAAACTTGTTGAAAATCTAGCCAAATCTGCAATTAGCTTCTTGACTTAGCCACATATATAAGCAAGATTTTAATTGGAAACATTAGCTTGTGCAAGGCAGAGATATCCAGAAAGGATTGATACCAGACCTGACTGGTCTCCTGCAGATCTGGAAGAGTCCTCAGGTGCTCCTCCTCTTTTCTCTTCTTCAATCTCCAGTAAGCCTCGATTTCTCCTTTGGTGAAGGATCTGTTCTTCAGATATTTAGCTGAAAGACCTGCTTTGTCAGAAGATTCTATGATGATTACTGGGAAAGCATAAGGGATTTGTGAGCTTTCCATCCTGCCATTAGTGAACCCATCAGAAACAACAATAGTTTTTTTTTCCAGTAAATTAAATCCGTTGAGATATTTCATATATAAGGTAAGTGTGTACCAGGTGGTCCATGGCTGCTTGAGCTCTAAGGAATTGCCACCGACCTATTTTTACATGCAAGGAGGCGGCAACAAAAGCTATGGATCCTTTGTCGTTCGTCCTTGATGGGTTTGCCACAGGGGCTTTTTGTCACGTCACACAGAGAGTGATGGCATCAAGGAAATGGTGCAAGTTAAAAACTAATGACGTCAATGGAAGTAAGGAACAGCGGACTATGACTATGACCCCTGTCTCTCCGGATAAGGAAGACTGACATGAGTCTTCTTTATCCTTTACCAAACATAATCTCCTATTAAAATTGCTAGGAACCCTTATTTTATTAGTGGCCTGGTTTTATGTACTTAGTCGGTGACAAAAGTGTTATCCATTTTCTTTTTCTTATGGATACTCATTGGTTATTTGAAGAAAGCACAATATACAATAAAGGGTCTTCTTGACATTCAAAGGAAGGAATTGTTTCATACCTCGGTTTAAGCTAGTTGTCATCTACTTGGGTGACAACTAGCTTTCCCTTTCATATTATAGAATTTACCTTTTTAAGATTTTTGACTGTTCAATAAGGGATTAGGCAAATAAAAGAAGTTGTAAATTTGTTGTCACCTCAAGAGGTGTTAACAAGAAAACCCCTTCAAGTATTGAAAAGAGTAAACTTCCAATCAAGAGCATTGGTCTGAGCAATCTTAAAAAAAAAATGACACCCAGAATGCTCTCAAGTGGATCCAAGCTGCTAAAATTCAAAGCAGCCCATGAGTCAATTCTCATCCAAAACCCCTGAAGAAACGTACTAGAGATTGGTTTCTTTCACGAAGAACACATCGGTGGGGAGAAACTTCTCTATTTTCAGACTTTTTCTTGGAAATGACAAAAGCTTATTTGGACAGCAGCCAAGAATGGTCTGTTTTTCAGTTAAATCTGCCTATCACATGCTGTCTAATCTTTGAGAGAAAGACCAACTTATTCGCCCTTCTTCTTATAGAGTGAGTTCATGGAGACTTGTTCCAAAATCAGTGTGGAAAAGAATATGGCACTACAAAACCCTTCTTTTGGAGGGCTATTTCTCAAGCCTGCTTCTGGTGAAGGTTTATCTCGCCGACCTATTTTCTGCTGAATCCTTCATGCCGAAGACGTGGTAAGGAAGTTGAATCCATTGAGCATATCCTATTGTCCTACCCTTTTGAGAGAGCAACTTAGTTTGGATCTTCATTATCATTTAAGATTCTCGAGCATGAAAACGTTCTGTTGTTTCTATATATTGCTTCAAAATTGGGACTCAATCGGTTTTTCTTCTAAGGCTGCTGCCAGAGAAGCCATGAGTTTAACTTCCTTCATATTCTGGTTTTTATGGAAAGCCCCGAATGATTTGGTTTTTAATACTAAGATTTGGTCTCTTATAGAAATTATTTTTGCAGCTGAATTTTCTTTCAGGGAATTTTGTGTTATCTGTTATCCTCTTCGGCTTCTAAGGCAAGTGAGTGAGACTAAAGCTGATGGTCACATTTCTCAACTATCGTGGATTCCGCCGCAGCTTGGAGTAGTCAAAATTAATACAGGTGCTTCACTTTGTGCTGATTCCCATCAAAGTGGGGTGGGATTTATTTTCAGGAACTGCTTGGGGATCCCTCTCTGTGCGGTTTCCCTCCCTATTTGCTTCAGTTCAGTCCAGGTTGGAGAGGCTCTTGCTCTAAGGGCAGCCTTAGCTGCTGCTGTTGTAAGTGGCCTAAAGTACATTCAGATTGAATCAGATAATGAAGAGCTTATCAATATCCTTAATCATAAGACAGCTGCTAATGACTCTGGAATCCAAGCCCTTGTGGATGATATATTTCTTCTTTCTTCTGTCTGTAATGAATGTTCATTTTCCTTCTGTTCTAGGGCGACCGTGGCTCATTCTCTCGTCAGGAAGGCTACATCATGTCCGGGGATGTCGGTTTGGCCTTGTTTCTCTCCTTCGATCCAGGACTTACGTAGTTCTGATGCCTTGCCTTGTGCCTGAGAGTTGCTCAAATATTAAACTTTCAGCCTATTGAAGTTGGCGACATGACAAAACTAACAAGGTCTGGCTTTATGTCACTTATCAAGTGACAAAAGTGGTCTCTGATCCATTTCACTGGGATATAAATCCTTTTCTATCGACTTGCGGACTGCCAAGGGTCAGATTCAATCGATACACAGACTTGCGGACTGCCAAGGATCAGATTCAATCGATACACAGACTTGCGGACTGCCAAGGATCAGATTCAATCGATACACATACCGCATCCACATACCGCATCAACTAAACTCCAATCCTTGGATCAGCTGCAGTTTCCTCCAGCTCGTAGGAGAGGATTTGGATCCCTTTCAACGCGCGTTCATTGGCCTTAATGGAAACAATAATAAATAGAAATACGGATAATTTTGGTATTCCGAGGCAACCATTGTCAGATCTATACATTAAACACTGAAGTAATAAATCTAATTGTAACCTACATGGGTGACAACTAACTTACTTATTGAAAAAGCTGGCTGCAACTCAATTGGGCGACAACTAGCATTGTCAACCATCAAATCTTGTAGAACCCCTCCCCTAAAATATCAAAACTACCCATTGTATTGTAATTTTCCCAATGGCTTAATGAGTGTATATTAGAGGGACTAATGATTCCAAATTTTGTCACCATCATTAACATTTAATCTGGGATCATGATGCACCGAAGAGGTGAACTAATAAATTGTAACTTTCTTTTATTGTTTCAAATTTTATATTTTAAAGTTTTTTAAGAAACAAATAAAAAAAAGATTTTCAATTCAATTTGAAAGTGATTTATCTCATAATAAAAGTTATCACATATTTTTGGAATAGACATATCAAATGACTAAATTAACCATCATTGAAAAAAAATATATATAATAATAAAATAAAAAAATAAAAAAAACTGCCGATACAAAAAAATTACAATTTTTTTCACCTACCTTATGTGAAAGGAATTTGTTACCCAAAGTATTACTCTCCCTTTGTGCAGCATTATCCTTTTTCCCAGGTCTTTTCATGTGGACATAAAAACAAAAAGTGCATGATCGATATAATATATAATAATATTAAAATAAAATCGGAATTGATCAGGTCTAAAATTGATAAGAATCAAACCTGAAGACTTGTATATCTTTTAGAAAAAATTATTTCCCTATCTTTTAATTGTCAGAACCTGGATTTTTATTTTTTTTAAGCCCACCTGAGATTCTGAAGATTTATTGACCCATGTTTAATGCAGAATCATGAGGTACCCGGAGCTCCATGTTTGATCCGAACCAGAATCCAGTAATGGACGCAGGAGATAAGTGGGTCAAGTGGGTCCAGGACCAGGCGCGTCTCTGCTGGCCTGGTCAACACACAAAAAATTGACCTAACACCAAACTCAACGGCTCTTTCTTTAAATTTTCAAATTCGAAAGTAGCAAAGGAGCGAGAAATCGCGATCTTTCATATCATTTTTTAATGTCCCCCCAACAACAGATTCATTTCACTAAAACCTTCGAATTCTTCTTTCATTCTTTGAAGATCTCGTCTTCTCCGCATTAATTACATACAGCAGGAGCTTCACTTTCTGTCAAGGTCTCACTCGTCTGTCCATCAATTCCATTCTTATACTCTGTTTCGTTTTGTTCATGAGAGTTATCCGAAACCCATTTCTTCGATCGATCTTAACTGATCGTTTTTGGTTCAGATCTCTTGAAGGAGATATTTGAGTTGAAACAGAGACGATTTCGAGGAGCCGAAAGGTCCGTTTCTTGTAATTTCATATGCTTTTCCTTGTTTCTAATGGGTTTCTTGATTCTTTCTGATTTCATAAATCTTTTCTTTGCAGGTTTTCACACTGAATAGCTGCAAAAATGAATGATCTTATGACAAAATCCTTCCTCAATTATGTGGATTTGAAGAAACAGGCGCTGAAGGACCTTGAAGCCGGGCCCGACATTGAGATGGGACAGCTCGACCCCACGGACGAAGAGAATCTGGCTCAATTCTTCGAAGAGATTGGTGCAATCAAGGCTGAGATGGAAGAGATCACTAATCTTCTCCAAGATCTTGAAGGCCTAAATGAAGAGACAAAATTGACTCACAGCGCTAAAGTTCTTCGAGGGCTCAGGGACAGGATGGATTCGGACATGGTGACCGTCCTCCGCAAAGCCAAAATCATCAAAGGGCGATTAGAATCTCTGGATCAATCCAATAAGGCCAACCGCAACATATCAGTTGCATACGGAGAAGGAAGTCCGGTTGATCGAACAAGGATCTCAGTTACCAATGGTTTGAGAACCAAACTGAGGGAGATGATGAACAATTTTCAAACCCTGAGAGAAAAGATTGCCACAGATCACAAAGAAGGCCTGAAGAGGAGGTACTTCAACGCCACTGGCGAGGTTCCCAGTGACGAGTTGATCGAAAAGATGATGTCGGGAGGCCAGCAAGCCCAGGTATTTGAAGGGAAGACAGAATTGAATCTGGAGAATCAAGAGAGGCAGGAGACACTGAAACAGATTCAGAAAAGCTTGACAGAGCTTCATCAGGTCTTCCTTGATATGGCTGTTATGGTTGAGACACAGGGCGAAAAGATTGAGAACATAGAACAGAATTTGGCCCGTGCAGGTGACTACATCAATGGTGGGACGAATCAACTCATCTATGCTAACAAGATGAAGAGAGGGAGAAAACGATGGTTATACTGGGTTTGGGCTCTGCTTCTGGTCATTATCTTGGTGTGCCTCATTGTCTCTCTCAGTTCTTGAGGAAAGATAGTTTTCTAACAGTTGAGCATTTTAACTGGGTCTTTTTCTTTTCAAGACCGTTTGTTTGCTTCAGAGTTTAGATGTTTGCATTGCAGTGAAGAGTTTTTCTCTGTAAATACAACCAAAAGTTGTGATTTCCTGGGTGATTTCTCTTGGCTTTTAACTGTCAATTGAGATTTTTTTTACTTGTTTCCCAAGTTTTGTATGTATTTCCATCGCTTAATGGAGATTTGTTTCATCATCTGTGTTCATTTTCCATAACTACAATGACTCTAAATTGATTTGATTCACATTCGTTTCTGTACCCAGTCAAGGGGTGTCAGGATCTGATTCGGATAATCCAGAACATAAGCCAGATTTTTAACGAAAATTCCAAAACCCAAATTCGATTCACATCCATATCCATTTAGGGTGTCCAAATCCGAACCAGAGGTATCCGGATGATCGGATCTGTATCCATCCTTATTCGATCCGTTTACATCTCTAGATGTAAGGGCTGCAAGTATAGACACCTCATCTTGGGGACAACCAGAGTGTGTTGCAATAACCTGTCAGAGATATGAGTGTCCAGAAATGACCCTGAAGAAGCTCTTCTCCTCTACCACCACAAGAAAGAGAGCATTTGGATAATATTGGTGCCGAGAAGTGGGTCTGGAATAAACACTACCATTGGAGGGATCAGAATCATGGTTTAACGAGTCGACCTTAGATTGGCCCAATTGGTTTGGAATTGGCCGCGACTCATCCCGTGTCACATCCTATTCAAGCCTGTGTTAAAGGAGATTCTAGGTTTTACATGGAGCCAATCTGACACGGAATTTTGGATTTTTATTTTTATTTTCCTTGACATCCAAATATAGCCTGAGGTTATTGGAAGGTTTGGACTTGATAAGATTGGTATTAGAAACCTCATGGTAAGGGAGAAAAAAAAAAATAGAGGTCACAAAGTAGAGATAAGAAATTTGAAGAAAAACAAGTGATGAAGGGACCATTGGGTGCTTTTTGGAGTTTGTCATTTTGTGATTTTTGTGTCAAAAAAAATCTTGAGAGTAAGGGAAACATGGCTACTCTGTTTTTGTATTCTGTGGAATTGTGGATGATGAAGCAATGGCTCTTTCACACCTTCCTTCAGCATCTTGGAGCCCACAAGTTTGCACGCCAGTTTCAATTCCTGCGAACCAGTTCTTCCCTATGGATCAAAAGTCTCGAACTCTGTCGCTCTTAGAAACATGTTCAGGCATGGAGGAGCTAAAGCAAATCCATGCCCAAATGTTCAAGACAGGCCTTGTTCTGGACGCCATCCCCATCAGCAGACTTCTATCATTTTGTGCCTCCTCGGCTTCTGGCGACCTATCCTATGCCCACCTGGTGTTCCAAGGGATTCAGCAACGCAACACCTTCATGTGGAATGCCATGATCAGAGGTTACTCCAACAGCAATGACCCTGAAGAAGCACTTCTCCTATACCACCACATGCTCCACTCTTCTGTCCCACCCAATGATTATACCTTCCCTTTCTTGCTCAAGGCCTGCGCTGCTCTCTCAGCCCTGAAAGAAACCGAACAAATCCATACACAGATACTCAAAACAGGCTATGGCTTTCAGGCTCACGCCACCAATTCTCTGCTTCATGTTTACACCAAGTCCGGCAGCCTCACATCTGCCCATCGCCTATTCAACAGTGTGACCCAACGAGACACCGTCTCTTGGAACTCCATGATTGATGGCTATGCCAAGAGTGGGAACATGGAGACAGCCCGTGAGCTGTTTAACCAGATGCCCGCAAAGAATGTCATTTCCTGGACAACCATCATCTCTGCTTGCGTTGGTGCTGGTCTATCTAAGGAAGCCTTGCACTTCTTTCACCAAATGCAGAGTGCGGGTGTTGAACCAGACCATGTTGTGCTGGCAAGCATGCTTTCTGCTTGTGCACATCTCGGGGCTTTGGATCAAGGCAGATGGATTCATGCTTATATTGACAATAAAGGAATGCAGATTGACCCAGTTCTTGGTTGTACTCTTATGGACATGTATGCCAAATGTGGTGATGTGGAGGAAGCTCTGAGTGTGTTTAGAAATATCAAGAAGGGAGGAGTCCCTGCATGGACGGCCATAATCACCGGATTGGCAATTCATGGCCGGGGAAGAGAGGCCATTGACCTCTTTGTGGAGATGGAGAGGACAGGAATCAAGCCCAATGTAATCACTTTCACGGGGGTTTTAACTGCTTGCAGTTATGCAGGCTTAGTGGACGAGGGGATATTAATTTTCAACAGCATGGAGAGAGTTTATAATGAGTCCCCATCGATAGAGCATTATGGGTGCATGGTCGATCTTCTTGGCAGAGCTGGGCTGCTGAAGGAAGCCGAAGAGTTGGTAATGACGATGCCCATGAAACCAAATGCTGCCGTTTGGGGGGCACTACTCAATGCCTGCTGTATTCATAGAAACTTTGAGTTGGGCAAGAGAATCGGCGAGATCCTGCTTGAAGTGGATCCTAGCCATGGTGGCCGATACATTCACTTGGCAAATATTTTTACTATGACAGGGGAATGGGATCTAGCTGTGAAAGTCAGACGGCTGATGAAAGACAGGGGAGTCATGAAACTCCCAGGCTGCAGTTCAATCTGCTTGAATGGTGTTGTCCATGAATTTTTGGCAGGGGATCGGTCTCACCCACTTACAGAAGAGATTTATCTCATGTGGGACAGAATTGTTGAGAGTCTCGGACAGGAAGGATATTATGTCACTGCTACTAGAGATTCACTACTTGATCTGGAGGAGGAGAAAGAAACTGCTATCCATCAGCATAGTGAGAAGTTAGCGATTGCATTTGGTTTCATTAGTACCGAGCCAGGAACAGTGATTCGGGTCACTAAAAACCTTAGGGTGTGTGAGGACTGCCACACAGCAGCAAAGCTCATCTCGAAGGTTTATTCTCGTGAGATTGTCATGCGAGATAGGACTCGCTTCCACCTTTTCAAAGATGGGAACTGTTCTTGTAAGGATTACTGGTAAAGAGAAAAAAGAAAGATTGATACCTTATCAATTAATCACCATCATTATCAAACAAAATCGAGATCTTAGTTAGAGGTACATGAACATGTAACAACATTTTTCTGAATTTTAGATCTTCGAATTTTCCATCTCAAGATAGAATAGAAGCTACTACCCAAGCTTAGCTTCAGCTAATGCTAAGATGCTGCTCTGCTACCCATGACTGTTCGGGTTCAAGTTGAACTTTTCCAATCTGCAGTGGGCACGAAAAAACATACTAATTTTGATAAGTAACCAGCAGAATTTGTGTCAAATTATAGTAAGCCCTATGCCAAGGGCACAAGGCCTTCGTCCTGATATTAGGGAACCATCGCCTGCCACAGTTCACTAGGCATGCCACCTCTGGCAATTAGGAAAACTTGAAACTCCAACCAAGAAAATATGGTATAACAAAATGAAGACAAAAAATTTGTTCCCATCACGGAGGAAAAGGAATAAACAATTGATTCAGGAAACAAAAGAATTTTCAGTAGATTTGATACCTTGGCATTTTCAACACAGACAAAATCCTTGTAGCAGTGTTCCATCTGCAAATGAGGGTTCCACAGAACACAATCTGACCAACTGCACAAAAAAGAAAGGTGTACAATGAGAATAAAACATAAGATCTTTTCCCCTTTTTCCTTCTAGAGAGATACATTAAAGGTTGAAAACAAGCCAAGAACATAGAGAGTTGTATTCATGTACTTGGTATTCTTAAGGAATATTGTGTCACCCAATCCATTGTAAAGTTCAACCTCATTGGGAGCATTAAGGTAAATGCATTCCACGTATCCTGGAAAAGTGATCACATCCCTGAATTGTGAAAAAGAAGTCAGAAGCTACAGAGTAATTTCTTCTAAATTTTCAGTAAGACATGAAAAACATAGTAATAAAATTTAGACAATACATGCAGAACTTAGTGACTCCAGATGAGTTTTTATCCATGAAAATGGAAGTTTTCTTTGCTTGTAAGGTTTGTGAGTTGTACAGCAGAGCTCAGCTATCTTCCTCACTTACCTACTAAATACAAATCCGCTTGCCTATTAAAGTTCTAAAAACTTTCTATTTCCACCCATGCCTATTCATCTCTAATAGAAGCACTGTGGACATGATGGACTGAGATCTCTTTACAATTTCATCAATGCTGCTTTTATATACTAGAACCAGGTTACTGCCCTCCTCTTACAGGCCAAGATGACAACTAAACAGAGCTTAAGAGAAAGATATGTCCTCATCCACATATAGCACTATCACAGTATCACTTGTCACGTTAGGAAAATTCAGAAGAAAAAGTGAGAACTTGATATTTCTAAAAAGATGCACATGAATAGCACTTCTATAGAGGATATCCATATTTTAGTGCTCTTCAGTATTTTTAAATGAATTTTGATTTAGTGCCTTGGCAAAATTGAAATTTCATTGTTTTTTGGATTTGGATAAATTACACAGACACCCCATTTATTGTTGTGAAATTAACAGAACTACCCTGTTTTTTCAAAAGTTACACAGAATACCCCTCTAACAATGCTATCATACAATCTCAGCCCTACCGTTACTTTCAACTTAACGGTAGATGGTCAAAAAATTTTAAAGACAAAAATACCCTCAAAAAAGCAAAGAGAGAACCGTAACTGCAAAGAGAGAACCGTAACTGAATCGTTTTGGGGTTTCTCTAAGCTGATCAAGTTTGAAAGAGGAAGGCTGAGTCGAGTTGCAGACAACGAAATCAACGTTCTTGGTTGCAGAATGATCGTAAGAAGAGTCCAAGGATGGGTCGAGTTGCAGACGATGGTCGCAGAGAAGAGAGAACCGTAACTGAATCGTTTTTGGGGTTTCTCTAAACTAATCGAGTTTGAAAGAGGAAGGCTAAGTCGAGTTGCAGACAACGAAATCAACGTTCTTGGTTGCAGAATGATCGCAAGAAGAGTCCAAGGATGGGTCGAGTTGCAGACGATGGTCGCAGGGAAGAGAACCGTAACCGAATCGTTTTTGGGGTTTCTCTAAGTTGATCGAGTTTGAAAGAGGAAGGCTGAGTCAAGTTGCAGACAACGAAATTAGTATGGTTTTTTTCCTACAACAATTGATTACAGTACAACAAGAGTAACTTCGTCTTCAATTAGTTATAGCTTACAAACAACAGGATCGAAATCAAACAGATGAAAAAAAATGAAGAATTTGGAACAGGCTTCGTGTTCTTCCCTGTGTCCCCCATTTTTACACGGACCAAAATCGTAGACGTGTTCCTCAACCACTTGTAGCTAGCTCTCTTTTCTCCTCTTTCTAGTCTCTATCGAACTCCATCCGTCTCCGGTGTCGCTATCGTGGTTAGCCCACGAGAGCTTCTTTCATTACAAACGAATCTCGACTGTTTCTTTGTTTTTACAGTGTGTGTGGTGTCGTTTTGGCGGCAGTTTCAGTCAGGAAAGGGAGATTTTCGTTTGAGAATAAAGAGGAACACAGGGTATTTTTGTCTTTAAAATTTTTTTACCTTCTACCGTTAAGTTGAAAATAACGGTAGGGCTGAGATTGTATGATAACATTGTTAGAGGGGTATTCTGTGTAACTTTTGAAAAAGCAGGGTAGTTCTGTTAATTTCACAACAGTAGAGGAGGTGTCTGTGTAATTTACCCTTTGGATTTAATTCATTTCCTGGATTAGTAATACCATGAATTTCATATTAAAAATACATAATGAAATAGAAATACTATACTGTTTATGTGTTGAATTACCAAATAGAAAAGTATGTACGTATTTAAGCACACACATGGAAAAGGTAAGCAGCCCCACTCACTTAACCCAGCTTGATTATGTGGGCCAATGAATTGATCACCACGGCCTGATAAAGCGACCAGTTCCAGATGCTAAATGGATAAGAGACGCCCTGGACTAGCGACACATCAAATTTTTAGGCCCCCAGCCAAAATATTTCTGGTTGCAAAATCATTTTTCACATGTTGACTTTCAGCCAACTTTTCAAAGCTTTATTTATATTTCAATGGTGGGTTGAATTATATTTTTTGGAATGGTTTTATGGACATTGATTATAAAATGAAATGGTTCCTATTACATACCAAAGAAAAATCAGCAGGAAAGATAATGGAGACTGAATCTCACGTAAAGGGATGAAAGGGAATATCAATGGAGAATATTGAAAACACCATTATTAGGTAAGGGAGGAAAAGAGATGAGAACCAAAATAGTAACGTGGGATGATTTTAGAGATAATTAATGGGATGGTGGGATAATTGTAGGGAGTCAAAATAAAGAATTAAAACAAAAGAGATATAGGAATATACCTTGTAGTATAGAGAGGGAAAACCAAGAAAGAGAAAGATATAGAGAGGAGAAAGAAGCTATCGAAACAGCAAGGGAGAAAGGGAACTCAAAGAGAGAGATCAGAGGGATACCGTAGGGAGGGAGAGAGCCGAGAGCCTCTTCTTTTCTTTCTTCTCAATAATCATCAACCACTAATTTCATTAATAATAATGTCTTTAAATAAACTTATAATCCTAATTGGACTGAAACTCTAAAAACACAATTAGAACTCAAAAATGACTTTAATATAAGAGTTCTAATTAAACTCAACTACTAATTAGAAATCAACTCAAATACTAATACTCACCTACGTCCAAGGGATGAGGGATCCACAACTAATACAAGCTAATAAAATAAATAAAAAGAGAAATTACCTTCCTAATAGAAGTAAAACTCTAAAATAAAACTAAATCAATAGAAATAAAATTTACAAAGATTTCTAAATTAAATCTTCCTATCCAACGGATCTTGGCCTGCATCAAAAGTGCTCTATAATTTATATAAAATGTGTTTGATGCAAATTTTCCCAACACAGAAACCATTTTGCTGGAAAAAAAGAAAAAAAAGAAGCATATTTTTTAGATCAAATTGTAGACTAATAAGGAAGAGAATACAAACCTCTCCTCGATGCCCTCCACGGGATTATTAGGGTCTGGGTCCTTGTTCAGTGTTTTGCAACCCTTGAGAGCTTTTACTGAGGCTCCTGTTATGGAACCCTGCAGAATAATAACTGGACAAGCTTCGATCAAATCACCATTGAAAATTCAACATCCACATCATGAATCACTTACTAGTATTACAAAATAATTATACAGCAACTAGGACACAAAACAAAGCAGCTCCGGCACAAACGATCTATTCTGATCTTAAAATAAAGACCTGTTCTAAAATTTGGCTCAGATCCAGATCAAGGGAAAGTAGTCTTTGACACATACTTCCCAAACACAGAATGAAGCATAACTATCAAGATCCAACCAGTACCCAATTAATATTTCTGACAGTTTAGGTTTGAAGTTAGATATGCATCAACAAGTACAGATAACATTGGATATGGATCCAGACACTGAATAGCCAATATAAATCTGAATCTAGGTTTGGATCCGCATGGAAATGATCCACATTCAACCTATTTCATGCCCTAACAGCAACCACGAACTTAGTGTAAACCAACCGTTGAATGAATTTAGGATTCTTACACGAAAGTATGTGTGCAATGCAGAATTAAATGAAAAGGGCTTAGTATCTGTATTTTTTATCGTCAGTTCTGTTGAAAGGCTCTTTGGATTCAATGTGACCTGCAAAGCAATTGAAAAAGGCAAAAAAAACCTGAGTTTGTTTTGGGAGTAGGCTAAATAATAAAGCAAAGAATTGGCAAGACACACCGAAAATCATTTAAGAACTGACCCTGTATAAAGCTTGGAAGCTGAAATCCCACATAGAACGGCTGTAAGGACCATCCCTGAGCTCCAGAGTTATGGTGGGATTTCCCTTCACGTTGGAAAAATCAGCAATAGACCAATTCACATTCCTTGCAAACCCATGCTGTTCCAAAAGGAGAAAATAATAATATGACAATAGAATAAAAGGAGTATATTCATGGATCAAAACAAAAATTAGCGATCGAATAAAAAAGAAAAACAGAGCACGATGGAATAACAAAGAGAAACAGAGCAAAAGGACAAGCTTTCCAGATACACAATCAACATCGGCTAATTGTAGAACAGTAATCCAGACTATCTGTCAATATGACAAGAAAATGTCTACAAACGGCTTCTCCAACATAGGGAAGGACAATCTTTTCCAGAGGTGCATGAGTTCTTCTGGTAGGATATCAGAAAAGAAGAAACTAACCCCCTTCTGTATGACATGCATTATAGGTTTCGTAAGTTCACACTTTGGAATTCTACATTTTCTGTGAAAAAACCATCATTAGCTAGAGTTATTTATCAATGGCCCTTGCTTTGGGTTTAGGTATCAATATTGATAGGGGATGGACCTAGTAGAACCTCACTTTGATTTCATGCCTTCATGGAGTCTGGAGCAATTTAAGTCTTGTGATATCTATTATTCACATAAAGTAAAAATGAAACCCAATTATTGGGAAAAAAAAATACAGAGGAGAGGAATAACAATCACTGATTAGTAGTAAAAACTGGAAAGAGAAAATGAAAGTGAACCACACCTGCTGAATTGTGCCAGGTCCGAACTGAGGGAAACAATGTGGGATGCCTCCACTAATTTCAATAAAAATATGGTATCGTGAGTGAGAAACAAAAGGCTAAGGGAAAAAGTAGTAATAATTTGAAACTTCAGCCTTCAAATTCAATCTGATCTAATCACAAATATATAAATTGGAGGGAAAAGTAAAACCATGAAATTTTGAATTATTTTAACTAAAATTATTAAGTTGGAGCGCATGGACAGTTCACAATTGAAATAATAGACCTCGGATCAAAAGGCATTATCTTGAAAATCATTAATCCACTTGGTAGTAAATACACCAACACGAAGAGCACAAAACATGCAGACACCATCTAATCCATTAAATGGGGAAAAAAAAAAAAAAAAGAAAAGAAAAGAAAAAGATACCCTTCCTCAAATTAAACTAAATTTTATCTTCTTTTAAATAAATCAGAGATTAAGATCTGATCCGTTCCCCCTGTAAGGGGACAAGTCAGAGAATCCAGATTTGCCTAAAGGAAGGCTAAGAAGAAATCCTTTTCACTCTCTGACTATATGCAATCATCCAGAGCCTCTTTTAAAGGCCAAAAAAATATTAGATCATCACAGAATAACAAATATTTTATAAATTTTGTTATTTGAAAATGAAATTCTGGCCAGTATTGCACATGAATCAAATAAAAGATTTAAAACTAGAAAATGGAAATCAGTAATGGACAAGGATCACCTGAAGTGCAAGTACCTGATAGGTTTTTTACCATCAAATTTAGCATCGGGACGAACAAAAAGGAGATCCTTGCCACTTGCAACTTTCCATGATGTGATACAGCCACCAAAGAGATAAATCTCAGCCTCACTGCAAACAAGAGATTCAGTCATTGAAGCCCAATTCCGGATGATAGTTGAATATTCAGTGCTATTTTGTGATCATGTTCTATAAGTAGGACATTACTACACAAGACTGATGTTTTCCGTTACAAGATGTTCGCAATCAAAGGGTCGTGTGGTGATACATAATTTTCCATTGTTGGACAAGATAGGAACTTACAAGAACCTAAATACCTTTAGCATCCAAGAATGTTAGTAAAAAGATTTACTATATCTAACTTGACGTTAGTACTATGATCGAAAAACAAAAGGGATTAAAGAATCTCATAAAAACGTACCAACCATTAGCAGATTTCAGCAAAACCTTAGGTAATTTCCCTTCTCCTTCTGTAAGTTGAACTCCTAAAGAAGGAGCTTCTTGTTGTGAGCATGAAAGAGTCAGACCAGTAGATCTGAGCACAAATCGAGAAAATGTGCAACGATAGTTATCGAACACAATAACAATATAAAATTCCTGTATAATATGAAAGAGCACAAGTCTCAAAATTTCAGAATCTTCAGCAAATAATCAGAAAATTCAGTGCACCTATTGAAACAAATTTAGAGAGTACGTATTGTGCGATAATAAATAAAAAAAAAGTAATTGGACTTAATATCACATTTCGTTCAGGAAAATCGTGGGAAAATTAAGCATCGAGATACCGTCTTGAGAACCCGAAGCAATGTGGTGTGATCTAATGTACAATCGAAAGTTAGAAATCCCAGACAGTAAATCAAATTGCAGAAACAAGACTCACCGGTTTCTTCGTCTAAGGTTTATGGAAGTTATAGGCATAACAGAAGCCACCATGGAATTCGTCGCCATCTTCAGTTTCTGATTTACAGAGCGGGACTGTTACAGGCGTTAGCCTCAGGTGGAGCTCCCGCCAATCGCCGTGTAATCTTGACTTTGAGTCTACAGTAACGTCGGCCTCTAATAACGAATATTCAATAATAAATTTTCATGGTAATCAGATGATGCGATTTCTCCCAATCGAAGATTCATTGTTGTCTCTATCCATTAGAAAAAGATGTTCTCCTGTTTTTTCGTTTATGAGCATTCTGCGAAATCCAGTCGATGAATCATAGCTGTCTGAGTTGCGCATCTTTATATTCTGGATAATTACTAAGATTCTCTTTGGTATTGTTTATATTTAATGTTTGTGAATTATTTATAATAAATTATATATTAGAATAAATTAAGAGTTATGTATAATAATAGTTTACTACTATTAAATATAAAAAAATAATAATAGATTATCATAATAATGATGAATACTTTCTAATCTATAGATCCAAATCGTCTCCTCCCTAAGATTCTGGAGGAGGGGCGACGACCCCACTGGATGGTCGCTATGTGGAGGTCGGATGAATCCGACCTCTCCGTTCGAGCCAACATCCACTGGATGGTTACCATATGGAGATTGGATTCGACCTCCACATGACGATCATCCAGTGGGGTCACCGCGTCTCCTCCCTGAAATACAGGGAGAAGATGATTTGAATCCCTAATCTACTAGTAGACTTTAGATTATATTAATTTTATTTTAAATATAAATAATTACCATAAATCATGCTAAACAACTAGGATCCATATCTTGACCTCCCAGTGGTTTTGGGAGGACAGTGGCAACCTGTCCTGGATGGCCGCCATGTGGCTCTTAGTAAATCCGAGACCCACGTCCGAGCTGACACCCAGTCGACAAGCCGAGTCGACAGGGGTTGTCGGCTCAGACGTGGGTCTCGGATTCAACCAAGAGCCACGTGGTAGCCATCCGAGATAGATTGCCGCATCCTCCCAGAATCACTGGGAGGAAACGATGTGCATCCAAACAACTATATGTCATAATGTATTATATAATTAATTTTATCATACAGTCTATAAATATCCTAATCTATAATACTGAATAATTGTTCAAGTAATTAACTAGATCTCATATTAAATAATTAGTGAGTGTTGAGTATATATATATATATATATATATATATATATATATATATATATATATATATATTCTTTTAATAAGTAAATAAAATTAGCTGACAAGAAAAATGATACAAGCCTATTAGACTTCCAAGTTGAGAGAGAGAGATCCAACCTTGAGAAAGGAAAAAAGTTTTTAAAAGTAAACCAGAGATACAACATAAGAATCAAATAAAAAGTATTATAAACTCATCGACTATACCTCAATCTATTTAATCAATTGATTTTGTCAACCACTAATATTTATCTGACGGGTGTTAAAAGTCGTAACCCTCTATAAGTATTTCAATACCTGTTGATTAAAAATTATTTCAGGTATTCCAATATAGATAAATAGAATACTATTTCTAGATAGAATTAGTAATACTTACACAATATGCATCTTTACTTTTATTTGTTGGACACATGAATCTTTGCATTATGTTTTTTTTTTTAAAAGAGTTTATACTATAAAATATGAAATAGATATCCCCATTCTTTTATTATATATATATAGTTTTAATCTTAATGTATGCTGACTGTAATTTTAAAATAAATAAAAAGAAAAAAAAAATAGTGTTCGTCACTTCTTATCCTTCCCAATTTATGTTATAATGAAAAACGCTTCCATTTATCCTCTTTTACTTATTTTATTTTTCTTGTCATATTTAATGATTTAATTTCTTTCTAATTTTTTGTAAAAAAATCTAAAATTAATTAAAATTTTAAAACTATATATATATATATATATATATATATATATATATATATATATATATATATATATATATATATATATATATATATATATATATATATATATATATATTTCTTTTGCCACTTTGAAAATACATTTGCAATGTTTTTATGCAAGAAGCAACATTTTCTTTGAGAGTCTGAGAAAGTACTTTTAGCTTCATAATAAGTCCCCAATCAATACTCTTATAAATTCTCTTTTTATCTTTTTTGAAACTTTGGTTTGAAGTTGCTATTGATTGGCAATATAAAATGTTATAGGTAAAAACATACACATTAACAACAACAAAAAACTAAGGGTAAAATTCGACGGCCTTCCCTTGCAAAACGCATTAAATACAATACATTACCCTGACTTGCGAGAAATGACATGAACTCTCTTAACTCACGATATTGGTGATAGTGAAGTCCACTCTGTTAGGCTTGGAATGTTAATTACTGATGTCACGAAGATTTAATCTTTTATTAGACAAAACTACCCTCAAGATGACGTGAACGTAACCTATTTGCTCTTACATACAAACCAATTAAGATATTGATTATGTTGATTCTTGGCTTATTCAAGTCGATACTTTATATTAATTAAATCACGGGCTTAGCAGAAATCATTGCAACTCTCGGAGATAAAATTGGCGAATCCATTCAAGATATCCGGAAACAATCTCTCGAATCTGGACAGCAACAGCTTGCTACTTGCTATGTGCGGATAGTGTTCACTGATTTTGTGTTGGGACCTTCCTTCACCATTGCAATCTCTGACTTCGGCATCCCTGCACAGAAAGGCAATGAGTCCTTTTAGTTCCTCCAAAATGTCAATCTTCATCTCGGCAACAAAAGCATCATTTGAGAATCTGACACCACCGATCATACAAGTAAAGCCTTTTCAATGTTTCAGCAGCATATGTTCATGCCTACAATCCTGATGAAAGGAGGTTTCTCAAGGAGAAAGTGAAAAACTTGCAGGAAGAGGAAGAAAGATAAGAGGGGTAATTTTGTTAATGCAAAATTAAAGTGGAGGATTTGGTAAATATTTTTTGTTACACTATCGCTTGACATTCTTTCACTAGAAAAAGCACGATGTTGATGGAACCTCACACATCAAACGAGAGAAGTTTTAAGTATTTGGATGTAAAAGGGTAATTTGGTTAAGTCATTTTTTTCTTGACACTGTCTGTTTATAGAATTGAATATAATTTATCAAAAAACAAGGTAATGCATTATATATATATTTATTTATTTATTTTATTTTTTTTTTGTTTTTTTTGTACATAGTATATTTTATTTATCACATTTTATGAGGAAGGTCCGTATAATTTAGAACAGAGATGCTCAACATGGCATAGAACTTTTTCTTTAGAGCTCATATATTCAAATCCTATTTTTCAAAGAATATATATATTATCAATCCCTTAGACTGAAGCAAATAAATAAATTAAATAGAAATAGTTACTTAATTAACAAGCTTACAACTTTGTAGACTTTCATCCAAAGTTATATTAGTAATCCATACCGACCTTGCAACTTTGTAAACTTTCATTATAAGTTAAACAAAATCGGAATGAATGAAAAAATAATATTACATACCAACCTTTCCGCTCTGTAGACTTTGTTCATAAATTATAAATCTTTGGTATGATTTTTTAAGATTCAACTTTTTTTAATCTTTTACATATTTCCTTACACTAAAAGGCAAGAAAGTTCCAATAAAATATAAGGTTTATAATGGTATTTGTATAATTGAAACATATCCTGTAATTACATTTTTTTTTTCAATTGGAAATTTCTATTGCATTTATTCTTCAAAAGATTCAATTTTTTTTTTTTAAGGGGTGGGATCTAGAGGTTTTTGGAGAAGAGAGAGCAAAGGCAGTATATCTTATTGGGTTTTTCGACTTGCAATAAGTTCTTTTTCATCTTTAAATTTACCTTAGTTTTTAATAAATAAAATACCAAAACTGCACCATGTATATTGAGGTTTTCCTGATAAACTAATGAGGGCATTATAGGGAATCGATTACAACTGGATATTATATCAATTCTTATCACATTGACACTTTATCCAATAAAAATAAAAAGCCCTTATCACATTGATCCTATCCTTTTCCCATCTAACATGTGATGCCACAAATGACAAACCCTGGCTCTCAACTCAAGGGCCACTCATATTTCACTTTCTATAGAAGGATATTTGGAGAATATTCTCATGAAGGATGGAGAGATATGGATCTACTCTAATGTCCCTATTTCAATATTTGGTGACTGTGACTTAAAATTAAAAATGTTCCTCTTATCAGTAAACAATAATGAAAAAGAATAAAATAAAAAACGAAAACATTATGTCAGAAGTGGGATTTGAACCCACGCCCTCTTTCGAAGACCAGAACTTGAGTCTGGCGCCTTAGACCACTCGGCCATCCTGACAAGTGATTGTTATTGTTAACTAATTTCTTAATTATTATCTAAAACTAACTTGATCGTCTTATATTTCTAAGGTAAACAACTGATCAGACGGTTGGAATCATCTGATCAAGGACATGTGATGTAAAATTTAAAGTACTGCCAAAATTAATACAATTGAGATATCTGGGATTGACATTTTATTTCTGAATAAATTGACATTTGATGTTAGACCCCTTTCTTAATTTTATTGGGGGAAAAAACAGTAATATCATCATCATCTCTTCTCGGAAGCCAAAATATTTAAGGAAAAAAAAAAGAAAAAAAAAACCCAATACTCCATTATTTCATGTTGGAGCTTATTGTACATGGTTCTTCAAACTCAGAATTAAATATATTCTCAACTTCCTTGGACCTGCAACTTCTGCCCGGGAAAATAATGAATACAAATTAACATACAAGAGAGGTAACTCCAACAAGAGATCCCTTGAGCCACCAAATAGCTCTTAGTTAATGAGTTTTCACAGTTGTGAGGCATTTAACAAGGGGGAAGATCTTTTGGCGGCGGTAATATGGATTGATCAGGGCCTTGTCCATCCTCTACCAAGAAGGCTGTCTTCAAACCCCAGCTGGTGTGGAGCTCCAAATGGCAGTGCATGAACCACACACCTAATAACATTAATATTTAAGAAAATCCATACAAGAAACATAAATCAGTGACATTATATTTGAAATTCAAAATCAGTGTTTATATGGTGGGAATATTCCCACATTGCTTAGAGACTAGAACCTTAAGTGCCTTACATATGTGAGAGTCTCTCACTTACAGGTTCAAACTTTTAAGTTGAAAACTTAACATGGTATCAGAACTCCAGATTCATTCCGTACCGTTACCCAAAAGAGGAACCATTTGCCACGTGTATTACCATTCAAAATAGGGCAACATATGAGGGGAAGTGTTGGGAATAGTCCCACATTATTTAGAAACTAGAATCTTAGGTGTCTTATGTATGTGAGAGTCCCTCCATTTAAAAGTCCAAACTTTTGAATTGAAAACTTAACAATATAATATACTGATCCTAAGTAACAAAATACCTGGATTATCAGCCCTGAACCTAATTGCAGTCCAACCTCCTGTAGGAACTCCAACTGTATTCCTCTCAGGAGGATCCACCAAGTTATATTTAGCCGGGTCTTTAGCAGGGTTGAAGTTTCCAATTCCGGTTCCGACCACGAAGAAGTTGTAACCATGGAGATGGAAAGGATGAGACTCAACAGTGAGAAGATTAGTGTCTTGAAGAACCAACTCCACAGTAGAATTGTAGGAAATCTTACTAAGCCTAGTGCCTAAGGAAGTCCCAAGGTTGGCTGTAAGTGGTGCACCAGTGTAATTGAATGGAGTGGCAGGACGATCAGGGAAATCTGTCCGGAATACTCCATTGATGTTGAAGTAATGAGATTGAAGAAGCCCAATTTTGGGCATAACAAAAGTGATGTTGTTTAAGGAAGCAGTAAGCTGTGTTCCATTCTGGCAAGTTGGGCACTGGTTCATACCCAAACCAATGGTGTAAAACAGATTCCGGTCCACATTAAGGGGTACATTTGCAGGGAATTGAGGAGAGTTTAGACTCTTAAGCTTGGTGGTGTAATTCAACCCAAATGTAGTGTCATTTGGTGCAGGTAAATGAGGTAAGCTAGGAATTACAGTATTTGGAATTCCTTTGTATTGGAGAATAGCAGTGGCAGTTTTGTTGTCTATGGTAAGTGGAACATCCATGAAAGGCCTAGAGGCCATGAAGTATCTGCTTGGAATTTGGTTGGTCTGAACCAGTACATTTGTGGTCTGACCAGGTGCAATCAGTAGAGCTTCTGTGGTGAAGGGTTTGGTGTAAACTGCATCAATCTCCACAATGGTCATGTTGTGTCCAGCAATGGCAAAGAAAAGCTCATCATTGAGGGCAGCATTGATGATCCTCAAGAGGTAGGTTTTTCCCTGTTCTACCTCCACTACATAGGTATCTAAGCAAAGGAAAAGGAATGAGAAATTAGGATTAAATTCGAAGCAAACCTATTTTCAATTTACACTATTACTTTACTCCCATTTGGGCCCAGGTATTGGATGTGTTCTTACGTTTCTCAGAACATGGAAAGAGTGGTCCTGGCTTTCCATTGATGGTGTGTGCATCTGATGCTCTTGGTGGCAACCCTAACTTATTACCCTTTGTTACCTCTTTTTCAACATCTGTGTTCCACCATTCTCCTACATCATAAGCAAGCAAGATTATAGAATTGATAGCTTCTGGTTAAGTTCGGTCAAGAATAAAAAAACTGTTGGTTTTGAACCGATGAGAAAATCGTTAAACCGAATGTTAAAACTCGATATAATCGAACCAAAAAAGAGGATGCTTAGACTTTAAAGCAATGAACCAAACCGATTCCTATTTGGTTCTGGTTTCGAAACTAAGAATCAATTCGTATTTGGTTCGGTTTTGAATTTTACCGTTTGTAACATGAACCGAAACCGATTGAAACCCTTACCTAAGACTATATTAAACTCCCTATGAGGCTGTGGGAATGGAAATGGAGTCCCTTGTTTTGGCATGATCACAATGGCACCATAAACTGTTGCCCTTAGCCAAAAGATATGTGCATGCCACCATAGGGTTCCCCTTTGGCCGGTGACTTTGAAGTCATAAGTGTAGCTATGGCCGGTCTTGATCGGACATTGTGTTATATAAGCTGGTCCATCTGCCCAACCATTCCGAAATTGCTTCAATCCATGCCTGCAAGAACCAAAAGTGTCTAGTATGAGATAACCATAAGTAGTTGCTTAGTAGCATATATGCATTAATCTTATAAATTATAAGATATCTTACCAATGAATAGACATGTTATATTGAGCATAGTTGGTAACATTGATAAGAACTCTATCTCCTTCTCTAACATAGACAGTAGGTCCTGGGAACATCCCATTTACAGTGACAATGGGCTTGGCATGGCACAATCTGCTCACATTCTTCACTTGAATCTGGGGAAAAAAAGATAGAAAATCATAATGCATGAGAATATAGCAAAAAATGATCAAATGTGTAAATTTCAAACGACTCACATCAAACTGATACTTCTTCAATGATGCTTCACCAGAAAAAAAAAGGAACCCAAAAAAGAGAAAGAGAAGGAGAAAGAGAGAGGATGAGTAGAAAGTGTCTTGTGTTGCCATTCTTGGTCAAAATGTTTAAGACACAAGTTAGTTTGTGAATGTGGATGAGGGATACTGTTTGAAGGCAAAAGATAATTTTATATGGGTATACAAGAAAGTTAGGGTATAGGCTATCAGTTTGTTAGGAAGAAGATGGTGTAGTTGATTAGGTAGGTGATGGTGAAGGGCTTGCACGGGCAAGCTTGGAAGCAAATACTGATGGGGACCTGTTATTCTCAAAACAAGGCGAGAAGAAGGGTTGAGAAGCACCTAATCGCACTGAGCTTTATCGTTAAGGGAAAGGAATAATAGCTTTTAGGCTTTCTACCAAAGATGCTTTTCATTTATCTACTTGGGCTTCCATTGTGAGCAGTCTGCCAATAGTTAACAGGCAAAGTGGAGCACATAGTTGGATGCCCATTGATATGGGAAAGATTGTCTCTTGTTGTTTAGTTTTTTTAGTCGTGGTCCAGTGGTTGGAGTTCACTCGGCACACATATGATGAATCGATGTATTAATATGTGCATCGAGTGAACTTCAACCACTAGGTCACGACTAGATTCCCTCAAAGATAGGAGAGATCGAAGCCCCATTGACACAGATTCTCTTTCTTGGCATATCATTGGGCTATCATGGTAACCTCAAAATACAATAGATATTTTAGTAATTGAAATGAAACATTTTTACACGATCCAATGGACACCATGTCAATAAGAGTATCCCCATAAATATTCATATACTATTGTTGGTGGCAATGGACCCCATGCCAATAAGAGTATCCCCATATATATTCATATTCTATTTTTGGTGGGAAGGAACAGTCACAAGGGTTGCTGCTGAGCCATCACTACTTAGAATTCACTTTTCACGGCGGTTTGTTCCGTCACTAAAAATCCCACAAAACGCCAATTCTAGGTACCTAGCTAGGGGTTTCTTCGGGCTGGTCCAAGGTAAGCCCGGGCTAGGCCCAAATATCAAGCCCATGGGCCTAAAATCGACCAGTTTAAATATCCGATTCTGGGTCTCAATCCCTTTCCTCTAGCAAGTTTCAACCCAATAGCAGATTTGTATCAGACACGGTATCGGCCGATGTCAAAATTGATCCGACAGTGATATAGATCAGTGGTATATATAGCAATGATTTATTGACAAGTGACCGAGACAGTTAAAAAAATAATAAAATATTGTTATGAGCAGGTTTGGCCTAAACAGATACTAATCAACCGGATACCGATTACTTATACCATGATGGCCAGGAATAATCATGGACACTGTTATTGAAAAGGTGCAAATACATCATGAAGTTGATGATCAATTCATTACATGGAATATGAATTCCCATCATTTATATATATACATGGATTCTTTGCTATGAAAGATCAATGAATCCATAAATGTGTATAAACAAACAATCAATAAATAAATAAATAAAAACAAGAATGATGATAAATAAATAAATAATCCAGAGATTAATTCCATAAGAAGTTGCGTGCAGCAGATCTCATCCACTACTTATTTCCGCCGGCGGTTTTGGAGATGATGTAAGAGGGTCTCTTGAAATGGGTAGGTGTAGGCTTAAGCCAATCCTGGCCGCCGATCATGTCCATAGTCAAGAAAGGTTTGGCTTCTGCATCTGAAAGCCTTCGTGACCATGTAACCCTTTTTGATGAAGCTGCTCCTGCTCCATAACACTGGTTCTCTCCATAATATACAGTACTGCATATTTACATGTTAATACACAATCAGTACCTGCAACTAATTTTCAAAGAGATGAAGATGATGAAATATGATGAAATAGTATTACCTATGTGTGGATGAATCACCCCAGTCGTCCCAACCTTGAGGCAGTACTACACCAGACATGTAAGTCTTGGAAAACACTACCCTAGAGTAAGGACCCCATGGCCTTCCAAGGAAGCAACTGCCCACGCCGGTGATCTTGCAACCCAAGAATGAGAAGCCTGTGTCCTCAGAGGGTGATTCTCTGCGTTGTGCCGTGATCGCCCCGTTTCCTTTCGATATGGAATGCAGATGACAATTCTGCAAGAACAGCCAATGGAAGATTAACAAATCGAGTAACAATATACTGATTTTTTCCAAGAATAATATAGTTCTCCGGCATATACTTGTATTCAATTTGGGATCTCGTAAACGGCCATGTTTAGTGGGTCTCACATTTTAGAGATAGGTCCCACATAACATCGATAGTGATAGGATCCCCTGGAGATTACATGTACATGCATGCAAATGATCTGAACTCATTTTTTTTCCCAGGGTAACTTACAATTCTAAAATTGGGAGAGCAAAAATGTCAAACCAATTTTCCATGCATATTCTTTGAAAACAGTACTATTAAAAAAAGGATAGTTTCAAGTCTTTAAGATCCAATGGTTACAAAACCGAAAACAAAGTTCAATTATAACCCATCAGTTACAATTAGACAAAATTAATCAATTACTCATCTGATTATAACCAATCTTGTTACAACAGACTTTTGACCTTGATTTTTTCTCCAAAATAATCTTTATTTATTTATTACAGCACGGTTTCTAAAAATGTCAAGCCAAATTTTTATGCATGTTTCTCGAAGCCAATGCAATTAAAGCGAGGTAGTTTTGTCTTTCAATGGAAATGATTTTTAAGATCCAATGATTACAAAACCAGTGACAATTAAAGTCTTATCATAACTTATAACCCAAGAAAGAGACTTACTTCGAAGAGAGAAGCGGCATCTCCACATATGAAATCAGTGGCACCTTCGATATAAGAGTTGTTGTAATAATGTCTTCCGGTGTCATCAAGGAGGGTATCCTGATAAGACATTATCTTGCACCCATAAAATGCCGCTTTGTCTGCGGATACTCTCAATGCAACTGCTTTGCTCCCGGCCCCGTGTGTGTTCTGTAATTCAATGGCGCCGGTTAACTCGAATCGTCGCCATAGGTGAAACTCCAACCATACTTACAATGAACTCAAATTTATAGAGCACATACCTCCATGGTGAGAGAGCGAGCCACAAAGTCAGAAGCCAAAACAGAGACAGTTGCAGAACCAAATATATCGCCATAGGCATTCCCCGTAATTATGGTTGTCTTCGAGGTCAACCCACTTAATGTTATGTAGGGTTTATCCACCACTACCTTTTCTCTGAACATCACAAATAAAAGTGGGATTGATTATAGAAATCCAACTCCTAAATATGATGTAGAAAAAGAGAGAAAGAAAGAAAGAAAGACCTATAGATTCCGGGCTTAATCAATATGAAAACATTGTCGGAGTTATTAGATGGCACCACATCGATAGCGTCTTGAATCTTCTTAAAATCACCATTTCCAGATTGATCGACCTTGATGAGAAGTGCAGTAGACCAATTAGTGGATTGAGCAGCCATGAGAGAAGAGGAAGCTAAAGCAACCAAGAGAAGAACACAAGCATGAATTTGAATCTCCATGTGTATTTGTACTATCTTTTATTAAAATTGGATTAGATGACAAAGATGAAGAGGAGCAAGCAAAGCAACACATGCAAATAGGGAGAATGAAAGAGAAACTCAGAAAACAAGAGGGTTGATAAAGACACAAACCTTATTATATATATATATTATGGCCGGCCACCCTAGCTGCTCAAGGTCAACCCAAAACCAAGACCTGGGCCGTTTTCTTCCAGGCCAAGTTCCCATATTCACGCAAGCACACATGAACCATATCTATGTATTACATTATTACAATTTTAAATGATGGACCAGCTAAGGGGAGGTGGCTCATCTTACCTACTTTTAAAGGGATATTCGCCGGCGCTCGATGTCTGTCAGATTGGCACAAAACTCAAACATTTCTCTCTATTTAAATACCAATACTTGGAATTTACTATACTTGTTTAATGGGCTAATGACAAGGAAACCGTTGGATTGGAGTAATAGCTAGAACCCCCTTAATTTGTAGGGGAATCTTGCATGGGTTATAAATAAAATCTATTTTTATTTTTATTTTTACATAGCGTAAGCGCATAATGTGCCCTGAATTTGGGTTTTCATTGGAAGCTCAAACTGTAATGATTCGATTTTGTAGGTTTCATCTGGTTCATGATTTTGGATAATTTTGTTTGTTGAACAGATTATTATTTAATTAAAAAGTAATATTAAGCCAAGGAATGTAGTGCCAGAGTGAAACTTACTGCTTCCATGATCAACACAATGTGGGGTAGGGTTCTATTTGTCTTCTTACCTCACCCACTGGACCTTTGTTACAAGGGTGTCAATTTCGAACCGAAACTGATAAACAAAATTTGGGTGAGGCATTTTTGGGGAGTAGTCTGCTTCTTTCTTATTTGTGTGATGCGAAAGAGGTACTATATGAAAATCAATACCTTTTCTTGATTGGAATATTGATGAAGCCGGTAAAAATTGAATCGAATCAAACTGTAGGTAATTGGTTTGATTTTGATTTTAAAGTCTAACAATCGATTCGGTTTTGATTTTATCCGAATAACCATTTTTAGTTAAATCAACTGAATGTTATAATATTTATTATTCTCTCTTTTCTCTCTTGCTTTCTCATCTTTCATCGTTGCTTATTTCTATCAAATTTGATGGGCTTCCACACTCTTTTAACTAGTATTTCATACTACTAGTATTGATTTCTTTGTGTGTTAGTTGGTGGATAGCTGAGGAGAATGTTGTGTAATTATGCAACACCAACGGGAAAAGACTATAGAGGGAAACTTGATTACGAATCGAACAAGTCGAACCAATTACTAATTGGTTTTGGTTTAGTAAATTGAAACTGATTAATAATCAGTTTGGTTTTGGTTTATCATTATATTTTCGAACTGAATCGAAAACAAACCGATAAACCAAAATTTAACAGATTGACACCCCCATACCTTGTTACCAAAAAAAAGTTAAAGGGGAGGGTTTCTCACAATGCCATTGTGGGGGAATCTCCCATATGCCACATCAATGGGGCACAAAAAATAGTATCACCAATCGGTCCATACCATATGGTATAGGAGAGAGAATGTCAAAAAAGAGTGAAAAAATGGATAAAAGATGTATTGATATGTGCACGGCCGTGTGATCACAGATAATGGCTGACGCTCTCCAACGACAGGAGAAGATTTCTATCCAAAAAAAAAATTGCCAGGAAGTGAATGAGAGGGGTTTGCGTGTGGTGATGCATGGACGTTAGTGAATCGCTTGTGGCCCAAGAATCAAATGGTTGAATTTGAATGCTTAGCTTCAACATGTGGCCGTCACTTGCTTTGGCATCTACCAGTTTGAAGGTTGAACTACTTGTGTTCCATCCAACCTCACGAGTCACGAACTCACTGATGCACCATGCATGGTTGACCATTCCTCAACTCAGTGTTCCGTTTTTATGGTTTTCCTAATTATGCTGTGTCTTTTTCTGTAATTTTTTGTTTGGCTAACAAGAAAGAAATTTTTACCAAAAAAAAAAAAAAAAAAACCAAGAAAGAAATTGAAGAAGAGATGAAGGGTCACTTAGATTAGAAGCTGCTTCACATATTGGCATTACAATGAAATGTATGGAACGAATCATGAACCGAGTCATGAGATCAGCTGAAGCAGAAATAATCTGTTGCCTAAATTTCAATATAAATAGCTGGAGTTGATTGGTTGGTATCTCTATTCAACACCAGATATGACCCGTTTGTGAATGTATGGATGTGGGCCATGCTTGGCTGGACTAAAAGACTCCATTCTTGTAAATTTCTATTTGCTGTTTGCACTTTGCACCATGGACATGGACCATTCAAAGCAATGACATTTTTCTTGGGTTGTGCCAAGGGGGGCCCACTACAGTGGTGGCCGGGAGGCCCATGGGCATAGCCCATTCTTGAGGGCCTAAAGTATGATGCAGATTCAAACTATGTCCATGTTTTTTTTTTTTGGGTAAGTTGATAAAATTTATTAGAGAAAACCACCCAAAAGGAAACAATACAACCCTGAAAACAGGGATAGACCGCCAAGACCAAAACCCAAAAATACAACACCTAACAAACGAGAAAGCCCAAACCCACCCAAAGACTTACAAGCCTAATGAACATCAATGCACCACTGATTGATCAAAAAGACCTCAAGACTATTCCTGGGCCTACGGAAATTACAAGTTGTAATTATATCATGGACTTCTTGCATGATGGTCCGGGCGAGAATCTCTTTTGACTTCCTACTGGAATTAAAGATTCTTGAGTTTCTTTCCTTCCAAATATTATAGATAATCGCATTGAACATAATCTTTGGGATGGAATCCAGATCTTTCCCTCTCGAAACACTTTTTCCCAACTTTACAACTTCGGCCTCAAAGGATCCTGGTCTTGAAATGGAGGGGACACATTTGCTCATACACTCTTTCCAGACGAAAACTGAGAAATCGCAGCTGAAGAAAATATGGGACTTACTGTCACTCCCATTCCCACACAATCCACACGATGATGGAACCACAATATTCCTGATAAGGAGGTTATCAGCAGTAGGAAGAGCATTCCAGCACACTCTCCAAGCCACAAAAGAATGTTTTGGGATATTTAGGGTAAACCAAATAGCCTTGTCCCACTGCACAACATGGCCCCTATTCCGGACCGAAACCCAAGCGTCTCTGAAAGAAAGGTTGCTGGTCTTGCCTTGATCCAGCTTCCAGAAAATAGAATCCTCCCTATCCGTAGGCCTCCATTGGACCCGACTTAAATCATTCCATATGCTCCTGAAGGACTGAATATTAGGAAAAGGACAAGCTTTCCAGGAACCTCCATCCCACATATCACTGATTTTTGTCATTTTTTCCTCCATTGAGAGAAAATTAGAAGCTCTATCCAATCTGTTCCAGAGAGGCTCACCTCCAAGCCAAGGGTCCAACCAAAAGAAGGTATTCTCCCCAGAGCCCAAAGTGAAGCCAATCTTTCTTCTCATTCTATCCCTGAAGGACAGAATCTGTCTCCAAAACCAAGGAAAATTCTTAGATGTTTTAACAGTCCAAATAGAATCATGCTTTAGATACCTCTGTTTAGTCCATTGGACCCAAATGTTCTGGTTTTGAGTTTGGAGCTTCCAAAAATGTTTCATAACCCCCCCATCACAAATGTCCTTCACTCTTCTGATCCCCAGACCTCCTTCATTTCGAGGAAGACAGATTCTAGCCCAGCTGACAAAGTGAATTTTCTTCTTTAGGTCAGGACCTGACCACAGGAAAGAAGCAAGAAGGGATTCAATAACCATGCAAATCTTCCGAGGAAGCCCAAAAACTCCTGACCAATAAAAACAGCATCCCTGCAGCACTGAGGAAATGAGCTGAACTCTGCCAGCAAAGGAGAGAAATCTTGATTTCCACCCTTCCATTTTTTATCTATGTCCATGTTGGACACCCACAATTCTGATTTTTATATAGTTGCTTTTGTGTCCCTCATGGATTTTATTGGTTTTTTCAGCTTCTATTGTTTTGTTTTTCAGTTGGCAAAGAGTTTGCGTCTTAGGAAGCAGAAAGTTCTGAGATTAACTCTCTTATGGTCTTCGGACCACTCATACAGGATGTTAAGTGCTCATTTTCTGTTTTGGGTGCAAGTGGAATGATTATCATGCAACCCTAGAATGATCCGATCCATATAATTGTGGAGTCAGTATGGACCCGTAGAACTAGTCAGACCAAAGGTCTAGATAACCATCGTTAGAAAAAAATAATTGCTTTAGTTTTGTGTTTATCACACAATGGCAAAGGAATATTGAATAGTTTAAGGAATTTGCAAGATCTAGCTAGTATTTTGTGTATTAATCAAATATGACCAGAAATTATATATTTGTTTGTGATATCATATGTCTCATATGAATTTGTCAACATTACTTTGATTTGTGTCAATTTGACTTCGAAAATTTTCTTAGGTGATTATAGTTAATTTTTAAATTTTAATTCTATTAATTAAAGCAAACCGTGTGAATAAAATCAAAGTTTAGGCATTAAAGAATGTACATGTTCAAGAAACTACCAAATGAAGATCGATTCTCACAAATCAATGGTTAGGATTTGCAGTTATTGATCAAGTAAAATAAAAGAAGTCTCCCCTTTTATATCAAAATCGAATCTTATTAATTGGTAAACGTTTTTAAGTCAAGGGTTCCCTGTAGCTATTTTTATTTTTAGTTGAATTCGTAATTGTTCGAATTGTGTAATCTCTAATTACTAATATTGGTAATCAAATCAAAGATATCTAATTATAATTTAATTTGTAATGATTATAAATAGAAAGTTAATATTCTTCAATCATTTCATCGATAAACAATTTGATATCAAATCAATAATTTGATATCGAATCAATTGAATGTACTTCTAACATTGAACCTAGTCTATAATTAATGAAAAGATTATTATTTTGATCTGAGGAGTAGGTAACTTGTTCCGACTTTCTTTTTATGTGTTCGATCTTATCGTATCACATTTTGTTCTTCAAATCATTATAGAGAGAATGGGATTCTTGGAGGCAATAATAATAAAATAAAATAAATTCTTGGGTTCCAAGTATTCATACACCAGTTTCAGGATAATGAACTTTTTCTCTTCATTAATTCTACATGATCTTTGTCGTCACCTTGTAGTTTTGAATCTTTGCGCGTTACACTTACTCATCCATAAATTTTTTGTACAATCCAAAAAGAAAAAAACATATATCTTTCATGGGTTCAATCAAAGGATCCACTAGCATTATCTTTTTAACATAGATGAAGAAAAACTCAATCTTTAAATTAATTTCAGTCTCCCTTTCTCACAAGTAGAGGGGGGAAAAAAAATGTTACCACTTCAATGAATTGTCACACTCATTTCATCCTATTGATCTTTTTCCAAGGTGTTACCATTTCAATGAATGGTCACACTCATTTGATCCTATTCATCTTTTTTCCCTGAAAAATCTTATCATTGAATGGGATATTGGATACTTTAATCCAATATATATTTATAGCCTAACTTTTCTTTTTGCTTTTCCTTGTCTATTTATCAAAGTACCTTAATTTGCCTTTTGACATGTTAAAGTATCCATTATATTTTGGGATGTTTTGTCTTGTCATTTTTTACTTTGTAGTGTACACTATGATTTTATGTATCGAGATTAGATCGACAGTATCGACTAATCCATATCAGAGTATCAATCATGTTTTTCATATCGATTTTCAAAATGAATGATACCCTTTCTGATACCATAAACTAAATGACAATAACAACTTGCGTAAGAACTGCAAATAAGTTAAAAGGAAGGGAAAGATTAAGCCACAAGGCCCACAACCAACAAAGAGAAAACTATTACTTGCTTAATATCAAAGATTATTTGTTGCTTTTCAACAAAGATTTTTATTAATCAAAAACCTAACCTTAACTTGTAGTGCTTTTTTTTTTTTTTTTTTTTTTTTTTTTTTTAATTGAAAGTCAATTGAGAAACATTTTGTATCAAATTATACATTTTTTTAATATCTACAGCTAGTGGGTCTCATGTTTAAAAATCTAAGATTGTCCCTATTTAGATTTTCTTTTTCATTTTAGGAGCATGGGGAGAAAGAAGATTCTATTTAAAGTATTTAAAGGTGAAATTATATCATATGAGAAAACTGACCCAATAAATTTTAAATAAAATATCTAATAAGGTGAGGAAAGAATTAATAAACTAACCCAAAAAAAGCATGAGGTAACATTAAGAATGATTCGCATTTCAAAGCATGAGAAATACAGTCAAAATCATCTTATGAAACAAAAATATTGAGAGAAAGAAAAGGGATAAGGAGATTATGTTTTTTTTGTAAAGTATCACTTAACAAGCGGCAGTGGTTATGTCCCTTACATAATTTTTTATTAATTCTTTGGAGGGGAGAAAAAAAATGAAAAGAAAAATATATGTGATGAGAGTGTAGGTTACTTTGCTTGATCAAAGAATCCTATTCCTTATTTTTAATATAAACTCTATTTTTTTCGCATTTTTTCATTTTTGCAACATTATCATTTTTTTTTTCCAATTATTTCTTCTTCCTTTGTTTTTCCTTCTCTATTGTCTATGTGTTGTAACTCAAAAAACACGAAAACATGGAACAATTTCTCCGCGTTGTAAGGCTAAGGTTGCATACATTCTATTCCTTTCTAAATCCTGTAGTAACAGAAGCCTCATACGTTAGGATGCCATTTTATGTAAAAGTTAATTACCAATTTCTTTCTTAGTCATGTATGTTGATTATGTCGAAAAACCATATCCCAAGATATATGGTTCATATGTTAAAGTGGCATTAAATAAATGTTTGTTTGAGGTGTGGTATTTCCATGATTAATTTTTGATAATTTGTCCGGACTAAATATTTTAATATACTTGATCCAATTATGAAATACAAATTATTGTTTTAGAAATATTATATAATCTGTCTCTTTATTGTATTATGTAATTAAAAAATTGAGCATAACTATGGAATTACACGAGCCAAGAAAAGATCATACCACTAGTAAACAGATTTGAATCTAGCAATGATCATTGAGGAATCCTCACATTAAAAATAAAAAATGATTAGACCATAAATGAGCTTAATCACTTTGTTATAAATAATTTTTTGGATGATATATGTGGGTTTTGAAATATGCAAGGTGATGATGGATATAAGGCTAATAAATTTAAAATAAATAAATAAATAAAAAGATTTTGAAAACTTTAATTAATAGATGTAGGAGAGAGGTTCCTCACAATGCGTGCGTGGGGAATCTTTTACATTACACGCTGCAAATAATATCTCCATTGAGAACCCACATGTTAAGAGAAAAGAAAAAAAATGCAACGATGTGAGAGGGTGTGAGAAAGAATCCCACAATGATATTGTGTTGTGGGAATCTTTTTCCCTAAATGTGACAATAAGGCAATAACAAGTACCTAGCAAGTCATTTGATTTTAAACCCGAAAATAAAAGGACATGTCAACTAAAAATGTAAAGGACAGTCGAGGCATTGTTTGATTGCGTGTAGTCTGTTCTAGTGTCCTAGCAATTGGGGAGAATGCATTAGGAATCCAATAAGGGAAGGAGCATGGGCATCATTTCACATGGGTTGAGAGAGGTATAGGGAGACATCGCCGGATAAGAAATTCTTTCTCAAATCTAAGTTTAGGATAAAAACTTAATTCATTCTCGTTAAAAAGTAAAGTAAAATCAACAAAAATTTCCCCATTTTACTACCAACCAAACAGTCCACTGAAAATGCATTTTCCCCTCTTTTTTATTACGTTTTAATTCACAACTTAGAACATTGAAAATAGTAAATTGAATGCGAATAATAGACAAACATAAGCAAATGGTGAAGAGACAAAATGTGATGTGGGTATAAAGATCGATCAAAGGAGAAGGAAGAGGTGTGTCCATCATTCCACGGATGGGTTGAAATCATCCACATGTCATCCTGTGGATTCTACAACATGAGATGATTTTTTTTTAATAAAAAAAATATAAGGGTGTCAATGAATCGATTCGGGTCAAATCAATATTGAAACATATCCGATAACTGTTGGATCTGAATTGAAAATTGACACCCCAAGCAAGATGTCTCCGAGGGCAAAAGTTTATGATCCATATCGTCTTCATGTCAACGTCGGTTTCTGTTACGTTGTTCCTGTTTGGCTTTTTGCAGTGATGATGGTTTTGACGTGACATTTAGTTCCCATAATGTTGGTGCAAACTGCGAAGTTAACTCATGATGATAATATCTTGGGATTCATTCGTGCAATTCTGCATTGTAACGACAATTAAATACAGCCCAAGTCCCAGTGACATTTAGTACATTGTATTTCTTTTTACCGAAAAAAAAAAGAGTACATTGTATTTCACCGAATCAAATCCTCTCCTCCCCGACTCCCGGCTCTCACCCCATTTCATCATTCAAGTGTGAGTTGCTTGAACTCCAACACACTTCAATGGTGAGATGGGTGGAAGTCGGGGAATCGGTAAGAAAGGATTTCGTTCCATATTTCTGGTGCAATTTTTACCGGTCATCGTCGTTAACCTGGCAATGTTTTTTTCTGGGACGGATCCAGTGACACTTAGGGATTCAAATCCTCATTTCCAAGAGAATTTGGAGGAGAGGTGGCACCCCTATTGGATGAGCGACCTTTGGGTCTGAGTCCTCCATCTGAACCGATACCGAGCTAACAATTTGAATCAACAGAGAGGTATCGATTTGGATGAAGGACCCGGGTGTCGTCTATCTGGGCGCCACACCTCCTCCAAGAGAATGAAGGAGAAGATGTGGATCCAACACTTAATCATATTATTGACGACACTTTGACTGCAGCCACAGATTAATCATTATTTGTATCGGTATTATCGGATACCAACACTGATACAATCTTTCTTTTTTTTACTTTGATATTTGATACGTGACATGCGTTCATTAACTGTAAAATCAACATTGATTCATGTGGTAAGATGAATAGATGAGGAATCATGAGATTCATTTTGACTTTAAAACCTGGTAAGTGGCAATCAACATGTCTCTCAATCCATTTAATTCCTTAGAATTCATATGTCAACCACCCACTGGTTTTTTCCAAAAAACATTTTTTGTAGTGATTACCAAATGATAGTGAGTATCTTGATCGTTCAAAGTGTATCGATAAGTATTTTAATGCACTTTGAATGGTCAAGATCCTCACTGCCATTGGCAGTCACTACAAAGGATCCCGCTCCAAATTTTCCACAAGATAGTGAGAGGCATTTTGTTTTTCTTGATACTAATTAAGAGCTTGATTGATGATGCTAGAGGTTTTTATAATCTACTATTGTACAGGTCTGTCTCGTCTCAAGTTGTGTAGTTGGGATTCAGTAAGTGATTCAACGACTGAAGTCACTCAATGTGTGCAAAATAAACTCCAACTGTTGGAATCATGTCTAAAGGGACTGCACAATTGGAGACAAGCTCCTTCCCTATTATACTTGTTCTTACATCATGTTGTCAATGGATTCGGTTCAGTCTTCCAGATAAAGCCTCGTAGCAGTAAAGTGGGCGGGATATACCCTGATGCCACTCCGATGTCAAGATTAGTGGATTCCAAAGACAAGTAGAATGAAATTGTCAGTGAAACACTAGAACTCCTTAAAGATGGGGTTCTCTGAGATACAGGAGCTTCAATAACCTATTCCTCTCTAGTAAAGTGGGAATTGGACAAAGGGTTGAACAAGGATTATCTCATAAGAATTTTATCAGAGTGATACCTAGAGGTGGATACTCTCTTTCTTGGTAGAAAATTATGGATCATTTGCAATCGATACTCTCTCACTACTTATAGGCTTAAGGTGAAGTTTTTCGAACAAGCACATCCCTACCAACCACCATCTGTCAGCTAGAAAACAATAGGCCTAGGTGATTATCACCCCCTAGGACGGTGCTTGGATGTTTTGTCAGCCGTTTAAGACCCCAATCGACCTTCTTCGACCTCCCTTTCGTCTATATCCTCCATTTCTTCCAACAATAGTAAATGTTATTTCATAAACCTTATTTTTTGTTAATTCGATCCATGATATGATGACTTGGCAAGTCAAACCCGCCTACTTAGCATTTATGGTGGTTATCAGTATTTATGAACATTAATGACAGATCATTTAATACCCAGCTACCTCCATCAGTCTATCAAATCATGGCTCGATTGCCCAGAAGGGGATTGAACACGATTTCATCTTCCGAACTCAGTTGGAAAAGACTCATCCTTACCCTCATGGTTTATATCTTGGATGTATATCACGTGTCATGTTCTTCAAGATCTGATACAGATTCCTCATCTATAGTTTGATTTAAATTTATTACTATTTTACCCCAATACATCCCACGTGAAGTGTCATTCATTAAAAAGGGATAAGATAAACCCCTTATAGAAACATCTTTTCTACAAATCGGACGTTAGACTATGTATAAGCCCCTCTTATACTCTATAATGGCGGAAGCCTCTCTACATGCCTTAAAATGGTATTTATAGGTACGTTATAAAGATATCAACATGCCATATGTATTCTAGGCCAACACATTTTGTTAACCACACTTATTCTTTCAATAAAGGTAAACATACTTATAATTAATTAATTTATTTGTATATTCAAAATATGTGTCATAAATAAGGGTGTCAACGGGTCGGTCTGGGTTAAATTGGTGTCGAATTTTATAAGCCCAGCTCAAAACATGTCCATTAAGAATTCGGGCTGAGGTGGGCTGCGCTGGACAAAATAACTAACGGGCTGGTCCGGTGTCGATTTGTTATTGGGTTGGGTTTATTGAGGTGATTTTGGGTTGATTTGGTCCGGATCGGATTTATCGAGCTGATCGAGCCCCTTTTATATGTAAACTATATAGCCTATTTTATTATTTCTATCTATAAAATTAGCATTATTCCTTCCATATGTACGTAATTTAATAAACTATAACAATTAACATAATCTTTTCAACTATAGATTCACATAATCTTTTAGATCATGAAGTGAACTCTAATTATGTAACACAATCTATTAAAATTTAAAACCATTAAAATTAAGAAAATGGGTCCGAACGGACCTTACCGGTGTTCGGGTTGGGTTTTATCAGTTTCGACTAATTCGGATTTCTTAACGGACCGGTCCGATTTGGTTTCGGTTTAAATTGAAACGGTGTTGAGCTTTATAAACTTAGACCAAAACCTGTCCATTAAGGCTCGGTCCAGACTAGATTCGGATTATATTGGGTTGACTCGGTCCATACTATCGGGCCAGGCCCAGTTTTAACGCCCTTAGTCATAAATGATTTTTCTTGACATTAACATAATGGTAATTACATTTTTAACTTATTTTTTTTATTTTTTTTCATTTTTTTGGTAAATTTATTTTTATGCTTTAAATATACATATACAGATGATTAAGACATACCTTAATGAGAATATTAGAATTAAATTCAATTATATATCCTTTTAGTAGCCATGAATTAAAAAAAATCCCCAATTATAGCTTTCTAACTTGATACGTGAACAGAAGATTATGGGTTATATCTTACGCAATATGTTGATATTATCTATTAATAAAAAAAGAACTTGAAATAGAAAACCAAATCATCATTTGGAATTATGTAAAGACCCACATCCTCTCTTGCTGTAGCTGAAATTGTTGACTAATCCAACAGCTAAAGTTCAACCGGTAAGTATACCAAAACATCACATATAGTATGTGCGCTTGATAAAATTCAACTGTTGGATCACCTTAGCAGCCATAACTGTCTTAGATTTCTATACATCCACCTTAAATTCTTATACATTATGTAAAAGGTGATTCGGCAAAACCAACAATTTAATCTAATATTTTCAAACAAATGGTGGTTTGTGCAGACTGCAGACCATCTATTTGACATGTGACAAAAATAATTAATTTAGATAAATGATTAAATTTAGGTTGAAATTTCTCCATCAGTGATCCAAAATTAATTTGGTAAGATATCAGCGGTCAAAATTTTCACAAAATATGAGCATTTATGATATAGATGAAGGGTGATCTGAACAAATCTTATCTTGATGAGCTTTTGGAAAATTTAACCCCTGACCCATGTCACCTTTTACGGTTTTACCAGACCATCATTTAACAGTTTTCAGTTTTCTCCACTCTGTCCAACAACGTAAAATCACTCCATCCTGAAAACCGGGCGAAAAACTTTCCCAGCCCCAGGAGGTGTCCAGCCTTTTGCCTCTTGGGAAAGAAAATTAATAATGCAAAAAGAGAAAAGGAATGAAAAAGCTGTCAGTGGTTTGGCTCCATTGAAAGATGCCAAGCTGGGGGCCCCAATTTGCTACAGATTACGTTTTATCTTATCTGGTTAATTCCTTTTAACCCCTCATTCTATTATTCTATTTTTTTTTAAATTAAATTAAAAAAAGAAATGCAGTTTCCTTAATCATTTAAAAGATGGGAAAACAAAGCTTTCCAAAAATAGAGAGGAAGGAGGGGTAGTGTTGTCAAAATTTGGGTTTAAATCGAAAATCGAAATTACATTAGTACTATGACTTTAAAGTCTGATATAAAACCTAAATCAGAGATAAATCCAAAAAGATTAATTGATAAATCCAAATCAAATTAGACTAATATGATCGAAATCGAATCGATTCGATAAGAACCCATTAAGCAAACATTTTAATAAAAATCAACACTAAAATCGAGTCAGTTTGATAATGACCCGATAGATCTATTAAGTCAACTTATTATTACATATAATCATATAAATATGGTCAACTGAAATCGAACTAATAACGGATAAGAACCCATTAAACCGAATAAAAACCCAGAACCGATTTGAACCAAAACCAATTTTTTTATTGAACAGTTATTAGGCCATGAAATGACACCAATCTTTACTCAAAAAAAAAAAAAATTGTCACCAAACTGTCATGCTGGAAAATGCCTGGGCTCCTTTAGTTAGGAAAATGCAGAAAAATAAGGGAAAGCCAAGAATTTTAATTATTAATTGGAATTTTCTTAAATAAGAATTAATTTATTCTGTAATTAAAAAATGAAAGATATTAAAGGGAAAACTGAATACCTACCTGTAGGAAGGAGGGAGAGGTTTAAAGAGGAAAAGAAAGAGAGGTTGGGAATCCCAGTGATGGCGTTGGTGTAGCGGCGGAAACGGTGGTGAGCAAGGGGCGCTGCTACTGCTGGTGATCGGCCGAGATTGGATTATGGCTGATTAGGGTTCGAAACGACAGAGACAAAGCGGAAGACACGGTCGGTCTTCTGGAGTTCCGACCGTGTTTCTCCGATCTGCAAAACTGTGGTTTTTTCACGGCTTTGGAGCTTGAATGCTTGGATCTTTCTCCTCTGATAGGGAACTTTCTGGTTCTTCTCTTCGTCGTTTCAAGCATTTTTGCTAATTTATACCGAACGGTCGTTCTTCAAGAAGCATCTCAACCGGGAAAAAAGTTTTTTTTTTTTTTTTTGGGCCCCCTTGGGGTTTCTCGCATACCGCATTTTGATCGGGCACCAGGGATTCTTTCGTATTCCGTTGCTTGTTCGGTCTGACGGAGGTTTGGAATTATTGGTGAATCAGAAATCGGTTTTTGGTTGTTGGACCTGCATTTCAGTGCTTTTGAGTTTTTCGGAAATTTTCGTCGATGGGTGAAAGTATCTATTTCACTTGAAGCATTTCTGGGTTGGAGAGCATTTGAGGCAGATTTCCGACGGCATTGAGCGGCCTTCATATCTATCCTCTTTCCTCGGTAAGCTCTTATGGTACAAGCTGCGTAACCTTTCGATGATTACGATTTCATCGGAAGTGGGCAGGAGAAGCAGCGGGTGGGAAAAGGGGTTGCATTTCGGTGACTGATTAAGAAGGAAAACGTAACGTAGATCTCGCATAATGCCACTCTTTGAAAGCACGAACTCTGCTTAATGACAGGCTTCGCAGGGAATGAAATTGCTCGCGTTTCTACTGTGTACTGATCTAAAGCTTCTTCTTCGGTTATCGGTTTTCTCCATTAAGTTTGAAACTTCCGATTCCCGTGGGGATTCAAAACGATAGCCGCATCACTACCAGGTTAGTCTTCAGGGTAATGAAAACCTTAATGTTCATTTTTTTTTTTTTTTTTTGGGTGTGTGTCGAAACTCAGCTTATGCGATTCGTTTGCGGCAGTTTCCTCTTCTAGATCTGCCCAATCTCTTCCATAGCTATTACCTCATCTGTTTACTTGTTTATTTTTACGATTTGGAATGTGTAAAGGAACTGTCAGTGCGGTTCCAATGTCTTTCAAAAGTATTGTTCGGGAGCTGAAAGAAATGAGAGATGGGATTGGGAACATGTCAAGGAGAGGGGTAGAAGGGAAGCAATCGCATAGGCGCACCAAATCGCGCATCAGCTCGGATGGGTCTCGGTTGCATGCTGGATCCCTTCAACAGAGCCGTTGGGCAAACCTGCCGCCGGAGCTGCTTCTGGACATCATTCAGAGGCTAGAAGAGAGCGAGACGACTTGGCCTGCGCGGAGGCATGTGGTTGCTTGTGCCTCTGTTTGCAGGTCATGGAGAGAGATTACAAAAGAAGTTGTGAAGACACCAGAAAAAAGTGGGATGCTCACATTTCCTATATCTTTGAAGCAGGTGGTTTTTGTTTACTTATCTACTACCTTTCCTGCTTATACATCCTCGATTTCATTTCCAGTATCAATTCCCTTCTGATTTTTTTTCTTGAACTTTGGGTAGCCGGGTCCGCGTGATTCTCCGATACAGTGCTTCATAAGAAGGGAGAGAGCAACTTCTACTTATCGGCTGTATCTTGGTCTGAGCCCTGGTTGGTATTTTCAAATATTATTTCCATTTATTGCCCCTTGACTGGCTCTTCCGTTTGTTGGTGCCCTTATTTTGTTCGAGATGCTGGCTCGAAAATCCAGATATTAACCAAAGGTTCCCCTTTACCCCCCCCAAAAAAAAAAAAAAAGGATTACCTAGACAATTGCTTCATCCTTGCTTTCCAGAGAATATCATCCAAAAGACAGACCATGATGTTCCTGGAAAAAAGTTATAAGTTGTCCTGTTTTATTTATATTTCTAGATTATAAGAGGGGAAGGCTAGAGACACCTTGGTGTAGTTATTTATCTTGGAGTTCAATATTTTACTGAAGTTTAAGAAATGTGATGTGGTGTTACCAATGTCTGCTTTCAATGAAGTTTCAAAATTCTTTGTTGAGGTGAATTGCCACTGGTTTTCTAACATTACTGATGATTTGAATGAAAAATCAGTGTTGTTGGGGGAGAATGGGAAGTTGTTGTTTGCAGCAAGAAAGACCCGAAGGGCAACAAGTACAGAGTTTGTGATATCCTTGGACGCAAATGATTTCTCCCGTGCAAGCAATACATATGTTGGAAAACTGAGGTAAGTTTGATGTAATATTTTTGCAACATTCTCGGGTGCTGCATTCTTCTATCATGATCCCAATAATTAATACACGTATATTTCCAGGTCAAATTTTCTAGGGACCAAGTTCACCATTTATGATAGCCAGCCACCATGTGACGCTGCAAGTCAATCAAATAGTCGATCCAATCGAAGAATTCATCCTAAGCAGGTGTCACCAAGAATCCCTGCTGGTAACTACAGTGTAGCCACAATCTCCTATGAGCTTAACGTTCTTCGCACTAGAGGCCCAAGGAGGATGCAATGCACCATGCATTCCATCCCTGTCTCTGCAATTCAAGTTGGGGGATCTGCTCCAACACCAACTGAATTCCTGCATTCCCTTGAGGAGAAATTTTCTTCCTTGTCAGTTTCTAAACCCAAGGATCCAGATGTTGATTTCAGCTCAACTAGTCTTTCAGAACAACCAGTTTTAGTCAATGGTGCAGGGGAACCATTGGTTTTAAAGAACAAAGCGCCAAGATGGCATGAGCAGCTGCAGTGTTGGTGCCTAAATTTTAGGGGGCGTGTTACTGTGGCCTCAGTTAAGAACTTCCAGCTTGTGGCAGCTGTAGAGCATTCTCACCAGGTTTCAGTGGCAGAGCAAGAAAAGGTGATACTGCAGTTTGGAAAGATAGGAAAGGACATATTTACCATGGATTACCGCTACCCGCTCTCTGCCTTCCATGCTTTTGCAATCTGCCTTAGCAGCTTTGACACCAAGCCAGCCTGTGAATGACTTCTTATTCTGTTGCTCATCCTGATTATGGCTCAGTTTCATAGAAAGTCAGTTGTAAATATTTTCAAATGAAGGTTCATTAATATCTGCCATTAATCGTCATTGAATCTCTTAGCTGCGCAGGAATTAGTTGACCTGTTAGTGGGATTGCCACAAAACATGCCTTGTAAGCTGCAGTTCTATTTTACTTGTGGATGAGATTTATACTGTAATTCTCTTTCTGAAGTTTTGTACTCCATCACTGCCAAATTGTTTGATATTTAACTTTGCAGAGATTTAATTATAGCCATTTAAATGCACTAGGTTGTCTTGTTTGTGGTGCAGTTACAGACCTTGTTGAAATGGATCAAAATGTGTAGATAGAACTTTCACTAAAGACTATCAATTTACATCTTGTGCCACACACAAGCCACAGCAGCTGCGGAAACAAGATAATACATGCCAAGGGGAAGGATGCTAACATCCTTCCGATTATGAGTATTATTATTTACGTATCTATTCTTTCTTTAGTGAACGTAGCAGCATGCCATATAAGTTTTAGGATTAGTTGATGACACTCTACTTGGTCAAAGTAGCTTCGGTTTGCTTGTCTTTGTCCTTTTTCTTCTCGCAGCTGTAGCGGCATCCGTGACGGCGAGGCTTTTTGGGGTTGTCTTTGTCAGTGTCACTGGATTCCAAGAAAAGGCTTCTGAGGCACCGTCTTCTGACTGTAGGCTCATTAGGGAGCTTCTGAGCTGGGTTCTCGTTGAACTCTGGTTTGCTGCTGGCCTTCTTGCTCCTTTTCTCTTTTGTATTGATTGATTCTTTTGGTTTGTGAGAGAGAAAGTGAACTCCAGGATTTCTTTCACCAAAAGAACTGTTTAAAATAATTGAATTGTTGAAACTCTGCACGTTGCTATTAATACATGCTGGGGTTGCCGTGTCTTCTCCCGTCTTTTGATCCTCCATCCTCCTCTGGGAGCTACCTTCTTCATCTGTGGTTGTCTCAGTGTTGTCGTTCTGGTTGAGTTTATAGCCCCTATGAATGTGGACTGATCCTTCTCGTTTTGCTAACTCATTACCTACATGCATGGCAGCTCCTCTATTTTCGCCTGCCAGGGTTATAACAGATGCCTGGTTTTCAACTATGTCTTGTTTTGGATCTACCATGGCAAGTTTGTGGACAAATTTTGAAATGTCTTCCTTGATCTCTCTCTGCAAAATGCTTTGTTCGCCAAGAAATGTTGCAGATTTTGGACAAGATTCATTGCCCATACTCCTTTCTTGTGGGTATGTAGCAGCCACACTGCTCTCTCTTTCTTTAAAATCAGTTTCTGTGGTTTCCTTTCCATCTAGCGCTATTTGCTTCTCCAGCTGTTTTTGTCCATCTCGAGGTGTTGGGTGCCTTTTTGTCTTTGTGCTCAATCCTGAAGCTTTGCTGATGAGTTTCATGGTTTCGTCAGCTGGGGATTTGGGCTTCTCCTCTCTCTTTGGTTGTTCCTCAGGGGCTGTACGAGACAGAGACGAAGACGGAGATGAGGATGGTGGAGTTGTTGTAAGTGTTTGTCGAGAAGCAGTATGGGATGAAGATGGAGGCTGGGAAGCTGTATGAGATGGTGATGGAACAGCTTTGGTAGGTCGTAATGGGGGTGATGAAGCTGTCTGAGCTGCTGGTTGTGGTTGAGGTTTGTGGGATGGTGATGGTAGTCGAAATCTTTTCTGTGATTGAGGAGGCGGGGGCGGGGATGGGGACGGGGACGGAGACGGAGACAGCGACAGGGATGGGGAGGGGGATGGGGACGGAGACAGAGATGGGAATTGGGATGGAGGAGTTGGTCTAAGTGTTTGTTGAGAAGCAGTGTGGGATGGAGCTAGAGGCTGGGATGCTGTATGAGATGGTGCTGGAACAGCCTTGCTAGGTGGTAATAGGGGTGATGAAGCTGTCTGAGCTGCTGGTTGTGGTTGAGGTGTGTGGGATGGTAATGGGAGCTGAAATCTTTTCTGTGATTGAGGCGAGGGAGGCACCTTATGAGATGGTGGAGGTGCAGTAAGAGATGGTGGTGATGGAGACTCTGAAGGTATATGTGATGGAACAGTGGTAGATGGTGAGGAGGGCTGAGACTGAGTCCATGGTCGGGCTTGGGGTTCAGGTGAGGGAGCAATAGGTGGTATTGCAGTGGCCTGCTGGGTTGGGAGCTGGGACTCCGCCGGAGGTCTGGTAGGGATAGGTGCTGGGGTCTTCCGCCAAGGAAACCGGAAGCGGAAGGACTTCCTGCTGGTCTTTGGATCCATAAGTGGGTCTGCAATTGAACAACTTTGCCTGTGGGTGGTCTGAGAATGAACGTGGGAATGGAAGCCAGGGTGGTATAGATGGAGGTTTGTATCTGATACCTTGAATTATATTAGGGGTTTTGAGTTTGGTATATTTCTTAGTTAAGCCCAAGGCACTATGGTTGCGTCTATCTATTTAGCATCTGTGAAGAGGCCATGCATACTTCTTTAGCTCTGTTGACCACGGAACCTATTTTTCTGAGGAGGGCAAGCATGGATTCTTTACGTGGTCTTCTCTCTCTCTCTTTCTCTGGAGTCTGGTCTCTGGTCTATTCTCTTATTTCATTTAATTCATATCGTATCCCCCACACCTCTTGGGGAATGCTTTTTAGGTTTCATTCTCTCCCAGTTTGCAGTATTTACATCTCCAAAATTTGACTTTGAAACTTGATGTTTCCAGCTTATTACTTAGATATCTATATGGTCTTAGATATCTATATGGTCTTAACTGTTGCATCACCTTGGAAGTGGCAAAAATTTAGGTTCTGGTATGGAGTTACCTTCTACTTCCATAGGTGCAGAGAAACTTCCAGAATTTTTTAAAATTTTTTTTTTTTTGTTACCAATCAACCTTTATTCCAAGTAATCCCGGTCATTAACCAGCACTAGATCAGCTCAGTATCTAGTCCGACACAAGGTAGTTTTGATTTCTATCAATCACATCTTTCGAAATTGAACTGATTATTAATTATTTTCAATTTTGGAACTCTGATGTTGCCAGGCCGTGATGGGTGGAAAGAGGATGGGTGGAGGAGAGAGGGAGGGAGGGAGAGAGAGAGAGAGCAAAATCGAATACTAATGGGTTTATTATATGCAAAACCAAAATCGAACTGAATAGTAATTGATTTACTAGTCCTGATTTGAATGATTTGATTTGATTTGATTTCAATAAACGATTTCTGTTTACAATTCACACCCTTAATGTCACAGGACCTCATGAGATGATAACCCATCAAACAATTACAGGGTAGGACTAAAAAGAAAGTGAGTACCAGTATCCATACTTCTTTCCATTTTTTCCTATGATTCTCAAGTTGGAAGATACCAACACAGAGAGACATGGCAGTGTGCAACAAAAGTGGGGGTAAAGTGGTGAACACAAAACTGAGGATTCAAATCCTATCCTCCCAGGGGTTAGGGAGGAGAGTCGGCTCCCACCAGTCGATGCCCAATACGTGGGTGTCGGCTGGATTTGAGCCCTCCATCTGAGCTGATAAGGTGAGTCAACAGAGGGTGTCGGCTTATGCATTAGCTCGGATGGAGGCTTCGGATCTAGTTGATACCCACGTGTCGGGCATCGACTGGTAGGAGCCGACTCTCCTCCTGAGCCCCTTGGATGAGAGGATTTGAATCCCAAAACTGAGCCTTTGATGTCTAATTCTTTAATAAAGATATAAAAAATGGAGCAATGAAATTATAGAAATGACCTCAAAAAAAAAAAAAAAAAAAATTGTTAATGGTATGGAGAAGGACAAGAAAAGAAGTTACAAAAATTTATTGTAACCAACATAGTTATAAATAAATTTATCATAAATTAAAAATAGAAATAAAATATTTAAAATTTTTATGAACAAGTTGAAAGCTGTTTCTCTTTCGGAGAGAGAAATTATTGCTACATATTTATGCATTATTGTTATGTAACAAGCAAATAATGAAGTAGATTTTTGCCATTCTTTCTACCTATTTATGCACTATTGTTATGTAACAATCAAATAATGAGGGTAGATTGGTCATTATATCTAAAATATGAACCAAATCCAAGGGTTTTTAGAATTAATCCTGATATCTTTCGAAAAGAAAAATTCAAGACTTTAAGCATATCAGCGGCCCACCTACATGGCAAAGGAGTTTACCTTCTAGGCCCTTAAGATGTAATATTTTGTTAATGAGGAGATTTTCCGTTCCCTGTAACAAAGAAATCAAGAGAGGGGTATTATGAGAATTTTATAAATAGAGGTTAAGATTTTGTTTACTTTTGAGGGTGGATGATTGTGGTGTTAGATATCTGGTTTGACGACTAGAAAATTTTTTACCTTAATATATTTTATTTACGGAATATGATTTCCCAAAACGTTACTGTTGAGGAATCTCCCATAATACACAAATAGGCATGTAAGAAACGATAGCTTCAATGGAGACAAACAAGCTCAATGGGAGGATAGAAAAACTACTAGGAGAAGAGAGAATGTAAATTATATGAGAGAATATGAAAAAGAAATGGTTGTTCTCATATAATTAAAATCAATAGATTGTAAGAAACATCCAAAACAGAAGACATAACATAATTCGAAAAATGTCATTAGACATACCTTCGGTGTAAGGACTTATTACTACCATTGCCGGCCAACCAAGGATGCTATATTCTCTAATGTGTGACGCTCTTCTAAGAACGATCCATGAACCAAAAACTAGGATTTCTGTGCAGCCATTGATTTCTCAAAATAAGGCTCAATGGAAATTCAAATTATGTTGTTGTAGGCCACATGACCTTATACCTCATATATTTATAGACCAATCCCATCTCTTTCCATCAAGGATCAATGATCGATCTAAGTGTCACGTATCGTATAGAATCCTATGCTAATAATTCAAATGCTTTAAGGGAAAGTTGCATAATCCTTGTAGTGAGCTCAAATAGATTCTTCCAAAAATGTATTAATGACCTCTTGGTAATGAAATGAGATTATGAGAGGGTAATAGATATTGGGCTAGGCCATGTAGATAGAGAATTTTCTTGTGAAAATTTTTATTTTTCATCATTTTATATTGAAAGATATCGGACCTCACTTAAAAACAAAAAGACAAAAGATTAAAAAACTCAGCATTCCTCATCAGACTATTCTCTCCTTTCAACCCCGCCAACATTCTTCTATCCCAATCCCCCCTCTCTCTTTTTAGCAGAGAAGCTCATGTTGCGACATAGAGTTCTTACTGTTGGGAATAGTCTCACATTGTTTAGAGACTAGAATCGTTGGTACATTATATATGTCAGAGTCCCTTCGTTTATCCGTCCAAACTTTTGAGTTAAAAACTTAATATGGTATTAGAGTTCTAGGAAAACTATGTACGGCCACCCAAAAAGAGAGATCACATGTCACGTGTACTGTCACCCAGAAGAAAGACAACACGTGAGGAGAAGTGTTGAAAATAGTCCTACATTGCTTAGAGACTAGAATTATATATGTGAGTTCCTCCACTTACAGTCCACTTACAAGTTCAAACTGTTGAGATGAAAACTTAACACTTACACATGCCGACAACGATATGCTCAGCAAAGAATGGTACGTAGCTTTGTTTCCCTCATCCGTAAATGATCTGAATGGAGTTGCATGTTGTTGAGGATTTCTTCCTTGCAGGATTTACAGTTGCTGAACGATCACAAGGATTATGTGAAGCTCAAGGATATAGTTGGTAACATCTGTGTAATTCTTTATAACTGGGTAAATAAAGGAAAAGGTTGGAGATTTGTGTTCTGTCATATTACATGCTTTGTTAATCAACAAAAACCAGAAAAGATCAAAGACCATTGGAGAAGAATCGATCCTTCAAACCAGTTGCTCTTGTAACACCCAATCCCAGCTTTGCCGAAAGCCTTTGGGTGAAATTCACCTCAACTTCTAATCTTTCTGTTCTATATTGATTGTAATCAGAGATCAGAGTTCCCTTGTCTGTCATAGATTTGGAGCAAACGGTGGGAAGGAGAGGGGAGAGGGGGATGCAAGAGTGGCAGGGGAGGGTGTGAGGCAATGTGGAGGAAGAAGCCAGAGTTATTGGGAGCAATGGTGGGGATATAGGGAAGGGTAAAGTTGGTAAATTTGAGAATGAAGTACCCTAAGTTTAGTTTTTCAAAGATGGGGTACTTCAAATTTAATTCAGTATTCTTCATGAGATTTCATCACCGTCCATGTAGTGTGGGACCTATTGGAGGATACAAATACATGTAGATGAAGCATTCTCAATCTAATCTTATCAAACAATGGATACCCTTAACTGTAATTTACTCTCCTTTTGTTTATTTCTTTTTTGCTGAAATGTATAATGTTTCTTTGCTCATGGGTTAACTATCAATTCAATGGTTAAGAATTGTCACATTAATTAGCAGAGGCCCTTTTCGTTTGTGTAAGTCAGTATCGGTCAAAACTAACTATTATCGATCAGGAATGTCAATACTCATACTGCACGGGTTAAAATGAAAAATCCCAAATAAAAAAATAAAATACTAATCCAAATGTTTAATAAATGGTTAAGTTATGGTCTTAGATGATGTATTAATTGATCAATTCTGATGCTAATAATAAAACTACTTACATAACTTGGTTGAAAACCAACCAAATATAGCGATTAAACGTTGATTAAGTGGTGATTAAATGTTGATTAAGTGGATCTGTGCCTCTCGAGTGTTCACATCTCTTTTTATAAGTAGTCTCTTCAATATATATTTTTTTTCCAGACTTTATGTGATACTTATTTGTCATAGAAATCATACTAGAGGAGGGATGCACATCGTCTCCTCCCAGTGATTCTGAGAGGATGCGGCAATCTATCTCGGATGGCTGCCACATGGTTCTCGGTTGAATCCGAGACCCACATCTGAGCCGACAACCCGTCGCCGATTTGTCGGGGGTGTCGGCTCGGACGTGGGGTCCCTTCGAAAGCTATGTGACGGCCATCCGGGGTGATGCGTTATCCCAGATCCTCCCAGAACCACTGGGAGGACATGATGCGGATCCCTAGAGGAGACATCTCTTTTATCTCTTTTTATGAGAGAGTATAATATTTTCACACTCTATTCACATTATCTTCCTTTGCTATTTCCACTCCTTTTAATCCCACATTCAATATTAATGACCAAAAGTTTAAAAAGAACAAGGGATAAAAATCTATAAATTATGGTCATTAAATTGTATAAATCATTGATTTAATCATTGAAAACCAAACCGTTCCTTATGAATCCCCCTTATAGAATGTTAGGTATGAATGTGATTCTAAAGTTTAAAGTTTGAGTCATAAGAATCAATTAGTTAAATAATGGAATCATGATCTTAACAAATCTAACAGTCAAACCCGTGATTTACGTTCACCACCTCAGCTTTCCAAGATTTGTGTTGGAATCCAAATCCAAGGGTGTTTAACCCAGTCAACATAAATATCTAGACAGGAACAGGATAAGAGGAAGAACGACTGGACACGTGTTGACCATTTGATAATTATATTAAGGCTGAAAGGTTATTTTCGTCCATTTAAAGCGAAAGCCTAACCCTAACTCGTACTATACATTCTAGCATTCTATCCAGCGGCAGCCGCCATACTATATTATTAGGGTTTGGCGATCAGAATTCCTATAAGATACTCAACCCATCGTCTTCTTCTCACTATGCCCTGTGTCTCATACCGACATTTTTAGTGTTAGTTCAGTATTAATTCTCTGGAAGAAGAAGAATAAAGAAGAAGAAGCAGAAGAAGCGTTGATTGTTGAAAGGGCGCAGAGCAATGAGAAACATACGGTATGGGTTTGGGTTGGAATGGTTGTATTCAATCTCTAGAGGAAATCCTTCCTACTCCACCCATACCGTTGGTTTCCCATCGTTCCACCCTCTCCTTTCATCGCTCTGGTTCGGATCTTTCTTACCTTTAATTCTTTATTAGCTTTGTATCAATGTTTTACTTTTTATACAGGAAATCAGGGAGACACGGTTTCTGTTCATAGAGAGCTCTTTCAGATCTGTTTCCAAGTTGTGATCGTTTGGAGAAATTGATTCTGTAATTCGGTTATTTGCTTTGGATCTTTGTACTGGTAATGTTTTGATTTCTATTCATCATCTCCTAAACTTAGTTCTCAGGAGTGAGAGATCGGGTGAAGGGAAGGTGCGATGATGGAGCTTAATATCTCGTTAATCTGACAGAGTGTGAATGAGGACACTCTTAGCTATCCATTCATGAAAGTGATTCTGAGCACCTTTTTCCCTCTCCCTCTCTGTTCTCTTGAATCTTTCTTCATTCAACTTTAGAACTCTTTTTTCCTTGTGAAATTTTGCACCTTTTTTCCTTTTTCTTATCTGTTGTCTTCCAGGATTTTCTGCAGGTATTGAAGAAATCAAATTGATGTTGTATCTGTCTACGAAGAGATTTGCTGATCTTGATCTAGATCTTTTGAAAATCTGTCCAGAGATGATGAAAGTCCACTCAGACATACTAAATTGAAAGCATCAAGAGGAAAACTCAACAACCCGTGAGGCAGGATGGAATGGAAGACCAGCGGACACCTTTATATTATCTATTGAATCGTCCGATTCTGCCCTATCCTTATGGTCTTGCATATATTCAGATCTCTCGGAACAATCATCTGCTTGTGTAGGAACGTAAATGATTACTCCGAGAGTGACACTTGTTGCTTTTCCAATCTAATAGTTGAAATCAAAATAACTATTTTCATTCGTAGCTTTATAAGCACCAACAAACACTAAGGATCACGTTTGATAAACTGGTTAGAAATCAAATTTTTGGAATATGAAAAACATGCTTCACAAAGAGAAGGTTTGGCTGCCACCATCGCCTCTATCACCAAGGTCGCCAACACCATCACCAAGGTCGCCAACACCACCACCGCCTCTATCATCACCACCACCACCACCACCGTCAGTGTCTCCAGTTCTCTAGATTTTGATGGGCAGATATTTTCAGTGTGTTATCAAACGTTTTTGTGTTTCAAAATACTTTGGAATTCATTCCATAATTGAGTCCAGGAAGAAATCAAAGCAGAAAGTATTATCAAATGAGATCTAAATCAAAAGAAATCTCAAATCTTAGAACCTAACATGTTTTTTCTCGAAACTATGTGCTACTGCGGATTGAGACGAGTGTTCCCCTTTCTAGCCGAAATTATGTGCTACTGCGGATCCTTATCCGAAACTATGTGCTACATCCTATGAGCTACTGCGGATTGAGAAGAGTGAGATTTTGAAGTAGAAGATTTATGGGATTTGGGATTTGGGATTTGGGATTTATCTTAATGTTCGTTTGTGTATAGCTTGGCTTACAAATGAGTGCTAAGTTTTGTTCATTGAGCAATCGTTGATATTTTTTATTGGATTCGATGAACATTCGTTGATATTTTTTATTGGATTCGATGAACATTCGTTGATATTTTTGTAATAGGATTTGGATCCGTAACTGTTAAATCCTTTTGGTGAAATGTTGGTTCTAAAGTGAAATGATATTCAACCACAGCAAGCAATTTTGTTTTGTTTATTGAACTGTTCTTAGTATTTGTTAAATCAATTAAAGTTTAAATTAAAGACTACGGTTCTTACCAAAAAAAAATTAAAGACTACGGTTGAGATTTAAAATTTAGCATCCGATGGCTGCAAATAATTGCGTGAAAATTAATTCACGCAGCAATCTTTTTCCCCATAAAATATCATTTTTTTTATTTATTTATTAATTTTTTAGAGGGGAAAGATAGCCATGAGGATTGTTTCCCACCACTGCTTCTAGCATAACTTGCATCACATGTGTCAATCGGTTAGTCTTGGCCGGGTTTTAAGGGATTTTAATTTCTCCTATTGTGATCGTTAGTTAATTGGTCTTTCATGGGAGAGTCATGGATATGTTTATATTTGGTCTGTAATCGATTTTATGTTAATGGGATTTATCAGGTTGTAAATAAAAATAGAGAAATGTTGGGTTTTAGATCAATAGTTGTTGTTAGAAAAAATTTCATCTAACTTTTAAAAATTATGTCAAATTCGATCTAACCCCCAATAATTTCAAAAATCTCATCTACCGCCCAAATGGTTTGCATAAACTTCAATCGGTCACAATTAACTGACGGACTTGACTGAAAATGTGATAAGACATTTCTATCCTTTGTATTTGAAATTAAAAAGCATTAAATTGAGATAAAATTACTAATTTGACCTTTTATCATTTTCACAATCTAAATTATTTTTTTAACCCTTTGATAAGACATTCTCAAGCAAAAATAGACCTATTTTTTTTATTCCTCCACAAAGAGGACCTGCACAATCAATCGAATCCCAAGCTCACCGGAGATGATACGAACCCTTTCTTGATCTGTGATAAGGTTTAGCAAAGAACTAGCAACAGCAATTTGGGCATCGGGAGAGGTGCCTTCCTTCAAGGTTGCAACGCCGGAGAAGAGGGCTTCAAGGGCTTGGTTGTTCGAAAGTTGCAACGGTGGAGAACAAGGGTTCGAAGAAGAGTGGCTTCTCCGGCGGAGAAGAGATCTTCATGGGTTCGATTGTAGTGGTTGCAGCGACAGAGAATTGGTTGGATGAGATTAGTGATTTGAGGATCAGACCAGCCAATCCGAAGCCGATCCTGATCAGCAACAGAATCAACAAGGGTTGCAGAGGGCGATCTTAAAATGGCAAAGTAAAAAAAACGTAAAAAACAAAGCTGGTCCTAGACGGATTCTGATCCCCTATCCAGTTCCTTGCTTTAAAAACCCCTAAATCCACCTGACCAGAGACTATACGGCAACATGGGAATTCAAAGAGGAGAACGGTGAAGGGGAACCCCTAAACAACCTACATGAAGAAAACATAAATAAATAAACCCCTGAGAGGAAAAGTAACAATCTTCTCTTCAATTTCATCCTAAATGAAATAGAAATTTGAAAGGAAAATACCTATATTTGGCTCTAAGAGACGACCTTGGCATTGTACAAGAAAGCAATAGAGCAGAGAATGGAAGCAACGAATGCAAAAATTTCCAAATCAATTATCAGAAAAATCTCTCCTAACACTATATCCATCATCTTCTTTGAAAAATCTGTTAGTTATTGCCACTTCACAGGATTAGGTAAAATAGGATATTTCATTTCACCAATCGGATCTTTTACTTTTCATTTCTCCTAAGCACCAAGGAGAAGCTGCGAGAAGAGAAAGAGAGAGTGCAATGTTCTTTAGAGGATATCGATAAAACTAGAAGCAAAATAAGAGCGATGAAACCAGATTTGTGGACGTGGAGGAGGAAGAGGACCAGGGGCGGCGGTGGAGGAGGCGTTGAAGGCGTAAGCTTGGCGGAGAGTCTGAATGGTTGCAGGATTGGAGAGAATGAGGGTTGTGGATGATGGTTCAATAGAGGTAAAATGGTCTTTCTATTTGAGAATAAGGGTATTATCGTCCCAAGATTTTTCAAATAGTGCTTACGTCATCGACTAACGGGACTCTACTAACGGGTCGAGTCTCTTTGACTAACGGTGGAAAATTTTTGGGTGGTAGATGAGACATTTGGAAACTTTTTGGGTGGTAGATGAGATTTTTGAAATTGTTAGGGATTAGATCGAATTTGACATAGTTTTTGGGGGTTAGATGAAATTTTTTCTTGTTCTTATTATGCTTGTGATCATATGTATATGAAGATTATGGAAGGAATGAATGGAAGACCCAAATAAGAGATATTTTAATGTTTTAAGTTTTTAGTTTTAGGATTGTATTTGTATTCTTTAAAGTTTAAACTAAGATATAGTTTTGTTTAAAGATATATTTGGTTCGTTTGATTGATACACCTTTGCAATGTAAACATCCATTTATTATTCGATTCGGGCTTAAGTCCAACACATTTAATAATCAAGTTGATCAGTCTTAATATTAGGTGTTGGTTTGAAATTGACACCCATCTTGTACCTTCCCTCTTCCACGGGGAACCTGTCCTAACTTTTTAATATTTAAAAAAAAAATGCCAGTACCTATTATTAAAACCATGCATTTATGGTATAGCTTCGGCATCAATCGAGCTAATCATGTTATATATGAAGCAACATATTTATGAATAAATATATGAAATCTCTCTGTTAGGTTGTCGGTTAGCATGTGAAAAGCAAGGAGAGAGAGAGAGAGAGAGAGAGAGAGAGAGAAATGGTTTATCTAAAGGAATGGTTCATAAAGACTAGATGATACTAAAAAGGTTTCCTTCAATCCTTCAGTGATGTAATCAACATGGGATATATTGGCACCAGAAGCAATACACTTTACAAAGTTAAGAATCCCAAAAAATTCCTTCCCATTCTCTATAATTGAAGAAAAGAATTTTTCAAAACTGGATGGAAACCAAAAGGAAAACAGGCTTGGTAGTAGGTAGGATAAATGCTTTCTTATTTTTGCTTTGAAATGTTAATGAATTAGGGAGGTTGGTTCATCCCTCTTGTCTTGAACATTGTCATCAGGAGAACTGTCTGTGTCTAAGATTCCGTTCTTTACTCTCGAGGTATGTTTCATCTCTCAATGAGTTTTCTTTCAATTCTAAAGAATATCTTTACAATGCATTCGTTGGGCTTTCCTCTTCGGTATCCCGGCATTTTTGTGCAATAACCCCCTCCGGCCGAATAACCAACCATTATCATTTGAGACAAAACCAGATATAGATGATCAAAGATATCCATGAGATTCTTGGTTTTTGAAACAACTTGTGACTGCCATTGGCGGAGCACCCAATATGAGGGAGGGAGGACTCCAACAACACAAGACCAAGCCAAGCAAGGGTGCAAACCACTTAAGCAAGTCAAGTGTCTGCTACAATTAAATCTCTTGACTCTTTTGTATCAATATTTATGTTAACAATCGAGAGTAAAAAGCAACGTTGGAATAGGGTCAGATCTTTTTTTTTTCTTGGTCTATTTGTCTAATGGGGCTTTGATTATAGCCCTTTAAAGTTACAATAGTGGGGAGGGGTGTGTCTCAAGGCATAAGGTGAAGACAAGAAAGTCTAACCCATGAAATTAGGTACTTGATTGATATGCCAAAAGTTTTCGAACGGAATGAACGCGTTAAATCAAACCATTTAATCCATCTTATAATGGGCTAGTTTAGACTGAGCAAACAGTTGGTTGTGAAGCATCAATGAAATGGATCTCTCTGACTTGTATTTTTGATTTCATAGGTTCAAGTATGCAAGGAATTGCTCGAGTTGTACAGTCACACTGCCACACACTCAAGAATGCAATTCTAAAGCACCCAAAGTTGCAGTGGAAAGCTGTTGGATCCAATGTATTTTCACGCTGGGAATGTGTTGTGTCTTCTCCTACAATCCAACATAAAGGTCTAGAGAATACAACAGTTGCAGAAGTTCTTACAATAAAAGGAGAAGAAAAGAATGGATCTGTGCTCTGGTGCCGTACTGATGATACTGTTTATGATGCTGTGAAGCAGGTGGGTGCTATCAAGTTTCAACAATGAATATTACTAATTAAATATCTACTTTTTGTGCCAACTAAATTACTTTGTAATTCAATATCACACTTTAAAAAATTTACATCAAAAGGCAATAAATTTGCAGATGGCTGACAATAATATTGGATCCTTAGTGGTTCTAAGGCCTGGAGATCAAAAACTGATTGCAGGAATAATTACAGAAAGAGGTATTTCTATACTTTCATACCAACTGCTTTACAAATTTCATATTGAAATCAATATTAACAATCTGGTTTTACAATCAACTCAGCTTAAATAACTTTATACCTCACAAAAATATATGAACAATGAGCATCAAATTGTTCAGCTTCTTAATTGTTGGACGATGGTTGGCAAAGCAGACTACCTGAAAAAGATAATTGCTCAAGGAAGATCCTCTAAATACACAAGGGTTGGGGAAATAATGACTAATGAGGTGATTTTCTTGTTCTTGCAAACTAATCTCCTTGTAATTTTTTTAACTGTTCTTCTACACCTGTATTCATCATCTCATCTTGTTCTTCACAGAGTAAGTTGATTACTGTATCCTCTGATACAAACATTCTCCAGGCAATGCAATTGATGACAGGTTAGTTAAAGGGTAAGATTGATGAAATGTTGCTATTTGGGCTTTTAATACCAGGTCCATTGCTAGTATGAATGGGAAACTTCAAATATAAAATTAATGAGAGTTCTTCATGTTCACAGAGAATCATATAAGGCATGTGCCTGTCATTGATGGAAGGATAGTGGGCATGATTTCCATTGTAGATGCTGTTCGAGCAGTGGTAGAGCAGCAAAATCAAGAGGTGAAGCGTCTGAATGAGTTCATCAAAGGAGATTACTATTAGTATTTAACACATTTCTCTGTAACATAAGCACTGGTTTTTAGGATTCAACATTTATAACCCAAGAACACAAACTCTGTTACATCATTTACTCATGATGTCTTGATGTGTATTAAGTATATTTAATTAAAACCAATAGATCACACGTCGTAAGAAGTTGGATTGGCTTCATATGAATTTTTCGACAACATGAACAAATGATCTATAGTTATCATCTTACACAACAACACCTAATGAACTCCCTTGAAGTGAACTGAAATGGTTGGTGAGGAATAAGATTCCTGTCAAAGAACATAACAAGAAGCAGCTTAATTAAATCAGTTTGCTATGAATAAACAAGAAAACTCAGAGATCCTTATTCACAGGCGGAGCCAATAAAATTTGATCTTGCACACATGGGTTTGCTTCCCTTTAAGGTGATTGGACAACACAGAAATGTGCAGCATGAAGCTGTTGATAAATGCTTCTCACCAATTTCGCTACTTGGGATGCAAACTAGACAAAGTGAAACCATTAAACTGGAGGACAACACCATGTGCTAGTCAGTATGTTAGGGATGAAAACACAAACAATAGAAAAATGAAAATCAAACAAACACATAAATACAAGGATTTACTGTAGTTCAACACCTAATACAGAATACATATCTCCAACTCAGAGACTAAGAGAAATTTCTTATTCACCAAGAAATATTCTACACCTCTCTTCACTTCACTAAGTGCTTTCCTCTTGTTCTTCTACCTAGAGTTTTTCCCATAAAGACAATATATAGGTTTTATAGAAACTCTAATCCCATGCAATTATAAATTGACCTACATGTAATGACCTGAACCTAAATTTCAAATAATTATGTAGACCCCACACAATTAAGACAACTCAACACAGTTGTCAAATTTGAACCCTAATTTCAATTGTGTGGTCCATCTTGTACATAGTTATTTAATTCTCTGAATTATTCGCGAATTATTCTTTCGATCCGAATAATACAAATAATTCTCTCGAATTCAAATTACATTCAATGATTCTTTAAAATTTTCGCATTTTTTGTCTAGAAATAAATATTAAGAATAATTCTTTCAAATCCGAATTATACCGAATAATTCTTATACTAAAAAAACTGTTATTATCTTAGTGGAGGACTTAATGCCTTAATTCTCAAACAAAGTTTTTCAAAAAAAAAAAAAAAAAACTTAATGCCACAACTATTTGCATCTTTTCCAATCTAAGACTAAATATAAGTCTAAAAATCACGTTATAATAAAAACAGATCATTAATTTTTTTTTTTCTATGTGAGATTAAATATGAGTATGAAAATTGAATCATAATACAAAATAAATCATTAATTTCGTTGGACAATATAAAATTAAATATGAATATAAAAATCATACTATAATACAAAGCAAGTCATTACTTTCGTGTGTTTTTCTAATCAAGATTAAATATGAGTCTAAAAATAAATATTATATTACAAACCATGAGGAAGTAGTTAACGAACATGAAAAAGAGATGGATTTCATGAGGATGATTGGATGAATTTATGAAAATATTTGATTTTATGAACATCAACTCTATTAAATTGATATTACAATCATAATAAAATCTAATAATCCACATTATATATTGTAATGAAATGTTTCAAATCCACCTTTATACACACATACCCATCTATTATGTATCATATTATTATTTATACATTAAATATTATTCTAATGTCAGTTGTATATTATGTAGGTGTGGTAATTGATTGATAGTGTGAAATATGAGCACCAAATATTAAAAATTAACATCCAAATTTTTTTTAAACAAAAGAATAATTTTCGAACCGATCCGAATTCGAATTTTATTTTAAGTCCGTTTTTTTAACCGCATCTTTGACCGAATTCTTAAATTATCAAAACGACTCATTCCGAATTATTCTCCTTTCGAATAATTCCGAATCTGAATTAAATAACTGATGAACTTGATATAACACTGAAGGGGGGTGAATCAGTGTCTGAAAATTCTCCTTAATTATTTACTGCTGCCCAGAACTGATGGAGACCTAACTTTTCACACACACATAAGCGCATGCAAATCTACCTCGCTACCACTTAGTGGCTAGGTCTACCAGATTTGCACACCCATTGTCACACCCCGATTCTACACCTTTCAGAACGATGTGATGAACCGCTAATAAACTAACGGTTCAACCAAGATCTCTAATAGATTGTGTCCTTTTAAATTAAACCATACACATCCACAACCATAATCAAAATAAATACACAATAGCGGAAGTCTTAATATTAAATGAACTGAGGATCTAACTGTGATAATCATAAATAAAATATCAAATTATGTTGTATCAACCGAGACATAAGTAAATAAATATCAAATTACATTTCCTTAATAGTTCAAATAAAAATCTAATAAAAAACGCATGAGTTGCACTCGCATGAGAAGTCATGCGTCTCCACTATATTTTCAGCCTCCAATATTGCAGCCATGTGCCCGTACATAGTAGCATTCATATAATCTTCCACAGTGGTACCTGCATCATCAACTAAAAATATTCGAATTCGAAAAGGATGAGCACACATCACGGCTCAGTGAGCAAACAAAACAATGCAACAAACATATGCATGCATTCAATTCATATCTGTGGTCTGGTATATAAGTTTGCAATGTGCTATAGAAAGGTTCGATGACCGTCTCACCTCTATACACGAGTGTATGAAGCCGTCCAAAGGTAACGTTTATTGTCGTCCCACATGCACCCACCATGACGCAATATACTCCCATGAAAATGGCATGGCAGTACCGGTTGCATCATACCAACACGTAAGCCCCTGCTGGCGAGGGCTTGCAAACTGGGCTCGCAATTAATCAATCCTAATGTCAAACAGTGTATCCAATGCCTCACCCCAGCATCCCTCAATACATCCATAGAGATAGAGCTAAGGCCTCCCGACAGAGTCGAAGACTACACGGTCCTAGACCACCTCCCTTGATGCCCTACGACGTAATAGTTCTGCTAAGGTAATGGCGATACGATGATGTCAGTGGACAAGACTTGAGTAGAGATAGGGCTAGAGTCTGGTGACCAGGACACACCATAATATCACGTCCTCCCCCTGATGCTCCACTCGCATCAAACACACTAACCACACACATACATTCACATACTTATTCCTAGCATCATCATCATCATCATGTTATAAATAAATAGAATTAAATATGCATGAACATTAATAGCAGGAATATTAGATGACATGTTGAATGCACATTACAAGCATACACACATAGAATCAGTCATGGCCTTGGACTCAAGAAATAAAAACAGTTTATTATTAGCCAATTAGTTTAGGTCTTGTTCCCTCACATTTGCTTGAGTGTAAATCCTCTTTCAAGCTCTAAGAATCACTTTTATATCAATAGGAAAACCTAACAAGTCGATAGATTTTAGTTAGAATTCATTCCGACAATTTTAGGCTTGTTGTTAAGCTAGGGTCGCAGGATGGGTCGCAGGTAGGGTAACAGTTTTCTACGACCCCAAGGTGTAGGGTCGATGCTAGGGTCGGATGTTCCATCGACCCTAGGTGCGACCGTAGCTTCCCTGGACTTCCCGAAAGCTAGGGGTCGATCCTGTGGTCTGGTAGGGTCGATTCCCAATCGACCCTACGTGCAACCGCACGTGGTTTGAGTCGACATTTTCATTCTACAGTCTAATCTTTCAAGTTTGGGTCCTATAGTTTACTTCCACAGTCCATTTTATGCTTGTTCTATGACTTAAAACTCTAGGTTACTTCCTTACTTTGTCTACCATGTCCCTCCATGGATTTCATTGAAATCTTCCCATGGATGGATGATTTGGGTTTCTCCTAGATCATACCCTCTTCATGAACTATTCTAAGGTCTTAAACAATTCATGGAAAGCATATCCATACCTTAGGTTTGCTGAGATTCAGAGGTTTCTCTGAATTCTTCTCTTTAGTCTTCTTCTCCAACTTTCCTTCTCTTCTCCTTCAATTAGGGTTTCAAAAGGAGTGAAAGAGGTTAAGGGACGTCCTATTTATAGAGGAAAATCGAGATTAGGAAAGAATCCCCTTGAAATTTAGAAACTTTCCTATTTACGATTTCTGTCGGTGATCCTAGGGTCGTTGAGGGGGTCGGAGATCCCGTCTGACCTAGGGTCTAAATTGTCCGACCCTAGGTCTAAAATTCAGGGGTCTGACTCCCTAATGAGGTGGGGTCGACCCTGCCTGTTTGGGTATGCGACCCTACCCCCTATTTTACTATTTTTGGGTCAGTTTAATACCTGGTCTTGCTATTTCTTTCACGCACTTGGTCCATTTGGCTCGACCATGATTGATAGACCTGGTACAAGGTGGTAAGACCGGTTAGTTCGATACGGGTCTTACACCCATCCTGCAAGTTATTCTACACACTCTAAAATATAACAAAAAGCAAAACAATGGACACAGGGATATTACGTGGTTCACCAACACAGTGTGTGATGGCTAGTCCACGGAGTAATGCCCAACGGGCTCCGTATTTACTCGACACTCAACTTTTAGTCTCTAACAAGACAAGGATCTTAACCCTAGATTTTTCCAGCATAAAACTGAGAGGGCGCACCATTGCCAAGATTCAGGCTTAACAGCCAGTGTCCAGCACCCACTGAACACACCATGCTTAACCCACACCCACAGAAAGCAAATAACAATTTTTAGGCTTATAATAATGCCTTACAATTTTTCCCCTACTAGCTAGGTATTCAACAATTTTCACCTACGCTAGCATACAATATATTGAAAGCATAAATAGATAAGAAAATTGAAAATTTTCACAAACAATGCTTTCGAATGGCCAACAATCTCTCTGAAGCTTTACACTGCTCTCAGGTACTCTCTAACAACCTTCAATGATGATAGAGATCGATTCACAGAGCACACCTCGCTCACAGACTTCCAATCTCTTCCACACAATCCATAATCACCATGAATGTAAAAATAAAAATTCTACTGACCTCTCATAGAGATTTAGCACCCCATTAATGCACAGAGAAGAGGTAGTTGGTGATTGATCACTCCCACAGGGCACAAAATCCTAGAAAACCTTCTGTCGGCCTTCAAAAAGCTCTTTTCAATTTTTCTCTATGTTTTTTCGACTCCCAAGGGCACCCAATAGGTAGAGAATCCAAAAATATGGAAAGTGCAACTTAAACGGACCGATTTGGAACTCGGATGAAGAAGTTATGGCGGTTCGGCCAATCAGAACATTCAAAATAAAATCTTTCCTATCATTACCGCGCACCCACGCAATACTGAATCGCCGCCCCGCTGACGTGTTGTCAAGTTCTGGTTCGCGAAGATGGAATTTACGCTTTCAGCTTTCGGATAACCTTAAAAAGGAGGAATTAGATATCGGCCATTAGATCTGGTCAAATCACGTCAGCGACGATCGGGGCTGACGATGACCCTTCGATCTGGATCTCTTCCGCCTCCGCACCATATGTGCACAACACAGAATCAAAGCGGTGCATTTATATAACGCGATGCACCATTTTATGTTGCATTTGGCCAATCAAAAAGCACACGACGGGATTTGACGCGACAACCCGAGATACATCGGATACTGCCTGTTTGTGATCCATCAGATGCGGATCTTGATGATGTGGCTCATTCTGATCCGTCCGAATAGAATCTTTAGCTATTTGTAATAATTAAGGCTCAATCCATTAACTTTTGATAATCACAAATAAGCCCCTAAACTCTTTAAAAATGCTACTGTTTTCCTTGTTGTAAACAACTCACCGAGAGCTTATTTTTTGGCCGTTTTCGATCGTTTCGATGGAAACTGCGATATCTCCCTCTTTCGAAGTCAGAATTGAGCGATTCAAGTTGCGTTGGAAAGCTAATTTGACGCTCTACGTCTTTCCAGTGCTGGATCTCCATGAACCTTCTGCGGGTCCCACCAAAAATAGGTTCAAAATTAAAAGTCTATAAAACTTAGGAATTTAGACTTGAAACTTTACGTGCATGCATGCCAAGTGCCATGGGCTGCCGTGTTGACATGTCACCTTGCCACCACACCCGTGGGTCCCATCCACAGTCTCTCTCCTCTTTCTCTTTCTCTTTCTCATTTCTCTCTCATCATTCTCTCTCTACATCTTCTTTCTTCATGTAATGCTTCAAGATGTCGCAACAATGTCTCATCATCAGAAACTTGACCACATCACCAGAAACTATGCCACATCACCAATGGGACCCACAGACACTCTCTCATCAAACTTGATGTAGAATGTCATTTAACTCGCTGCAATCCATCTGAGACACACTATAAGAGATGTAGAATACTGTAAAACCCAACTACGAGGTTGGTCGAGGTTGTTCGAGATTGCTCCAGCTTTGTCACTGCACTGACACTCTCTCTCTATACTGACACTCTCTCTCCTCATTCATCTGACTGAATGCTCACAAACATTGTTACATCAATCAAGTTGTCAACAATGACAATACAAAGTCCAACAATAACTATGATCTTGTATTGCATATTTCTCGTATTTCCACAGTATAGAATTATTCATAAAATCTGTGTTTTCTTGTTATTTTTTTTATTTATGACACTAGGCAAAATCAAATATACTTAAACTTGTACAAAGTAGGATTTAATGGCACTTCTCACAAAATTTATGTATACTAGAACTGCCAAGTGGCAGATATGAACAATTATCTCAGACAAACGTCAACTAATTCTAATTCTAATGATGTTACCATCAATCTGTTCTACTTTTTTCCTTGATTAGTCGCATAAAGCAAATCTAGTGATGGGTGAGAAGAAATCCCATAAATTTGGGAACGAAATAGACATTGATGCCAGACATACCTTAAGTTTGAAGTATTACAGAAATATGAGACACTAATCAGAAACCAAATCATGCCTTCCGTGTAACAATCCAAATCATTTCTCTCTATTTTGTTTGGAAGCATTAGGAAAATAAAAAAGACCCTCTTATATCGTCTAGCCTTTTCAGTTTCAGTCGAGATTTAATGGTTGGAGTTTTTGGTATGTATTTTAATGTGTTAATACATAAGCCAGATGAACTTCAACCGTTGGATGTTGGATGACGACTAAAGTTCCTTCATTGGCAAGAAAAGGATCCAAACCTAAAAAAAGAAAGGGTCGCTACCAACCAAATACCAAGTACAGAGTAATTGATGTGATCATCTCTCTTCTTTCTCTCCGATACGGACACATTCATTGGAATTTACTACTGACTGGGCCTACAGGCCAGAAAGAAAGAAGGGTGGAGGAGGGAAAATAATGAAATTTTGGCAACCATCTAAAGTGGGTCCAGAGTAGTCTTGAGAGGCCAAATAATCTCTCACCATGCAAGGAAAAAAGAGAATCTTAGAGATCTGGCCTTGGACAAGGCAGGACCCACAAATCTAGTGCAATTTACGGCTTACTTTTCAAAGAAAAAAGAGGGGAAGGCTGTTGTGGAGAATCGAAGGACGAGAGAGGGAAGTTGCAGAAAAGGAGCAAAACAGCATCTAGTAGGGCCTGTCAGCTGCAACTGAAAAGCTCCTTTCTTCCCCACCAAGGTTTTGGAGGCAACTGGAGGGGGAGATGCATGGAAAGGGATACCCACCTAATCATCTAATCTAAATCTAAATCTAAATCTAAATTAGTAAATGGTTCATTGAGAAAATTATATATTCATTAAATTAAATCCTCAATTGTAGGCTCACACCAGAATATGAGATGGATATAATATTTTCAATGTTGTGGGTTTAGCATAATCATTGTCTTATGCCTCGGTTATTGAAATGGTATTGATAGATAGGCCTGGTTGGATCAAGTCCAATACAGGTTCGTGATCATCTTAATGGGCAATTAGTTTTCAATTAACCACCTTAAAATATTTAGAGAACGATATGAATCCAGATACATTTCTATTACCAATCTCTTGTTTGTATATCAGTGTTCATTGATTCCTAATGAAGATTGGTGCAAATTACTGATTCACCAAGTTGGTCCATCTCTGATTATACAGCATGGGTTCATGACCTTTTGATCGATGATAACAAATTCAGAAACAGTTGGACGTTAGTAATCCCACATGGCCAATGGATGATTTCAATATTTTATTCTCTTTGTATGATCTTCTTCTTGTTTATCCACTCCCTCAACGTGGGGCTCAAAAACAGTGTGGATATGAAATACATTGGAGGAAAAGGAGAAGATTACATGGATATGAACCACTGAAACAATGGAAAATATACAAGATATTAATAATATATACCATGTATAATAACGGTGTGTACTTGCTTAATTAGGTGATTGATGATATTGCAAGATACAAATCACTTATATAACCAGGAATATTTTATGTTTCAAACAAGGAATGTCACAATCCAGTCTTACAAGGAGAGATGATCATAATTGGTATCGTTAGAGAGTAGTTGTTTTGTGTGGGTCTTTCTTTTTTTGGTTGGAAGGTGATGGGTCGTGGCCTCATGGGTTCTTAATTTGCTTGCGACCCTTGGGCTCAAAGTGACCCACCACCCTCAATGATCTCAACACCTTCAACAATTAATCATTCCGAATCAAAGATCTTTAAATTGAATAATTCATGACCATAACATCAATTGATCAATCTGGGTGTAGTGGCACCTCGATGTATAGAGGATCTCAAATGATTTTTTGGATTGATTTGATCTGTTAAATCCACTTGATTAGGGTGAAAATATTGATTTACTGATGTAACTTCTAGACTTTTGTAACTTTTGATACAGTGGATTCATGAGAGCCGTAACCCCAATATCTAAACGACATGAAACCAGAGCTCTATAGCATGGTAATAAACTAAAGTTGACTGGTTTCAATTTGGAGGCTTAATTTGCACATTTAAAGGTGTTTCAGGCCTTCGAAATTTATTTTGTATACTGATATATCTTTTAAGATTTTCTTATTTCTTTCTATGTAATAGTGATTTCCTCATATAAAAGTGGAGTTAGATAGATAACTTGAAATTAATGAAAAATTAAAATTTTTTTTTTTGGTTTCTTTAGCACTAGAACAAAATCTAGTTCCCATACTTTCTTACTGCTGACTGCATCACACCTCAATCTCTATATCAACTTCCATCAATAGAAAATCCACCTTAATTTATGGTTCTTTGCATTTAACGTATGACCTCAAACATGGACCTTATGTTTATTCTATCTGCAAATGGTTTTTTTTTTTTTCTTTTTTTTTTATATAGATATCGACATATAGAATAATTATCTAATTCTTTCTGCAAGTTGCAATAGCTAGCTCTCCCTCAACCCTCTTTCCTCCTCCATCACCATCAACCTTTTTCGTACGATACCTAGTTCTTTCCTTTTCGTACCTGTGGTCCTCTCTCTCTCTCTCTCTCTCTCTCTCTCTCTCTCTCTGCATGAAGTAGAAACCTTGATGGACAATAATGTACAAGATGGTTGTTGTTATTACTAAACTGCTGGGATTATGCATGAATACATACAGTGATACATAAATATCTTGCTTAGCTTAAAGAACTAAAAAGCTGAGAGTGGAAAAAAAGAAAAAAAAGAAAAAGGAAGAGAGGGAAAAGAATCAGGCTAGGTATATATATATATATATATATATATATATATATATATGCTCATATATATTATCTGGTTCTCTACATAATCAATGATGGTTGATCGCTAATCCACAGATCACATCTCCATCTTTAGAATGTTAGCAGCTTCCACGGTGCCTGCAAAACCCATCATTGCACCATTAGACTTTCTTTAGATTCTATTCCTCTGCAGAACAGGTTCTCTGCAACAAAATAATTAAAGGGATGTATGAAGAAGGAGAGGAAAGGAAGATCTTTAATTACGAAAGGGTCCATCCGTCTTAACAAAGATTATGACAGGAGGTACATTTTTCTTTTAGCTTTCTTTTTGTGGGTTTTCTCAGGTCTCCATCAACTGACCCTGCAGTATGCAGCCTTTTTTCTTCCCTTTTTCTCCCTTACTCTTTACTCAATTATACGGAAGAGGAGAAGAATATTACATGGAAAGAAACAAACAAAAACCAATGATAACAATTCAATCATGGGAAGTTACCTGTGAATGGTTGGGGTGGGAAAAGATTTGATCTTCCTTGATAAGATTCCACATTGTAGAGGCCTTGTTGTAAATCAGTAACCCATGTAAATGCAGAGGTGGGTTGGACCTGTTCAAATGAAATGTGATTCTCAGACATTAGAAGGGCTGGTAATGGCTATGAATGATGTACACAGTAAAAGAGAACAAAATAGAAGAATGAAGTACATAGCATAGAAGAAATTACATTGAAACAGGAGGAATCTAGTAAAGAGTCCAGTGTTGTGGACACCGGAGGAGTGTTCATGGTGGTTCTTCTCATCGTCATTTCGGGGGAATTTATCGCCATATCTAACCCACCACAACATGATACTACTTGCTGTACTGCATTATTAAACTGAAGGTAGCCGGAATTTGCGAGTTCCGAAGACATCCCCACCGCCGGAAAACTGGCAGTGCAAGCAGGAAGCATCTGTGCATCAATATATCTATAATTATCAGATGAGGTTACTGAAAAAATTCTAATAATCATTAATCAAGAGATTTTGATCCAACTATCAAATAGTCTATGGCCCATCTTATATACTTGGGAGTTCCTCCACCTATTAGTTATTAGTTCGAACTTTTATAGGATAGAAAAACTACAGTATACACGAATTTAAGATGGAAACCTTATACCAATGCTCTCACCTCTTTTATGAAGGAGTTTTCCATATTGAAATCAAGCTTTGGATTCACGGAAGCAAGTTTCATGGACAAGAACTGCATTTGATTATCCAAAAATACATGACTGATGTAATTCTCAGCAAAAAGGGAATGCTTTTAAGAACAGAAAATTAAAAATTGGTGGTTGTATCTAATACCTCTACTTGTCTCTGAAGAGATTGAACATAATTGATGATTTCGTCGAGCATTCCAGCCTTGCCTGTGATCTTGTTGCACCCAGGGACTAAATCTTGCAAATATTTCATCCTCTCACTGATCCTTTCTCTTCTTACCTACAAAAATAACATATAAGTTAGCAAGCACATTCTCTCAAATTGAAAAACAAAAGAAACAAAACAGAGACTTCTCTCTTACTCTTTCTGCTAAGCTATGGCTATCAGTGGCCTGGCCACGACGTGCTCGGACATGAATGTAATCTGGCTTCTGAATCTCAGAGGCCTTTGAATTCTCTTTCGTAGAATCAGAAGAAGTTTCCCGGTTGCTGTTGTTGTGGGTTGCAGCAATGGTATTGTTCTGCTCTGTGATCTTAGACTCCACTTCTTCATCTCTTTTGGTTCTTTTGTCTTTTGTATCCTCTGCTACAGCAACCTGGGAACCCAGCAAGAAGAGATTTTGATTAATAAATTCATGCTACGTCATTACAAAATCATTATTAATACCCAACTACGAAACAGCCCTCTGTTCTTAATATAAAACTTTTCCTTTCATTACAAATATCTATGAATAAACTGAAAAACAGAGGGAGAGAGAGCGTGGAGGCCCATAAAAACAGTGCAACTTCACATGAAAAACAGGGGATTGTACCTTATCCAATTTTCTCTTCTTAGAACTCTCTCTCCCAGCCGCCGAAGCTGTCAACAGCGATTCTCTCCCTTTTTCCTCCTCCATGGACGGCAGAGAACTTGCAGTCCTGGAAATGGAGTTACCCATCTCAATAGGATCAGTGACAAACTCGGACAGAGAGGGAGACACAAAACCCATCGTCGTCTCCCTGCCAGAAACTGTTCTGGGTATCGAGCATTTCCCCAAGTCCGGCCACCCATTTACCAAACACGGGTCTCGAATTGCTGCTGGTTCGTTTTCGATCAAGCCCTGAAATTGCTGATGCAGAGAGAACGCACTGAATTGGGTTTCATTTATATAGCTTTGTTGAGGTTGCTGACAGGACAATTGAGATTGTTGATGCTGCTGCTGCTGCCATTTCAGCTGGGCTCGCTGCCTCTCCAGCATAGTAAGGTCCATGGCTTTTCCGGCAAGATTCGCAGGCGTGTGTAGGCAATGCAACATCTCCAGCAAATCTCTATTCATGTAGCCACATAACCGTGCAATCAAAGACTATTATAAACTAAAAAAGGAGAGGAAAGGGAGCAGTAAATAAGAGATCCAATCGTAGGTTGTTGGGTTCTGAGAAGAAGGTAGTACAAGAAGAGATTATGAAGAATTGCAGGCTTTCATGCCGAACGTACGCATGTCCTTGACAGGAGGTGTTGTTCCGATCGTACTCACTCTCAGCTGATTTAGCTGAAACAAGAAAGAAAATGGGAAAATGGATTATGAAATCCTCAACTACCCTTCAGCTCTGAGTCTCAGTGTAAGGAATTGAAGCTCCGAAGCTTAAAGATGAGATGAACAGAGTTTACAGACTACAGAGAGTATATATAAATTAAGAAGCTCGTCTCCACGTCCGACACAAACTACCGGAGTCTGACACAAGTGGCCGGTTATTTATAACAGAGGATAGGTGGGACTATAGTCCTCTTACTCTCTACAGGAAAGAGAGAGAGAGAGAGAGAGAGAGAGAGAGTGGGGACTGGAGAGAAGGCAGAGAAGTGCTTGGGGGAGAGAGCCATTGAAGAGATCATCCATTAATTCCATGAGTAATGGGGGTCTGGACTGGAGAGATGGGTCCTACTGACATGACTGCCACGTGGGAGTGTCCAGAAAACGGAGAAACGGATAACCTCAGACGGAGACTCGGAGATGGAGGATGGAGGATGGAGGATGGCAGTTGCGTGCTTTTTTATACCCTTTCTTATTTTATTTATAGGGTGGGTGTTAAATTAGTCCAACTTAGCCAGCTGGCTAAACCTTAATTCTAATTCCACCCCGTGAAGAGTGCCGGGAGGCTTGGCCTATCTTGCTTCTTAATTCCAGATGGGTTCCTAAAACGTGTTTCAGGATTGACAGGTCAGCCTGCTGATGTAGAGGATGACGAATGAGGGTGAGTAATAGGCTATGTTTGCAATGTAAGAACAGAAATTGAAAATGTTTAGGAAAAACAAGATTTTTTGTTTATATTTCTTTCTTGTTTTCCAAACATAACATAAGTAAAAGAGATGGAGGGTCTATGTTGTGGATGGTTATTTAAAATTTAAAAAATTGAAAGAGTTTCTCTGGTCGCTGAGGGTGAGAAGCCAATGGCAGGAAGATCAAGATCTGTGACAATGATTTTGTGTTTGATTGGTGGAACAGAAAATGAGGCCGGTTCCTCTCCCCATGCGCACCTTCTCCATGACGGGTGTTGAAGATTATTCGATAGTCAATGAAAATTTGCTCTGATATTTATTTTGGATTAGATACTTCAACAATCTCTATCTCAACGTAACTAATCTCGTATTAGTTCCTAGCTTGTTTTTAGCTTTTGCAATATTTGCATGCAATGCACCTCTTAGTTTTTAGCTTTTGCATATTTCCATGTCTTGTAATGTATTAATCATTGTGAGTAATTGAATCACAATTTGTACAATGGAAGAGAGGGGTTTTTTTTGAGAGATTGACGGAGTTCATTGAGGGTAGGGTCTAATCATAAGTTGGTTCATAGAGTGGTCCATGAGAAAATATGTGGGGTATGGTTCATGACTGCCCATGTACGTAGATTGGAGTAATTATTAAGAAAGAAGAAAGCACCATGATCAGTTGGGGATTTAATGGTTTGATCATCAATTGCTTGCAGGCAAACAATGTCCAAATAGAAGCCGTCGTTTATACTTGAAATGAGGCTCTATACATATGGACACCAGTAATAGAAAATATCTCGACAACAAATAGACATGAGCTTGTCAGCATGACGTCTAACTACTACCCCTCTTTCTCTCTGTCTCTCTCTAGACTGTGCATACATTCACTTTGAAGCTGGAACTCATGGAGAAAGTAAGTAGAGATACTTTCCATTGGTGGGAACAAATCCAGAGAGGATGAATGCAACATCCATTATCCTTTCATGGACCCCTTATGCCTACTCCCATTATTTTATTCTCTTTCTCTCTACCAAATTGCATAAATGAATACATGATTTTATGCAAAAAATCAAAGGCAAATGGGTCTCTCTCTTTCCCAACTTCTCTATCAATTTCTTGGGGGGCTTGAACAGCTGATAAACTCTGTCATACCTTAATTTCTTATTGTTCTTTCTTCTTGAATGGACTCATGTTAAGGACTCAAGGCCAAAGTTGAATGCATTCAGGTTTTCTATTTTGTTTGAATTTTTTTTCGTATTATATGTCCTCTTTAATTTTCTTATCCTTTCCTTTTCTTTGGATAAATGGAGATAATAATAGAGATAAGAGGGAAGAGGTGGAGGTGGAGTATGGTTGTATAGGAGTAAGGATAGCAGCAGATCCAAGTAGGAGAATCATCCTCCTCCCAACCCCACAGACATTAATAAGACTTCGAGAGAACCAATGACAGCAGTGAATGTATGCTTCTCTCTCTCTCTCTCTCTCTCTCTCTCTAATATACTGCCTGGCCATATATATAATACAATTTAAGATTTGTATGGCTGAAGGGAAAGAAAAAACCAAGTTCAATTGACTGAGTTGACTTCATTGGTTCAAGCCTCATTTAGTTATTCAGTTGATATCTGTACTGCTTTATTTCCTTTCTTCAAGGGCCAGTAGCTTGCGTTACATATGACTCATAAAAATGGAAGTATACATAAAGGCATGTCATCACTTCATTCATTTCATCATCCACGTCGTTCAAGATGGTGGGCTAGCTTCTGCTTAGAACGTTTTCCTTCTATCCTGCGTCATTGGTTGTGAAGAATAGTTATGTACTTTTATTTTCTTTGAGATTCTTACTTTGAGATTCTTACTAGTGCCTATATTCAATGGGTCCTACATGTGGATTCTACACAAACGAGTGGTGGAAATCAACGGAGGATACAAGTATATGCAGCTGATCCGAAAATTGCATAATTTAATAAAAGCTTATATGTGTCTAGTTTTAATAAAGGGATTTTCTTTTGAAAAAAGTTACACCAATCTGTGTCCATCCAATCGTTGTAAATACTCCCTCTTTTACAAAGTTTCCATCTTATCCTCTATTTATGAAGTTCCCATAATACCCCCTACACCCCCAATCCCCCAGCCCCCCCTCCCCCCCAAAGGATCCAGTGTCCTTCGTCTGTAGGACATCAGCCGTTGTCAAGGACTCTTTAATAAAGGGTATGCTTAGTTGTAACTTTGGCATCCCATCCACGCATCCAAAAGTACAATAGCGATAGTTTTGGTGTTTAAAAGGACTAGTAAGATCTAAGGGCATCCAACCCTATACAACCCTTGTGCCTATACCAAGTTGAAACCAGGTCGATTACAACTAGACAAAGCCTTGAAAAAAACACAATTTTTATTAGAGGAGTTTCCATACTATGGACACTGGATAAAGGCTTCAACCATCAGCTCATCCCCATGCATCAAATGATGGAAGAGAAAAATAAGTAATAATGAGTATATTATATCATCCAATAAGAAGTAATTAAGTTTCGTTTTACTTTTCTGCTTGTGATTAGGGTTCGAATTGTAAAGAAGGAGAGCGGATCTGGAGGTAAGATTTGGATGATTAGAGAAAAATTCAATACATGACAGAGGCAAACCGAGTGATTATTTTAATTTTGAAAGTTGATTATTAGTTCTCTTAATATGTAATTGCTTAGAATTTGTATCATGTGGTAGTCTTTGATGGAACCTCAACTTTGAAGATATTGCAGTTGAATTCTATTTTACTTGACTTCTTCATGTGTCAATTTAAAGCATTATAGCTCATTAAGAAAGTTTTTTCTTTTTTTTTTGGGAGTCGTATTTGCAATGTAGTGATTCAATCAAAAGGATTCAAATCGTCTCCTACCAGGGGGTCGGTAGGAGACTCAGTTGCATCCAGTCGATGCTCGACACGTGGGCGCCGGTTGAATCCAAGCCATCCAGTCATTTGATAAGATGAAACACAAAGGGTTATTGGTTTATGCACCAGCGCTGACTGGACGGCTCGAATTCAATAGACGCTCACGTGTCGGGCATCGGCTGGATGCAGCTGAGTCTCCTGTCGACCCCCTGGCAAAAGACAATTTGAATCCAATAAAAACGGGGGGGGGGGGGAAGAAGGGTTAACATAGTGATCCATGTGATTAAGATAAACTACAAGATTTGGCAAGCCAGATATTTAAGAGATTCCTCATCTATAACCATCTGAATTATCAATTAATGAGAGAGCAAATGGTAGTGGCCACCTCATCTAGAAAGCTTCAACATGAGAGGCATGGTTCACCTGCACTTACGTGCATCCTCCACGTGATCCCATCATCGTCGATGGGGTATAGAATCCATACTCTAGAGGCATACACAGCCCATGGATGGAGATGGGATCCGGTAGAAGATGCACGTAAGTGCAGGACTCTAGGTGCGGCTTGTTTGCATTTAAAAGCAAATGAAGGAAAGTGAGATTAATTTAAAAAAAAAAAAAATCTCCGTAATCCTGATTGTGTAGCAATGAATTCGACACTAGTAGATTGAAAAAGTTTTTAAGTTAGTTAAACAGTCATTGTTGATAAGGATTTAAATTTTTTAAAATTTTGTCTTAATTTCATTTCTCTTCCTTCAAGTTAGTCTAGAGACTTTTAAGACAACCAAAAAGAAAAAGAACTCTAGCATAATGAGCATTTGACCTATGTATGTGGCTAATACAAATGTTTCCCCATAATTTGGCTGCTCTAGGTCTACTATATATGTTAACTTGAACATATTATCAAACATCTTATTATCATCCACTTTTAAAAGCATGGATCATAAGAAAAATCCTCCATCCATCCTCGAACAATCCTTGTTCTGAAGAAAGAAATTAAATAGAAGCACCTTCTGGAAAGACATTCAAAGCACCTAAAATTGAGGCATTTATATCAGGAACTCCTCCCCCTTCAGAGTTAGTAATCATTTGTTGGTTTTATAGTGATCAACAGAAGAGATACTATATCTTGTAGCCGTCTACAAATGTCAAAGCTTGTCCTTATTGTTTTCTAAGAGGATGAAATGACGATGATGCTCTCCCTTTTTTTTTTTTTTTTTTTTTTTTTTTGAGGGGGGGGGGGGGGGGGGGGGGGGGGGGGGGGGGGGGGGGGGGGGGGGTGGGCAAAGGGGGATTCATTCTTCACAATCCTCAGTAATAAAAGGCATGAAGATAAGGAGAGACATGGGTTACAAAGAATGGTAGCTTTCTATAAAAGGGCAGTATGCATGTGGATGAGTCAAAACCTGGTCAAAGACAGCATATGCCAAACAAGTGAAGCAAATAAAGAGCTCCATATCCCCACTAACCCCAGATGTGAACCGTAGTTATCTAAAAAAATACCTCAAAGGTGTTACGAGACTAGAAAGAAGCTTCTTAAGATGCCTCAGTGACCAATATGATACCAAGGCAGCTGTTGTAGTTCTATTTGTCAGGAACCAAGTTGGTGATCATATTAAACTGATCAGCACAAGGAGAGACAAGATCACATGAGACTTAATGGAAAGTTTTGGTATGAACTGTTTGCAAGTGACATGGTTACATAAAAAACTATAATCTTGATTTTGAAATTTGATTGAAGAAGGCTCAAAAGGTTTTGGCATTTCCTTACAAGGAACAATAGAAGATAAGAAATAGACAGATGGGTATAAGAGACCATAGATTTTGAGATTGTTGGGAAGATCTGCATCCTACCCTCATAATTTCATATGGGTATGTCCCCATGTTGTACTCTTGAAGGCTGACCCTTCACCTACCACTAGACCAATTTCTCATATCAACCCATGTTATCATTGCCTATTGTCCCCCCTCCTCTCTCTCTTCCCAAACCACACCAAAACCAGTGTAGATCACCTCCACGAGACTCCATCACTGTCTATATCCAGGGGATCCCACACCCATGAATGGTGATAGAATCCCATGGAGAATACACTTATGTACAGAGGAACTGGCCTCCACCAAAACCACCTTCTCTCATGCCTTGTGGTACCAACCCTTGACTTGCCATCATTCCTTTAGTTTAGACCTCTTTGACAAGAGATGGAGGGGCTTGCTTCATGAAGATGCAATGTTAGACTGATCTAGTGAAGTTCGGTTTTCCATCAGTAGCCTATGAGCCGCCGCAGCATAAGGTGCTTAAACTGGAAGCAAAGGTGAGGCATCTCCACACTCTCTCCTTCAGTCCACAATAGAAACAGAAATGTGAAATGAATAAGTACTCATTAACAAAAAAGAGTACAGGAAAAAGCTAAGGATGAGAGGACTATTTAGGTGGTTGGCTGTATCTATATTTTCTTGCATCTGATCCTGTAATCATGAAGGTGGATTGTCCCCTCTCCTAACACCCTTCCCCAATCGTCTAGTGTCTATCCCAACACTAAGACATGATGCATTAACAATTACATTAATACTTATTTGTTGTGTCCATGTTAAACAATATATTATAAGTGTTATAACACTAACAATCGGCAACATTTTCTTTAAAAATGAATATGTGTTTGCTGTTAAAGAAAAGGGGCAAAGGGTGGTTGATTTGACATGATCTTGACAATGGCAGTTCGAAACATCTTGTCGCCGCGTATGGCCAATTTTAGTCCTTTGGCATTGGGGTCGGTTTGGACCCTCTCCTATCAATCCGTGATCCTGGACCCTCTCCTATCAATCCGTGATCCTAATACATTAGTATGCACGCAGAGTGAACTCCAGTCTCTGGATCACCGTTGAAAGAACTGAACAACAGGAGATGATCTTTTTCTTTGGCATTGTACCCCTTGGCAAATGGAGTCAGTTTTCAACTGGTGTTTATTTAATAGATTAAATTCATAACAAGTCAATATCTCTAATTTTAGAGCAAGAAGACATTAAAATTTTAAGGTTAATGTCATGTCAGTAATGGAAGTTTCAGAATATCAAGTCCAGCAGTCTATAATATAAGCTTAATTCCTGAATTATTCTTAAACCCAAAAAAAAAATCCTGATTTATTCTTCTTCTTGAACTTGATCCCATAAACAACTTAATTGTCCATGTTAGGTTGAAGAATGAGGAGATTATATCAACCCTTTATTGTTTAATCATGGTTTTTCCCTCTTAAGGAATTCAATATTTGATTAAGCTTTTTAGCTATATATATGGAGAATTCTCTCTTTTATCACTGTAATCTTTTTTCTTCTTCTGCTAAAGATGATGTTGGGAGTTGGGACCCCAAAAGTAACAGTTGATTGGGTTCTCCAACTGTAAAGACGAGGGGAGTGAAGAAAAGAAGTCAATAGTTATGATGATGCTCGATTATGGCACTTTAATTACCAAAGTCAATATGGGTTTGAGAGAACCAGCTGGATTCCGAGAAACTCTTTCAGTTGAAATTATTATTTCTTCTTCCCAAGATTAAAGATTTACCTCTTTTCAATCAAGAATGAACTTAATTTCAAAGATAGCAAACACTTTATGGGGTTCTGCTATAAAAGGACCAAAACGTATGAAACTTTTTAAAGCCTAAATGAATGAAGAATCCGGATTTTATGCACAGACGGTATACATGCATTGTAGGTGCGTCAGGTATCTCATCACGAATAATTCATCTGTATGTACTTGTATCTTCTTTAGGATCTCATCACTGTCCACCTATAATGGATCCCACAATATAAAGGTGGGTCCAATACCACAACGACACACTTTATAGGGTTCTGCTGTAAAAGGACCAAAATACATGAAACATTTTAAAGCCTCAATGAATGGAGAATCTGGATTTTATGCACGGACTGTGTACATACAAGATAAGTGCATCATGTACCCTTTCAAGAATAGTACATATGCATGTATTTGTATCCTCCTTAAGATCCTATCACCATCTAATTCTAATGGATCCCACACCACATCGACAGTGATGGGATCCCATTGAGAGTACATGTACATACAGATTATTTGAAATGAGAAATATAACCACATTCGTATATAGCCGTATACAAAACTTTTTGCTATGAAATCTGCTGAATGTTTATAAAGAAAGCGGTCTTCTATTAATGGGTCGAATCATGGGTCAAAAACTTTTCCTTGTAAACCGTGGAATTCAGTTCATATAAACCTTGATGATCACCAGGCCATTGCCTCATCTCTCAGTTCAATCACCGTTTTCGATAGCTCACGTGGGATCTGGGCAGGAAATCTCAGCATAATAGGGTAGATAAATAAGATTTCGTGCTGACATGTAATTGGATTATGCTGTCGTGGAATTTTATTTTAATTTATTTTAATCTTTTTTAAGGGACAGGTTTCCCACAATGCCAGTGTGCAGAACCTCCCATGCCACAGCAACAGGGTGCGAAAAACAGTATCAGCAATATGGGGGCAATACGACGAGGGATGATTGAGAATGTCAGAAAGGAGAGTGAAAGTGTGAGAGGACGGGGACATGGTAACTTTTTCCTCTAGAGTGCCTTGCTTGGATTGAAGAGCATCCAATATTTGGTACATTCATGAGGAAACACGGGTCATACCCACCTAAGAGTATGAGTAACAAAAGGTATTGGCTTTCCAGCTGGTAAGGATTGTGGCTTGCTGCAAATTTGAGTCCTGCCTCAACATGGGGAATTGGGTTGGATTGCATTGGGTTGAGCAGTTTAAAAGGTAGAGGAAAAGAGTGAGCCTTGGTGTGACGATAAGATTATCATATTACAATTTGATGATTGCGAGTTTGAAACAAGAAAACAGTCTCTCTACATTGAAGGAGTAAAGTTGCGTCCATTCTACCCTTACAAACATTCTAAAATGTCTATAATGATGATTAAAGAAAATGTCAAATTTGACCAGAATTTAACAATAGACAGATTTTTTTTTTTTTTTATGGGTATAAAGACTAGATAAAAAATGTGGATAATATGAGCCTTAACTGAACGGCCAGATGGTAGGGATTAAGGGCATAGAATAACTTCTAGGCACGGGTATTGCTGAAACATAACTCTTAAATTGTTATGAGAAGCTTTTCTAGTCAGGCAGGATTATAAAATTTCTCTAATCCGACACCGTATCTGCCACATGGCAGATTGTATATGATTGAAATGTTGTGGATGGAAAGACCCCAAGGTCCCCCACTGACATGCCAAACTTCAACAAAAAATGAGTTAGTCAAGTAGCAAAATAAAGTTCAGAATATTTAATGAAAAATAAGGCTTTTCTAAAAGCTTTTCCAAGAGGATATATGGGTGTTTTCTAGACTGAAATTCAATATATGACCAAGCTAAACCATTTTTTGCATTCACATCGACTTTCCACATGGAAATTTTTTTACAGAAATGTCACTAGATGGATGGGATCCTCTTTCACATGAATCCACCCTAATCTGTCCATGTAAGTCACATGACAAGGGAATGCGAGTTGGTGACAGTCATGAGATGACAATACCGTGATACCTTTAGTTTCTCCAAATTTTTTATAACAGAAATCATTAAAAGCAAACATGATTCATACACGCATATTCAAAACATTTTCATGGTTCAAATATTGCATCACTGCACAAAATAAAACAGTACAGTAAAATCATAACTCTTAACTGAATATGATTTGTTACATTCAACATGTACCTGAAATGATACACTAATACAGACCAGAAGTATCAAAATTGCTACTGTGTCAAAGACTTGCTATCCACAAAAAACCCAGCAAGACTGTAAATTATCACTGAGTTCATGTTAAAGCCAGAAAAGCCAGCTGAAACATGTATAACCCAAGCAGACTAAAAGTGCAAGCAGAGATGATCATTTTTTTTTCTGCTAAAGATCAGTAAAGAACATATTAACAAAATGAAAGAATTATTTACAGATTTGATTTGCCATCTAAAAAATATCAAACAGTCCAGGAAGATAAAGCCTCCTCTGGATAAACAGATAAGGAATATACCATAGCCTACTCTGGATAAACAGAGAAATCAGTTGAATTCTGTGAAATTTGTACAGAAAATCATACCTGGTTGTTTGATCTACTCCACAATACAAGACCATTCATCCACCAGTAGCTCAGAAAAGGGATAAAGATCTGGGTTTCGACAAAACCTTCCATTTTCTTCCCAAAAATTTAGAAGCTTCGTAAGGTTTCTTTTCTTTAGAGCTGTTGCTATCCAGTGAAAATTCAAGATTTGCTCCAGGGTCAGGAGGTGAATGTTCAAGAGAATCGCTGCATCTGATATCCCTCAAGAGCCGAAGTAATTCCCTTGCACTCTCCTTCCCTCTGGCATTGCCATTGACAGAGATATCAACTAGAGGTGGGACGATGCCCTCATTCAGGGCCAACAGACAATATTCAGTACGTAGCAAACATAAAGAAAGGAGAACAGCAACTCCATGTTCTTGTTCTTCATGAGAGCCGGTCTCAAGTAGTTCTACAAGGGAAGCTATGCATCCATTAGTTTCAGCTGTGGCAATCATTCCCTCTACAGTGTTGCATAAGTTTTTGATAATTTTTATGGAATATCCTGCAAGTGAGCTATCACCCAAGAGAGGAACAAGCTTCATGATGCACCCCAATGACTGAAAATCGAACCCAATGTCTCTGTTCAATGACAAATTATATAGTATTTTAACAGCAGATAGATGGAAATCACCAATTTGGGTGTCAAGGATCTTTAGGATGGAGAGAATAGGACCAGATGCCAATGTCTTGGATATACAATATTGGTGGACTGACAAGACTTCAAGGATGGAAAGAACTTCATCAGTGATTTCAGAATCAATAAATGATGCCAAAACATGAAACACATCTTCACCCAATGATGGTATTTCACTACTGCAAGTAACAAAACAGAGATTTACAATGGGTTGAGAGAGTCAAACACAGCAAAGTTCCAAAGCAATGATGATACCATGGAAGAAATCAATCAAAGATTGAAACATTTATGAATTTGGCCGGATTAGACTTTTATCAATTACATAAAGATTGTCAGAATTTAAATATTCGATACTTCTGTAACAGATAATACTGATTGAGTTTTGCAACTTATTTTTAATTATCAGCTACCAGAGAAAGGTGAAAAAAAATTACCTGCACTTATTCACCAAAGCCAAAAGCACTTGAGCTCCATCTCTCAGAGCTTTTACATCAGAAAGGCTGTATGCATTCTCCATAAATCTAATCAATAATTGCAGAGAGGAATCAGAGAACAAAGAGTGGCATGCTTGATCATCTTCCTTCAAATGGTTTTTAACAGCTTCCACTGCTTTGCATTGTGATTCCCATGGAAGTTCAGCAAGTTTAGAGAGAAATCCTGGCCTCATCCAATGGTTGGAGTTCGCAGAAGATTGGCATCCAAGTGAATCACTATTCATCCGAAAGGGTACCACACTTGGGGCATCTACAATCTTAACATGTGCTGAATCAGAACCACAACTAGCATCCCAAGAATCAATTGATATGCTGCTCAAATCAATTTGAATAGGCACGTCATTTAGAGAGCTTCCAAAGCTAGCAATGGAACTGCAAGATGAAGTTTCCCATGACCTAAGTGCTCCAGGAGTTGACTGTGAACATCGGCCAGGAATAGGGATCCCATGCATCCAAGACCACTTGGAAATGAGGTCCTTAATGGCAGAGTTTGGGGTCATTGACAAATGGGACAGCTTCTCTTGGGTCTTTGGACATGTATCATGACCCTCATTGAACCACTTCTCTATCCACACCCTTTCAAATGTCTGGCCAGAGGCAATGACAACAGGATCATGCATAAGTCTCAAAGAAATTGGGCATCTGAACTCTTGGGGAGGTATAGGTGTCCTAGATGCATCAACTTGAGCCTCTTCATACCCATATTGAACATATGGTTCCTGTTCAATAGCCTCCCCACCTACATCATCATTACATGCAAATTTAGTGATTGTATGTGAATCCTCATGCTGAACAATAGCTCCATCTTTTTGTTCACACTGAACCAATTTTCCATACTTCCGCAAAAGATAAAGGAGGTACTTCAGGATCTTTTCCTTTTTATGGTCGGTATCGAGGACTTTACCAAGCAGATTTTTTATAGATCTTTTCTCTATCAAGAGAGCCTTTGAGGATGTGAGATGCAGCCTTACAGCTGCAAGTTGAAATGCCTCAAATTCAAAAGTTTCTATGGAATCTGATGTAGATGGGTCCTGCCGAAGCAAAGCTAGCAAAACCTTCCCAGCCTCTTCTTCAGAAGGCTCCACAAGAAATTTTGCATCCCTAAGATCGTCAACAATTCCAGATATCTAGAAATGACAAATTTCACTATCAGACTCTATTAGAGAGCAATAGATCAGAAAGCAAAGCGAATAATCATTGGAGAGAGTTATATTTGCAACTTGCAACAAACTCCAAAAGTTGTTATATTTGCAACATGTAACAAAAACCATAAGTTGTTATATTTCCTTAACCACTAAGCTTGTTCACAATAAAAGAAAGCAAGATGCCCTTTAAGTCAATGGGAAAGGTTAAAGCAGGTACCTGCCCCAAACAGATCAGGTATGATATGACTGACTGCCATCAGATAAGGGTATTAAAGTCCCATGCTGTTTTCTTTTCTTTTTTCTGTAGGGGGGAGGGGGGGTTTGGGGAGGACAAGTTGGGCAGGGATTCACAATATATTAAGGTATTCCCAATATATTAGGGGTTCACAATATATCACAATCACACCAACACAGAAAAAGGACCCATTACAGTTCAATTCCGTCTGAGAGACCTGAAGCTGAAAATAGGATAAAAACTGATCATCTGATGACCTCTTTTCCTTGAGCGCTCAACCAGATAGTTGGCTCATCAAAAAGAAAAGGATATCTCAGACATTAAGATCACCTATTCAAGCTGATTCTGGTGAGTGAGATACCTAACACAAAATTTATCAGTGGTGAAAATCCAATGCAAATGAATGTTTGCCACTGAAACAGTAGGCCATGCTAAGCAGTATTCACTGTGATTTTTTTTTTTTTTTGGGGGGGGGGGGGGATGTGGCCAGCTGTAAGCATTACATAGGAAATGGTCATGGAAATTTTATAACGTAGAGATATCTCTTTGCAATTGTAGCAATTCAAAGGAATGGTTTTTGGTTGGTGGAATACTATAAGATGCAGTCCAAGCATGGGCTATGCATATGAATGGTCAAACTTGTTCAATTGCTAAAATCTGTTCTGTTGTTTGGTTCATATTCCATGGACTAGGCATATGTGACAATATTTTTCAGAAGAGGAGAGAGAGCATATTATGGTGCTGATTGGAGAGAGATCATAATGGACGAATGACAATAGAACCAGATCCTTGTTCTCTGACCCAGCCCAACTCCCAGCCCTCCCCACCCAAAAAAAAAAAAAGAAAAAGAAAGAAAGAAGAACAAAATCCTTGTACGTAGATGGAAATGTATTTTTGTTAAAAATTTGTTATACTAATGAGTATCTCTTTATTCATGAACTACTTATATGCCAATGTGGACCAGGAGAAACAATGCTAAGAAGGATGAATAGGGACGGACCTGCCCAGCCAACACCAGGGGAACCATATTCTGAATTTGAAATAAACTAAGCTCCAATGCATTACGTACTTTTTCACATCTTGACAATATTGCCTCTCCTGTGATTACCTGAGAAATGGTTAATCAGAAAAAACCTTACATCAATAACTAAAATTATGATAAGCCAAGAGAAAAGAAGATTAAAAAAACATACATAAACAAATAAGATTAAAAAAAAAAAAAAAGGTACCAAGATATCTTCATTAACATGATCATTATTTACTACCACTTGAAGCCCAGTCATTTGGTTGAAAACAATGACTCTTCCAACTAGGCCATGGTGATGGTATAAGTGAATAGAGATACAGCAACAAAAAAGTTCCCAAATCATTACTTAATACAGGTACAGTAATTTTCTCTTTCTTTTTCCACCTCTGCTGGTAAAATTTTAAGTAATTCAATACCAGAAATACCAGGAGGCAGCTGAACTTGCAATTCTTTTATGTATCTTACCAGCAACAATAATTATTACAATTTCTATATAGATGGGAAACATGGAATTCCATTATATGATTTTAAGAACTGCCTTTGCTCGGTTTACTGCTTGACATGCACATATATATTATAGATGGAAAATCAGCGATCTCCATGAAGAGGTAGTAACCAAGTCAAGTTAATTTTAGTATAAACAAGTCAAAAAAGTAAGAAAACCAAACTAAGGTTTATGGAGTAATGAAAGTTTGCTACTTTTACCAAGACAAGGATAAACTCAGAAAAATAGTGCAGTCTTTTTTAGTTCACTCCAGAGATGAACTGTAAAGTAGTCAGTCAAATGGGAAAGTTATGCAATAGCATTCAACCAATCCATTCATTGGGTAAGGCCGTGTACATAAACCCCTCCTCAGACCCTGCAGAGGCTGGAGCCTTGTGCACTGGGTATGCCAATCTCTTTGTATGTACAGAAAATCTTTTCCAATCTTTGTCTGGATCCAACATATCTGTTCTTTGTGCTCTCTTCTTTAATTTTTATCTGGATCCAACTTATTCTATTCATTGCAGGGCACAGTTGAACATGGCCGATTAAAATCACTCGCCATGTTGAAATGCACAGAATGTGATAGTGCTTCAGCTCATTGGCCTATTGCCAGAAGGTGATCCTAAAACTAATGAGATGGAATTGCAAATAAACGAAGAGGACATTTACATCAACTCATCAAGCACAAGAATAATGAATAGATCATTAGAACAACAAAAAAGATTATATCACAAATTTTACCAGCCTATAAAAGACGAAGAAAAGAGATAAAAACAACAGAAAAAAGCAGATGAGCAGGCATGAGAAATGACACAACCAAAATGATCCCTCAGCCCTTGCTCCTTCCCTCCACCTTTCAATTAAGCAACTCCATTTTTCCTTTTTGCAAACTATTAAAATCATAAGTATTTATTTCCTTACTGTAAACATTTTGAACTTTAGGTCTTTAACAAATTGATAAGCATAGAGTAAACTTGCCGCATATAAACAATGATTTAGCTAGATTGGTGAATCAACTTGTCAGAGGCCATTGCTTGGAGCAATGGTAAAAGATTTAGGCTGCCATAGCATATACCCAGGTTCGATTCTTGAGACTTGAGAGCATTAACTTTGTGCAAAAATGTCAAAGATTAGGACCGGATCCAAACTCACTCCTCCCAGGACCCTTTGTAAGTGGTACCAGCACTTGGCAATGGCCCTAATGGTGAATCAACTTGTCAAGTAACGTTTTGGAGGTTAGGCAAGTCGTGAATTCTGAATTTTCCAACTATGGTAAATAAATGTGTTCCATCTATGTTCGTATAAGCCTCAGTTACTCAACATCTGAATACAAACCAAGTAATACGCACAGGCTCTCTCATCGATGGCCCAACTATGGAACTGTTGATAATGGTCTGATCCATCCCAATAATTGCATTATTTTGCATGACAAAGAACAGATCACTTCTAACTATCTATAAGGAAGTCAACCTCATTGGTTACAATGGTTCAATTGGCTGAGTTTGATGTAGGAAACATTGAGGTTCCATAACATGTAAGCAATATAAACATAATATTGTAAGCAAAGAATAACATGGATGTAATAGAAACTTCGTAAGTGATTGAATATACTCTCTAATATTGAAATGGTGCAGATTTCAGTATCAAATATTCCACCGACATCTACCAAGGAAATACAGAGTCTGCCATGATTTATGAACCATCTTCCTTACAAAAGTATTCAACAATTCCTAGCCACAATTACCAAGTTGTGACTGTTAGCGAGTTCAACTTGTATGATGCATAAATCATACAACATCATATTGATTAGAAGTTACAAAATGCGTGGCTGAAATAAAGTTTCCAACATTGTTGAAGAACAGATCTCCACATTTGTATTCTCTTGATAACTCACATATCTATTGAACTTCTCCATGCCTTCAGAAATACAGGTTGGCATATTACATTCAGAAGAAATACAAAACATTTTGAATCTATTACATTTTTTATGAGCTGGGGGGAGGAGGGGGGTGAAGTTGGGAGTGGTGGTTTCTAAATACATACCAAGTAGAGTTTGCTACTTTCTGCACAATGTTGAATCAGTGACTTGGCTTTCTCTATTGCAAGGCTTGCCGAGCACAACGCTTGTATTCCCGCTGTGCATCGTGGTTGAGCTGATTCTATATCGGGAAATATCTGTGAGGTCCTATCAACATATTTCACAAGTTCTGTGCACATTAACTGGTGCACCTGCAACCATGGATTATAATCAGATAGGATGTCCTGAAAGTACTGAACTAGTAACATAACAACTATATAAATGTAGAGACAGGAAACAAGGTAAATATTTTGACTATGATTCTCAAGGAATCCAACAAACTTGACCTGTCAACTGAAATATGCAGATATAAAGACAATTCCTTTTCTATTTCCTTCTCCACAACATAGGCCAAGTTGACATCAAGCAACCCAGACAGGGACCCATTATTATCAGTTGAGTCAACATATTGGCCAATCAAGGTTTCAACTCTACCTTTACACAGAGCTCATATTTTCATCTTTGTTAAAAATAAAAAGCAATTATTAGCCCCACAAAAAAGAAAGTCCACAACCTTAAGTTCAGTAGTCAGACAGTTTTGTATTCATGTGTCAGGCACATGCCACAAAATTTCATTCAGACAAAATTTAATTTACCATGCATGTCTTATATTCAACCATTAAATATTGACCATTTATATAGCTTTCAGTGTGCATAGGTAATTCTAATTGCAATCTTTCCACAACGCATACTTACATGAACTAAACTATTGTAGGAATGCATCTCATAATATGATAAACTGTGCTTAGAAATTTGCTTTATGGTTTCTCCAGTGGTGCTGTTTCAGTACCCATGTCAGCTGTTTCAGTTACCCATGTCAATGACTCTGTCCATTTTTTGCAAGCTTATTAGGCCACGAGCCCATGACACAAAAAGCTACATCTGTTTGTTACTCACCCAAATAAAATTCCTGGCTTTAGCCTGTAAAGACCCAAACGCATTTGGAAAAACATCATCAGGACCGCATGTACCTGGTTGACGCAAAAGTAGAAAAGACCTCTCCTGACTCCTCATCCATTCTGATACTAGTAGAGTAAGATATAAGATATTCCTTTTAACCTCTTCTATAAGAGAGTTGGGAGTGTTAAATGCGAAAATGGCTTCAATTGGGTGATTCCATCAACACCATCAGAGTTGAGGCTTTCATCTAATTTTAACTTCGTACGCAACCTTCTATCCATTTAAATCTCATACTATTACATTTGAATCCAGGTTAAAACATAATTAGCACACTCGTTATCTCACATCATACTCCTAGATTTTGTGGCTCACACGTATAACAAAAAATTAGTCATAAAGCCTTGAAATTAAGGCTGTGAACCTTGGTGTGACCATTGTCATATTGCAACCTGGTGGTTACGGATTCGAAACATGGAAACAGCCTCTCTGTGTTCGGGGGTAAAGTTATGTACAATCTGCCCCTCCCCGAACCCTGCAATAACAGGAGCCTCGTGCACTGGGATGCCCTTTCATATACTCTTGAAAGTAAGTACAAAATTGGTGGCAAGAAGCTATGCAGCGAATTAGAATTTAGAACTTTAAGCTGATAAAACACCACAGTCAAGGAAATAAACACATTTAAAATATATGGGTAAACAATTAAAAAAAAAAAAAACGTAGTAATCTCAAGTGTCAACTTAGCATTGCTATTTACCTTTATTTTGGCAAGAGAATGAGGTAGGGGTTGCACGACTTTGGCAAAATCATTCTCCATTCAAAAATAGATTATCTCAATCTGATTGTTCAATTTCACAATTTGGAAGGAATATATTTATATTTCGCAATCCAATAAATCCTGACCACTACATACAACAACAACAACAACAAAAAAGACATGATCAATTAGATCAACTGGAAAATCGAAATTTAATTGCTTAAAAACTTGTAACTATCATTTTGAATGAGTAACAAAGATAGCAGGCGTCCTGTGTCCATGGAGTGGAGGACATCCCTTCATCTCCTGATAAATACCACCTGATACACAGGATCAGCTTCATTTTTAAGTGCTAGGTTTAGAACTCAAATTTTGTTTACCTGTCTCCAGAATTGAGATATAACTCAAGATATCCTATCCATAAGGCCTCTTTAGTATTACACTGAAAATGTTTTGCTCTTCACCTCTTCAAAAAGAAAATCAACTGCAAAGTGAATCCATAAGAGAATAATAAATACATAGACTTGTCTACAATGCATAAAAGTAAGGTGCTAACAATTATAGTTACTAAAACATGATGACAATTCCAGTTTATTAGTCATTATCTGAAACTCAATTGCAAAATAACTGCATAATATGCCCCACTATTATGCCATTGCCTCCTCAATAAATAAAAATATAAAACAAAGATAGAAAGAAAATGGAACTCCCTATTCCTCTTAATTGTACTGCTGTCTATTTAGATAGAAATAGAAATGAAAAGGAACAGCCACAAAATGGATTAACACTTAAAACAGAGAACCAATGAAAAACAAGAGACCTTGTCAAATCATCTCAAGGTCTTCTTGCAAGTTTGTAGATCCAATAGCTTCTCTGACTACAATATTCACAGCACGAGAAAATAGGAGGGAACAGAAACAACGATGGTGCAGATAAATGACATGCTTAGGATAAAGCGCATGTACACACTACACAGAAGTAAATTTGGGATAAATCCTGGGCTGTATGGCTCGAACGCATGTCTACATATTCCACTGCAAACTACAAACTCGATGGTAAATCAGAGTTAACAGTCGCAGACGTTTCGAGTTCAGTATGATTTCTTGGAATTTAAGTGGTTCAGCAATCACTGGTAGTAATTAGCGCAGCCAATGAACAAATAGGGCGAAAACCGAGGCGAGTAGACATACATACCGAGGTGAGCAGACATACAAACCGAGGTGCCGAAGAAGTTGAAAACAAAGCAGTGAACTTTCCAAACTTGAGGTTTTGCAGAAGCAAGAGCTTGAGCACCTATCCTCTCTATAGTGCCAAAGACGCAGAAACACTAAATTCACTGACGCAACTCCACACCATGAGAACTGCCCTTAAAAAGGCGAAAATAGAGCCCTTCCAACTCAAAAGGTTGAACTTTTATATCTCCCACAGTGATCCAATTCCTCAAACCGGAAATTTACAAGACTCAGAACCCAAAAACAGACTCGAACGAAGTGACGGAGAAGCCCATATGAGAGAGAGAGAGAGAGAGAGAGAGAGAGAGATGAGAAGTCCATATGAGAGAGAGAGGCATCAGGCAAGACACCAAAAGCGAAAGAACGTTTTAAAACAAAGCCACTTTTTTTAGAAGCAAAATGGAAGTTTCACCATTTCTTAGGATAGATAGCACGAGTTCTAAAATCACAGCTGCGAATTCTATGTTCACGTATGGTCTCATCGACGACTCTGGAGGGCGGCCCGAGAGAACGATTCTTGGGTTTGTCTCGAGTCTCTCTTTAGAGAGTTGGGGTGGAGGGAAAAAAGAGCGACAGAAAAAATCGACAGGCGACGGCTAACCTGTGACGGTATGCTTGCGCGTGCGCCGCACAGTATTCTCCCTTTATTGCTTCTTTTCTTGGAATATAGTTGATCCCTCGGATTCCATCCACATCCCATATCAGTGGGTCCCACACTTTAAATGGATGTAGGTCCCATATTATATTTATCGTGATGAGGTCTCACAGAGAATACATATAGAGTGAATGCCCAGTGAGGGCTTCGTTTGCCGACACCTGGAGCCAAATGATCGCACGGCCAAGATCAAAGGTGAAGAAACTTACCCGTCTTTGAACCCGACTCCACCACTCGCCCTCATTTGTTCGGATCACCTCGTTAAACCGTTTCGTCTTCTCCATGCCTTCAACACTCTCTGAAGAAAGAGGAGAAGGAGAGAACAGAGGAAGGAAATGCTTCTGCGAAGCGCATCAACCCCAATCGTAAACTCATGGCTTCCTCAATCGAAGGAGTCGTCACAAGAATCTGATCTGTTTCTCCAAAATTCTGAGGACCTGATTGATTACCTTGACAGTCTCATCTTTGAATTTGTTGCCTCCTGGTAACAATTCGATCAAGAAGATGAACAGAGCATTTTCGAAGGGCGATCTCCGGGAGCTCGCAATGGTGCTGAAGCCACCGAAACGGAAGATTCTACGTCGGGTCCTGAATGGATTTTCCACAATTTCGTTGGAAGAGGGAGAGGATCCCAAGTCGTCCAAGTCTCCATCGCTGGAGTGATTGTTTTTTAGATGAATCGGTGCTGGAGGCGACCAATGAAGCTTGTTCAATTGGGATGTTGCAAAGAGAATAAAGGATTGGCAACCCTGGTTGTTGGTGATGGTAGTAAGATTTGGGGTGGCGGTGGTAGAGGAGGATCACATGGTGAGGATGGCAGCTTTGGGTTTTCGGCTTCCAATTGCGGGAATCATAGAACTAATGTTTATTATCAGACGATGAGGAATCGGTCTCATATGTTCAATACTACCATTTGCTCTCTAATTGAATCTCACCTCTATGATATTCTAGTGTTTCCGAAAAATCTGGTCTAGGCTTTATTTTTGCGTCCAAATCCTCTCCTCCACAGCTCCCTAGTTCTCATCCTATCCAATCGGTGGAGGGGTGAACCGGCTCAAACTCCAACCCCTTCCAACGGTTGGATGGGGTGGGAGCCGGGGAGCCATGGAGGAGAGGATTCGGTTCCTTTTTTTTTTTCTAAAGCTGGGTTTCCTTGAAAGAGTTGATTCTTTCGAAGTTGCATATGTTAAGGTTCTTACATCCGGTTTCATCCATAGTTCCAAATTTCGGTTGAAATTTATGAATTCGACCAAAGTGTTTTGGTTTTGGCTAATTCGAAACGAAACTATAAGTCGAAACCAAATAATCTTATATTTCAATAGATTTCAACAGAAAAAAGGCTAATTTTGACCAAATTTCAGTGAAATTTGATTTTCTTTGAAAATTTATTCATTTCTTCCATTCTTCTTCTCATCTTTCATCATAACCTCAAATTCCAAAATGCATTAAATTTCATTTCCTCAAGGCTTTGAAGATTTGAAGCAAAAATGTTACTATTTCTTCCTTAAACTATTTATTCCTTAAAAATTTGTATGTAAATTCTATGAATGAGATATATCTGTGATGAAATGAGAGAACCTTTATTGACAACATCAATGGTTTCAAGCTCAGGGATTAGATGTGCCACGAAACTCGTGATTTGAATGGATTTCCTTATTTTATGTAATTAATAATTAAAGAACAATTAAAGAATGTTTTAGAATATTGTAATAACAATTTAAGTTATATAACATTAGTTTGTTACTTTGTTTCTAATTTACTATAATTCTCACTCATTGTATACGTTAGTATGCTATGATGTCGAGATACAATTACCATTTTTTATTTTTTGTGTGCAAATGATTCAATGGATATATTAAAAAGATTGTAATTACACTACAGAAAAAATTAGACTTAAAAATATTTTTTTTGGCCACAGAAACCAAATTCAAAGTCTGAGGTTTTTTTTTTTTTTTTATCTAGTTTAGGCTAAATTTCGACCGAAATGGCCAAAATTTTGGTTTTTGGCTTGACAGAAACCAAGAAAACCAGGCACAAAATCAAAATTCGAATCCTTGGCTTCATCTCAACCCCAATAACATATTCAGAGATCTAAAACACAATGAAGATTTAATGTAACCCATAATTGTAAAGATGTACCTTCACATTGGAGATTGATTTTCGTTGTTTAACTAGAAGCTTTGATCACAGTCTTACACAGCCCAAAAAAATTTCATATACTTCTCAATGCTTATAGGTACAGATAGAGAAAAGCAACTAGGGCTATAGGGACTCATAACCTAATATTTATAATATTTTCACAAACCCTAATTAGTCCGATATTTGATAGAATTTATCTATCTCATTGTCTTGTGAGGAATCAGACCAAACCAGTCAACTTAGTGACATAGACTCCCACTACTCGATAGACCTAGTAATAAATTAGACCTGCTTAGGATATTATATAATAGTGTATTGTAAGGAATTCCCATTCATGTAAACCTGTTACTTTATTGATGCAACTTTGTTCTAGGTCCGTACGCTTGCTCAATTTCTATGGGATGCTAAAGAAGAAGATAATGACGAGAAGGAAGAAAAGGAAGAGAAAGTAATGGCCAACATGAATACAATTCCACTGTCATTAGCTAATTTCTTCCAAGGAGCCCTTCAAACTCTATAGTCGCCTATTACACCAGAATCACTGTGAATATGCATCTCTCTCCATCTTTTTTTTTTGGGTGAAATCTCTCTTTTGGGTCTAAGTCCAGAAAGAAATGGAAGAAATGCTGCAACTAGGATCGAGTCACAAAATGTCAAGGGCATGAAGAAGACGGGCTGGTTTGAGCAAAATGGCAAAATGGTGAAATCAGGTTTGAAGATAGCTAGGTAAGTTTCTTCACCTTCAATATTGGCCGTTGGATCATTTTGCTCCATTTGTCAGCCACGAAGCTTTCACTGGGCATTTACTGGGCGATAGCCCATAGGTGAGAAGCCGGATTATAGTAGGCCTTTAAATTTGTGGTCGATTAAGGTTGCAATTGTTATGTATTCTAGGTCAAAGTGTTTGGTATGTAATTTCATTCTAGCTTGTAACATAGAATGCATTAGAAAATACTATTCATTTAAGAACATGCTCATCAATATATTCCAAAAATTCAGACTAAAAACAGTAAATAAAAAAAAATGGTATATTAATATGAAATGATGATGATGATGTTGTTTGGGCATGGAAGGCATGGATTTATCATTTATATAACAACCATGGGTCCGAGAGACATCGAGTCCAAACAAAGCCCACCCCGGCAGTTGACTATGAACAATTACGATTGCAAGTTAGTTGGAACTTGGAACATGTCTCCCCTCCTTCCGTTATTCTGAATTTTAATATGGAAGTTTCAGTTGGTAGTTGGTTGTCCGGTATTGGCTTTTGATTCCTCCCACGGACCTTACGCGCAAACTGAAAGAACAAGTTAATGCACGAGAAAAGTACCTCTGAAAGCTAAGTTAGCTTCCCACGTAACAAACGACTGAACGCGCAAACCCCACGTAACAAACGTCTGAACACGCAAACCGAAATAACAAGTTAACACATGGGAAAACTACCTCTCAACAAGTCAGTGAGAGCTAAGTCAGCATTTCACCCTGGTTGACTCTATGTTTAAGAAAAAAGTCTTAAAATTCAAGTCTTCTTCCCCGCACTCGTTTAAGTCAGTTTTTCACGATGGTTGACTAATGTTTAGGAAAAATTCTCAAAATTCTTCACCTCAATAGTTTAACATAGAATAGAATTGATACAAAAAAAAAAAAAAAAAAAAAAAAAAAAAAAATAAGAAACAATTAGATTTACGCCGCCCCCTTGCAGGGAGAGGGAGTTGCACCAAACTCGCTCTTCAAACAGTCACCCAACTCAGTATTGCAATTTAGTTCATGGAGGCTGAATGTTGTACCTGATTCTTCTCTCTTTAGCTCTATTTGTTTCCAAATAAAACGGTCTAATAGAATCGAAATTTTCTATTTTAATACCTACTTTTTTATTTGATTTTTATCAGCAAATCTCCTTTAACATGACATTTACCTAGAAACAAACATAGTTTTTCATGAACCTGATTGTGTTTGTGTTGAGGAAACTTCAAAAACAACATGAACAAATCCCATTGCCAATAAAGTCCTACTGTGCTACAAAGGCCTTTGAAGTGACCATCAACCCACGAGACAGCACACTCTTATCCTTATGTATTAAGGCTGCTTTTGGTATGCAATATTGGAATGCATTATTGGCCAAGAACACATTCTAAAATAACAAAAATAATGTTTAGTGCTTTCTCATTTTTTAAATCATAGAAAACATCCTCTTTTTTTGGAAGATGGAATATATTCTTATTTTTTGAATCATGAAACACATTCAAATTTTTGTTTAAAAATACATTTTCATTTTTAGATCATGGAATGCATTCTCATTTCACGTTAAACAAAATTTGTTTACTATGCCCAGGCCCCAAGCACAAAGGGTGTTAGTACATGTTAATATATGATGATGAAATGACCAAAATTATTACCTTTTAATAATGACAATGAAATGACCAAAACAACCCAAAATAAAAAAAAAAAAAAAAAAATATATATAAAAAAAATAAAAAAAATGATTTCAAGGGAAAAATGGGCATCCATAATGTTCTAATAATTTTAAAAGTTTGATTTCAATTGCAGCCATTCAATAGAATTTTTATTCATGTTAAACACGAAAGTATAACCTAATATAAAAGCATAATGTTAGAAAATTTTAAAATATTAACAATATCAAAAGGATACAATTTAATTATTATGTTTTAACGGTTTACATCGTGGCCGTTCATTTAGCATTTTTTGAATATTGATAAACCACAGTAAAGTCAATCATTACAGGTATTTGATATTGCATCTTGCAATCAATATTTATATAATGTAATTGGATGCTTCTCAGACTTAGATTGGATATGTCAATATATAATGGATTTTATTTTGGGTAAATAGAAGGGGAGAGAAACTTATTGGGTCTGCACACATTTATCAGGTGGTAGGTTAGATGAGGATACAAAGTTTTGACATGTCAATTTTCAGCATAAATGGAATTTAACAAAATGATAAAATAAAAACATTAAAAAATTTAGGTATAGAAAGTGGTATGCATTCACTATTGCAAGGGTGCATAGACATGGAAAGTGGAAACTACTCTAGAGTTTTAGGTTATTGAAGTTTGAAATTTAAATGACTAATGCCAAAATATTTCCTACATGTCCAATGGATATAATTTCGCATTATTCTTCCACACAATAAGTTTCCATAAAATATAATAAAGATATACCCAAGAAGCTCATCCCCTGGCGGGTTTTCTAGCTCTCAGCCCAGTTTTCCCAGCTGGATGGATGTCCCTCCTTTTTGGGTTGTACAACACTGTAGGGTTGAGGGTTTGGGTTGTCTCTTAGGTCATATAAGTCATGATCAAAATATCGAATATTAATTCATTGATATATGTGCCAGATAAATTCTAACCACTGAATCAATACTGAAAACACTGAACAGAAAAAGAATCTTTTTCCAAACTTGGATGCACTTGTTTGAATTTCAGCTTTCATAGGAAAGCGAAAGAACAGAATGAATACAGTGGAAACCATGTCCCTCCTTAATCAGGGGGGGAAAAAAAAAAAAAAAAAATTCTCTTCACATTCCTCTATGTCTTCATTATTAATTTATTAGTCTTCTTTGTCCTCATGTCAATGAAAAAAAAAAAAAAAAAAGCCTCAAATCCACCCTTAAACTATGGGCATGCATTATTAATTAATCTATTGAAATTATTATCAGAGCAAGTTATTCTCCTATTTAGGACTCCCTATTTTCCTCAACCGTTATGCTAAGGTTTTCTATGGGCTAAGACTGCTTCTGGCTTTCTCCTTGACAGGCTTCTGAAGTATCTAAAGCTCCAGTGAAAGTGAAGCAAGGTTCATATATATCATGATTCATATTGGTTGATATGGGAACCCACATACGTCTATTTTCCCCGAAAGATCCACTCCTTTCTCTGCAAGTAGATCTCAAGAATAGAAATTTTATATCTCGGAAATTGTTATGTTGTCCGAAGATTCCCTCAAAAAGGTGGACTTTGTTAGCCCAAGTATGAGTGGAATACTTCTTCAGTCCTGAAAAGTCGCCCCACGACAGTTTAATCCACAGCTGAAGCCATCGAGTATTTAGAGCTGGATTCTTGACAAGGAGCGTTAAAAGACATCTACCCAATAACGAAACAGCCCACAGTTCCTTTGATCCAACTTCAACTTGATGAAGGGGATCAACTTCAACTTGATGAAGGACCACTGAACACATACGGAAGAGAAAGGAAAACGGCCCTTGCAAGGGAAAGAGGAATCCACATATAATTACTTTTCATGATGAGTGGATGTGAGACGATAAGGATTCTAAATATCAGTAGGTGTATCTTACTTACTCTTAAAGGACCACCTTTCGTACAGAATCCTACCATGGTCGCATCTCTCTCCTCTCCATTCTAACTTCCATCGGCCATACCAGGTTTCTTGTGGAAAGTTTCCTAAGCCAACGAACTAAATTGTACAATAGGGCCAAGCCAACCTACGCCTACTGACTTCCTAAAAACTGCAGCAACTAACAATCAACAATGACAATAGAAGTGATGATAATGATAGTAGTACATCGTATATTGAGGCAAATACGTTAGCTCTGTCTATTTTGTCGTAAAAATTTTTATGCAATTTTCGAAGTTTTTTTTTTTCATTTTACATGATAACAAAAAAAAAACTGTGGAAAATCTTATTTGATAGGAAAATTTTCTTTTCCTACCAATTTACATGGAAACGAATGAAGTCTTAATGACAAACTAACATTCTCCAGTGGAAACTGCAGATTTTTTATTTTATTTTTTTCCTTTTGGAGGGGTTGGAATAGGCTCAAAAACTGTAGACAAAACTAATAAAGGACTTGATGGAACAGAACCCCACATCTTTCGAGTTCCCACTCTTCTGGCAGATTCTAGTATTCGGGTGGTGGAAATAGAATAGGCAAGACTGAAATATACTTCCAGAACATCGGGTTCAGAAACCAACTCGCAGAAGAAAGTATGAGAGAACCTAACAAATCAAGAAGTCATGCATGATATTTACATAATGGGTTCCCTTCAGATTCTGTGCGGATAATTAGCTTCTTTAGAGGGTCGACAAAGAAGCAGTTCCTGATGAACCGGAACCACTAATGAGAATAATAAAAAACCTCAAGGTCTTGTTATCACAAAAGGTCTCGGAATTTCACTCATACACTCCTTGGAGCCTCACTACCATGAAGGCCTCGGAGCCTCACGGAAGCGAGGACCTCGGAGTCTCACCAGAGTAGAAGCAACAACATCACACCAACACGGAGGCCTAAAAACCTCGGCATTGTGGGGGGCATTGACTGTCTCTCTAATATAGTGACCTCGGCAGCTCTCCAAAAGCAAACCCCGCTGTACAAGCCCACGCACAACATGATAGCTGTATAATAACATACGAGTGAGACCCATTTTAATGAGTACAAAGGTCAAACTCCTCCCAAATATCTGTCAAGAGGAAGTCAACGGAATCCTGAAAGAGAAATCCTACAGTCTGGATATCTCAACAGAAGATCGCTTGATCTCTAAATCAATGGGCGTAAATCACACTCTAAGAAGGGCATTCCACCATGACAAAGGACATGTCCATCTCCCACATCTAGGTCACTCCAAACCTATAAATAGAGGAAGCACATTCAGGTAAAGATAGATATTTTTTAGCATTCGAATTCAGAGCAAATTAGCTACCTGAATCCCCTTAATTCAAAGAGACAACCTTTCTTACCTGTCCCATATTGTTGGTCCCTCAAACTGACTTAGGCATCGGAGTGGCCAAAGGGTGTCCCCACCTGACCGTCACTATGGTGTCCATTCTTCCTTTTTGCAGGAACTACAAACGAACTAAAGACCAATCTGGTTTAAGACAACAACATCAAAACAAAAGATTGTTTTGGCATTCTTTTCATTTTTTGTGATGCTTTACTATAATAAGATTTATAAAATTTTTAAATTGTAGAAAAACCAAAGCAAATGAAATTTGAAAATCATCCCTACAACCAAAATATAGTTTTTGTTCTTCAACTAAAGGGTTAACTTTTTATCATTTTGGAATTTGATTTTAAATTATTTTTATTGGATTCAAATTGAGATATTTGTTTATTTATGAATAATATCTTAAGTAAATAAGAGAATAAGAAACATAAATAATTGTTGTTCTGATAAAGAACACATAGAATTGGTTATACACCTCTTAAATTCCAACTAATTTTAAGAAAAAAGTTGAAAATTTACTGTTGTGAGGACTTAAAAAAAAATGTCAAGGTAAAGGATTGAAAAAAGAAGTTACCGATAAATGAGTTTGAGTAAATATAAGTTGGAATTTTCTAGGAGTAACAAACGGGTAGTTGTAACAAGGTCTTTTCACTATCATATTTGCACTAGTTCCCAAATGATATACCAAAACTATCACTTGTATATGGATCCACATCCTCCCCTCCCAGAGGTTCTAGAGGAGAGGGGGCGGCCCCTTTAGATGGCTGACACCTGGGACTCAGGTGAATCCGAGCCCTCCATTCGTGCGAACAAGCCCAGCCAACAAAGGGGTGTCAGGTCGGATGGAGGGCTCAGATTCACCCGAGCTCCAAGTGTCAGCCATCTAATGGGGTCGCCACCTCTCCTCCTGAACCTCTGGGAGGAGAGGATTTGGATACCTTGTATATTAAGATTTCCATGATGACCCAATGAATGTGTAGTAAAAAGAATTGATTAACCAATAAAAAACTGATTTTTAAAACTGAAAGGAAACCAAGCAAAACTTATTAGAAAACCAAATAAAACTAATTAACTGCCTAACAATATGTATAGTATTGTATTCCCTATTTTATATGCAGTATACAATTTTAATATGTTATGCCTTGACATAATGTCACACCCATGTGATTTGATAGTTTTATTGTGGAACTATTACTGTCCTAGGATATTCGCTCCTTCCTCATAAATTGTGTAAGTAACCATTTATAAACCGATAAACCAGGTATTAATTGATTCGATTTTGGTTTCTACTAATAACAGTCTAAAATCGAACCAAACCAAACCAAACCAACAAATCGTTAATGAACTAATTTACAACTTTAATTCATACAACTGAAATCAAAAGTAATATATTAAAAAACAAACTAAAGGATCAATGACATTTATAGACATAGTTGTCAAGGCATCACCTAGGCAATGCCTAAGCGTCCAGGCAAGTCAGATAGGGCTAGGCGGTTGGTCGTCTTATTATATCATGCCTTGTTTTATTTGTTTATTTATTTTTTTAATTAATATCATTTGTAGCATTTTTATTGGATGTATAAAATACATATATATACCATAATGCATAGAATCATACATATGTATTAAAAACAATAAAATTGATGCGTTAATCCCTTTTTTTATATAAATCTTCTTATTAAGATGTATTCTTATAACACCTTGGGAACACCTTAGGTACACCTTAGGTACGCCTAGGTGCCTAGTCACCTCTCCAACGCCTTGAGTTGCCTTGACGCTTTAACAACAATGTTTATGGAGCAAGATCATAAGCAACCAATAAACAACAAAAATGTAAAATGGTTGTAGTTGAATGAAGGGTGGTTACATGAGAATGTAATGACTGAATCTTGTCACCTCAATGTCCCGACCTAGCATCCATTAAGGATAGTTATGGTATTTAAGGAAATGGGATGTCAAGATTTAACATAATAAACACCGGGTTACAATGTATGGTCGTAACCTGGTCGATTACGAGTAGACAAAGCCATAATTGAATGAAAAGTGAATAAACAAGAAAAGCAGTAAATTTTCTACATAGTTGTGAGAAAACAAAAAGTTCTTACGATGTAATAGATTATACAATGTTTATGAACCATATCTGATAGCTTGGATTTACAATGAGGTTGTGTGCCAAACGAAATCACACTATCTCTGACAGCTTGGGGTCTTCTGTAGTGAGGCCACCCCTACAGTGAGGATCACATCCACTCAAAGTGGAACTGCGTGTATCCCGATGCACTTTGAGTGGATCGGGATACGTGCCAATCCACTTTGAGTGGATGAGACTCTCACTACACAGATGCCTCACTATAAAGGATCTTTTTCAACAATCTATTGTATGTGCCAAACGAAATGACACTAAATAGCAATCTGACTTTACATTCAGACAAACTATCAGAAGTCATGTTTTCTTTTTCGATCAAGCAAAAGTTTTTGTGACATAAGAGCAATTGCTTAGAGCAATGGGGAAATGTTCAGGTGGTAGAAATTTAAAATGAAGAGATTTTGAATGTTAACCTCAGTACCGTATATTGTGTGGCACTATTGTATTTATATTAATAAATAGAATTATCTAACAACGTTACATGATGAGGACGTTCTCCACAATTTAGAGTCCTTGAAATAAAAAAACAGTTGCTACAAGATAGGAATAAGGTAAAGTGGATCTCATTTCTCTAAGTTTGAATTTGAGACCTACCATCATAGTTCGAGGTTTCGGTCGAAACCACAGGTTTCGACCAAAATAAGTCGGTTTGGAGTCTGGCCAAGACCAAACCCAGGCTCGAAACTAACTTATGCCAGATCTCGGTCGAACCCAGTGGGGTTCAACCAGGTTTCGTATGAAACCTATGTTTGACCCATAAAATGAACCAGGGTTTATATCTAAGTGTCGAAACCAGTCGAAACCTTACTGGCAGTCATCAGGCAGTACTTATTTATGACTAATATCATTTAAATAAATGTTTCTTTAATTTCATATTTAAGATATTATTAAAAAATAAGCAAACACTCCCCATTTGAATCCAATAAAAATAGTCTAAAATTCAAATTCCATAAAGATAAAAAATCAACCCTCCAGTTCAAGAACAAAAATCGTATTTTTGGATACGAGGGTGATTTTCAACTTCCAAATACTAAGCATTTTTCCAAATATAAAAATTTCATAAATCTTATTATAGTAAAGCATCACTAAAAACCCAGAGTGCGCCAAAATAATCTCTTGTTTTAATGCCCAAAAAATTGTTTATATTCAAACGACTTTAAACAGCATTTGCATACTCCGAACAAGGTTTGACCGGAGTGTAATCCCTTCATTATAACTCAGATCCAAGCAATCTCAATTTTGTTGGAAAGTTGATTATGTTAGCTTTGCAACGAATTCGAGATTGTTTGAGTCCGAACTATATTAAAGGAGTTATGGTTCGATCAAATCATGTTAATAGTACGTGAATATTAGTCAAAACAACGAGAGTGATGACATGTCCCGGGATACATACATATTACAATCTAAGGAGCGTTATCGCTACCATCAGTGGTATGTTGCACGTGGTTTAAATGTACCACAAAGCTCAACATGGAACTAATTGGTGAGATTTTCAATTTCTAAGTTCAATCATCAATATGTTAATTTTTATTGAATGTCGTTAATTAGTGGTTTAGTAGTTGGTAACTTAGTACATTGTGATATTTATGTATTATTTTAGCACTATCAAACATTGGTTCACACCACATGTAGTTATTTTCTATGTTTTTTTTTTGTAAACTAACATTAGAAATAGGTGTAAAATGGTTTAAATAGGATACACAAAAAAAATCAGACAAAAAAAAACATATTTAAGTCTCGAAACCATGGATCCAATAAAGCTGGGAGAAAATACCAGGTTTCAACCTGATTTCAGTGGTTTTGACGAGTTGTGCCGGTTTCGAGGCCTGTTTTCGGTTTCGAGCCTGACCAAAACAGGCCTCGAAACCGACACCTTGATCCTTGCCTACCATATTGAACATTTAAACTTTTAAATCAGCCTTATCTCTAACACAGGTCCAAGATAAATGATTGGGATTGAGTCTTGAGGGCGACCACTTTCATTGGTTAAAACGGATTCCAAACTCACCTTTCCCTCAATAATTCCGAACTCATCATCTTTCCCAGAATCTTACATAAGTAGGACCAACACTCCTCTCTAGTAGTTATGTTGAAATACCATGAAAGAGTTCTATTTTGTTTTTTTTTTCCTTTAGCATAGATAAATGTTTATACAAACAGTGAGATGAGATATTTAGTTGCAGGAAAAAGCTAATTGGTGACAACTATACAAAACACGTAATCTTTTGTCCGTAGGATCTTACAGCCTCTCCCCTTGAATACTAAAACTTTCCATTGAGGTTTCTGCCCAATGAGTGCATTAAAAGAATTCGATGACAACATATTTTGTCACCAGGTAGGTGACATTCAGCCGAACCCTAAATAGTTGCATACGGTTTAGCTCAAGTAACCATATAAGCACTTTTTTGTTCTCCTTATCCGTCCATGCGTGTACAACCTCACCTATAATCGTTGATTGTGTAAATATGGTTCCCTTCAATACAGGAATCAATTAGCTTAGATTACGGAGGAATCCTCTCCATCTTATTAGCTTAGATTACGGAGGAATCTTCTCCATCTCATTATCTTAGATTAAGAAGAAAATTTCCCCTTCTCTTTGTACAAATATACACGTTGATGGTGAATCGACTATCGACTTTGATGACTAAAACCTCCATTTTTCACAGAAGTTCTCACAGAAAAAACGTGAAGAACTTTAATAAGGAAGTCCAATGCTGATTCAGCTAAAAATCAAAATATTATCATTGTACGAACTCTGCTAGCCAGCTAGAACCTTTGGAATATTCTCAGGGCCGTTTTAACTCATCGTCTCCAGAGTTAAAACGGCTAAAAACCTCATATATCTCAGAGGCGCATGCTTTACACCTGACGTAAAGGACAGAAAAGAACAAAATATAGGGAAGAATTTCATCATCACTCGTGTTAATGGTGTATAGGAGTTTGACCAAGAAAAACGCTAAAATCTTTGATCAGATTTGGAAGAAGTTCATCATCTTTCACCTTTATTAAATGAATTATGCCAAGTAGCAATGACGACAACAGCAATCGAGAGAATCTTGAGGTATCCTTTGTTGATTTTGCAGGGGTGATGGGTGTGAGGGACTATATTTTCTTCTCATCCTTTTGGATAGGTATTCCCATATCTAATCCCACTACCAGGTAAACTGGCTGGTGACATAAGCCCTGTACTTTGATACGGATTCTTCCCAGGCACTGTTCCTTGGTCCTTCTCCATCTTGTGGTTCCTGATCAGAGGACCAGTCACACCATATGCTACACTTTAGTAAAAAATATATTCGCCAACCGGCTCCACCCACCACCCTACCCTCTTGCTTATAAGGAGACTTCAGCCTCTACTCACTGACTGAAGCAGCAGCCTCCCTTCCCTTCTGTAGTTTCTCACATCTCCATTTCCTTTTAGGCTCTTCAACTGATTTCCCTACTCTGCACCTCTGCCTCATTATCATCAGCTACCTTTCCTCTAATACAGGAGTCTCGAGGACTCCATTCAAATCATCTCCAGGTATGGCCTCCAATTCTCGCACTTCCTCGTGTAGCTCTGGTTCGTCATGGACACCCAAGCAGAACAAACTGTTCGAGAAGGCCCTGGCCTTACACGACAAGGACACCCCTGACCGGTGGCAGAATGTTGCAAGGTATGTGGGTGGGAAATCTGCAGAGGAAGTGAAGCGGCATTACGAGATCCTTATAGAGGATCTTAAGAACATAGATTCTGGCCAAGTTCCCTTGCCCGATTACAGGTCCTAGTGGAGGCAAAGGTATTGGACGAGGAACAGAGGTAGTATATACAAGTAAAATCTTGGGTTTTGATCCTTTTGATTTCAGTTTTTCATTGTCCTCTCGTATCAACTGTTTGATTTAATTTAACCCAAAAAAAAAAAGAAAAGAGAACTGTTTGATTCTATTTCTACATGCATTTCCGTAACCATTTGATGTAAGTGGGGCCAGTAGGCCATGTCCCATCATCCTGAGGGAGCTTCCTCTCTGAGGAGATGGCATGCAAGTCATCGTGCAGCCACCGCAATTAACGGAGCAGTAAGGTCCATGAGTTGCTTTGGTTGGTAACATACCCAACTTTTATCAACCCTAAACACCCCTCTACCCCTCATAAGGCGCCCTAACTGCTGACTCTTTATTTCAGACAAAAAGGAAGTTTATCCACTCAACATCAACTTCATATGAGATTAATCGTGCTCTGCTTGGATCACGTGTCCTTCGACTACGCTTCAAGCCTCATATAAAATGGATTCACATTGTCTCCCCATATAGTCTCCCGCCTGGATTTGGGCAGGAGATTGGACGGCCCGGATAGATGGTCACCACCTGGCACTCGGAAAGATTCGAGCTCTTCATCCGAGCCGCCCCCCAGTCGACAAGCTGAGCCGACTGGGGGGTCGGCTCGGATCCCTCCGAGTGCCAAGTAGCGGTCATCCATCCAGGCTGCCCAGTCTCCCGCCCAAACCCAGGCGGAGACGATTTCTGCTCCATATAAAATACAGTAAGCTAGGCCCTAGTTTTCAATGAGGAATAGAGCCATAGAGGTGCATCGAAGGTTTTAGTTTCAGGTATCTAGCGTACTAATCATGGTTGAAACTGATTCAATACCAATCAGGTACAGAGGCAATGGTTGTACAACACATGGTTGATATAAATGAAAAATATAAAATAATCAGTATCGAATTGAGATCAGTCACCGCCCAAATCGTCATGAATCGACCAATCCGATATCAATTACAAAATCTCTTCTTTTAAAAAAAAAAAAAAAAAATTCTCTTCACATTCCTCTATGTCTTCATTATTAATTTATTAGTCTTCTTTGTCCTCATTCAATGATATTCAGCATGTCGTAAGTTCAAATCTACCTTAAACTATGGGCTGCATTATTAATTAATTATTGAAATTATTGGCAAGTTATTCTCCTATTTAGGATATTTTGGATATGCTAAGGTTTTCTATGGGCTAAGACTGCTTCTGGCTTTCTCCTTGACAGGCTTCTGAAGTATCTAAAGCTCCAGTGAAAGTGAAGCAAGGTTCATAAACTAAATTGTCGATGTGTAAAAAATGGATGCAGACGCGTGTATAAGAGAATAACTCTGCTTATGGTTCGCCTCTCTTCTTACTTTCTACTGTGGAGTTACAATCGTCTGTGAATGTAACCAGGTTGAAATCTGGAGCAATAAATCCTTATTTATGTTCGTTCCTGTTATAATCGATTATCTATTCAAAAACCTAATTTATAATTGTGTACCCCAATAGACAAACAGTAGGAAATGAGAAACCCTAGGACTGCAGATTGTACAGAACAAACTATAATTTCAGCTGAACAACATGAAATAATAAAATCAAATTCAAATCATCCAAAAAGATCAAATCTCTAAAATCCAAAGATCCATTATATACCAGTTTATGCGATTGAACATTCCTTTATCGTCACTGACGTGGATACTTGAACAATCAAATTAAATGGAAATCCAGCATGGAGGATTGAACAAATAAAGTAATACCGTAATAGCGCGATTGAATGACAGGAAATGAATATCAAATTCGTCATATATTCTTAAGACTGCTGACCTGATCGATTATAGGTGAGTTCAAACTTTCAACTCCGAAATCCCCCAAAGCAATATACTGATTTATTGAAAAGATGCATAGTAAGAAGCATCCAGATCTGTGGTCCATGGACGACGAAAAACGAACAGAACTCGGCAAAGGGAATTAGGAAGAAAACTGATGTGGCGTTTTATGTCTTGTAAAAGATATCAAGTGGCGGGAAACCATCTTCTTCAAATTGAAGCCCTGGTTCATAACTTGGCGCCCAAGAATTTCTCTTTTTTCCTTTTCATTTTCATGATTTGAAAAGAACATAGTACCTTACTACCTACTTTTAAGGTTATATTTGGAATTTTCTTTTTTTTTTTTTAAATTGAAAGAGAGAGATAGACAAATGGTGTCAACTGATCAGTTTGGCCAGTTTCGATCGAAACCAATTTGGGCCATTCCAATTTTTTTTTTTTTAATAGTTGGGATATCATTTGGCATTTAGGATCCGAACCAATTTGGGCCACTCCAACTATATTTAGTAATATGCATATAATATAAGGATAATATATATATATATCTATCTGAACATGTATAATATATATTGAAAACATTATTTTAAACAAAATTAAAAAAAATTTTAATGCATGGTTTTTCTACGGATGGTCCCAACTAACAACGGTCATCAACCCTTTTTCGACAATCTTCTGTTTTTTCTTCTCCATTACTTACTTTCCTTTGATTCATCTCTTATCTTTTCGTAAAAAAATCCTTTCTTGCCCAACTGTCGCCGGCCAAGGATGGGATTTTAGTCGACCCACCTCCCTATGTATTGGTAGAAGGGCTGACTGATCTCCAGCCCTTGGATCAGCGGCAGGAACCTCTTGCCGCGGAAGAGGATTTCAGTCCTATCTTTTCTTCCCTATGCTTCTATCTTCATCCACATAAATCTTACTTTTAAAATTGATTTCTTACGATTTTTTTCTTTTCGTTATACTTTAATAACTACAAAACGTTTGATTATTTTATATTTAAATGTTACCAGGACAAGTGTCCACATATACTTTTGGTCACTTATATGTACGTAATTGCGTACATTTGAGCTGGTTTCCAAGAATGACGAGTGGTGGTATTAAAAAAAAAAACAAGTGGTGGTATTTTTTTGTGTCTTTTTTTTTTTTTTTTTTGATAAAAATAAAATCTATTAATTAATTAAGTAATAATCCAAACGGCTTTCATGGTGATGCCTGTCGTCACCCCTCAGTATTTCTACAAAGCATAATGATTTCATGGGTGCACCACTGCACCTTCCATTATATTCCCTCCAAAGTCCCACCTCCACCCTACAATTGATATACTTTTCCCTCTTCCTTTGAACAACACTATTCCTTGTAGCTAAGTGTGTACTTGAATCAGCATACATGACATGCTTTGCCGTTGCAAACTCATTTTTAAATTTTTAGGACCCACGTCGTTGGGTATAAATACTATCGGCTTATGAGAGCATGACATGTGGTCGTTCTTGAGCCCCAATTATTTGGGGCAAAATCATTATTTCATTAAAAAGTCACTCAGGTGTACATCCGGCATTATTTGTTCAAATAAAAGGTAAATTCGACCTCACCAATTTTGGAGTTCTACTACAAATGTGTAGAGAACCCACGTCTACTTCCTAAGACTCAAATCTCGTTTATTATTCACTTTCATTTCCTATTGTTTCACATTTATTATTCACCAGGTCAGATTTTCTACAATACCAACCTCATTTATTACTTCAATATTTACTGCTCGAAGTCCTTACTTAGACATCAAAGTGACTCCTAAGCAATAAACCCAACCCCCTTTGCCCTCTTTCTTTGTCATCTGTCCGTAGATCCCATCTCGGAAGATCTTGATGGATTTTAGCAGTAATACACGCCATTATGGTCTTAGGGGCTTATTAAATCTAACCATAAATCTATGTTGGAACTCAACATGTTTTTTATTTTTCTCTCTTTTTTCTTTTTTTGTGAGATAGAAAAGCCTTGAAGAGAATTGAACTCGTAATCTCTTAATTGTAATGTATGATTTTTGCCATATGAACTGCCATCTTGGGCAAGACAACAAAATTGTTAAAAAGAAGAAAAGTGAAATTGATTTAACAATGAAAATAATAAATTTTCATATAAATTAGTAAAAATCATTGTCTAACCTATTTAAAATTATTATCATATTTAGTAATTATAATTTTCAATGCAATTTTTATTTTTACCTTTTAAATTGAAAAAACAATAATGATTATAAAGTAAAGTAAATTTTATTAACCAAATTTAAAATGATTTAAATTAGGGAAAAATATAGTTATCTCCCCTATAACTTACCTTAATGACCGTTGAACACTCAAGTTTTTAGGAAAAGACAAACAGCCCCAATTTTTAACGGTGTTAAATTTATATTTTTTGTGAACAACTCTACCCCTAAGCAACCTTCTTTCAATTCTTAAAAACTTTCCTTTTATCTCTCTCGCCCCATCCCATCTGTATCTGGCTGCTATACCCGAAAATTGGACGGTGATCAGATGTACAAGATGAAGATGGAGATTGAACACTCAGTGACTGTCGAAAGCCATTGAAACATACTGGAAAAAAAAAATCCCAAGAATCACAAGAACAAAGGGACATCTGCTGGGACAATGATGGCATCGTATTGCAAGAACTGAACTGAATGAAGAAGAAACCAAGAACAGAGAGAAAACTTCAGACCTAGACAACAGTTGTACATCGTATTGCAAGAACTGAACTGAATGAAGAAGAAACCAAGAACAGAGAGAAAACTTCAGATCTAGACAACGGTTGTAGATCTGGAAAAAATATTGTGGGATGAAATTTCAATTCCAAATCGGAGCAAAAGCCCGCTTTGATAAAAAAGAATAGAATCACGGAAATCACAGCCGAAGGCAAAAAAAAATACCAAGAAATAGGACATGACGAGAAGAGAGATAAGCAATGGATGAGGTGTGTCTCCCTCTTTTTCTGTAGTGCCAAAATTTTCGAGGAATTTTATTGTGTTCTATTACTAATCTCTCTTTCTCTACAGAAAGAAAACCATAACCAAAATGAGGATAAGAAGAAGGACGGAGGAAAGAAGAAAGATGGATCGATAAAAGCGATTTTGAAAGTCGACATGCATTGCGATGGATGTGCGAAGAAAGTGAAACACGCTATCAAGAGGTTTGAAGGTAACATCGCTTATTCAGAACCATCAGAAAAAAATGCTTAGAATATTAGAATCTGATAATAGTTCTTTTTGTTTCGTCGGATCAGCTAATGGAGCTCGAAATCTAGAGTCTAGACTATCATATTTTTACTTCCGATTCCTATTGCTTCGTCATTTGATTCGTTTTATGTTTTTTTATTTTATTTATTTATATTTTTTTTTGAATTGGTTGTTTTGCTCTGTTTGAGAAGTTCCATTGTGAACCTCTACGCACATTAGCCAATAGCCTAACATTGTCTTGTGTATTGTGTTGTTGTGTCGGTGGTGGGTGACGGTGTTGAAGATGTGAAGGGTGACTTTAGTAGTAACAAGCTAATGGTGGTAGGAAAGATGGACCCAACGAAGCTCTGTAAGAGGGTAGAGCAGAAGACGAAGAAGAAGGTTGAACTCATATCCCTCTTGCCCAAGAAGGACAAAGACGGTGGAGCCGGCGGGGGTGATGGAGACAAGAAGATGGAAGAAAAACCGGCGAAGAAGCCAAATGACAAGAAAACCAAACAGGTACCATTTTTACGCTTGCTGCCTATATTCTGGACTCTGCTCCATGTTTCTAATATCTTACCTTCAAATCTCTTGACAGCGCGTTTCACTTTCGAGCTCTTTGGGTTTTTTTCTTTCTTTCTTTCTTTTTGGTGAAGAGAAAGCCCACTGCCATCGTCTCCTGCACTCCTTGTTTTTTTTTTTTTTTTAGTTAATCACCCTTATAAAGGGTTAATTTGATCATTAAGAAAATATTGGACTTTCACCGTTAGCATCTAATGGAATATTCCAAACAGCGTGGGTCTATTTGTATTTTAATAAAATTTTTAAGGAAGATATTTGTCTTTTCCTAAAACTTGAGTGTTCAACTGTCATTAATGTAAGCTACATGGAGGTAACTATCTTTTTCCCTTTAAATTAATAACACATTAATTGTGTTTTATAATGATTACATACAAATGTTTCATTTTTTTTTTTAAGCTTGAATATTTTGACTTCCTCTCTCTTTATTTTTCTTACAATTAAACTGAGGCTGAAGAATTTTCAATAAAATTTGTAATATTTAAGTATATTATATATAATGGATAATGGATAATTGATATATGGGTGGATGGATGCCCATTTCCTACTAGTGGTGTCAATTTCACATTCAACAAATGAGTTTGGATTTCGTAGATAAAATGTTCAATTTTTTAAGCCAAGTTTTTGTTTTTATCGACATATTGAAACGAATTTGATGATGTTAATTCCTATTAACTGGGCAATCTTTTTGGTTTTGATTGGTTGCAAGTGAAAATTAAAAGGAAAAGTTATCAAAATCTTCAGACTTAAAAGGAAAACATACGTAAACGTTATAGTACACAATAATCACATGGCTACGTAATTAATTTCAAATCATTCCCTTACTTTAAAATTTAAAATAAAAATTATATCTAAAAGATAACATTATTAAATTATATTAAGAAAATTAAAAAGTTTATACAATCATTTTATAAAAATTGTCATTTTAAATTTGAAAATTTCAACTTCCTTTCTTGTTGGAAAGAAATAATTATTCTTTTTTCAAAATAAGGGAAATGCTACTTAATCATGTGCCATTCAAGTTTTGGAATTTCTTTATATCTATCTGTTTTTTTTCTCTTTAGAAAATGTGATTGGACTTTGGAAAGTTATAAGAAGCTGCAGGATGGTGGTGGATGTGATTCCAGTCCATGAATTGAGCACAAAAAAAATATAAAAAAATCCTTAGGATGAATTAAATGATATCTTCCAAATATTGATTTAAGCACCCAAAAGAAATCAGATGTTGATTGAACTTCATTGGTGGGCTGTGTCACCTAATGGTATATAATGCTTTTGGACTAAAATTTACCTATATGAATAATAAGGTTATGCAAGCAACATATTCACAATGTATGAGCACTATGCAAGTTGAAGAGGCAGCTTGTATATGTGGATGACATTTTCTAAACATAGTTGATAAGGAATAAATGCAAATTGTCGATGTTGGGGTTATGTCTTGTATTCTATGGAGTCTACGTAATTAATTGAACTTATTTTTATAACTTATGCCGGGTTAAAGACCATTAGATTGTACAAAGGTAATTATAATTGTGTAGAAGTATGGTTTTCTTTGAGACCCTATTCCTTGTCTTTGTGGGGTTCTATAAAAAAAAACATAGAGAGAAGAGAAAAAGGGGCAAATAGGATCATTTTGTGAGGTGAAGGGAAGCGTAGAGGTTTTTTTAGTAAACAATAAATTCTTAAATTCTCTAAGGTGGATGGAAGCATTCGGCGTTAGAAACTGAATCATGGTAAATCTTCGTATTTGTACTTTGTGTCATTATTTGTTTAACTCTTCTTTCTTGCTTTCGCTGTCATCTCAATGGTTAAGAGTCACACGAGACCAGAATTCAAACCTTTGTCCTTTACCTTCCCTCCCCCTTTTAGGGAGTTTCCTTCTCCAAGAAGAGAGATGGAATCCATGTAAAAATTTATTTTTATGCAATTCTACGAATAAAGTATTTTCATCACACGCTAGTCCAATTTGCTTAATTTGGTGGACAATAGACTTCAAAGTCCCTAGAATCAACTACAGGGATAAAATAAAAGTACTAAAATTTTCTAAACCACTATATGGAAATCTTTTTTCAAGGATTCAAGTGTGCACTTGCTCGTTGAATCAATTTTTTTACAAAAGGAAAAAGAAAAATGGTTCTCTGAATGATGGAGTGAGACTAGTTCTTCGTTCCTTTTCTCGTGTTCTTCCTTGTCTTTGTACTGAATTATTTATTGTCGCTCGTATCCATTGATGGACAGTACCACTCAAAGAACCCTCTTCCAAAATTAAAATAACAAAAGATAATGATAGAGACTGTGAAATGATAGTTTCTTCCACTTGTCTGTTATATGGGAAACTAACAAAATATGTTGCTAATGTCATTTGGTATCTTTCCTGTCCATTTGGGCTTTGATGTTTTTAGATTCGGCAATAAGGTAGACAGAAATATGGACCTATATGACCAACGGTGCAATTTGGCAATTTGGCCGTTTGGCTACGGGAATACCAATCAAATTACAATTCAAATTAGATTTTTAATTCTTATGTCAAATATAAACATCTGCAGAACTACATTCTGGCAGTATATCCTAACTTTTTCCAAAACATATATATTGTACTTTCGCCCAAACACTTTTATGGATTAGGACGAACCAAAAGAGAAACGTCATGGATTTACATTTTTATTCTTGGTTAATCTCTATCACAAGACTATCACGCGGTTTTGTCTGATAGAGATTGATTGTCGTGTGATAGAGATTGACACCTCAAGTAAAAGCTCTCTCTATTTATGAAATTCTTATTCTATTTCGTATGCACGGAATTTCCCATAATACCATTTTTTTATTACGAATTTCTTCTTTTATCTCCTTTTGGCTTGAGGTGTCATATATAGCCCTTTTGATACAACTTAGAGTCATTAAGATAGAATTTTTTTTTTTTTTAATAAGTGAGTGGGGGTCAATATGGATTTACATTTTAAGCAATGTTCCCTTTGATTAGGTTATTTTTTTATTGAGAAATGTTTTCTAGTCTATCTCACAGGAAAAGAGACCCATTGTCTTAGAAGTTTTCTTAATATCCACAAAACCCTTTTTTTTTTTTTTTAATTGCTTCCCGAGATAACTCATCCCCTCCATTTTTTTTTTTTTTTTTGGGTTGGTGGGGGGGAGGATCAATGAAGAGGAAAGAACAGTTAAACTCATAAATAGATAATCATGGATTTGCATGCAGTCCATCATGGATGTATAAGGTGTATCCTATAACAAAATATGTATCACTTAATAGGTTTGGCCTTTTGATCATGGATTGTAGTTTGGGGCTAGACTGTTGGGATTTTAGTCTTACACCAGTTGCCAAATTTTCTACAGTCTAGTCCCCTTATGGTTATACTTGTGGGAGTCCCTTCCACGTAGCTGATTAGACGATTGTGTTAAGATAGTCCTCAAGGTCCCATTGTTAACTTATACTTAGTTTTAGTGCAGAACAGGTTCATATAATTGCAAAATAAAGTTTTCAAAAACTCAAGAACTATAAAAGGTGTTTGGACGTATCCAGATTGTTTAAAAAATAAAAAATGATCCATAGATATATATAGAATAATTGTTTATAAATAAAAACATTTATGGGAGGGTATTGATTGAATTTGGAAATAAAATATGGCATGTGGTTAATTCACAAGATGTACAATTGATCCCGTTAACAACTAACTATTTATTTTGAAAGAGGTATATATATATATATATATATATATATATATATATATATATATATATATATATATATATATATATATATATATATATATATATATATATATAGAAGAGAGAGGGGGGGGGGAGGAGAGAGAGAGAGAGAGAGAGAGAGAGAGAGTAATTTGATTCAGATTGAAAGATCTAAAAGAGTTAGGGGAAGAATTAAGATGGCTCTAGGGGAAGTGGTGAAGAAAAACATATATAGCTTAGGTTTTGCTTCAAGTATGACATCGAACAAAACTGATTGGCGGACAAGAATCCATATAACTGACCTCATTTAATTGGAATAAGAGTTTGTTATTGTTGTGGTTTAGGAAGTAAAGTGACACTGGCAATACTATGATAGACAAATTAATCGAATGAACTCTTCGAGTATGATTTTGAATAGTATTAATTGGAGGGCAATAATCAATGTAATCGACCTTATTTAGTTGGGATAATACTTTATTGTTTGTTGTTATATACATATATATAGCCATAAAAGCATAAATTTGGGTGGCTCTCATTGGCCTTCAGGTTGGTATTGGATGGATTGAGATCCTCTCCAGTCCGTCCAGTTCGTCCAGCCACGAACGGTCAGACTGGATGTAGAAGACACGCATACCAATACATTGGGGGCATGTCTTTAAAATCCAATCCATCCGTTCACGATTGAATAGACTGAATGACTAGAGACGATCTTTTTCCCTATTGGGTTGGGTCAGTTACTCGTACGGATCAAATGTGATTCCCTTCTAATGGTGGAATGTCTATTAAGGGTGAAGATCCCTTGGTTTTGTTTGTAGCTATACGCAATGCAAATATTAGCCTTTTGCAGTTGCACATTATGCACTATTTTCAGGAAAAGAACTCTGTTGCTCGTCTAGCAAAGCACACAGCTAGCGTGCAGAATTATTTTACTTGGACTCATTGTCATGATTTTGGGGTTAGGAATGTGGTGTGGGATGCCTCTAGACGTCCATGTTTTTTATTTTGTTAACTTCCCTTTGGGCAGATTTATTTAATGTTTTTTTAGCCATGTTGGGTTGGGCCTACAAGTCAACATTCTGTAGAGCCCAATCTCGCATCTTCTCATGTTTGAGCGTAATTTAAAAGCCCATTCTACGGGATTGGGTCAGGATGTGCTGGTCCAGGACCGGTCTATGTTTCGTGCCAGGTGTGCTGGTCCAGGATTGATCTTTCTCCTTTAGATTTACAGCAAACGGTAAGAACTAGTCATTAGTCCTCACGGATTGAGATAGTCTCCCGTCCGTTCAGTTCGTCTAGCCATGAACAGATGGACTAGAATGAAAGAACACACATACCAATACATTGAAGGACGCGTTTTGTAATTTTAGTCCATCCGATCACTGTTGGACGACTGGACGGAATAGAGACTATCTTTTTCCCAATTGGATTGATATAGTTTCCAGTCTGTCCAGTCGTGAATGGACGAACTGGAATCAAAGGACGCTCATACCGATACATTGGGGGCGCGTCTTGTGATTTTCAATTCGTCCGATCATAGCTGGATGACTGAACGGATTGGAGACGGTCTTTTTTTCCCAATTGGATTGAAATCGTCTCCAGTCTATCTAGTTCGTTCAATCATGAACAGACGGACTAGAATCAAAGGATGCCCATACCAATATATTAGGGGAGGAGAGGCGTGTCTTGTGATTTCAATCCTTTCGATCACAGCTGGATGGACTGGAGATGAATTTTTCCTAGTCAGATTGAAATCGTCTCCAATTTGTCCAGCCGTGAAAGGACAGATTGGAATCAAAAGACATGCATATTAATACATTGATATATTAGGGGGCATGTCTTTTGATTTCAGTCCATCCGATCATGACTGGACGATTGGATGGACTGGAGACAATCTTTTCGTCTGTCCAGTTCGTCCAGCCGTGAAATGTCGAATCCCGTGACAGCACTATTTTGGCTGGCTGGCCGGTCGAATCCTATGAGAGGGTTGGAATCTTGGAGCCCTAGGACCGTCATCACCGTTTCACAGTCGAATTATGGCCTTGGTATTTCTGTTTCGTGGGTCACACGTAAAACCCTAAACCCTAGCGGCGTTTTCTCATCCTCCTGCTAAACACCAAAGCTCCATTCTTTAAAACATGGATTCGAAAAATTTCTTCGTTCAAAGAATTATGTATGTTCTTTGTTAACAGACCAAGCTGATATTTTTAATGTCAGCCATGGCTGCGTTAAGGATATCATCCTGCGTTGCAGTTGCTGCAGCCGTCGGTTCTATCTCCTCATTTGCTGATCACGTGTACGCTGATGGCCCATTTCGCTTCTCTCCGTTCTCGTCGTCTCCATCGACAGGGCAGGCTGCTCAAACGACTCCTCCTAATGTAGAATCGAAGCCGGCGACCGAAGAGCGAAAAACCAGCTCCTCTGGATTCGATCCCGAATCATTAGAAAGAGGTGCCAAAGCCCTTAGAGAGATTAACAGCTCTCCATATGCCAAGCAGGTGTTTGTTATTCTGTTCTTTTGATTCGGCTGGCTAGTATTTTGTTTGGAACTATATCTGAATTCTGGAATTCGGTGCCTCTACATTTCGTTGTTTTCTTCAGGTTTTTGAAGTAATGAGAATGCAGGAAGAGAATCGTTTGGCCGAATTGGCGGTTGAGCAAGGCCAATTTCAAGCCGTCCAAAAGCAAGCTGAAATTGTGAGTGGTTTTGATCTCGCTAACTTGCTGCACTTAATAACACTGTTAAGTTCATATTCAAATATGTTCAAATTGCAATTACAAAACTATAGTTGATAGCAGGTTCGCCGAGGTTAAAAATCAACTCATTCAATATTAACACAATTTAAATACTTTTATGTGAGCAGTTAAGTTAGTCTATGTGTATGTATGTTTCTGGCTGCTGCTGGTGGCCGGATCACCTGCTGGTACTAGAAGAGTAACGCTCTTTGGATGACAAGTGTCCTCTTGGGTTAACGGAGCTAACTTCCGTTAGCTAAAACAATCCCATTTTTAATTCCAATATTTAGGTAACCAATTTGGTAGTTTATTTCTTACGATTTTTTAATAGTAAGTAATCCATTTGATAGTTTATCTTTTTAATTCCACCTCCTGTTTAATGGTAAGTTAAATGATTTGATAGTTTATCTCTCGTGATTTTTTTTTAATTTCTATTTTCTTTTATCAATCCAAACTAGAAGAATTGAAAGATGAACATCCTTACGTAAGCACAGGATGATCGAGTCAACGGAGCTTCATCGCTCATCCCATTACGAAAAGAAAGAAAAAAAAAATTCCCTCTTCTCTCTCCAACTCTCTCTTTTTTTTATTTTTTTTTGGATTTTGTTATTTTTATTTCTCTTTTCCTTGACATTAGATAATCAAGAAGTTTCAAAATTTTATCACTTCAAGGAAAGGATTTCTAAAAGATACCCAACTCAATCCCCAGATTATCGGTTGCTACTGTATACTAAATGTTGAATGTTGGTTACATATTGCATGTAATGTGTAATTCATCATTAAAATGATTAAATCTCTTTTTTAATCACATCTGGTTTGTCAATCAAGTTGGGACTCTCTCTGGTTCATCATTTCGTAGTCCAATGAGCTCACTTCACTATTCTAGTCCTGTTTATCTCTTCATGGTTCATACTTTACTATCCAAGTCTTGATCAATTGGAAATAAAGAAGCTTGTACTCATATTCGATTTCAAGCATAAGCAAAAATGGAGGAGATGGCAAAGATCAGTAAATAAGTATTGTACACAATAAGGAAATATGATTTTTGATTAAGGAAAGTTATTTTTTTCAAATAAAAATTACCAATTTAATTCGTTCACCATTAAAATAGAAAGTAATGGATAAAAAGAAAATAGATTTTACAAAAAAGAAATAAATTAAAAAATCGTGAGAGATAAACTATCAAATCGCATAACTTACCGTTAAAATAGGAGGTGGAATTAAAAAGATAAACTATCAAATCAATTTACTTACTATTAAAAAATAGAGATAAACTACCAAATCGATTATTAAATAATGGAATTAAAAAATAGAGTTGTTTTAGCTAACTGAAGTTAGCTCCGTTAACCCAAGATGACACTTGTCATCTAAAGAGTGTACTAGAAGAGTAACAACTCTTCTAGTACCAGCAGGTGATCCGGACTCCTGCTACAGGGCCACATATTATAATTTTGTCCATTTAACTCCACATGTCTAACATTTAATGGAATCAAGTACTTGAGTTAACCATGCGTTGAATTGTATTTTCCTTTTTGATCTTTCTCACCGTTGTTGAATGGGTTTCTTTTTATTATCTATTACTTTCTTTTCCCCTTACAATGAGCTATCTTGTCTTCTCAGGAAAAGCAAAGAAAAATGGCTGAAGAACAAAGAAATCTAGTACAACAACAAGCACAAGTAAAGGCACAAATGGAACGCAATAAAGATGAGCTGGCCAGGAAAAGAATGCAGGTGGCTGTTGTTGCTATTGTTACTAAGGATTTTAATTCAGTAGTTTGCCAGACCAACACTAGAATGGTTGTGTTTTATAAAGAAATCCTTCTACCTGCCATTTATCCATGCCTCATTATGTTCTGCAGGCAGATCACGAAACCCAGAGGCAACATAATGCTGAAATGGTTAGAATGCAAGAGGAGTCTTCCAATCGAAAAGAACAAGCTAGACGTGGCACAGAAGAGCAAATCCAAGCTCAGCAACGCCAGACCGAAAAAGAGAGAGCTGAGATAGAACGAGAAACAATAAGAGTCAAGGCAATGGCTGAGGCAGAAGCTCGGGCCCATGAGGCTAAACTGACAGAAGACCATAACAAGAGAATGCTTTTAGAACGGATTAATGGTGAAAGAGAGAAGTGGCTTGCTGCCATCAATACAACTTTCAGTCATATTGAAGGTATATTATGGCTGAATTTTAAAATTTTATTTTCAGTTGATTTCAACTTCATACGAGTAAACAAGGTAGTCTGGACTCTGGAAGAATTTGGGCTTGTATCAAGATTTTGATGATATCATGGTTCAACGATCTGACCAGTAAATGCTTAAAATTATGATCTGCCTGAGTTGTACTGATATAGGAAATCCAATTTAACTATCATCTGAATTCACGTGGTTTAAGCCACATTAAGATTAGGGGTACAGGTTAATTGCATCCAATATTTTAAATTCCAAAGTAGCCTGGCTAATTTGTGCCCATACTGGATATTGGGTGCTCTAAGTCAGTGTTGAACTCTAAAATTTAAACTTGCATTCTATTCTCAATCAATTCTGGTTGGCAAGCAATCTTAGTATCAGTCTTGCCTTACTTACAATAGTTGTTTACAATTAAAATATTAAAATATATCTTGTGCTGAAATTGTATATTTATTTTAATTTAGGAAGACTAATGTGGTTGGGTGGAAGGCTTAGTTGGGTTTGAGTTGGACACAAGAATTTATGCAGTTACATTTATTAATCTGTAATACAGTTTTTATTTATGAAACGTGTGGAAGATCTTGTGATGATCACTGTTCAATTGCTACTTGTAGGGGGTTTCAGGATTTTATTAACAGATCAGAGTAAATTGCTTATGGCCGTTGGTGGAGCTACTGCATTAGCTGCTGGAATTTACACAACCAGGTATACAAGCTCATCTTCACCTTGCATCATTTGTTTATTCTAACTTCATTTGGCAGCAGCTATTATGAATTTTAATTATGTGTCAGGAATGTAACTCCTTTGTAAAATAATTTTCATCTGGTATTCTGGGTACAATAGGTTTTATTGTTTAACAGGAATTTGACACCATCGGTAGTCTTAACTCTTAAGATAGCCATTTAGTTTTATGGGTACTAAAGAAATACATGTCAGGGTGCGTGTTTGATAATGACTTGTGGTATGACCTGTACTTTATATTTGTTGGAACCAGCGAAATTTTTTCTCTTTCAAATAACTTGATTTGGTAAAAGAAAGGGGTACAAATCAGACTGAGGTCATGAGTTCATTCTCTTGTTATTATCTCCTTTTTTTTTTAATCTCTTGTGCTTGGTTGGTAAGGTGGGTAAATTTCTTCTCCCATGGTTTGTAGTTGTGTGGTTATTTCTTTATTCAAGGTATCATAATCGGAATGTACCACAATGTGCCTCTTATTTCTTTATTTCTTTTTAAATACTTACAGAGAAGGTGCTAGAGTAACCTGGGGTTACATCAACCGGATGCTGGGTCAGCCTTCGCTTATTCGAGAATCATCTATTGCAAAATTTCCTTGGTCAGGGACTGTTTCTCGTGGTCTTAAGAAGGTGTTGAATTATGATACCGGTGTGCAACATACAACCTGCTTTGGCAATATTATTCTTCACCCTTCATTGCAGAGGAGGATTGAGCAACTTGCTCGGGCTACAGAAAACACCAAGTCTCATCAGGCACCCTTTCGCAATATGCTTTTTTATGGGCCTCCTGGGACTGGTAAAACTATGGTTGCAAGGGAGATAGCTCGGAAATCGGTATGATATTCTCTTGCAAGTTTATTTTAATCCCCCTCCTGGTGCAACATGTTTGTTGTGCATGACAGCAGGACATTGGAAAGAAAAGTGAGATAGGCCTTTTTGCAGTTGTATTTAGCTTTCTTTTGGTATTTACTTAGATTCTAAAACAGGATTTTCCTGGTCAAGTAGGAGTTATTAGTAGTGGTGCAGGACAGATTTGGGAATTTCAGAAAGCTATCCTAAATGGGTGGTAGGAAGACTGGGAAGGTATCCAACTCATATATCTCATGACACAGGCAGAAATTCTAAACAAATACAGCCATAAATAATAAAATTAACAAATCGTAAGTGCGGAATTTCATGCTAGTATGGAAAGGAAAATTTGATAAAAGAAATATGATAGATCAGTACCTTCCTTCGCTGTCCCGCAAGTTAGGATGCTGTGAATAAGTGCTAAATCACTACCTAACTCTGAAGAATGCGTCTTCAATGCCTCTTTGTTGTTGGTGGAAAAGTATTCAAGGTGTTTGGGGGCTGAAGTTGAGACAAGAATTGAGAAATTTGGGACTGATACAAGTGCTGGTTTGCTGTAAGTACAGAGTTTGAAAGGAGAAGAGTGGAGAAGAAGAAAGAAGAAGAAATTAATATAGGGAGTTTTTGGACATTCATACAAGGGGTGCCTTCATAAATCTGGGAGACATTGAATTATTAATATTATTCATGCATAATTGTTATGTGTACTGTTAGTGGGTTGGAGAGTTTAGTTCATTTTGTTCTTCATATAAGGAGCACACCTACTAATGAAAAGAATGATATTTTCCTCTATTAGTATGAAAGTAAATTTTGTTCAGGTTAATTACTATAAATGTCAATCTTCAAGTGGAATAGAAGTGGAGCATAAGTCATAAAAACCACTAGTGTTTGATGAAATAAGGGAGAAGAATCGGACTTGTGAAGAATGTTCAGAGGGATGCAAGGAAAGAATTTGAGAGGCGGCCAGAATATTTGGAGAAGAGTAGCTGATTGTGATTATAGAAAATCATCATTTAATACGGAGTGTGTTTAGACTTCAGATGGGATAAATTTTAGGAGTTTCCTGTTGGAACTTGGAAGTGAGGGCCTGTCTGTCCATTGACCTCGGAAATGAACTGAATCATCCGACACATTGTTCAAGGGAGTGTGAGAGATTTTCATTATGTTATGGGGAGGGAGATGCATTGGTTATTAATTTCTGGTTGAAGGGGGTATGGCTGCAGTAATTGGCTGTTCCTGTTGGGGACTATACAGCCAGACAGACATAAAGACTCCCCACCTGAATTTTCAAGTCAGAGATTATCATTCTAGAATATCTGTTCCACTGGGCCCTGAGATTGGCTAATTCATTGTGGATGATCTTCCTGAATTTGGGATTGGGAAGTAGGTCACATAGAGAAGGGTGGTGGGAGAGAGGGAGGCCATACAAAATTGGCTGCATCTGCTTCATTTAGAAATGTAAATTTGTTTGTCAGATGTAATGCTTTTTCTAAATTTCAATGTACCCGCATTTTAGATTTTTCTCTCTGGCATTGATAAGTGATTTTTTTTTATAAAAGGGAATTTGTAAAGGTGACAGTATATGACTTCTTCCTGCTGGCATTGAATGACATCTTACAGGGTCTGGATTATGCCATGATGACAGGGGGAGATGTTGCACCTCTGGGCCCTCAGGCTGTGACAAAAATCCATCAAATATTTGATTGGGCTAAAAAGTCAAAGAAAGGCCTACTGCTCTTTATTGATGAAGCTGATGCTTTTCTCTGTGAGTAAGTTATCATCTTCTTGACATGTTGTCCAATTTATAATTTTCCAAAGTTGCAGCAGTTTTATTTCTTGGTTAAAGCAATTTAAAATTGCATTTCTAGGCAAGTTTCTCTTTCAGATGCATGGACAAAAAGTTTTATATGATCCGTTTATTCTGTGCAAATCATGAGCTTAAAAAAATGCTAAGATGGGAGCCATTGATTAAGTATCAAGTTAGATTTAGTTACACTGATTTAATATTAAATAAAGTGAATTAGGTGTGTGTACTCAGTAACATACAACCTGACACACATTATAGAATTTGGTATGGGTAAGTTATCAACATTCAACCTGATTCACATTATACAATTAGTATTTATGGTGTAAACAAGGACAGGTAATGGTTTTATGGAATCGTCTTGAAAGCCACATAAATTTGTATAGGGAAAAATAGGCAACTTCCAATTTAATTTTCTGGATGTTTCTTTATCTTGGTCAATTGTGCAATTAGCACACTTGGATGACATTATCCTATCAAATGGTTGAATTCCTTTTCTTAATTAACCATGCCCTGATATGATTCCGTCTCGTGTTAAACGAAAAAAAAAGACAGATTACAAAAGAATATATGAAAGATTTCAATTCCATGAAATATTTCTGCCGAACAAATAAAGCCAGAAGGAGATGGCAAAGGAAAAGTACCATAGAAATTTCTAGATTCGCCTTCCATATCCTCTAAGTAAGATGGTTGGTCAGGTTGGTCCTGTTCCTTGCCTATATTCATGGACAGTGAGCTTTTTATGGTTTTTGCCAACTGAAATTTTGTAAATAGTAACATTTTTCTAAACATTGGTAACAAAGTATCACCGATGTTTCATGGTGATGAAGAATTTGATCTCATCAGAATCCATTTGTATGAAACACTTTCATTACATGTCCTTGTTGTATTGCAGGCGTAACAGCACTTACATGAGTGAAGCTCAGCGAAGTGCTCTTAATGCATTGCTGTTTCGAACTGGAGATCAGTCTAGGGACATAGTACTTGTTCTGGCCACTAATAGACCAGGTGATCTTGATAGTGCAATCACAGATCGCATTGATGAGGTGATTGAGTTTCCACTCCCCAGAGAGGAGGAGCGTTTCAAATTGCTGAAGCTCTATTTGAATAAATACCTTTCCAATGAAGAGAAAACTGAATCCTTGTGGGAATCGTTGTTGAAGAAGAAACAGCAACAGAAAATAACTGTAAAAGACATTTCTGAGGATGTGATCCGTGAGGCTGCCCGGAAGACAGAAGGCTTCTCTGGTAGGGAGATAGCAAAGCTTATGGCCAGCGTTCAAGCTGCAGTGTATGGGCGTCCAGACTGTGTTTTGGATTCCCAGCTTTTCAATGAAATCGTAGACTATAAGGTTGCAGAGCATTACCAGCGTATCAAGCTTGCAGCTGAAGGTGTTCAGCTAGCTTAGAGATTTATTCCGTTACTGAGATGATTCTTACTGGGTGGAAGAGTGGCCTCCATACAATACTTCATCTACATGATGCAAAATTTTGTTTTTTTTGTTCTCCTTGTTTATTCCTTGTATGGGAATATATAAATTATATTTGGTCGTTTCTTTTATCAGGATATATAACACCATTGAGGGGGAATTTTTTCGCATAATTCTCTCTTCTCCCTTGTCCTTGTGGGTCTAAAGCGATACTGTTTCGTGCAGACTTATTTGTGCATTGTGGGAGATTGCTCCCCCTAGTGGTGGAATCCCTTAAATTTATTAAGGAGGCACTAATTCGGTTAGCCTTATTTTTTAATTTTCAAGTGTTAGTTTCGGTCTTTTATGGCTCAATAGGATTGTGGTAATTTTCCTTCAATCCAGTTTGATTGTTTATGCGGTGCTGTGGCTAGAAAGGGAAAGAGATTGAAGAAAGAGGGTAGGAGATGATGAATGTTCTTAGTTTCATTTAACCTATTGTGATAGGTACTGTCAAAGACCATCTTGACGTAATCCCTGACCTAAATGTTTGGTGAATCAGAATGGACCACCCTGGGGCAGCCTGTAAACTTATTGGGCCTAGACTGGGCTTGGACCAGCTAGTAATAACTTGGACCAGATGGCAATAAATTGCCACCCACCCAGACATGTAGTCCTCGTGGGAGACTGGAGGCCGGCCACTACACAAAAATGCCATAGGTTATCCTAACTCAAAACTTAACCTTCCTATGACTCCTAAGAGTGTGTGGAGGTTACCATGTGCGGAGAGAATCCAGACTCAATTTCTACTTCTTACTATTGAAATCTGGCCCCGGTCAACATTAGGACTAAACTCTCTCTCAACCCCACATATGTGATAGGTAATGTCAAACACTATCTTGACACTATGCCTACCCTAAAACGTTGGATGAATCAGGCTGGACCAGAGAAAGACCTCAGATCCCGGGGCAGCCTGTAAACTTATTGGGCTTGATCTAGACTTGGGCCAGTTGGCAAAAAAATTGCCACCCACCCAGAGACGTAGCCACTTTCTTAGGAGACTTAAAGGCGGCACAAAAATGCCAGAGGTTAGGACTAACTCGAAACTCATCTTCCCTAGGACCTTACGTAGGTGGGTCCGGTATTAAAAAATGACTACCAGTGCGAGATTCACAACCCATCAGCGGCTCCCAAAAGTGTGGGGAAGGAAGAGAAGACTCAGGAAAGACCGGAGGGGCCACGGTCAACTTTAGGACTAAAATTTCTCGCACCCACATATATCTCTCTCAAAAACCAAGCCAAAAGACACCTTAAAACAATCAGGATCACGCTCTCCCTCATAATTCGCCACCCTCTAGAGTATAAATTAATCTCGCACGTCTCTGCCATTTTCAACATACATAAACAAAGAAAGATCCACCAAAAAAGATCCAAACAATCGATCAGTTTCTTTAGATTTGAAAGTCAGAAAACAAGCAAAAGCTAAAAACAACTAAAGAAGAGATGGCAAAAGGAACAGCTACCTACGTTCTGGTCTTGGCATTGGTCTCAGTATTTCTGCTGGACTCTGCTTACTCGGACGTAGGAAGAAACCTGGACTATGCACATCTACAAGCAAAACAGGCAATGGGAGCAGCCAAGGATACAGCAGGTCAAGCCATTAACAAAGGACAAGATGTCGTGAAGGACGCCGCCGGAAAGGTTGCCGGAAATGCACAGTCCGTCAGCAACAAAGCTAAAGACGTCATGGGGTTGGTTTTTATATATCATTCTCATTTTCTTCTTTTTTTTATTGAAATTTTAATCTCACATCAATTATCAAATGGGTTAACGTATTTTTTTATATATTTGAGAATCTCTTCACTTATTGATTCGAATTTTTTGAATAAATTTTTTTATAATTCTAGTGATAATTGAGTTTGATTTTTCTTGATTTTTTGCAGAGACGTTGCTAGCGGGTATAATAGAAAGCGAGCTCCATCAACCGCACCGGTGGTAGCACCATAGGATCGCATAAGGTCTTCACCTATGCAAGTGATGTTTGATGGGGTCCTTATAACCTCAAGTTTGTGGTTTTCTTTATGTTAATCGACAATAAAGCTATCTGGGATGTAAAAGTTCCTTGTCTTGATGTTAGCAACTGATTTCATAATTTTTGCTTCAGAAAATGCAATAATTTTGTATATGTAATTTTTAGTGTTGATAGTTAATAAAATAACGTCTTGGTATTATTATTATTATTATATTTTTTTGGGTAAGAAGTTTTAACATCATTAACTGCAGTAAATTTGGTCTCGCGCATTGGTAATTCAACAACAATCTTACTAGAAAAAATAATTAGAGAAATTGATAATTATTTTTTACCCACAAAAATTATTATTGTTGTTTTCTTTATGTTTTTTTTTGGGTGGTTAAATATTTTGGGTGGTTGTTATTATGTAACAACTAACAATAGACTTGTGAAATATTTCCAAAATCCCAAGAGAAATCTGAATGATTCATTTTTATGGGTTTTTAATCTAAACCATATATTTCTGTTCAAAGTTGGGAGAGTAATGATAATATGTAGAAAGAATAGTTCACCTACATGAACTTGTATCCTCATTGGGTTTCCATCACCGTCTATATCCATTGGGTCCTATACCACATCGATGTGATGAGATCCCATGGAGAGTACATGTACATGCAGGTGATCCGAACTCATGTATATATAGAGTATTGATATGCTTGCATGGACATACAAAAGATGCATGCCAATACAAATGGAGGCATTTGATTGAACTAGATCACTTGTGGCTACTCTAAACCATGTTTTCTCTATCCAAAAGTCATAATAGACATATTATCTGTTCACATGGCATAATAGATACCTTGTGACATTTAAAAATTAACAGACTGTTGTGACAAAAACAATTCGCCTATTATTATTAGGGTTAAGTTAACTTGGACGAGCTATCTAGATAAGCTTGTTAAAACGGTTTAGGTTCTTTTCACGTGGCGAATCAGATGACACCTAAATTTTGTGGGCAGATAAATTTCAAAGTGGGCAGTCTATGCATTGAGTTTCATCCCAAATGAAGTTCTTCAAATGGTAAAATAAAGCTTTGAAATCCAAGTACTACATGAGGGTGCTCAGGCATACACGGGTAACTGAAGTATACAAGGATGCATACCCATACAAAAGATGTTATTTGATTGAATTTGATTCAAGTTAAAAAAACACAAAAAGATAGAAATGAAGAATATTTTATCTCAAAACAAGGAATCAACTACAAGATAACAACGGTCATATTGGACCACTTAACTCAGAGAACCACTTAACTCGAGGTCTCTTAGGGACTTACTCACCCAAGTATGAGACTCACTTACCATTAGAGGACTTCTACTCATTAAGGTAAGGGTGTCAACAGGCCGGTTTGGGCCGGGTTGGGCGGGCTGAGAAGGGGGGGGGTGTAAAAAACCCCCACCAAAAACACACCAATAAAAATTTCGGGGGGGGGGGGGCGCGGGAAAAAAAAAAAAAGGGCGGGGGGGCGTGGGTTGGTTTTATATTGGGGTGGGTTTTTTTAGGTGGTTTGGGGGTTGGGGGGGGGGGGGGTTTGGGTGGTTTTTATAATAAAAATAAAAAAAAAAAAAAAAAAAAAATAAAAAAAAAAAAAAAAAAAAAAAAAAAAATAAAAAAAAAAAAAAAAAAAAAAAAAAAAAAAAAAAAAAAAAAAAAAAAAAAAAAAAAAAAAAAAAAAAAAAAAAAAAAAAAAAAAAAAAAAAAAAAAAAAAAAAAAAAAAAAAAAAAAAAAAAAAAAAAAAAAAAAAAAAAAAAAAAAAAAATAAAAAATAAAAAAATTTAATATAGGTTTAATAAATAGGGGGTTAAGGTTTTTTTTGTTTGGATAAGGTGGGATGGGGTGGGGAAGGAAAAAGGGAAATAAAAAAAAACAAACCAAAAAGACCCCTTGAGGGGTGGGAGGGGTGAGGGGGGGGGGGGGGAGGGGGCCGGCGCCGGGGGGGGGCGCCGGCGGGGCGGGAATAAGGGGAACCCACCCCAAACACAAAAAAAAAAAAAAAAACCAAAAACCAAAAAAAAAAAAAAAAAATTATATATATATATATAGCCATTGGAATGTGACATTTAAAATATGGTCATGAGAAAATAGTTGTTGGAAAATATCTTGAAAATTGAAACTCATCAAATACTTTAACTGCATCAAAATAGATGCTGAAATTTGACATATGACTACTCAAATAATACTAATACCTTTCTATCCAACAATAAGAATTGCCACATTATCCCACAATATGTCTAAAATTGGTGGCCACCCTACTAAACTTATATTGCTTATTAGGTATGCTCATCTAAAGCAACTTTTGTTCATCTTAGATGATTTCAAATTCCTATTGGTTCTTTCTACCAAAAAGTTTGGATGTTTCATTATGATATCAAATCCATATTTCCACCTAAAGAGAGGTAACATTTTAACTTCCTTACAAGTATAGGTTTAATTTCAACCAGCAAGAATTTGATGAAAAGCCTTCCTTGTGGCAGATCATAAAAAACCATATATATAAAATCAAACTAATTTGACATATTAGAAAATCTGTATCATGCAAAGACAACTACTAGCACAGTTGGTTGTGTCCTGTGCCCTGTAACATCAAGCACCTAAGGGACCATGAGTTCAACTCTTATATTCAACTTGTGCTTTAATACATTCTCTTCACACTACAACAATTCTTATTTTTAGCTACGAAAATTGGTTACGATAAGTAATATTCCATTGCCAAAAATAACATATGGCAACGTTTTCCTTAATTGCTGTAGCCATAAAAAAATTTAAAATTTTCAGCTACGGTTTAATTTTTTAGTAATATATAATTTTTTATATTACGGTAAATAAAGGTCTGTAGTCAAAGATACGTTTACGTATACGGTATTTTGTTTCCATAGGGAAACATGCATTTATAGCTACAACATCTGGTTTCTGTAGTCAATTTCCCTAGCCAAAACCCTGTTTTAATAAATAAATATAATTCGAAACCAAAACTTGTTTTAGCGGTTTTTATTTTCCAAAATAATTGGCGGTTGTTTTAACTTTTCATTTTTCTAAAACAACTTCTTTTTTTCACTAAATCCTAAAAACAAATTTTCAGCATCTTGACTTTTCGTTTACTCATGGAGAACGTCTCTCTCCCCTATGCAGTGTTGGGTCAGAAAAGAGATCAAAGATCTTCGTGATCTCAGCAAATGAAGTTTCTCTATCACTGATCAGCTCACTCACCTCAATTCTCTCTCTCTATCTCTCTCATGCATATGATCTGCATATCGCCTCTTGAGAGCTCTCACTCCCTCGTCGCTCTGCCTCTCTCTGATATCGAGTCTCTCACTCCCCCATCGCTCAACCTCTCTCTCTCTGATATCGCCTCTCACTCAACGTACGTCACTCTGCCTCTCTGAATCGAAGCTACTCACGTTTCCCCAACCCTAATCTATCCTAATCTCTTCTCTTCTGAAAGGGTGAAGTTGCATATAGCTAGGGTTGGATTTCATCGGTAAGCATTGATACGGAGGAAGCTGTGAAGCTGCAGAAAAGGGTGTTGTGTTCTTTGTTAGTCAGCATCCAGGTAATTACATCGAAAATTAGTCAAAAATTCATCCGGGAATTGTTGTTTGAATTCAAAGGGGAAACAAGTTGTAAAAGAAAAGGTTAGTTTCAAGTTTCTTTGTCACTTCTGTGAATTGAATCTACTTGGCTGATGTTCTTAGCGTCGTTAAACTAGTAATGAATTTTGAGTGTCAATAGATTTAATTTGGAAAAAATATGAGAACTTTATTAACTTTTCATTTGGTTGAGGAACAAATTTCTTCACTTTTGGATCTGCAACAGTTTTGTATTACTGTTGTTTTTTAACATTATTGTGTAATGAATTCCCTGTGATTTCTTTATTCTTTTTTTTACCATGTGCAACATGATTGATTTTTGCATATTTTCCCTTCTTGAGATGATGTTCATGTTTTATTATGCTTAGTTGACGATATATCTTGTAACCTGATGGGTGTTGTCATGCCCGTGTATGATTTATTAATGTTACACTATAACAAACATATTTGTTGGTGCTGAAACAACTTTAACTAAGGTTTGTAGGTTTGGTGATTTTGGGGTTTCGCCAACATATGAATTTAATTTTTCTTTCATATTTAATAATACAATATTCTAAAAAGAGGCTTGAAAGCTTTGCAAACTTGACCTGTTAGGAGGGTACCAGGGGCATTACCAAGACAACTGCATAGGCCACCATTTGCTCCATCGCCTAGCGATTTTCACAATTTTGAACTTGAAATTCAAATTCTAGATTCATGTGGAAAGAGCTTATTGGATCAATTTTTTTGGAGTTCGATTTGTTTTAAAATTTAAAAGAAGAAAAATGTGGTTGGATATGGAGTTAGCATGTTGCACCATGGTTTGTGTTTCTACTTAGTCATCTGCACAAGTTAAAAGGGCTGTCTTGGTGGCTTTTGGAGTGTGTCTAGCAGGCTTAAAATATGGCACTTGGCATGGTCGCCTCATAAAGTGAGGCTCTGTTGTAAAGACTTCCTTAATCACTTGGTTGCTCCGGTGCTTCATGATTGCTCCACTGTGTCAAGATTTGCAAAACATGGCATGGAGTAAGTTGGGATCTGGCTCAACCTACTCAAAAGCTTGAGCTTACAATAGGTTGTCTTCTGAGACCCAAATTATACGTGTTGGGTTTGAACAGACCTTATGCCAGCTTCTTCATATATGACTGAGCTGGCCTAGAAATTACTTACAACCCTATCTTGAGCTTACTAATTGAATACATGCACAATATTTATGATACATGTTATAACGTGTACATGTTTTACATATGGGTTTGCCTAGTAGTCGTCACAAGTGGTTACACTCCAAGGTGGAGGCACTACAACAATTGCACAATATTTATGATTATTTTAAATATTGCCATGTGGATAGGTGATATGATGTAGTGACCATTAGATAAAGACGTCCCCCCTACCCCCTAAAAGTGAGAAGCATCACACTTTAACTTATGCATTGAGGGGAGGGAGGAGTCCAGTGCAGAACCAGCAAGTCTTGCGTTGAGAGCATGGATACCGCCAGATGCATGCATGTTGCCATGTTGGGAACTTGGTGAGCCTGCAGGAATTCAGCAGCTGCCTGTTGGGTATAGTTAATGATGTGGATCTCACAATACACCAACCACGATGAGATTTTTTGGTGAGTACCCGTACATGCAGGTGATCCGAAATCATGCATATATTACTAGAAAACTTAAGATTTTAAAAAGAAATATTACAAGTACAAGAATTTGAAGTAGAGCTTCCAGGATTGAGGATGTCTCTCTCTCTCTGTTCTTGTTGTTGAGAGAATACAGATCTCATGGCCTGTCAAACAAGGCAACTTTTCCTGAGGACTTCATCTGGTTGTAAGAAAATTTTGTTGTTTCGTTCAGGATGAATAAAACTTGCCCCACCGTGGATCATTTGTGCTAACAAAATGCAATTTAAACAAAAAAAAAGTAATCGTCACCTACTTGGATGATAACTAGTTTTGTCACCAAGTGTCGGAAGCTCCTCTTAAAATATCAAAAAAAAAAAAAAAAAAAAAAAAAAATTTTGTTGGTAAATTAAAATATCAAAATTATGTCTTTACGTTGTGGGTTCATTGATAACCCAATGAATGTATGTATTAAAGAGAACCAGTGACTTGGTGACAGTTGTGAAACTTTCAACTCCCAGTTCCTTTCATTTTGTTTGAAACTAGAGAAATGAGATGGCGTTGGTCCTTCTATGCATAGATTCACCCATGTATATACCGACGGCAGTGATATTTAGAATGTAATTATTGGTGTCGCAAGTGTGACATTTTCAAATTGATACCACAAGATAAATCTGAGTTATCTATATATATCGTGAGTTGAGAGAATGATTAGATTACTAGTACATATGCATGGACAGTATTTGATAAATTAGATTACAAAATTTGACTGTTAATCATATTATCCACATGAAAGTTTACGTGTCTTACAATGTTTGAAAATACTGTAACAAACCCTTGTGATAATAATATTTGGTCTATTTTTAAATAAAAAAACTTCTTGAACACCATGATTTTCTGCCACATGGTTGGCTAATTTGGTTGAATATTGAGAGATTTTTCTGGTCATGTCTCAATTTTTGTGGCCTAATTTGTTTTCTTCTCAATATAGTATTTTCTTTCAATGGCTAAATTTCTTTGAACAATTTTCCGAAACCATTTTTAGGCTTGAAAATGAAAGAGAGATCCTCAAAACTCGCTAACCCAAACCACTTTTTACACAGTATAAATAACCTCCTCTTATCAGCTTACAAACATAACAGCAGACAGAGGAGAAAAAAAAAAAACAAAAAAACAAAAAAATAAATAAATAAAAGAGAGAGAAGCTAAGTCCCTTGTTTCCTTATCAATTATCTTCCTAAAATTTCCAAATAATAATAAAAAAAAAATGGCAAGGTTTGCAGCTTATGTTCTTGTTTTTGCAGTATTGTCTTTATTGATGTTCAACTCAGCTTATGCTGCTGACTCCTCTAACGCTGCCGGTGATGCTACCGGAGAGGCTGTGAACAAAATAGAGGATGCTGCTTATGCAACCGGAAAGACCTGGACTCAGTGGATCGGGTAAGTTATCTTTCCTACCACTATATAATTAATCTTTCAGTTATTTTCTGATTTAGTTTTTCCATCGTAACTTAGGTTCTCTTTGGTATAGTTTATATTTATGATTACCAGTTATTTATTATAAATATTTTTTTTGGAAAAAATTTATTATAAATTATTTATAAAATTAAATTATGAGTCATACATAATAACCGTTTGATATCACTAGGCATAAAAAAGTAATAATAGATTATAAAAATAATGATAAATATCTTCTAACCTATTTGTAGATTTTAGATTATATAAATATATTTTAAATATAAATAAGTACCATAAATCATACCAAAATAATTACATATGTCATAATGTATTATATAATTAATTCTATAATACATATCAAAGAGAACCCTAAATGAGTTCAAATATTGAATTGATCTGTCTTCTTCAGAGGCTTTTTTGGTGGCGGAAAAGCTCCCGAGCAAATTGTTGCCCAAGCTCCCCAGCAAGTTCCCCCCCCAGTCCAAGCACAAACAGCAAACACCAAGGAGCAAATAAGCATGGGAGTTCATGTCTAAGAAGTTCGAAGGGCCTCTCACGTTAACGTTTGGGTGTTCTTAACTTATTTTTGTTTCATAATAATTCTTTTTGAAAGGAATCAGTTCCTTACTATCAAGTTTGGAACTAGTATTTTAAATTGTCCGCCGAAGATGCCGCGACTTTGTTAATGTATTTTTTTAATATAAAATAAAGTATTTGATATTTTTGGTGTATCTTAATCGGTCATCATCAATTTAATATATTACATCGTGACCAGCATGTTTAATTAATCGGTTTTCATTTGCGAGACATGGACACATTTATATTTGATCCGGTCGGTCTTGATCCTTTATCGATCTTATGTTAATCGGTGCATAATCAGTTATGCTATTCGGTCTTATGCTAATCATCCCAATTCTGCCAACCGGTCCCATATTCTCCTGTAATTGGTTATAATTTATTCTACATTCACAATATAATAGCCTATTTTAAGTTCTTAATTAAAAGAACATTATTTTTTTTTGGGTAAGTTAATTAAAAGAACATAGCTTAAGTGAAAAGGGAGAACGAGGGAAAGAAATGAGAGATATATAGTCATTTAGGTTTTGCCAGCTTTAAGGATTTAACTTAATGGTCGTTTAATTGGTCGGTTTCTGTTTCAGTCCATAATTGGATGGTGTAGTCCGGTGACCGACGGGTTGCATCCTTACACTGTTAACAACTGATTAATAATCCATCCAAGTCTAAGCACGACACATTTAGTAACGGTGCAGGTAGGTCCGGGCTTTAATTGCTCGTATCTTATTCCCAAAAGTTATTTAAAATCAAAATAAATGAAAACAAGAATAAGATAATTCTAAATCATCATGCAAGTTTAAAGTGATAAAAGGGCATTATTGTTATTGGTTGTCTCTCCATTTAACGTGTCAATTAAGGGTGTCAATGTATACAATATTTGGTACGGTTTGGTATGGTATAGATAAAAATGGTGATACTTACCATACTGTACCAATTGTGGTTTTAGTTTTTCATACTATTATCGTACTGGCTTGGTAACGTACTGTATACAGTTTTTATCCACTACACACACGGTTTCATACAAAATTTGATGTATAATATATATATATATATATACACACACACATATGGTTTCTATACGAATTCAATATTCGATACATACCGACCAGTTCAATCCCTAATACCATACCATACCTTCTTCCAGTTTTGATTTCCATACCATTACCATAACAAGTCTAACTTGGTTTGGCACGAGGTATCGATACCAAATTGACACCACTGTCAAGGGTTTGGTTGATGAAACCACAAAATGTTCTTATTTTCCCTCTTCCTACGGAAGATAGTCCTATGCCCATTTTGCTTAATAAATTTTCCCCTCCCCTCCTCCAAAAGCATTTCTCATCAGGTTTAAGGGATTAAGGTTCCATTTCTCTCATGGTTGGAAAATTATTTGTTAGAAAATCAATATTCACATTGAAAATTTATTTAAATTTAATTGTATTTAGAGAAAATTACAATTTTTCCTGATGTTTGCCGAATTCCAATTGCCTCCCAAAGATTTCAAACAATTACAACTATTTCTTTTTTATCTTTTTTTTTTTTTTTTATCTTTTTTGTTCTAAAGGTATTAAACTTAATATGCAATAGACAAGTTTACCCTTGATCACTTCCATCGTAAACTTCCAACATCTCTCATTACTATCTCTTATTTCTAGCGAACATAGTCATCTCTCATGTCCGACGAGCAGCGAGCAAGCAACATATCCTTTCTCTGGCAAGTTTCAACCGTAACTGCAGCACGCATTAGATAGCCTCAAATCTCATCTATCGATTTTTAGGGGTTGGGGGTTTTCATCTATGGATTTCATCCTTATCTACAATGTGAAGCAAGGAAAAAGAACAAGATCTACTCATTCTTTTCCCACATCTACAGGTTAAACTTTATATTGGATTACGGTTTCATGATAATGCATTTGGTCAATTTTAGATTCCAGAGTTACATATAGACCAAAGATTGAAGCTTCTGATTGATGCCAATCTCGATGAATATGGATAGGCAAATTCTGGTTGATGCTTACTTGGAGTCAATTGGGAGAGGCAAATTAAGAGCCAAAATTTACTCCCATGAGTTTAAGGAGCTATTTGATAAAACTTCAACTCTGGGATTCTTAGGGCCCGTTTGATAAAACTTCTGCTTCTAGATTCTGGATTCTGGTTCAAATTTGGATTCTACTCCAAGCTACTCTAGGATTATTTTGGAGTAGAAACTTGTTTGATAACACAATTCTGAAATGGATTTTAGAGCATCTTTAGATTAAAAACATGTTTGATAACACACTATCCCTCCAATCAAAGTCTAGAAAAACAGTCGTAGTAGTGGTGGTGGGCGGTGGTGTTGGTGGTGGTGGTGGTGGTGGAGGCAGCGGTGGTGGTGGTGTTGGTGGTGGTGGTAAAGGTGGCGGCGACGGTGGTGGTGGTGGTGGTGGTGGCGGCGGTGGTGGTGGTTGTGGTGGTGGTGGTGGTGGTGGTGGTGGGTGTTGGTGTTGGTGGTGGTGGTGGTGGTGGAGGCGGCGACGGTGGTGGTGGTGGTGGTGGTGGTAGTGGTGGTTGTGGTGGTGGTGGTTGTGGTGGTGGTGGTGATTGTGGTGGTGGTGGTGGTGGGTGGTGGGCGGTGGTGGTGGTGGTGGTGGTGGTGGTGGTAGAGGTGGCGGTGGCGGTGGTGGTCGTGGTGGCGGCAGTGGTGGTTGTGGTGGTGGTGGTGGTGGTGATGGTGGTGGTGGTGGTTGTGGTGGTGGTGGTGATGGTGGTCAAGTGATAGTCATGTGAGTGTCGATTCTTTTTTTTTCTCTTAAAAAGTTGATCCAACAGCTTGGAGCAAGTATTTATGACTCCAAAATTTTGGATTCTAGAGTCATTCTGAATCCGGTTCACTCTGTGGGAGTTGGAATCTAACTGGACTTATCAAACGCGCTTCTACTCCAAAATGGCTCCCTGGGAGCCAGAATCCATAGAATCCAGAAACAGAAGTTTTATCAAACGGGCCCTTACTTCTGAAATTTTTACTCCAACTTCAAAAGGATTCAAGAGTATGAGGGAGTAGAAACATGTTTGTTAACCTAATTTAGTCATGGACTCCAGAGTAGTGGTGGGGGGTGACGGATGGTGGCACTAGTGGTGAGTGGTAATGGTTGGTGACAGTGGTGGTGGGTGGGAGGTGGTGGTGAAGGGTGACGGTGGGTGGGTGGTGGTGGTGGAGGGTGGTGGCGGTGGTGGTGGGTGGTAGTGGATGGTGGTGGCGGTGGTGGTGGGTGATAGTTGATGGTGGTGGTGAGTGGTGGTGGCGGAGGTTGGTGGCTGGTGGTGGTGGCGATGGTAGGTGGCGGTGGGTGGTAGTGGATGGTGGTGGCGGTGGTGGGTGGTTGGTGGTGGTGGCGACAGGGGGTGGTGGTGGTGGCGGTGGTGGTGGGTGATAGTTGGTGGTGGTGGTGGGTGGTGGTGGTGGCGATAGTAGGTGGCGGTGGGTGGTGATTGAGGATGGTGGTGGTGGCGGTGGCGGTGGATGGTAGTGGATGGTGGTGGTGGTGGTGGTAGGTGGCGGTGGGTGGTGGTGGCGGTGGTTGGTGGTGGTGGCGATGGTAGGTGGCGGTGGGTGGTGATTGAGGATGGTGGTGGTGGTGGTGGTGGGTAGTAGGGACGGTGTGGTGGTGGTGATGATGGTGGCGGCAGTGGGTGGTGGAGGGTGGTGGCGGTGGTGGGTGGTGGCTGGTGGGTTGTGGTGTTGGTGGTGGTAGTTGGTGGTAGCAGTGGTGTGAGGTGATTTTTACTCCAAAATTATGCTCTGAAATTGAAAAACATCTATTTGATGCTCCAAAAAATTGGATTCTAGAGCTCATTTGGAGCCCGTTCACTCATGGATTCTCCAGAAATCCGAAGGGTTACCAAACAGGCTTCTACTCTGTTTATACTCCAGAAGTCAGAATCCAACTTTTGAAGTATTACCAAACACCCCCTAAACCAGACAAACTACAGTTTAGACAAAGATTCGTTGATCCATAAATCCATTATATGTATAAATATTCATTAGGTTCCACCCGGCTCCAAGGGCAATAATAGAAGAATATCAAAGAAAATAAAGAACGACCATATTTCTACCATACCATCGACCACAATTTAACAAACCAATTGAACTCTACCTGGGTTAATTATTTCATAGTTGTAATACAAAAAAAAAAAAAAGAAGAAGAGGGAGGGAGGGAGGGAGGGAGGGAGGGAGGGAGGGGGGGGGGGGGGGGGGGGGGTGTGGGGCAAACGAATGAAATGGAACAATGAAGCAAATCATTACCGATAGCAATTTGCAAATCCCTTTGATCAGCACTAACAGTGGAGAAAACCATTTTGAAAATCACAATCACAACTCACAAGAATAACTAACACCAAAAATGAGAATCAGGACTTAGAAACAGGGACGGAGAACAGAGCAGGGAGCGAACAAGGCAAAAAGATTGAACCAAATGCTGCTTTGTACAGGAGCAAAATGAAGAAGAAGAGGGAAAAATGAATACTTCACTTTTTGTTTTGAGGGAAAATTAGATACTTCACCTCTTAATGGTGGTAGCTCTTTTTTTTTGGTAAAATGTGGAGGTAGTTTGAACATTATAAAATTAGTGGCCATTGCAAGTCAACATCTAAGAGAAGATGCCTAACGGAGTGTGTTTATTTGTAACATATAATAAATGTAAGGGAGGTAATTGTAATAGTTTGAAATCTTGGGGAACCAACTAGAATTTGAGCAAACATTAGGAGAGATAGTTGTAATTATCCCTTGTATTTATATTTCATTTGCCTTCTCATATTGTAAGTAGGGAAGAAACATATTCGGGCATTAATTGAGGAAAGAACTTCAATGATTTTTTTTTTTTTTTGGTGAAGAAAAGAACATTTTGGAATAATATCGTTCATGGAAGGAAATTGTTTTACTGAGCAAGCCATTTTTTGTTTCTTTATTTTCTTTATCTAAAAGTATTCATCTCAAAATTATGTGACACCATTAGTCCAACACATTGTAAGAACAAATTTTGTAATGGTTGAAATATAATGAAAAATGAAAATGGAGTCGACACCTAGATAAGGTAATAACTCACGTAATGGATTAAAACTTATGGTCAAACTAGAGAAACAATGGTTAAGTGTCATGTTACAATTTGGGAAGGTGTTAGGCACCCAAATTGTCTAATCCGAAGATTAGTCTCTATATACTATCCTTTTTTATCCTAATTTAAATTACAGACAATGACTAAACAAATTTTAATAGGTACCAGACTTAGGTTCTAGATATATTTTAATCTAGGAACAAGTCATACAATTGTGAATATAATAGAAAGAAGAGTTAAAATGTGATATAGGTCAGAAATAAAATAATTGGATGACGGACCAATCAGTCAATTTCAAGTAACAAGTGCACAACTCTCAACACATTGACAGATAAAATCATTTTCAGCGATTGAAACGTAGTCCAACGTTTGAATGTAATGACTTGAAATTAATTCTAAAATGATATTCAAATGATATGAAAAATAGAAAGTAAATTAAAATAAATTAGTTTAGGACTGAACTCGAATGATAAGCACTCAAGCTACTTACGTATCTCAGGATAAGCCCAAGAATCAAGTCCAACGTAGTTCAACCGCTTGGGTTGGTAAATGATAGATTCCTATAGCCACTAGTTAAGCTAATAGGTCATCTAGGTTTAGAATATTAAATAGACTCCTACAGTCACTAGTCAAACTAGTAGGTCGTCTACGTAAAGCAATCGAATAGACTTCTACAGTCACTAGTCAAGCTGGTAGACCGTCTATGTAAAGCAATCGAATAGACTTCTACAACTACTAATTAAGTTGGTAGACTATCTATATACAAATAAAAATTGAAAGGGATTTCCATGCGATGATGGAATGCTTGCCTAAGATTGAAAGGGATTTCCATGCGATAATGGAATGCTTGCCCAAGGTTCCATGCAAAGATAGAGAATCGAAATAGAATTTAAAAATGAAATTGGATTTGAAATTGAAATTGAATTGAATTTGAAACTTAAATTGAGATTGAGATTGAAATTGAATTAGAATTGAAATTAAAATTGAAATTGAATTAGAATTGAAATTGAAACTGAAATTTAATTGAATTTGATTTTTGAAATTGAATTTAAAAATCCGTTTGATGACTAAAAAAATAAAATTTGAAAAAAAAAATACAATTAGAAGTAGGTTGTGCAAAGTGTAAGGCACATTATGACACAAATTGGGTATTATTGCAACCCTCATTGTAAATTGGACTGAGCTTGGATGATGGGTACTCAGGCAGCCTACGTATTTCAGAGTAAGGTCCGAGAATCAAACCCATACGTAGTTTGGAATGAACTACGCATAAAGAAATATGGAAATGATCTCTATTTTTCAGTATATGAAAGTGTGCTCTCGACATTGGAAGATAGGCATCTGAGTCTCACTTTGTTTTACATACACTCACATATCCACATTCATTCGCGCATTACAAGCGCCTGACTCTGCATTGATAATTACAAAAATTGTACAAATTCCTGCGGGATACATAAGTAGGGATTGAGAATCAAACTATTAATACATTTCCTTCACATTTACAGGATACATTGAAAGGGTAGGGAATGTCTTAGTCTATCCCGTCCGTCACTACACTAGGGATGACAAGTGCCACATGCATATCGTATTATTCACCTGCATCGAATAATTGTGGGTGCACGATGGCCGAACCCATATACCATATAATATAAATACATAGAGTTAGGGCGTTACCTGCCTGTGAGTAGAGGTAGACGTCAAGGGAGAAAAAAATGATCTTGTGTGTTTTTAACACCGCATAAAATATTGAAGATGCTAACGTCTCGACTACAACAATTTATATAATAAGAAAGTAATGGACATTGACGTCCCATCAGATAAATTTCTGATAAATTTAACCTATGGCATACTAGATGAAAATTTCACATGAGATAAAATCAAATTAAATAAACCAACCACACATGACTGGGAATCAGTCCTTGAGTAAAACAAGATTAATTATATTAAGATCCAATTACAATCTAAATTATGGGATCGATTTAATCATGCTATGTAAACCAAATTAGGGTGGAGAATCCGATTTATATGCAAACTTATATATGTATATACATAAAAATTAGGAAGACCATTCCAAAAAAATATATATTATTATTTTTATCAACAATGCATTAAAGCGACGTCATTTGATAAATTTGTACCCGATGTGATTTAACGATGAAAATTAATCCAATTAATATTATGAAGACGTGAAAATAAATTATTGGAATTAAAATTTTGAGAACTAGATTTCTGAGATAGAGTTAGAAATTCAAGAATTAGATTATCAGATAAAATTTCATAAAACAATTAAATTATTGAATTTCATGAATAAAATTCTAAATCAAGAAATCATAACAAAATCAGCCACTGGATTTCTAAATGAAGTTATTCATTTAAATAGAAACAAAAAATATACTCACAAGCCGAGCCAGCTTAAAATAAACGGAAAAAATCATTGGAATTTCTTAAAAAAATAAAAATAAAAATAAAAAAATCACAGATTAAATTCACCGATCGAATAAAGAAATGTAACTCCACAACTGAAAATAAATTATTGGAACCACAAGATCAGAATTTCAAGATTCAGATTATTCGAAAAAAATAAAAAATCTGAAACTAGAAAATCTGAGAACTAATCATATAATGCAAAAAATCATGAAGAAAATAAATCAATGAAACTAGAAATTTCAGGATCAAGTTATCGAGTTTCAGAGTTTCACACAACCTGTTAGAAACTCAAAATCGAAATCCATTCTCAGTATACTTATTCAAGAAACTCAAATCGAAACCACATCTCAGTATTTTGGTTCAAGAAGCTCAAATCGAAACCATTTTCAGTATATTTGCTCAAGAAATTTCTATCGAAATCACCAAAATACAGAGAATTCCAATAAATTAATTATCGAAGCAAGAAATTCACTGAGATTAGAAACTATAAAATCAGATTGCTACACAGAAAATTTGAAATTAAGTCACTGACCAAGAAACTCGAAGATCAGACGCAAGAATTAGAAATCGTATTACCACTCAAAGAAAATACAGTAAATTAGTTACTGAAAATTCAAGAATCAGATCACCAAACTAGAAATCGGGATATCAATGTTGATACAAACACGTTGTTGAGATTTAAAGATCAAATCTCATCAAAGAATATAGAAATATCTGATCTCAGATTCACAATGGAACAAATTTGAACTTCAGATTTTTTTCTCAAGAAATTCATATCTGATTTCAAGAATTTCTAACAAGAACCATGGATTCAATTTTTGAATTAAAAAAAAATTCTTATCAAATTCTAAAATAAGAATCATAAACAAAAATAAACAACAAAAAATATAGATCAAGAAAAACAGAGATTGACAAATGAACTTACCTATTTGGAGCTAAACATAGGAATCAAACCACCACTGGAAGATCAAGAATAGATTCGCTGCTTGAGAAATCCACCGAATCGTGCCGGAGAGGAAACAATCGATCATCTGAATATTGTTCAAATCGCTGAAAAAATACCGAAAACATAGATCTAAAACCAGGTTTCGAGATACCGAAACAAGACTTAAATCTCAACAAATCCGTTGGAGTTTCCACTGCTGTACCATGCCGCAGTCGCCGCACCGTCGCACCAAGCCACCGCCATCGCCGCTGCTACTCCTTCTTCTCCACTTTCTCTCTTCCTCACTCCCTCTGTTCTCGGCTTTCTCTCCTCCTCACTCTCTCTCTCCTCCTGTGCTAATCGCTGATTAGAAAATGAAAATATCTCTTCCTCTGTTTTTTTACATACCCCACTTTTTTATTAGACTATAATGCCCTTTTAGATTAATCGGAACCTCTTAATATTTGATCCACCATGGATCTAGAGTTTCGTTTTTTTTAGAACCACGTGGGGACCATCTTTAGTTATGTAAATTGATGTAAATTGATTTTATTTGTTTATCATAATCATTATTTATTTATTATTATTTTTGTTGTATTTTATTTTATTTTATTTGTTTTAAGCTTTAATTAACCAATTTTTCTTTTCTCTAGTCTAAATAATTTTAATTTAATACTTTATCATTATTATTATGATCTTTATTTATTTATTTTATTATTATTATTATTATTATTATTATTATTATTATTATTATTATTATTATTATTATCTTTATCTTTATTTTATTTTTTCATTTTTACTTTTATTTTTATTTATTATTTCTTTTTTCTTCTTCTTTTTTTTTTCATTATATTTTTTTATTTTATTTTTTTTACCTTGATATAAGAAGAATCAATTTAATTTGTTCGACAAATTTGAAACGTCTACTCACATCTCATACAATTATTGTTTATTTATTCCTGCAATCACGCGGGTATCAATTTTAGGCTCGTACCATGTAGTCCGATTGAGCCCGATTGATCTTGGACCAAAATTTTAAAAACTGGTGTTAAAAGTGCCGAGCTTATGCTCGGATCTATTATTAAATGGACATTCATGGTACAAGGGTGTAGCCTAACCGAACCGATCGAATAAACCGAATATACTTTTAAACCGAAATAAATATTGGTTTAACCAAACAAATACAACCCTAAAGCTAGAAAACTCAAAAATTAAAATGTCTATTACTCTCTTTCATTTCCTAAGTCTTCCAGTCGTTCCTTTTGTCCTTATCTTCATCTACATTGGTGATCACAAGCTTAATAAGAGCCTTTTAATACCCTACAAAAAACTAATCTAATCTACAACATGAGAACATGGATTTGAAACCCAACATTTCTCTTAATTTTTGTTTACACTTTGGCATGAGCCTGTTACAATCCATTTACAGACCGATTAGCTTGATTAACAAAAGATCGATTATGAACCGAGACCAACGGACTGAAAATAAACATGTCCATGCCTCGCCGATGAGGGACCGATTAGCTAAACTGGAGATCATGGTACAGGATGTTAAAATGGTAAAGACCGATAAACCTGATTGAGGCCAACCGAAACTGACAGATTGACACCCCTAAATCACATCATAATTCAACACATAAGATAAATAGTTTATGGTTTTCATCAATTTCTCAACCCAAAGAAAAATTTTACACATGCCCCTATGACCATATATAGGAATAGATAATTATATCCATTGAATCAGTTATCAGACATTCCTTTATCTATTACTTAGAAATTAATTGGTTTTTTTTTTTTTTTTCTTTGGTTAATCTCATAGAATTGTAATTGAGGCAGGTTTAGGGGAAGTTCCCACACTCCAGTGGCAGTTTCAAACATGTTAAGTCTTGTGTAATTCCAAAGATTTGGATTCGAATCTTACCTCTTACTGTATACATCAAATATCTCCCCCGCCCCCAAGAATGGCTGCCCCCTTGGACACTCAATTCCATCTTCCAATCCAACAATGGTTATTGTGGCACCCAATTTTTTATTTTTAAATAATTAAGACAGGTCTTCAAAACCCTATAATTTTGAACAAGTGAATGTGAAAAAGACCCCTTAATATGGATCCACATCTTTTCCTGCCAAAGGATCGGGAGAAGGGGGACGTCCTCGTTGGATGGCCGACAGGTGGGGTTCGGGTGAATCCGAACCCTCCATCCGAGCCGACATCCCCTGTCGGCTCAACTTGTCAATTCGGATGGAGGACTTGGATTCACCCGAGCTCCACATGTCGACCATCCAACGGGGGTGCCCTCCTCCTCCCGAACCTCTTGCAGGAAAGGATGTGAATCCCTTTAACATGGAAACCCAAAAAAAATTGAGAATTGTTTTATTATTATTTTTTGGGGACCTGATTGGGCTGTAACTTGTAAGTCCCATGAAACACAACATCGAATAGATTTGGTGTAGTTTTAGGGTTCTTTAGAAGTAAATCTAGATGTTCAATAATTTGGTAATCTTGTAAAAGATTTCATGCCAATAATATTTTATATATAAAATGTTCCCATGCACACTTTGGTCTTAGAATTGCAAATTTGATGGCAATTTCAGATATTGCTTAAATAGGTGTGATTAGTGGGAAGTAATGATTGGTGGTCAATGTCAAAGTTGTGTAAAAAGATTTTATTCTAAATAAGTAAAATAGATTCATGCGAGATCGTCTCTCGTGATCGGATCATTCAATTTATGGCATTACGAAAAGGATGCATTTATAATAAATAAGAAGATAGTCTGGTTCTTTTTGATGGATATTATATTCAACTGAGAGCGTTAAATGCGGTTTAACTATAAATAAAATAAACTTGTCTTAAAATAAATAATAATAAAAAATTTAGGCTTGAAACTGAAAGAGATCCTCAAAACTCGCTAACCCAAACTGCCCAACACAGTATAAATAACCCCCTCATATGCTTACAAACACAACAGCATTCACAGAAAGAAATCTAGAGAGAAGCTTATATAGTCTTTTGTTTCCTTATCAATCATCTTCCCAAAATTTCCAGATAAAACAAAAAGATGGCAAAGTTAGCAGCTTATGTTCTTGTTTTTGCAGTGTTGTCCCTACTGCTGCTTAACTCGGTTTATGCTGATCCCTCTCTTGATAACTCTGCTAACACTGCCGGCAACATTGCCGGAGATTTTGTGAACAAAGCAGAGAATGCTGCTGAAACAGCCGGAAAGACCTTGAATCAGTTTGCAGGGTCAGTTATCTTTTATTCCTGTCTATATATAATTAATCTTTCAGTTATTTTCTGATTTAGTTTTTCCATCTAATCTTAAATGGGCTTTTAACTGAAGTGATATCTGTCTTCTTCAGAGGCTTTTTTAGTGGAGATGCTCCCCACATCCATGACGATTCAAACGACCCTGCTAAGCAGCCAATAAGCGTTGGGACTAGTGCCTAAGAAGTTCAAAGGGCCTCTCACCTTAATGTTTGGGTGTTCTTAATTTATTTTGTTTGATAATAATTTTGAAAGAAATCGGTTCCTTAATATGATGTTTGGAACCTGTATTTTAAAATCGTCTGCAGAAGATGCAGAAGATGCAGCGATTTTGTTTATGTATTTTTTATCAATATAATGTAAAAATAGAGAAATTTTCACGTACCTCCCCACTATTTTGCCTTTAGTCACGTCTGAGCACGTAGTTAATTACGACCGTATCCCACACGGTTAACATAGCTAATGGAAAATATAAAATGACCCATTACCGATACAGCTTGAAGCGAACAAGCTTCAGAGTCGAGTCTGGTTCCAAACCTTCCCCACCCACCACCCTTGCGCATGGTATTACTAAAGCTTTGTGTATTGCATACCAAGTATTGCTAAAGCTTTGTGTATTGCATGCCACACTAGCCCTAGGAATCCTTCCCGGATAAAGGGCCCTCAAATTTCGAGTGAAACGGGGGAGCCCCTAAAAGAAGGAGCTTTGTTTGTGGTATTTGGTAACATTGACAAGGAAGTTTTCATCCATATCAAAAGGGGAATGGGGTTCAATCTTTCCGATTGAACTCTTATGGTGAGCACCCATCCCCTTCACTTTTTAAGAACCATATTGCCATCCTTTCCTATGGCGATTTTTCTCCCCTCCTCCTTAGCGATGGTGAAAACATCAATCTCTTCTTTATCTATGTTTTTTCTGCACATTTTCTCTATCCTAAACAAAGTTAGAGAGAAAAGGCAAAACCTAATGAAGATCATTCCCCTTGAGTTTTCCCCTCTTCTCCGATAGTTTGCATTAGCTTGAATGGTCTTCTTGCCATCTTTATTTTTCCCAATGTTTTTATCCAAAAATATTAATCTCAAAATTATGTGACACAATTAGTCTAACACATCTCACATAATTGTTGTTTATTTATTCCTGCAATCACACCATACTTCAACACATATCAGACATGGCCATATGATCAAACATTTGGTTTCTATGTGAGATTCGAATAGGAATAGATAATTCTAGGAAAAAAATCCTCCCAAGTTGTTTTGTCTTTCCAGCCATGATCTAGCGACTGGGGATCACTTGATGTATATACCAATGAATGGATATGTACATTACTAAATGATCTTCAGCCGCTAGATTAAGGTTCAAGAGGGAAGATGACAGGAGAAGATCCAAGTTCATAATTCTATCCATTGAATCAGACATTCCTTTTACCTATTACTTTTTTTTGCTAATCTCATGGAATTGTAATTAAGGCAGTTTTAGAGAAGTGCCCACAATGCAGTGACGATTGCAAAGTATAGTCCACCTACACGTACTTGTATCTTTTTTGGAATTCTATCGCCGTCTATATCCAATGGATCCCACACTCTACAGATGGGTTCCACACCACATTAACGGTGATGGAATCTCATGGAGACTACATGTGCAGGTGATCCGAACTCATGATTACAGACCTGTTAAGTCTTGTGTAATTCGGAAGACTCAAGTTCCAGTCTTACCTCATATCAAATACGTCCAATATCTCCCAATTCCCAAGAGGATTGTCCCATTAATTGGGCAACCAATTCCATCTTCTGGTCCAACAATGGGCATTGTACTGTTGTAGCATCCAAAAACCATAAATTGATTTTTTTTTTTTTTTTTTTTTTTGGAGAGGACTTGATTGGGCTGTAAATCCCATGAAACATAAAATCCAATGAAATTACTATTTTTTTCCATTCTTCGGAGTAGATCTAGATGCTAAACAATTCGGTAATTTGTAAAAAAATTCACGCCAATGACATTTTATATGAAATTTTTTCTCAATGTAAAGTTTTCTTATTATTCCAATGTTATTTTTGTATATTTTACATTAAAATAAAAAATGAGGGTAGTTTGTTGGAATGATCATAGTGTGTGGATAATTTTTTGAAACATTTTGGTCGGGATTGCAAATTTGATGTTTATTTCAGACATTGGTTAAATAGGTGTGATTAATGGGAAGGAATGATTGGTCATCAACGGCATCTAAAAAGATATTATTTTACATCATCGATCATGATTTTTTTTTTTTTCAAATAAGGGAAATGAATTCATGCACGATTGCTTTTATAACAAATTAGGGGATAGTGTTCGTAAATAGTCGCCTTCCGAGATAGCATGTTTTGTTTTATTAGCGGTGTATATGGGATTTTAGATGGATATTTATGTTCATCTGAGTGCATTAAATGCGTTTTAACTATATAAAAATCTTGTCTTAAAATAAATAATAAAAAATTTATGGGAACGATTTTCGTATCATGTATGTACACAGTTGAGGTGTCTATCCTTCATTTAATAAGAGAGGGTAGTATTAAAATCACACTTTTTCTTCCAATAGTAAAAAATACGGCCCTATACATACAAAGTCATATAAAAAACATTTTGCCAAAATTTATTTACAAAGAGAAAAGGGAGATTTTTTTAATCAACAACCCGAAAAGTTAAAATCATAATTACTCTTGAATGAGACACGAGAGTATTACTAGAACTTCAAGCAATACGGGTGGGAGAACAAAAAAAAAGGTTTATTTTTTCAATTAGAGTAATTGTGGGTACTCTCCATTTCCCTGTCTAACAATCTTCCTTTATAAGTCATTTTAGAGTTCAAGAAATGAGGAAAGAAAGATCCACAAACTCACTCAACTTCGTTTCGAAACTTTCTTTTTCTTTTACTAATATAAACTAACGGGGTATGTTGGAATTTTATATGCTAGTGAAGAAACGGTAACTGGTCGCTTGGTGCATAGAAAGAAAAGATAGAAAAGAGAAAAAAAGATCGAGATTTCAAAGAAGAGAGATTGAAACAGAAGTAAGCATAAGTAAAAGTATAGTTTTGGACAACAATGCATGTACTTCTTTTTCCCATAAATAGGTATTCATACTAATGATTCCCAATACTAAAGTAAGAACTGCAGTCTCATTAAAATTTAGGCAGTGCTCGTTTAATTTTTAAGTAAAATTTTCCATGCAAATCATATTTTACTTTAAAATTTTCTACCTTTTCGTCATTCTATGTATTTTATTATAAAAAAATAGCGAAATCATATTTTACTGAATTTTTTTTATTTTTCATTATTTTACAAGTACACAAATAGTGCCTTATTAGGAGCTTATTTCTAATGGTTTGGGATTTGTTGTGCTTACAGGTTTTTGGAAATATCAATGAGTGCAAGGATTGAGTCAGTTAAGTATGAGAAAGTATTGGACGGTAATCATAGAAAAAGATAATGGTATACGAAGGTCATTTCTTGGTAGAGAATTTGCTTTCACAAAAATATTAGAGACTAATATTCTCAACCATTGGTCTACAGCCCAACTCGTCTAATGGACGACTGAAAGACAGGGGACGAGCTCCATCCAAGCTTCCCCTCCCACCACACACATAGGTGTAATATTTTATACGTAACAAAATTTTCAATATTTATTTTCAATAGGTAAAAGAAAGATGTAGTACTTTTTCCATTCCCCTTAGAAATTATTATATTTTATCCAAATAAATATTGAAAAATAAAATTACATATAAAATTTTACGTTAAAACAAATAGAAACATAGTTATAATAAAGTAAATTCAACTTTATAATTGATGGAGAATTAATAACACAATAATCATGGTCATATTATAAATTAAAAATCTAATAAAATTGCATTATATGCCAATGTACTTGAAAATATGATAATAAATATTGAGAATAGTCCCACATTGCTAATGAGATTGGAATCTTGTGGTCTTATATATGGAGAGTCCCTCCACTTACTAGTTCAAACTCCCTCCACTTACTAGTTCAAACTTTTGAGTTGGAAACTTGATATGATAACAGAGTTTCAGGTTCCCTCTCATATTAAACCTAAAAAAAAAAAGAGGTCAAGTCATCGAAAGAGGGACGTCAGTTACACAGAATAGGGACTATGGTCACCCAAAGAGGAACGATCACCCAAAAGAGGGACTATATGTCACCCAAAGAAGAATCAGTCATCCAAAGAGGGACCAGTAACCTGAAAAGTGTAATGTATTGCCAGATATACACCACCTAACGGTGGGATTACATGTGAAGGGAGTATTGGGAATAGTCTCACATTGCTAATGAGATTGAAATTCTGTGGTTTTATATATGGAGAGTCTCTCCACTTACTAGTTGGAACTTTTGAATTAGAAACTTGACAATAAATGAGATTGGAATTCTGTGATTTTATATATGGAGAGTCTCCACTTACTAGTTGGAACTTTTGAATTAGAAACTTGACAATAAATGTGATTTTAATTGAAGAAAAACCAATTGAATGTGTCAGTATAACATTACCAAAAAAAAAATGTCGGTATAACAATCCCTTCATAATATTTTTCATGGCAGAGAAAATATTTTTTATTTGTAAAATTAATGGTTGTGAACTTCCGTAAATAGTTTTTTCTTTCCCCTTAATTTCCGTAAATACACATAGATCCAGCACCACTGTGTTTACCAAAGTACCCTCACCCCTTTGCCCACTGTTTCACTGACCAATGTTGGATAGACTGGACAGACAGCTGGGGAAGGAAAGCTTCCCACCGAACTTATGGTCAATTAATCCCAAAATAATTAAAAGAGCAAAAATATAAAAGGAAGAAAAAATTAAGGAAAAAACTTCCTTTCCGCAGTTTCTCAGGAAGATCTCGGACTTAGTCTATTTACGAAAAAAAAAAAGCGTCTCTTCTTGTTCGATTTGTTCAATTATGAGCCAACGATTGGATTTCATCAGATGCACATGTCAATAAATTGATAATACGTGCACTGAATAAATTCTAGTTGTTGGATCATGACTGGACGTCATCCAACTACAGAAGACTATTTAAGTCCAAAAATTAAGGACTTGATTTGCAGAAGCAACATCTCCATCCTGGCCTGCCTGTCTATCCGCCATTCTGGATAGAATCTGTGGTAGGAGTGTAGGACTAGATAGGATGGGCAGAGAAGACGGAGCAGTGGTAAGACAAGGGTAAGCTCTCTCATTCACAATAATTTATGGGCATCACAGCCCCCTTTAGATCCTATTCTGTGTAACCTTTTGGAATCAAATTTGCAAGACCAAGATTCATCCCCGTCTTGATGAAGACCTCCCTACTTTGATTGCAACATCTCAGGAAAATTCTCCCTACAATTAGCTATAGATATATTAAGGACTCCTTCCTCTTGGGTCCCGTGGTGTGAAATTGTTTGATTTCCTTTAGTAGGCCCAAGCTTTTCCTTTATCAGATGGTTAGCCATAGATGGTTAAATGGAGATCAAACCAAAATGTAAGCTGTCCATTTTGTATGTATGAGAGGGAAAGTAGAGACTATCTCTACTATATATCTCTTCTTTACAGGATCATGGATGTGTCAAGTTTGAACTGTAGTACATCTGGTGAACGGATATAATAGACAGCCATACACAAATTTCACCGATGAACTTAATTGGATAACTAATCACTTCAAAGGTAGATCCCTCGAACAACAAATTAATAAATTTTCCTTTTGTGTGATTGTTGCTAGAATCTGAGAGGAAAGAAATACAAGGATTTTTAGCAATGACTGCTTCCTCCTTCAGTTGGTTTCCTCCCACCGCTAGTTATTTCATGATGAATACTGATGGATCACTAATAGAAAATTTAGGCTGTTATATAGCTCCATTGAAAGAAATGAGAATGGGGACATGATCTCCGCATTGGTAGATGCTAAAAGAGATTCAAATGTTCTCCTCTCTGAACTTACACGAGATTCAAATGTTTTACTATCTGAACTTACAACAATACTTAAGAGGAATGGAGATGGCTTTGGAATATGATATTCTCCATATTATCATCATTTCTAATTTTAAAAAAATGACTATCGATTGCATCAATGGGATTACTGCAACACCTTGGGCGGAGTTGTGGATTGTGGCCATCAGATTTGGCCTTTTCTGAATATTAAATTTGTATTTAAGGTTAGAGAAACCAACTTCTATGCTTCCAATCCTAGCAAACCTTACTAAGGCTGAGGAAGAGTAAGATTTTTTGTATAAATAACAGTCCTAATCTAAGATTTTTTTTTTTTTGTATAAATAACAGTCCTAATCTTCACAATTTGATTGAGAAAGACTGGACAGGATACTCTTATCCTAGGATGTAAATTCTTTTATATTAGTCTTACCTTCCCCCTAAAAAAAAAAAAATGAATGCCATGTCCCATGGAGGCCGGTCTCCTTTGCATCCTTTTTCTCTAGTTTTAACCTTTCTTGTAGAGAGAGAGAGCTCTTCGCTCCGCCATATGCATGTTGGATTGAAATGTATGTAACTGAAGAGATTTTTATTTTCAAGGCTTTGGTATATATCTTCTCTCTGCAATCATCTGAGAGAGGAAGCTCACATGACCCATCAAGGGTAGGTTTTCACTGTTCTTCCGAGAAATGCCAATTAAGGAGACCAGTTCAGAAAAGAAAAAGGTTTGTATATCTTATCGGAGAACAGCAGACAGTCTCCTGATCCATTGCTGCAAGTGTAATGCATTGAGAGTTTCAGAATGTAGGGCATGTGGCCCTTTTCTGATCCTTCACTGTATGTGGCAATGAATTCATTTCCTTTCAGATGGCGTGTTCTTGGGCCAGGGTTGTCTCCACTCTTTATCTTTACTCAGCCGAAATGTTTGAACTTTGAACGGGAAGTGAAGCTCCTTCTGGATCTGCTTTGGTTTTTCACTGTTACGTTTTTCAAAGAAGCGCACAGATGGGTGCAATGTAGGGTCGTTACAGGTTTCAAATTCCAATGCAGTCGGTGATATAGGAAGATAAGTACGGCGAGTTTAGGAGAAGAAGACATGGACATACCTTGCCTTATTCGCACCAGAAACTTATTTGAATCTCTTGTTCATCTTTCTCAATGATGAATGAGGAGAGAGAAAGAAAGAAAAAAAAAAGTAAGATACAAAGGATCATCCATTCCCTGCAATCTCTCTCTTTTTCTCTTTCTCTAACATGGTTGATGCATTTCTTCTTATGATTGCTTCTTCATCATGGAATGCTTGTTATTGTGCATCCAAACCTTGAGAACTTGTCTCTTCACACCAAGCTCCTCACAAAACTGCTGAACATCCGGCTCATTCTGCTTCTGAATCCTCCATCCCAACTTCTCAGCAAACTCCAACATCCTATCTTTCTGATGGTGCGTGAACTTCGTCCGGAACCGCTTCTTTGACATGGCGAAGGTTGTTGCTGGCAGTGAATAACTCCCTCCGGTATTGTACTTGTACACATTGAGATCCTCGCTCGATGACTCCGTCGCCCCTGCTCCACCACCACCACCACCATAAGTCATCATCATGGGTGGCGGAATCGAACCCATGGATGGACTAGTGGGCAAACCCAGACGGAATTTCTGGGGCTGCTGCAGATGTGGTGGAGCCAGTTGAGGATGATGATGAGATGGATGAATACGAGTACAGCTATTCTTGTGGCTGGGGTCGTAGCAGTAATAACTTGATCTGGGCTCTCCTTCCACCTCTTTCCAGTGGAAATTTCGGTGACAGTTGCAGGCGGCGCAATTTAGGGCCTCTGGGGTTCCATGGTCACCGCTCGGCATGAATTCGCCACACCCATCGACGACATGACTGCCAATGTTGGCCGCGTGGTTCCTGAGGCATTCTCGATAGCGGACGGTGACGGAGATCTTGGGGGTTGGTGGCGTCCTTGCAGTGATCGACCCACCTGGAACTGCCGGCGGTGACCCTGCACCACCAAGCGCGATTGCGACGGGGACTGGATCTGGGTCTGTTTGTAGTTGCTGGAGATGTTTGTTCAGGGGAAGAAGATGGCGATGATGATCTAGGGTTTGAGATGATGGGTTATAAACTGCAGTTCCATTCCCAGTCCGATTTCTCCTCCTGTCGGCACATCCTTCTGTTCCTTCTGGTGCGATTAATGATGATGCAGACGAAACCTTTGAGGATGATTCGTGTTGATCTCTCAATTCCATTAATTTCTAAAGTGAATTCTTCTTCCTCTTTTCTTAATCTTCCCTTCTAAATCATCATCTTCATGCATCCTTCTCAACCCATGGATCTTTTGTATTCAGTACCCTGATTCATCAATGAAACCAAAGATGGAAAGTAATCGAACTTAGAAATCAAAATTTTGTTTTCTCTCTCACCTTGATTATGACTTTGTTGGTGCTAAGGCCACCAACCCCTTTCACTATTTTAAACCCTTTTCCTAAGATGTAAGCAACTAATTGAACAGTTGATACGGAATATAGATCCTAAGAAGCCCTAAGAGAAATTAACTGTTCCAACAAGAAATGTTAAAAAATTAAGAAAAAAAACTCTTACAGTGAAGGAACTTCAAAGGGGCCCTATTAAAATACACACACTCTCTCTTACCCTTTCTTTTCAATTCCACTGTACAGAAAGCAAAAGGGAGAGCTCAAAATGAACCACCATATCTATCTAGCTCTTAACTCTTCTGGTTTCATTACTGCAGACATCTGAAATTACCAAGAGAGAGAGAGAGGGAGGGGGGGGGGAGGATGGATCTTGCTTCCTAGCACCCATCTAACTCCAACAAGGTACAGCTTGGTTTCTTGGTAGGGAGGAGTTATGAATTACGATCATGAAGGACTGATAAGATTAAAGAGTCCTCTGCAAAACCACCGACAAGGGTCATGCTCATCCTTTGCCACGCTCTGCAAATTGGTCCCATCCCTAATTATTGCTTTATCTAGTGTTGTGTTGCACGACAGAAAGTGAAAAAAAATGCTGATGTAACCATGCCTGGAATAGTGGAATCGGTGCAAAAACTTGCTCACTACAAAATCATCAATTTAATCATGGCCAAAAACCAGTATTAGAGAGATTGAGAATGATGACTAACCACTAACCCCCAGTTGAACTCTCAACGAACCAAGTCGGATAGAGAAAAGGTTACTGTAACGAAGTGGGATTACACTGGAAAACCTTTGGTCCACAGCAACATCACATGCTCTGCCCCCTGTTGGTATGGCGTGTCAGTATTCTTTCTCTTTCTCTTTCTCTCTCTCTACTTGACTTTTTTGTTCGCCTGTTAGCTGCACCTCCTGCAAATCCAACTCTTTCCTTACAGCAATGCTATTTTTCCATTCTTTCGCTGCTGCAATGAATTCCCTCACCATCCTATCATGGTCTAAATTTCCCACATACTCAATCCTCTCTCTCTCTCTCTCTCTCTCTCTCTCTCCTCTCTCTCTCTCTCTCTGATGCTGTGGTACCTGGTGGCTGTGGTGGAGTAACACCCCTTTTGACTTTCATTCAGCTTTTGCATATTTTTTAGGAAATACTATCAGATTTTCCATTTTGTGGAACAGAGATGTTTAGTTTTATCAAAATCCAGATCGCTAATCATCCTTAAATCCTAACGTTGTGTTTCTCTTCTTCATATGATTGATTAACTCTTTTGCGAAATCTTTCAAAACACCTCTCTAGTCTTCTTTCATAGGTCGGAGCACCCAGAAAATGGCATCACTTCTTGAAGAAATTTCTTAAGAAAACAATCAAAGTGGTGTTCTATTGAGTTTGCAGCAGATTAAGAACTCGACGAGTTCATGGTAATGGCATGGAAAAACTAGCTTCTTCAATCATTAACTTCTTTTTTATTTTTCGATTGAATTAACTTCTTAGCAAAAACTATAAAAAAAAAGAAGATAGGAATTAGGAAGAATCAATGCTTTAGGTATATTAGTAATACCCAAACTTATTTCTAGGTATTTTTATTATAGCAAACAAAAAATAGATGATCAGATAGTTTTTCTTTTTTTTTAAACTAAAGTTCCAATGGATCTTCTTTTGCAAGTGCTTTGTTTCTTAATTTATATTAATTATCTCTATTAATCTCCTCCTCCCCCTTCCAAATTTGGTATGTTTCTCAATCTGAATGTGTTTGTTTTTTCAGACAAATAAGGAAACAAAATGGCTACCTAATCAGGGGAGGGTAATATTCTAATCAAAATCCCAAGAGATAGGATTGGACCCATGAGATTATGAGATACCTAAGAATTAAACAACATAGAGTGGAACTCTTAATGAGCTTTTTTTTGTTAAATAAATTTGAAATGAAAAAAAAAATCATCTCATGTTGCTTAGTCCGACAGAAAATCTCGACGATAACTGTGTTGACTCTGATTCCATGGCTGATCTCGTCAACGTAATCATACAATATTAATAGTGATCATAAATGCTGAGGGGTTGGAAGAGTTAGAATGCACATGGCCTTGCCTTTATCATGAGTTCAAATCTCCTTGGGACTAACTATGGGTGTGAATGGGTTGGTTCGGGCCAGTTTTGGTCCAGACTAAATCGTTGTTGGGGTTTGTAGGGCCTGACCAAAACTTATCCATTAAGATGTTCGGGCTGCATTGTGCACATCAACTAATGGGCCAGTCCAGTGTTAGTTTGTTATCAGGCTTGGTTTATCGGGTTCATTTCAGGTAGGTTCGGTTTTGGGTCCATTTACTAGCCTGGTAAGAGATGCCATCTTACTTTAGTACTAATGGAGTTGACCACTATATGACCAAATCTTTGAGATTCAGTTTAATTTGGGCCAAGATGAAGTTCTGTTCGGGATCTATCAGTTCAGACTTGGCCAGTCCGCCTTAACGATTGGGTTTGGGGGTAGCCCAGACCGGATCGAGACTGAAAAGTATTATAACAAGTTAGACTGAAAAGTATTATAACAAGTTAATGCGAAATATGTTCACTATCAATTCGGTCCGGATCGATTTTAGGTTAATTCGGACTGGCTCAATCAGGGCTACCGGTTTGGTCTCAAGATTGACACCCTAAGACTTGTCAAAAAAAATTTTGATGGGGTTAGCCGTTTTGGCCAGTCCTCCTGTACATGTATGGTTCTCTTGTGATAACTCCAATTAAGGTTGTAAATTTGGGATGTGAATTCTGGTGTGGGTCTGGTCTGGTCTGGGACGGGCTTTTTCAAATGTTCCATAACAGAATAACCGATAAGAGTCGATTAAGAATCCGAACCGCAAGATTGTTTATAAGGCATATATAAATCATAGAAAATATATTGATTTGGTGTTGATGATTTGGATTATCAGATTCTTAAGAATAGAAATTTCCTCTTTAATTATTTGGTTCGTATTTATAGAAAAAAATTCATTGGGACGTGCGGTGCGGTAGCATAAAATAGAATCTTTAATTTACTTGGCATTTTCTCTACTAATCACCACTTTCTATTTCCAACCCCTTGTAAACACTCTATTTGGTATAATTTATATTTATATTTATGAGTTATTTATGAAAAATTATTTATAAAGATAAATTATGCGTCATAAATAGTAATTGTATCACAATAGTGATAAACACGTACTAACATATTTGTAGATTTTAGACTAGCTATATTAATTTATTTTAAATATAAATAAATATCATAAATCATACCAAACAACTACATAGATCATAATATATTATATAATTAATTCTATGATACATACCAAAGAGAGCCTAATAGAACCATTCCCTTTATGATCTTCGGACTGTTATACCCCCAAAAATAATCAATGCATCCCGATAGTGCCATCCAACCATTTGCATTCCCATATTTATATTCATATGTTTATGGATAGATACTTGATTTTTTTTTTTTTTGGTAAAAAGATACTTGATCACTTGTATACCTAAAGATACATATGACTGGATAATTTAATTATTTGTATGCTTAGAAATGGATCTTGAAATTTTGGATAATGTAACAGTGCCAAAAACCTATTAGGAACTAGAAACGTCCTACTCAATCAGTACTGGTTCTCAAATTTGGAATGGACTTATCGAGGGACACTTCGGATCCTAACCCCATAGGATTGGAACCGGTAAGGACCAGTTTCGATGATCTAGAACAGTCTTGACTTACACCCTTAACCCCAATGAAAGGAAATTTAATAAGCAAGATATTAGGGTTGAGTATAAGTTCTTTCGAACAAATATTTTCCCTTCTTACCCATTTTTTTTCTCACATTCATCCCCAGCTTTCTTATCAATCCATGTTATTGTCAAGCACTTCTCCTTAATGATCCTATTAGAATTCGGATAATTCTTCTTGTGACAAGGGTTTTGTCATCGTTAGATTTGCATCCGTTCCAAAATAAAATACCAAATTACTCTCCTTTATTGAGGTTACTATGATAATTCTCTTCAGTGCATACTTATTGAATTGTTTACAAATACTGAATGTAACAAGAGATTGTTAAACTTACCCACTAAAATTGCAATTTCCCCATGATTTTGAAGAAGCAAACAAGAAATGCATCTCTATTAGTCTATTAAAGCTCTTTGAAAGGTCAATGGGTCAACAACAGGTCCTCTAACAGAAGAAAATTAACATGCATGGTCTTTTACCATAAACGACCAAAAAAGCATAAAACACCTTGTAATCTTGTTTCCGATGAAATAAATTCAATTTCATTTCCATTAAAAAAACAAAAAAACAAATGGGGTTACATATCATCTTCAATTGAGTGGCAACATTTAGCAAGGTCAATAAATAAAAAACCCAAAATGATTCTCTGCATGAACGCCACAAATAGGAATCATCATCATGTGGTTACCCTTCGATTATTATCTGCCACACGGCAGTTTCGTTAATTCTCCTCTAGCTATTTTGGAGTCATGCAATGGTGGCTCCAATGGTTCAATCATTCCAACATCTAGTCAATATTTGTTTGGCCTCCAATGGTTCTAGTCAATGTTTGTTTGGGCCATATATCATCCCATCTTCTGGTTCCATCTATATATGGCCGTTCCCTTCAGAGGTGTTCGCTTCGGGTGGTCATTTATGACATATTATTGCAACGGTTTTTTTAATCCATCGTCATTGGTATCATATTGCAACTGAAAAAAATGTCCGTTGTAAAAAAATTTTAAAAAAATAATACCCATAATTCGATGAAAGGTAAAAAACTCCTAATGTCTCATTTAAGACCACATTTAACATGTGATCAGTACATATTAAGTATTTAAAGAAGAATTCGGATCACCTGCACGTATAAGTACTCCTTATAGGATTACATCACCGTCCATACAATATGGAAACCACTCACGCTTATAGAGTATAGAATCCACTGAAAATGAAAAATAATCATAATTGTTATATCACCCTAGCTTCCACATGATACGACAGGATATACATGCAAAACCAGCAAAGGCTCATATTTCCATGAAACGTTTTACCCTATTAAAATGTGATAATTAATGTGGACCCAATTCCTCAAAAGTCGAACCGCCCCTCAAGCTCTAATGAGGTGGTAGGACATGAGAGGTGAACGTTTTTCATCATCTGAAGAGAGAATCTCTTGAACAAATGAATCTCATCATTAACTCTGACCCCTTCCGTTTTAATTACGGTTCATGGCTTCAATCAAGTCAAATCACATCACTGAAGAGATTCTCTCTTCTCACCATGTGAAGGAAAACATGGTCGAAAAAGTCTACCATTAAGTTCAGAAGAAATTTAATTAGATAAAGATGGAACAGAGACTGTTTCTTTCTTACCAGGGCCACTCACCCAGTGAGAGTAGTGAGGAAAAGAGAATATTGTCGTCATCATCTTTGTTTCAATGAAACTTTCCAAACGAAAAGGATTTGCAGAGAACAGTGGAAGGTGGTGGACCTGGAAACGTGGGTTAGTTCTACAGTCACTTACAAAGTGAAGTTGACAACAATGGTGGGTGTTATGCTTTCTTCTTCTTCTTCTTTTTTAAGTTTGAGAAGTTTGATTTTTTTAAGTATTTTCAGAAATTTGAGTGAGTAGTTTGATGTAAAGTTTTCATTATGAAGGTATAAATCAAAGATTATTTGATAATAGAGGTGTGATTAAACTCCCAACACTCCCATATGACACGAAAACTGAAAACAACAATCGGTAATCATATATGATCGAAGCCCAAAAACAAAAGCTACTGCTTCAGTTAGTGGAAGGCGAACTTTGGTCGATCAATGCTTCAAAAAAAAAACTGACTTTTTTTGTACGCCTGTTAGCTGCACCTCCTGCAAATCCAACTCTTTCCTTACAGCAATGCTATTTTTCCATTCTTTCGCTGCTGCAATGGATTCCCTCACCATCCTATCTTGGTCTATATTTCCCACATACGCAATCCTCTCTCTCTCTCTCTCTCCCCCTCAGATGCTGTGGTACCTGGTGGCTGTGGTGGAGTAACACCCCTTTTGACTTTCATTCAGCTTTTGCATATTTTTGAGGAAATACTATCAGATTTTCCATTTTGAGGATCAGAGATGTTTAGTTTTATCAAAATCCAGATCGCTAATCATCCTTAAATCCTAACGTTGTGTTTCTCTTCTTCATATGATTGATTAACTCTCTTGCGAAATTTTTCAAAACACCTCTCTAGTCTTCTTTCATAGGTCGGAGCACCCAGAAAATGGCATCACTTCTTGAAGAAATTTCTTAAGAAAACCATCAAAGTGGTGTTCTATTGAGTTTGCAGCAGATTAAGAACTCGACGAGTTCATGGTAATGGCATGGAAAAACTAGCTTCTTCAATCATTAACTTCTTTTTTATTTTTCGATTGAATTAACTTCTTAGCAAAAAGTATAAAAAAAAAAAGAAGAAGATAGGAATTAGGAAGAATCAATGCTTTAGGTATATTAGTAATACCCAAATTTATTTCTAAGTATTTTTATTATAGCAAACAAAAAATAGATGATCAGATAGTTTTTCCTTTTTTTTAAACTAAATTTCCAATGGATCTTCTTTTGCAAGTGCTTTGTTTCTTAATTTATATTAATTATCTCTATTAATCTCCCCCTCCCCCTTCCAAATCTGGTATGTTTCTCTATCTGAATGTGTTTGTTTTTTCAGACAAATAAGGAAACAAAATGGCTACCTAATCAGGGGAGGGTAATATTCTAATCAAAATCCCAAGAGATAGGATTGGACCCATGAGATTATGAGATACCTAAGCATTAAACAACATAGAGTGGAACTCTTAATGAGCTCTTTTTGGTTAAATAAATTTGAAATGGAAATAAAAAAATCATCTCATGTTGCTTAGTCCGACATTAAATCTCGATGATAACTGTGTTGATTCTGATTCCATGGCTGATCGTCAACGTAATCATACAATATTAATAGTGATCATAAATGCTGAGGGGTTGGAAGAGTTAGAATGCACATGGCCTTGCCTCTATCATGAGTTCAAATCTCCTTGGGACTAACTATGGGTGTGAATGGGTTGGTTCGGGCCAGTTTTGGTCCAGACTAAATCGTTGTTGGGGTTTGTAGGGCCTGACCAAAACTTATCCATTAAGATGTTCGGGCTGCATTGTGCACATCAACTAATGGGCCAGTCCAGTGTTAGTTTGTTATCAGGCTTGGTTTATCGAGCTCATTTCAGGTAGGTTCGATTTTGGGTCCATTTACTAGCCTGGTAAGAGATGCCATCTTACTTTAGTGCTAATGGAGTTGACCACTATATGACCAAATCCCTGAGATTCAGTTTAATTTGGGCCAAGATGAAGTTCTGTTCGGGATCTATCAGTTCAGACTTGGCCAGTCCGCCTTAACAATTGGGTTTGGGGCTAGCCCAGACCGGATCGAGACTGAAAAGTATTATACCAAATTAGACTGAAAAGTATTATAACAAGTTAATGCGAAACATGTTAACTATCAATTCGGTCCGGATCTATTTTAGGTTAATTCGGGCTGGCTCAATCAGGGCTACCGGTTTGGTCTCAAGATTGACACCCTAAGACTTATCAAAAAAAAATTTGATGGGGGTTAGCCGTTTTGGCCAGTCCTCCCGTACATGTATGGTTCTCTTGTGATAACTCCAATTAAGGTTGTAAATTTGGGATGGGAATTCTGGTGTGGGTCTGGTCTGGTCTGGGACGGGCTTTTTCAATGTTCCATAACAGAATAACCGATAAGAGTCGATTAAGAATCCGAACCACTAGATTGTTTATAAGGCATATATAAATCATTAAAAATATATTGATTTGGTGTTGATGATTTGAATTATCAGATTCTTAAGAATAGAAATTTCCTCTTTAATTATTTGGTTCGTATTTATACAAAAAAATTCATTGGGACATGCGGTGCGGTAGCATAAAATAGAATCTTTAATTTACGTGGCATTTTCTCTACTAATCACCACTTTCTATTTCCAACCCCTTGTAAAAACTCTATTTGGTATAATTTTATTTATATTTATGAGTTATTTATGAAAAATTATTTATAAAGATAAATTATGCGTCATAAATAGTAATTGTATCACAATAGTGATAAACACTTACTAACATATTTGTAGATTTTAGACTAGCTATATTAATTTATTTTAAATATAAAATAAATATCATAAATCATACCAAACAACTACATATATCATAATATATTATATAATTAATTCTATGATACATACCAAAGAGAGCATAAAAGAACCATTCTCTTTATGATCTTCGAACTGTAATACCCCCAAAAATAATCAATGCATCCCGATAGTGCCATCCAACCATTTGCATTCCCATATTTATATTCATATGTTTATGGATAGATACTTGAATTTTTTTTTTTTTTTTGGTAAAAAGATACTTGATCACTTGTATACCTAAAGATACATATGACTGGATAATTTAATTATTAGAAATGGATCTTGAAATTTTGGATAATGTAACAGTGCCAAAAACCTATTAGGAACTAGAAACGTCCTACTCAATCATAAATGGTACTGGTTCTCAAATTTGGAATGGACTTATCGAGGGACACTTCCGATCCTAACCCCATAGGATTGGAACCGGTAAGGACCAGTTTCGATGATCTAGAACAGTCTTGACTTACACCCTTAACCCCAATGAAAGGAAATTCAATAAGCAACATATTAGGGTTGAGTATCAGTTCTTCCGAACAAATATTTTCCCTTCTTACCCATTTTTTTTTCTCACATTCATCCCCAGCTTTCTTATCGATCCATGTTATTGTCAAGCACTTCTCCTTAATGATCCTATTAGAATTCGGATAATTCTTCTTGTGACAAGGGTTTTGTCATCGTTAGATTTACATCTGTTCCAAAATAAAATACCAAATTACTCTCCTTTATTGAGGTTACTATGATAATTCTCTTCAATGCATACTTATTGAATTGTTTACAAATACTGAATGTAACAAGAGATTGTTAAACTTACCCACTAAATTTGCAATTTCCCCATGATTTTGAAGAAGCAAACAAGAAATGCATCTCTATTAGTCTATTAAAGCTCTTTGAAAGGTCAATGGGTCAACAACAGGTCCTCTAACAGAAAGGAAAATTAACATGCATGGCCTTTTACCATAAACGACCAAAAAAGCATAAAACACCTTGTAATCTTGTTTCCGATGAAATAAATTCAATTTCATTTCCATTAAAAAAACAAAAAAACAAAAAAACAAATGGGGTTACATATCATCTTCAATTGAGTGGCAACATTTAGCAAGGTCAACAAATAAAAAAGCCAAAATGATTCTCTGCATGAACGCCACAAATAGGAATCATCATGTGGTTACCCTTCGATTATTATCTCCCACACGGCAGTTTCGTTAATTCTCCTCTAGCTCTCTTGGAGTCATGTAATGGTGGCTCCAATGGTTCAATCATTTCAACCTCTAGTTAATATTTGTTTGGCCTCCAATGGTTCTAGTCAATGTTTGTTTGGGCCATATATCATCCCGGCCATCTTATGGTTCCATCTATACATTGAGGTTCCCTTCAGAAGTGTTCACATGATACGACAGGATATACGATAGTATAAGATTCCATCACCATCCATATGATATGAAAACCACTTATAGAGTGTAGATCCAGTGAAAATGAAAAATAATCATAATTGCTATATCACCCGTCCACATGATACGACAGGATATACATGCAAAACCAGCAAAGGCTCATATTTCCATGAAACGTTTTACCCTATTAAAATGTGATAATTAATGTGGACCCAATTCCTCAAAAGTCGAACCGCCCCTCAAGCTCTAATGAGGTGGTAGGACATGAGAGGTGAACGTTTTTCATCATCTGAAGAGAGAATCTCTTGAACAAATGAATCTCATCATTAACTCTGACCCCTTCCGTTTTAATTACGGTTCATGGCTTCAATCAAGTCAAATCACATCACTGAAGAGATTCTCTCTTCTCACCATGTGAAGGAAAACATGGTCGAAAAAGTCTACCATTACGTTCTGAAGAAATTTAATTAGATAAAGATGGAACAGAGACTGTTTCTTTCTTACCAGGGCCACTCACCCAGTGAGAGTAGTGAGGAAAAGAGAATCTTGTCGTCATCATCTTTGTTTCAATGAAACTTTCCAAAAGAAGAAGGACTTGCAGAGAACAGTGGAAGGTGGTGGACCTGGAAACGTGGGTTAGTTCTACAGTCACTTACAAAGTGAAGTTGACAACAATGGTGGGTGTTATGCTTTCTTCTTCTTCTTCTTTTTTAAGTTTGAGAAGTTTGACTTTTTTAAATAATTTTAAAAAATTTGAGTGAATAGTTTGATGTAAAATTTTCATTCTAAAAATATAAATCAAAGATTATTTCATAATAGAGGTGTGATTAAACTCTCAACACTCCCATATGAAACGAAAACAGAAAACAATAATCGATAATCATATATGATCGAAGCTAAAAACAAAAGCTGCTGCTTCAGTTAGTGGAAGGCAAATTTTAGTCGAACAATGCTTAAAAAAAAAACTGACTTTTTTTTCTGACGATGTCACTCCAATCTTCCTCTCATACTGAAAAGAAAGATGAGAAGAGTTAAAAAAAAAAAATTATATCCAAAAATTAAAACTATTAAATAGAAAAACTTCCAAAATTAGAAAGAGGGACCAAAGAATAATTGATAGTCGGTGCGAGACTAAATTATGTGCCGTTGAATGATACATGGTGGTGTAGTTGATTGTAACGTTTCTGATTAAGAATTAATGCATGCCTAACTAACTTTTGGATGGATGGTGTCTGCAACTGTAAATGATCTAAACGTTTAAAATAAGACGATCACTTGCATGTAGATGTATTCTTTATGGGATTCCATCGTCGTCTATGTGGTATGAGATCCACCTCTACATTGTGGGACCAACTAGATATAAATGGTGATAAAATCCCAAAGAGGATACAACTACATGCATGAACTATTCTCAAATAAGGCTGTCTGCTTATCATCAGATCTCAATGGGAAATTAGAATAAAAAAAGTAGCTAGCTGGAAATTTTGTATTCAGGGACCACAGAAGCGTGAAGTACTTGCAACTATGATGATATGACATCCATATATTACACATCATAGGTATCCAACTTCACAGTGGACATCATTCACCATAAGCAACATGGGTCGTGGCAAATCTTATACCTATCTTAATGTAACAAGAGTTGTTATAAAATCATTAATTTCTTCTAATGCACATTCCTTGGATCATTATGGAATCCTCAACACAAAGAAGGGTCGTTTTAGTATTTCATTTGAGAACTCATATAGATCAGACGATAAAAAAAAAAAGGATGATAAACTTGGGCTCTCTTTGGTATAATTTATATTTATGTTTATGATTTATTTATGATAAACCATTTATGAAAATAAATTATGAGTCATAAGTAATAACCGTTTGATACCATTAAACTGTTAAACATAAAGAAGTAAAAATAGATTATCACAATAATGATAAACACCTTCTAACCTTTTTTAGATTTTAGATTATATTAATTTATTTTAAATATAAATAAATATCATAAATCATATCAAACAACTACATATGTCATAATGTATTATATAATTAATTCTATAATACATGCTTTGAGAGAGGCTTGGTCTCTTTAAACATTCTTAGACAATTTTTTTTAAACGGATTGCTTGTAGCTAAATTCTTTTTTTGGGGGAACCAGTTTTTTCTCCACTTATGGTGAAGAAGATAGGATTCGATGACTGAGAGAATGAAATCTAGGAACGGTTTAAGGATAAAATCAGAAATTTGTTCTATAGGATGAGGTCATTTAATGATCATATTCCCTCCTTTTTCTTCACCTTCTTCACTCTTGAAGGAGAACAACTTTCTCCAATTCTAAGCGAGTCATTTATTTCTACCACGATAATGGATGTTGTGGCAATTCTAATGTTGGATATGTACGAAATCATCTGACTATAACTACATGTTAAATTTCAAACTCGAATTCAATCAAATGCCCATTATTTTGTGTATTATTTTTCCTTTTATTTCAATAAATTCCTTGCTGATTATTAATAAATAAAAAAATGTATGCCAATGCGTCTCTGTATAAAGAAAACTTTTGTCATGGGAGATGTAAAATGAAATCTTTTTGCACATAAAAATGTTTTTCTTCACTCAGTATGAAGGGACTTAGAATGGAGGGTAATAAATAATAATCACTGCCTCATACCCCACAATAAATAAAGTCTAAAATGCCCTTGGAATATCAAAGGATTCCATTCAATTAACCACAATAAAAATGGTGGATGAAGAGGTGAGACAATTGGATTTGGACCAAGCTTTCCTCCACCTGCAGAGAAGAGTCATCATTTTGCTTGATAAAATTCTTCTGTGAAACAATCAAGGGCATTTTGGATTTTCAAATATAACATAAATAATTATGACCATTTATTCCTACCGCGTAGGAAAACTATATCACCATAATTTGATTTCATAGTCAAACAGGCCGGCCCGTTTCCAGGTGTACATGTCCAAGTTATGGGGCCCAAAAAGGATAGGATTAGAATTTAAGGTGGTCCTCTCTGACCCCTGGACCCTTGATCTAATGCTGCCCAATCCCTGAAGCCTAATTCGGAGAACCTTATTCCTAACCGTACGTACACCCACAGTGGTTCTGTGGACGTGAATTGCCTATTCACCTGTTAGAAACTTTTAAACCTCCTTATGAGATTTACTATGGCAGGAAGAGTGGAGGGGAGTCTTTTGATTTTTAAGATTATTAAATGAAGGAGTATATAGTATGTGACTTTAGTCATATAAAAACAATAATAAGGTGGTAAAAATTGATAAGGAATATATAATAAAGTAATTATTTTAGGTATTTAAATTCAATCATAAATAAAAAAGATGATATAGAGAAGGGTGTTTCACAAAGGATTAAAATTGGATGGATAAGGTGGAGGAGAAGTGCGACTGGAGTGATGTGTGATTAGAGTATTCTTTTAAAAATTAAAGGAAAGTTCATAAGACAATCATTCGACCGGCTATGATATATGATGCGAATATTGGGCAATTAAAAAACATCATATAAATGAAATTAGTATAACTGAGATGAAGATGTTGAGATAAATATATGGTAAAATTATGAACAATAAGGTAAGAAATGATCATATTAGAGCTGATTTGAGAGTAGCATCGATACATGATAAGCTACGAGAAAGTCATTTCAGATGATATGGTTGTGTTCTACAGATGCCGTTGGATGCTCTAGTTCAGAGGTGTGATTTGATTCAAATGATCTAAAAGAACTAAGGGTAGACCTAAAATGAATCTAGGAGAGGTGGTGAGCGAAGACATGCATAGCTTAGACTCTGTTTCAAATATGATCTCGAATAGAATTGATTGAAAGACAAGAACCCATGTAGCAGACCTCATAGACATAAATGCCCATCTTCAATACCCAAAACACCCCTTACCCCCCCATAAAAAGAACACCTAGTGCTAAAAACTCAGTCCTTATTTTCCAATATATAAAAATACTACATTTATTTCTTGATAAAACCTTATGTGTGAGTTTGACTTTTGGTTTTGGACCCCTTAGTCTTCGGTAGGATTAAGGAATGGTTATTGGGCCTGGATGGAACAAACCCCTTACCTTTACCAGCTTACCCGTCTAGCTAAGTGGTATAAATTCTTACCCTTTACCCTACATACATAGGCTCCAAAGTATAAAGCCTCTATAATTACCCTCCGAATGACAGTCAAGTAAGGCAGGGAACATAGGCTTCACTTGCAGCCATAGCATTCCCTGATTAATCATTGCAAGATATAAGCACAGCTTGGCCTTGGAAGGGAACTTAGGGAACTCTTCTCAATGCCTCCTTTGGAATAAGTACTACTAGCCTCCGTCATTGAGTGTCTAGACTGTCAGCTCTTACAACCTCTTCCCCTAAAATACCACAATCATGGATGGGGCTCGTCCAGTGTCGGGTGGGTGGCCAACACCTGGCACTTTCTTAGATCCAACGATTGAATTCTGTTGTATTTTTTTTAAAAAACTTTTTCATACAATAACTCTCGTCAAAACCAACAGTCGTATCTGAAAAAGTGACAGGTGTTGGTCATCCAGCCAACACTGACTTTCTCAAGTTCAGAGAGGAACCCAATCCCAAATTCACTGCATGCATATTATGATTCCGGTAATGGCCCAATGAATGCATTAAAAAGAATCGGCCATTGGATCAGCTACTAGACTGTCTAGCAGCTGAAGAGGAACCAAGTCCTCATTGAAACCTCTGAATTTTGTTATACCATTACATTCTAAACAAACAATCCGTACAATGGACATGCTATGAACTTTGTGAATAAGCTCTCCACATCCTCATATTTACTTCATATGTTGAATATAATGCTTTGAGACGGATCTGTAAATCCATTTTCTTTTGGAAAATTCGGAGTATAAAGTTTTCATTCATCGTGGATGAAAAAAATCTCACTGATGGGATTCATAATGACCCACTCCACCTCTCCTGTAGAGAGAAAAAAAAAATCGTCTCCAATCACCAATCGAGCGATTGGAATTAACCAGGCGCACCTACCGATGTATTGGCAAGCGCACCCACTTAACTCCAAATCGCTGGATTGGCAATCGGAGCCTCCAGCAATTGAAGACGAGAACTGAGCACAGTTATCTGTTTCACTACTGGAAGAAAGAGACGATAGGGGTCTAGTGACTCATTCTCCAACCATGGCAGGGTGATGGATCGAACTTTTTCTCACATGAATCCTAAGAAACAGAAGCTCCATGACAGCAAAAGGTGCACAAAAGAAAGAATCACGAGAGAAATTACACGACTCTTCCTGGGTTCGTGACCAAGCCTATGCAGGCTCCTACTTTCTTTGTTAAGAATAATATTTCTCCCATTCATGCCGGATCTTCCACTTGTCTGCATATTATTTTTCCCATTCATGCTGCGGAAGCTTTAATGGACTCTGTTGAGAGGTCTCATACACGAGGACCTTGCTCAAAAATAGAGATACCAATGTCCGATTCAGAGGTATACATGGTTCCTGTAGGCTAGCTTTGAAATTATCGAACTTACATGAGAGGAATCTCACGAATAAAGCACACATATATGTCAAATAGGACAAAAAAAGAGAACAGGGAGAGCAAATCTAATCAGCTAGGAGCAACAGATGGTACTGAGGTTGCAACAACATAGCAACATAGTGTTTTTTTTTTTTTTTTCCTTTTATAAACAAAAATCCAAAAAAGATTCCCACTGGATTTGCAGAACAAGGAATAACATTCTCAGATTTGTGACAGATGAGACTAAGCTCCAGACATTGACAAGAAATTCACATCCATGATAACAAATGCTTCTGATGATAAGAGAGACTGGGATACAATATGCAGGATACAACTGCAAGTTCTTATCAAGGGAAAAAAAATCCGGCAAGAGAAAAAAATATAGTACAATTTGGCTACTGAACCTAGTCCATCCACCAGAGATCCAAAAAATTCTTCATTAAGTACTCATAGAATATGCTCGCACTACTGGGACTACAAAAACGACAAAAGGAATGGTGATGACAATGAACTAATGTAAGGTTGCATGGAACATGGCACATTTAACTTGTGAGAACCAGGGGAAGATAAGTACAAGGTAGATGTACCTATGAAACTCCTTTTGACAGCCGGACATAATCTAATTTCATTTCCAAGACTCCAGGAAAAAGAAAATTGTCAGTAACTAAAAACAATGCTGTTAACAGTCAAATTATCTAAAGACAAGAAGGCGGCAAAGGAGATGTTTGCCCAATTTTTAAGCTCGAGGCCAAGAAAAAATGCAGGGGATCCTTTTTTTGGGAATCAAGATGCCCATTAGTATATGCATGGCCACTCAGGTGCGGCCGGTAAATATTCCTTTCAAATATTTGATCAGTTGCCACTCAGGTGGTTCATTCTAGAGAATATTTAATAACCAAGTAGATCATACCACACTTCTCATTCGGTAAAACTTAACTCCAACTTCAAAGTGAGCCCAAAAATGCTCTAAGATTATCACTAATCTCAAGAACTACTAAACAGGAGTAGCCTTGCAGGTACAAACTTTACCAAAGGGATAAGTCCTGCAACTAGCATTTTAGTTGTCAACCTAAGGTTTGGCCTGTCAAATATAACTTGTTCTTCCCGTACAGTGACATAGATCTGTGGAGTTAGAAAAGCCCTGTTGTTGAGGAGTTAGTCTCATAGAAGAGGAACCAAGAATCCATTGGATCCCAAATGAGTAGCTCAGTTTGCAAGGACCAATACCTCACAGAGAGATCATGATTCCAACTCTCCTTGGAGCCTATCTATCCCCCCTCCCGAAAAAAAAAAAAAAAAAGTATACATTAGGACATGAATCTGAATCACCATTATCAACTCCACATTCACCAGTCTTCCTGTTTACACATATTTGTTTTTAGTGAGGGTATGGGAAGGAATCAAACATTAGTATGCAATGTTATGTTAGACACATCAAAATCTATGTTAGTTTTGGTATTGTTCACCAATTACTCAATGACTATTGTTGTAGTTGACTTCAGCATTAAAAAGAATTCAGGGAAGCAGAGTACATACACGTATGCTGCAGACTACCTTTATGACATATGATACCTCATTGAACAATCTGCTAATTACAAGATGCAGCAGTGTCCTTTAAAAAACTTTACTTGCCCCCATATAAGAGAAATTGTAACTATTTAGTAACACCCTAGCGCTCTCATCCCCTGTGAAACTCCATAGGGCAGAATAACAGCTGTTTGGGCATGTAATTATCATTTTGTGGTGGTTCTCTAATAGAAGACCACTTCTAGTTCAGTAAAATTAATTTAGGAACACTGTCCCCTACCATTACTAGCATTGACTATAAACAAGGACTACACTCTCAAGCAAGGGAAATCAAACAAAAGAAGAATATTAAAAACAGAACAGACAGATTAGTCCTTTAGATGGGGCGAAAAAAGAAAAATTAAAGAAACAGGGCAAACAAAGCAAGCTGTTGATGAAATTTGAAATTGAGAGATACTTTTAGGTGTGGTTAATGGAACTTGATATATTCTTACTTTTAAATGTGCCGATGGATTGGCACCTAATCGTGCCTAATTGACAAAATTCAACCTTCCAAAAATTGATACTCAGAATGGTATGAAGCTTGAGATGCCCTTGCATGGAAATGGCAGCTTTAGATTTCCCAGATCACCTAGAAAAAGGAACATTTTTGGTAATTTGATCTTAGTTATTAGAAAAACATGTATGCAACAAGATTTGGGGTGTGAATTTTCCACCACAGGCAAGGCACCAGATTTTTCCATCTTGGTCCTCAAAAGCCAGATTTTTTCCACCTTGGTCCACAACAGGTACAAAAAAATTCTCAATGCCAGTAATTAAAAAAGTGATCTTCCTGAGTACAACATAATTCAAATCTCTCATAGAAACAAAGCCCCCCCATAAGACTGCTTATACTCAACTCAGCCTTATCCCAACTAAATGGATCAGCTACATTGACCCAAATCCTCTAAGCAACTCCATTTAAAGCCATACATGATTCCAAGTCTTTCCTCACCACTTCTCTTAAGGTCATTTTAGGTAAGGTTCAAGGTACCGGTTTCAACCAGCCTCGAAACCGAGTTGTCTCGGGTTTCGAATGAAACCTAGGATTTTTCCCAGGAAGGTTTGTGTAGCCTAATTTAACCATTTTATATTTATTTCCCACATTAGTTTTAAAAAAAGAACATTTAAAGATAATATGTGGTGTGGGCCCAAGTTTACTACTGTATGTGGAGACCTGGGACTGTGTCCAAAGTTAAGTAGGCAGCACTTACTTATTACTAATATCATTAAGTAAATGTTTAACTTAAGCTATTATTCATAAATAAGCAAACACCCCCCATTTGAATCCAATAAAAATAGTATAAAATCCAAATTCCAAAAGGATAAAAGTCAACCTCTAGTTCAAGAACATAAATTGGATTTTTGGGTGCAGAGGCGATTTTCAACTTCTATATGCTAAGTTTTTTCTCAAATCTAAAAATTCCATAAATCTTATTATAGTAAAGCATCACTAAAAACTAGTGCGTCTAAATAATCTCTTACTTTGATGCCCAAAATATTATTTTTATCCACGAAAACTTTAAATAGCATTCGCGTATTCCAAATAAGGTTTGACTGGAGAGTAACTCCTTCAATACAACTCGGGTTTAAGCAATCTCGTATTTGTAGCAAAACTAGCATAATCATCTTTCCAACAAATCCAAGATTACTTGAATCCGAGTTATAGTGAAGAAGTTACACTCTGGTCAAGCCTTGTTTAGAGTACGCAAATGCTGTTTAAAGTCGTCTGAATTGAAATTATTCTTTGAGCATCAAAACAAGAGATTATTTTGGTACTATTGATTTTTAGTAATGCTTTACTATAATAAGATTTATGGAATTTTTAGATTTGAGAAAAAGCATAACATTTGGAAGTCGAAAATCACCCCCGCACCCAAAAATTCGATTTTTGTTCTTGAACTGGACAGTTGAATTTTTATCCTTTTAGAATTTTAAATATACTATTTTTATTGGATTCAAATGGGAGTGTCTGCTTATTTATGAATAATATCCTAAGTAAATAATTTATTTAAATGATATTAGTCATAAAAAAATGCTGCCTAATAAGTGTTGTTCTTGTGTACTGTTCCTGGCTTTGGAGTCCAAACCTAATTGACTTTATGTCGAAACTTGTTGAAATAGATAGTTTTCGATCGAACCTTGCACTTTATATAAGGGGGTGGACCAAAACCAAGTCAAAACCACCTAGTCGAGTTGGACCAGGTTTCGAAACCTGGTATCTTCTGGGTTCAAGCCTTGGAGTCGTGCCGACCCAACTCTAAACCGAGTTGTGCCAGTCGAAACCAGTGGTTACAATTGGCACCTCGAACTATGATTTTAGGCCTACCCCTAGCTCTTTTAGACCTTTCAATTTTAGATAAATCACTTCTCCATATTGGGGCATTTAGAGGCCTCTATTGCACATGTCCATGCCACCTCAAACGAGTTTCTCGCAACTTATCACGAATGGGGACAACCCCTAGGCATAGTTATCACTTGGCGCTCAAGCAGATTTTGAAGTCCTAGGCGTGCAACCACCTTATTGTTTCACTCTTTTTTTTTTTTAATTAAATTAGATCCAAATTATTTCGGTACACTGTCATAGATGAGAGCATTTATATACATTAAAAAACAAAATTTTGATATATATATATATATATATATATATATATATATATATATATATATATATATATATATATATATATATAACAAAGGGAGAAGAATGAGGGAGAAAAGGCAAAGGAAACTCAACGTGTTTGATTTACTGAGGGTTGCACTGCTTCTGTGACTGCTATCACTCCGACAGGTATTTGACTTGCTTCTTCTCCTTCCTCCTCTATTTCTGGTTTTTTTTTTTTTTTCGTTCTCCGCTTTTGCAGAAGAAAAAGGATGGCGCTTCACTTTTTCACTCATACTGACTGCGATCACTTGAGAGCAAGGCATATAAAAGAAAAAATATGGTATCAAAGCTCCAGGTTCTCTCCTTAAAGTAACTCAAAAGAGGGACCACATATGCCATGTGTACTGACACCCAAAAGAAGGGCACGTGAAGGGAGTATTGAGAATAATCCCACATTGGTTAAATCTCGATTCTTGGGTGCCTTATATACTTTAGAGTCCCTCCACTTACCAATCCCACATTGATTAAGTATGGAATCTTGGGTGCCTTATGTTCTTTAAGAGTCCCTCCACTTACTAGTTCAAACTTTGGAGATGGAAACTTAACATAATTCAAACTAGTAAGTATAGGGACTCTCAAGTATAAAAAGCACCCAAGATTCTAGACTCAACCAATGTGGGATTATTCCCAACACTCCCTCTCATGTGTTGCCCTTGCTTTGGGTGGCAGTACATGTAGCATATGTGGTCCCTCTTTTGAGTGGCAGTACACGTTGCATATGTGGTCCCTCTTTTGGATAACCGTAAAGAGAGAACTAGACTCTGATACCATGTTAAGTTTCTATTTCAAAAGTTCAAACTAGTAAATGGAGGGACTCGCAAGTATATATAGCACCCAAGGTTCCAGACTTAACCAATGTGGGATTATTCTTGAGAAAAAACAATCTATGAATTAGTTGCACGTTTTTGGAGGAAGAAGAAGCATACCTAAGGCGATTATACTTGCGAGGTTCAACTCGCGTTGGCTGACTATAAGGTAGGTGTTGGGCCCTTGAAGGGTGGTTACGTCTTATAAAGGGTTAGAAATTTATTTATTTTAGATATACATCCTTCATCCTTGTATTTTACATGTTGGTCCTATTTTACATATATCTTAGAAGAAAAAAAAAACACAATATGGCACCTAAGCGCTCAGGTGGCCCTCCAATGCCTTAGGCTCCTTGTCGCGGTGACAACAATGCTCCTAGGCTTGCTCTAATTTGTTCGTTCTTTATTTATGCTCTTTAGTTCTACCACTCATCCAACTCAACATCCTCATTTCAAACACATTAAGTTTATCTAAATGGTTTTTCTTTACTGCCCAACATTCAACCCCATCAAACTGCTAATGCCCTACATAAATGGTAGGGAATGGTGGTAACTAAATGGAAATTGTTTTGTACAAACACCAAAATCAGGTATTATCTTGACTCAAAGATGATAGGTGATAGCAAAGAAAAGAATAAAATAGAAAATCCGGCTACATATGGATATGATCCCCAAGGGCAGTTGATTGTCTGCACTTTAGTGACTGGCTTGTTGTAAAGCATGAATAGATCAACATATCACCCCATTTCAAGAACAGGTTTTCTCTTAACAATTTCCTAGATCTCCACCTAAGTTTTTCTTTTCTTTTCTTCATTTTTTATTTTTATTTTATTATTTTTCTATGATAACCTAAAGGTTCAATTTTACCATAAGATGCTTCTCAAACAATTCATTAACCATGTTTTCTTTAACCATGTCACAATTGATCATGAAGTATCAAGCGTCATCACTCTTCTACCTAACTGCAATTCTTTCTCAAAAAATAGACACTTTGACTGATGTATCATGTATGTCAAAGAAGATGGTCATTTGGCAGTACAACCACCTACTTTCCAAGACACTTATGCATAGAACTTTTTCTTTTCCCTCAACTCTAACAGGAGCATGTTACCAGGCCATGGATTCAAATAAAAATTAAGTTGCATCTTGCCTGTAAGACAAGACAAACACAATACATAAAGACAAATGCACAAGCACCACAGAGAGGGAGAGAGTGAGCAATAAAATAAAGAAGTTTTCAATAACATTCAAACAGAGATCTATTATTTCATACAGGTGTGTAAAGATGAATGACTGCAAAAACTCTACCCACGGACTTTATGGAACACTTGACTCAGGGCCAGAGGATGCCTCAGGAAGTTCAACTCTAGCAACCCAAAACAACATGATTCCTCTTTTCAGAAAAAACACACTTCAATGCCAGTGGAAATTTAAGAAATCATGAAATTCCAGTATCTGTCAGCTATTCTTCTTAACTAATTGGGACTATTCCCGATTCCCTCCTGAGGTTAAGGGCCCTTTTGATAACCATCTTGCTCCCAATCCCTTAATCTCCGGGAGCAACTTTAGTCATGCCATAATTTCTAAGATTAGAATAACATTTGGTAATCACAATTTTTGGTGATCCCATCCTGCTCCCATTTTCCTCTTCTTCTTCTTCCTAATGGCCAATTTAATTTTTTTACAAGGGTTTCTGAAACAAGGAGACCTGAATGAGCTTGTGAACCCTCAATGGGTCCGCCCAACTGCTATCATCATCTTTCCCAGTCCCATGCCTTCTCCTGTGGCGGCAACAACTGGTTTTGACGAAGCTCCATCATCCGAGTTCAAGACCTAACAGCAATGAAATGAGGGCACCAAAAACACCAGCTGCTACCATGATGATGAGGTTTTCCTGTCTCAAACCACTGCATTTAGATCCAAGAGGGTTGCCACAGATTCCAAAACCCTTGCACTCTCAATCTGTATTTTACTCTCTCCCGATTGAAACTTATTGTCCGATTCTGCAGTCTGATATGACATGGCACAATAACGTAGGGGAAGAGGAAAGAAACCAGCTCAGCTAAGATTCCGCCAGGGTCCTTGCCAGCACCATCGGCCGATAGAGCTCCGATTGCTTCAACGATACGTACTCAGGCGGTGCAGATGCCGTTGGAGATGTTCGCAAGGGACTCCATCATCGCGTGGTTCAAAGGAGAATTTGCTGCCGCAAACGCCATCATCGACGCGCTCTGCAATCACTTGACCCAGCTGGATGGATTCGCTGGCCAGGGAGCCGAGTATGAATCGTTTTTGCTGCAATTCCTAGCAGGCAATTGAATTGGATCCCGATCCTTCAGATGCAGAAATACTATTCCATAGCCGACATCGCCTGGAACTTAGGAAGGTCGTGGCGAAAAAGATGAAGATAAGAGAGGAATGAGAAAGGAAATAGATTGAGGGAGCCACATTTTTCTTTTCCATAAAGAGGAAGACACTGCCAAAGAAGCAAACAGTGTTCAGGTTGTGAATGGAGCATCCAGAGAGGAGGTGAAGGAGATTGTGAATGGTGTGTCTGAAGAGGAGGTGAAGGAGGTTGTGAATGGAGTATCGGAAGAGGAGGTGAAGGAGAAGATAGAATGAGGGAAGTGAGTGAAAATAATCGGGATTGTCTGATTTAAGTTGCTCTGGAGCAGTGAGAGCTTCTTTTTTTAGCTACCAAATTTCTGATTCCAGAATCTTATTGAGTCTGGTTCAATCCCTGGGAGCTTGGAGGGATTTACCAAATGCTATTCTGCTCCCAAATCACTCCCAGGGAGACGGAATCAATGGAATCCGGGATTGGGAGTGTTATGATGTTATCAAATGGGGCCTAATAATATTACCTTCAATACAGAGGCAAAGGCCATAACATAAAGGGCAGAACATTTATAGCAAACGCTGATATCATGCAGTTCATTTAGAGCTGGCTAAAATAATATGATCAATCATTAAGTAATGAAACTTTTCATAAAATTAAAGAAGGCTGTAGACAAGGTCAACAAGCATCAGATGAAGCTGAGTAATCCTTCCAGAAACAGCTAATGATCTCAATTTGACATCTTGCAACTCTTGGACAATTGATGAGCATATATACACTCTTATTAAGATCATACTAGTAGATAAAAACCAGAGCATGCGTATCTAAAAACCTCTTAAGCTCGAATGCGCAAGCTTTCTCTTCCAGTTCCTTGGATCAGTCTCTCTGTCAAATTATTTGTGGAGTAAATTCTGATACTGCTTGAAGAACAACAACGCAGTAGAAATAACAACTCTGACACATTGACCGTCTCACTACCCTTCCAAATCATTGTCCCCAAGCGCAAGCCCTACGACACAGAGTATGGACAAAACGAGTACATAAGCAATACAAATGTTAAGGAGGTTGAAAGACAGATACCACTTCTTGCTTCATGAGGAATCTGAAAATTTTGGCAATTGATGTCTATAATAATTTAATGAGAGTATCAAGTCAGGCAGTTAACCAAATATCAATCAGCAAGAACATTGAATATATTAACAAAAAAGATAAAGGATGAAAAGTTGAAAACTGATATATTATAAACTACCACAGTAATCAAATAATAGAGAGGTTAAGCATGAAGTAAACACAGACAGAGACAAACACAAAGGTTTTGTGATTTAAAATCTCAAGTTCCCAGTTTCCCACTGATGAGTCATCAACATCCTATTTCAAGCTCATAAAAGCTGCAATATTAGGTAAATAGGTCCAATGGAATATGTGAAATTGATTGCCGACATTGCAATAGCTGAAGCCTCTTCTGTGTTGAAATTTATCAGCCTTCAATGGAAGACTGTAACATGAGGAGATGGATTAGTAAAGCATGGAAACATTACAAATATCTAACCCTGCCAACTCCCTATTTATAAGCTCTAAATCTGCTCATACCTCTGGTAAATGGGATAACATAAGGTCCTCAAGCGTGCCAAGATTTGTGAAGTTTTTCCAGAATTTTTGGGGTACTATTCAAAAGCAATTTCACTAAACCTGAAAAGACAAGTTGAAAGAGCAATATCTCTCTCATATGACGATTCTTATTACCAACTGCCATATTAGGCCTGCCTAGACACTGCAGCTAATATTCTCCAAATGGTGTTATCTAATATCTCCAATATAACAAGATATTCCAGGAGGAGAGAACTAAGCAACTCTGCCTGAAATCAGATAAATGCCAATGGCAACTGCAGCCTCTGAAGAACCACCCAACCAATGATTCTGATTCCCCAGTTCTCACAAGAATACTCAATATGTTGAAAAGTTAGCCAAAGTTCAAATGCAGAGACCCAATGTGCAACTCTAATAAGGATCTTATTAACAATGATCTGAACTGTTAACTATCCTGAGATCCTGCTAAATTTCTCTGTTCTCATATGCACCAGGAGACTGAAGGGTACATCTCTATACAATCCTTTCCCATTTCCATAAATATACTCCAAATTTTTATATAAATAATAACCTCATTTAAGAACCTGTAATCCAAACCAAATATCTTCATGACAAAAGCACATAAGATAAAAGAGGAGAGGAATGTATACCATCTGAAGAGCCACTTGACAACATTGGAAATCTGTCTCAAACTAAACTCATCTAAATATGTTCAGATGAAATTCATGTCTCAAAAACCATTTGAAACATAAAAATTAAGTACGAAGCTGCCATCTACCCATAGTTGTCAAGGCGCCAAGGCGAACCAAGGGGTGGAAGACATGACGGACACCCGAGGCGCCTAAATGCCTAGGCAACGCCTTGACAACTATGCATCTGCCATGAGTGATACACTAAATATGGGATGTTGAGGCTTATAAAGCAATCCACATGAAAATAAAAGGTTGAAAGGTTGAACCAGATTATAATAAAGTCCACCAAATATTACATTCCTTTTTCACAGTGGGAATTCTATGATTTGAACCAGCAGACAACATTACTATTTCCTAGACAAGTTCGAATAGCTGCAGAATCATAATGGTTGATCAAAACAGAAAGTCAAGCTTCTTCATGTTGGAGCTCAAGAAGCTACAGTAGGACCAGTTTGTTCTTAGCATCCACTCTACATGATTTATTGAACCAAGAGAAAAGGCAGGGAAAGAGCCACCACCAGAAATTTCATTTACTCCCAAAAGCATTAACGAGGGTAAAACAATTTTCCAACCCACCAGAGAAAAAGCAAGCTGATCTTAATCCAATTATCAGGAATCATTCACTTTTCACCAGAAAGAAACCTTCAGATGCAATACACTAATCAAATAATCACATGCTTCCCAAGCTAGGATAAGGGTGGAGGGTCAGTGCGTCTGGTCGGCAGCCGTACAGGGATTCACACACTATATATATTGAGCGTAATGCTAGGGCATTCTCCGTAAACGACGTGTTACACTTAGACCCTGCTGTAAAGAAAAGTGGGCAAGGGCCGCCACGTCTGCACCCGGATGTGGTGACAAAAATGCAAGGGTTCTCGCCCCATGGACAAGCACGGGTAAAAAAGCTAGTCCATAAACATATGATTAGATTAACATCTTGGAACATAAGATCTTTAACGGCTACGACTTTAGCATTGATAGATGTTATGAGGAGAAGAAGGATTGACATAGCTTGTAAAAAAGCAAAGAAGTTAGATTTTTTTGTGACAAAATAAAGAAGAAAATGAAGAACCGAGAGAGATCGATATTTCCCCTACTGTTTTGCTTATATTGATAATAAAAGGAGTGACATTACATCAATAACCCCTACTTAAGTCCTATAGTAACTGAATAAAGAAGAAGAAACTAAACATATGTAGCCGACTTAATCACTATAAGTAATAACTAAACATCAATAGAAGTAATAATTAAACATCACAACAAAGACTAAACACCACTATACTAAATATCACTAATAACAATAAACTTGACACATAAAAGTATGTTTTCCCTCGGTACGCAGGTCCAATTTCTAATATATCTTCAACCCTCAACCCTCCCCCACCCCCAATGCTCCAGCTGAGTATATATAGAATAGATATGAACTACAAAACTGGTCTTCAATACATAGTTTCGTCATGGTGACGAATCAACTCAGGGGGGTTGGCATGCACCTTTCTTTGATATCAAAAATCTGGTTGTGCTTGAAAGTGTGAAAAAAAAGTCTGCCACCTTGGGTCCACTCTCTTCAAAATACTATGGAGGAATCACAAAGTCAATGTGTTCGACTTTATGACACGAGTCAACCATGAAAGGGATGTCCATGGGAGCCACCATATCTATAGAATTTTTTTTCATTGCGCTTTTTTATCTCCGCCTTTTCAAACTCCACGGAAATATCAAGCTCTTTGGGTTCTTCTTCTTGGTGGTCCACAATCATCTTAGTTGTCTCTTCTTTATCTTCACTATAGATCTTGCCTTCAACTATAGGCTCGAAAGAAGAAACAACTTCCACTTTGCAACGGATTACTTCCTCTACAATCTTCGTCCCCTCATCACATTCACAATCCAAAACAGTCTTCAAAATACTATGGAGGAATCACAAAGTCAATGTGTTCAACTTTATGAAACGAGTCATCCATGAAGGTGATGTCCATGGGAGCCACCCTATCCACAGAATTTTTTTTTCATTTCGTTTTTTTATCTCCCCCTTTTCAAACTCCACGGAAATATCGAGCTCTTTGGGTTCTTGTTCTTGGTGGTCCACAATCATCTTAGTTATCTCTTCTTTGAATTCACTATGGATGTTGTCTTCGTTAATGTTGTCTTCAACTATAGCCTTGAAAGAAGAAACAACTTCCACTTTGCAACGGACTACTTCCTCTACAGTCTTTGTCCCCTCATCACATTCGCAATCCAAAACAGATTTGTAACCGATGGTTGTATCTTCCTTTGACAATGCAGAGTTGAACTAAGACTTTATTAAGTCAAGTCGCTCCCCAAACCTCTTGGGGGAGTTGTTTTCTATTGTGCCCCCTCTTTTCTGAATGAGAGCATCATTACTTTCCATGCACCGCAGCAAGTTCTGATGTTAACCTGAGTATCTCAGCCATTAGTTCTCTGTTTAGAATCACTACTAGCCATGATAGATTGGCTTTGATACCTATTAATGCATGACCAGTCCCCAACTCAACAAAGCAGGAAGCAGGCCCACAGTCAGATCACTTCTTCAACAACATAAAGAGCACAAACAATATCAGTAATGTATCTTCTTCTATGGGCTTTGAACCTCTTGATAATAGTCTCACAAATATGAACTATAACAGAAAATAAAATAAAAGAAAAGAGATCGATGGAAGGGAAGAAGGTGGAAGAAGGGTAGGAGATATGACTTAAAGGCATCTCACCTTAAGAGTCTCTCACTCCAACTGTTTCTCACAACACAAGGTATATAACCAAGTTTTTTTCATTTATTCAAATCTAAGGAGCAAAGCTCCATTGCAAAATACTTTATAAACCTCTAAGACAAGGCAAGGTAAAGACAAGGGTATTGTTCACGTGAACAGTACTCACGAATAGTACCAAATCTTTGGGCTGCAATACAATATAGAAACTCTCTAATGAGTAATGGCTAAAACTGAAAATAGAAACTATCTCATATTCCCATAGCTATTAACTAATAAGACTAACCATTCTAAGAAAAAGAAACTATTAGAGTATAGAATATAGAAACTAATAAAACTTGTGACACAAGACAAGCTGAAAATAGAAACTGAATATACTGCCTTTGCTCGTGACTCAATATATTAGAAGCTTCTTGGAGGGAAGACAGCTTGCGGCAGTTAATAGGAGAGGTCCTTATAGCTATAGGGCCACAAGTACTGTTCACGTGAACAGTCCCTAGTGAACAGTGTTACGTGACATGGTGCTGGCTGGAATGGACTGCAACTTGCTAGCCCAACCCCACTGGCCTATTGTCAGCTGGGCTAATACTGCATTAGAAAGAGATGTTGGGAGAGGGACAAAATTATGGGAAATTTTGGGAAGGGAAATGTGGTTGAATGGTCATTAAGTGCTCATTAGTAGCTAGGGTAATAGGCTGCATCACTTTCTCTCTCTTCCTCTCCTAAATTATGATGGAGACTTTGTGCAGAATTGTTGAAAAGAATGAACAATAAAAATTATTGGCAAAGCTTGGGCTCCCAAAAGGACTGGTTCTATCATATTTACACTACACTTTAAGTGAGTGAGGCATGAGGAAACCAAACTTTTTTTCTGGAATGAGTCTCAGACCTAAGAATCAATCTGTTTAAAAAGTGAACTGTTTGGGGGAGAACAGGTAGAGTGCAGGCAACGTCACTGTAATCTGTAAGGCTTCCAATGGGTACAGCCTCCTTTGTACATCTGGAATACTAACTGGATCCTATGCATTTCTTTTGGGCCCTCTGTGTATCTGGGGCTTCACAGACTGACACACATAGATCAATTGGATCTCGGTGAACACTAGTCAACTAGCATCGCATTGCTAGTACATTTAATCAAAGGAATGCTGGTCACACGACACAATCACAAAAGCCAGATATCAAAACCAATCTCTAGTTTTATCCACGCTTTTACAAGATTTCCAAACTCTTCATCAAAAAGAACACAAATAATTACAATAACTCCTTAAATGGGACATAACCCCATTTTATCCAGAATTTACTTCGCAATCTAATAATGCTCTACTCTGCATGATCCGCACCGAAGGTGAAATCACAACACCTAACTACTTTTCTTAGTTTTTTTTAGTTCTCCAAATGATCAGTATTGAGATTGATGTCACAAAAACCTAAAATCTATCTCTATAATTTAGTTCTAGTACCTGCATTTTTGAATTTCAGATAATAGGAGCCATTCCAGCAATGGGCCAACTAATGAGACAAGCGAGGTAACAAAACAAAAAAAAAGACAGATCATAAAGTATGGAGGAGTAGAAAACGCAAACCAGTACCATAAAGTCGAATAACTAAGCTCATTGTTTAAACACAAACACTTGTTTTGAAACCAAATATATTACAAATCACAAAGCAAAGTCAACTACCCGAGGCTGGCAATGCTATTGATCGGATCTAGAAGCTCATGTTGCTGATGTTGCTGCGGTAGTGGCGGTGGCTGCTGCTGTTGCAACTGCGGCTGACTGGCACCAACCGCCACTGCTGCAGCCGAAGCTTGAGCCCCTTTTGCTTCAGCAAACCTCCACATGTACCAGGCCCCAACAGAGCGATAAGGCCTCCACTTCTCGCAGAGCTGTTCCATCTGGGAAGGCCGAGGCAATTCTTCAAGACCATAAAGAAGCTGGACCCCCTTGCGGACGCCAAGATCACCGACGGGAAGAACATCGGGTCGGTGAAGAGAGAAAATCATGAACATGTGCACAGACCAGGAACCTATACCCTTGACCATGGTGAGCATTGCGAAAAGGGACTTATCGTCCATGTCAAAAATCGATGAATCAGAAAGAATTCCCTTGCGGTACTTGCTAGCGAGGTCATGGAGGTAGCTGGCTTTACGGGCAGAAACACCGATTTGACGGAGTTGGTGGAGAGATAAGGAGAGGACGGCATCGGGGACTACACCAGCCTCACCACCGCATAGGGCGACGAATCGGGTGTAGATGGAGGTGCCAGCCTTGTAGGCGAGCTGCTGGTAGAGGATACTCTTGGTCAGGGCGAGGAATGGTGGCTGAAATGTGTCAAAAGACGGCGGTTGATAGACATCGATGACACACGCTAGCTGTGGATCCGCGGCCCTTAAATGCCGAATAGCCGCAGCAACCTCTCCTTCGCAAGATAATGTTTTGCCGACGATTCTCGGAATAACCCTAATCGGTTGTACAGGAACCCTGTTGCCATCGTTGACTACGGTTGTGGTGACCGTCGCGGAGATAGCAGTCGGGGCAATTTTACTGCCCCTGCTGTTCTTCTTGTTACTGACGGTGACGTTGGTTGGAGGAGTTGGGGTTGCTTTATCTCCGTCGATAGCTTGGGGAGCTTTATTTTCAGAGCTATCGGCAGAGACGTCAGCGGAGACTTTCCTGATCTTTCGAGGCCGGAATGGGAGCTTAGACGCCGAAGAGGTATAATGCGGAGATGAAGTGGCGACCGTAGTGGCGTCTACCGCTTGACTGGTGCCGGCGTTCGGCTGAAGCTGGAGAGGATTATGGGGCAGGGGCTGCGTTTGGGTCTGAATTAAGGATTGGGGCTGGGGTTGGGGCTGTGGTTGAAGCTGAGATTGAGGTTGAGGAAGCTGCAATTGGGGTTGGAGTTGAGTCTGAGATTGGATTTGGGGTTCGCACTGGGATTGTATCTCGATTGGGAGTTGGGGTTGAGTTTGGGGCTGAATTGAGGGCTGAGACTGGGTATGGAGGTGAGGTTGAGGGTGATGATGAATTAGAGTCTGGACGGGGACTTGAGGCTGAGTTTGCTCCCCCATGGACGACGAGAACGGGACTGAGACCGATGACGGAGGCAGAAACGGCGGCGGTTGTTGTTGCTGTCCGTGTTGGTTCATGAGGAGCAGCATTCAAAAGCAACCAGTCATCTACCTACCTACCTTCCTTCTCTATCCATATTTCAGTCGACTTCCTTAGAGAGAGAAACAGAGTATCGAGATTTCAGATTGACCGGAAAAAAATGGTAAAGACAGCCTCCGATGGAGAAATCGAAAAGTGAGTCTGCGGACAGTGAGAGCGTTGTATTTTGTACTTTGTACTGAGTCAAGTTGGTCTGTCTCCGCTGCTGCGGCCCTAAACCCACCAAATACAGTTTTTACGAAAAATAAAAGATAAATAAATAAATCGGTGCTCGCTCCTGGTTTTGTGGAAACTGGATACGGTTTCTTTAGAGAATACTTCCCATGTGTGTATTTGTATCCTCTTATGTATTCCATCACCATTCTTCTCTCTCTTATCTCGTGAGTCTCACACTCTGAAGGTGGATCCCACACCATATCAAGGGTGATAGGATCCCGGTCATCAATGAAGCTATTCCGTACCGTAATAGTTCAATCTCCATTCTCTAAATCAGCCACATACACGTGGGCCTCATGTTTGCTTTCACAATTCCACGTCAGCTAATAAGAGTTTAATTAGTACTTAAGCCAAATCAAAGCCAGCCTACACTGGCCCAGTGAGCCCAAATATTTGGGCCACTCTACCATGGCCCAGTAACACATGTGACAAAGGAACAGTTCAGTCATTTACTGGCACTGCTTGAGGCTCCTTGGGCCAATCAACCGGCCATTACAGTCTGGAACTCTGAATCCTAATCGGTTGTGGCTCAGATCCTGTACCTGATCCAATAGACTATGTGGCTAACTAGTACGTCTGATTTGTATTTATTTTTGTTTCTAACCCTATAAATTGGTCTGTGTGGGTTTCTATTTGATTATGTGGCATTGGTACCAACGGGGGCCAATGGGAGCACACTATTACAACCTTAATGAATGAATCTCCAATGTTCCTCTGTTAGCGCACATGGTGCACCACTCAACTGGTCGCTATGCTCACCGATTGTCCCTAAAGAGGTTGAAGTTGTGCACGCGCAGGGGCCGTTATCCTGTGGTGGTCTTGTGACGTGGTTGACAAGCATGTGTAGAACTGGATGGCCTAAATAGTTGGCCTTAGTGCTCGTGGAAGCATGCATATGTGTGGTTGTATGCTAAGGCATGGGGCTCGTGTGCTGCAAGTGTGTAAAACTAGTGTGCCTAGTGTATGTCATCATGGGCAAGGGTGGTGCACTTATGGGCAAGTGGCATTATTGTAATTACCAACGGGATGAAGAACATTTATTTTTGGAAAAGTGCGAAAGCCTAAGAGGTACCTTGAGGGGGGTGATGTGCCTTACTCTTATTGGTGTCATGTGCATCTAGGCATAGTATCATGGTATGGCATTGGGGCTTGTCACATAGGCACTGTATGCAGGGTTGGCCTGACTTTGTATGTACAGTGGTCAGGTATTCCACGGGCAGATACGTAGGTGGGCACGAGGAGTCGTAGGGGACGATGCGTGTCTCCCTTGTGGGTATGAGCACCCACAGGGACTACATTTAGGGGAAAGCCTTAGCGTAGCACGTTGCCTTGAAGACAAAGGTTCTCTTTTCGTAGTGCCACTAGCATCCCCTATGTGCCAGTGGCACCGTGGTTTGGGCGGAGTTGGCTATCCCGCAGTTCCTTGCATGGTTATGCATTTCTCTTGGCATTGTTTGAGTTTAGCGTGCTTAAGACGTGTCGGCAGTGAGCTTAATGGAAACTTTCTATGCTGGATTCGATGATCTGCTAGTCATAGTCATAAGCGGGTTAGCGTGCTACCTAGTGGCGGGGTGGTACTATGGTTGCTGGGCTTTGATGACAAGGAAGCTATGTCGTTTGATGGTGTTGCATGGTGATGTTCGGATGCACGTTTAAGGTGTCGAGCGTGTGGCACAAGTGGCCCTAGACGGTGCGAGCCTCTTGAGGGAACGCAAGATGATTGCAATGTGGACTGACGTTGAGCAAACCTCAGCGTGCTGGTGGCTTAGACGCAATGTCACACCCCAATTTCGGATGAATCAGAAGTGTGAGTGAACCGGCTCTAAGCCACGGTTCACACCAGGATCTCAATAGACCGTGTCAACCAATCATTCCCAAGCAATCTAACAAAATCAGAGAATAATACATAGCAGCAGAAATAAATAAATGAGCAGAGATCTAATTGTAACTTAAAATAAATATCCAACTTATTCCATCATCCATCAAATTTAAATATAATTATTACAATACTTTAACAGAAAAATAACCAAGTCACTGGGAGAAAACACAAAACGAGCACTCGCATGACGCATCATGCTCGTCCTCCACTGCCCGGGTATCAATGGCAGCTACAGTACCGTATGATGGAGCAGCCACGAAGTCATCAATGGTGTACCCTGCATCCAAATCTGAAAAAATATATATATATATTTTGGGTGAGCTCACAACTTAGCTCAGTAAGTACAATTTGGGTCAGGTATAACTTGTAAATATACTATGATAAGGTTTGGCGGCCACCGCACCTTCATGCACGAGAGTGTGAGCACACCCAACAGTCAGGCGCCTACCACACTACTACTGTTGCCCCATATCACTCACTCCGGTATGGAGATAAGACTCGAGTCTGGCGGGCAGGAAGAACCACAATCTCACGTCCTCCCCCTGATACCCCATACCGTACCAATACCTAAACCCCTATTGGCAAGGGCTTGCAAGTGGGTTTCGTTTCTAACCATTCCTAGATGTCAATACAATATCATTAGCCTTACCCCAGCACGGCTCCCTGCGACATAGAGATAGGCTCGAGTCTGGCAAGCAGGAAGAACCACAATCCCACGTCCTCCCCCTGATACCCTATTCGCACCAAGTCTGCTAAGGTAAAGACTATATAACCCTACCCCAGCACAACCCCCCTACGACATAGAGATAGGGCTCGAGTGTGGTGGGCAGGAAGAACCACAATCCCACGTTCTCCCCCTGATACCCTATTCGCACTGAGTTTGCTAAGGTAAAAGGCGATACGAGAAAAATGTTAGTTGTGGATATATCCAGGGCACACCCCCCTTCACATTCCACACACTAACGAAAACATTCACATGCCTAAACATACAACAATCCTAGCATATGAAATGCATGATTATAATAAGATAAAAGAAACGACTACATGGCATGTGAGATGCACAGACATCAAGCAATATGTATTTCTAGATACCAAATTATATTACAAAAGTTTACTGTTATTTAGTTATTTAGGTTTGGGGTCTTGTTCCTTACCTGACGCGTGATAATGATCCCGTTCTACGTCAGAGAGCTTACTCACGTGGTCTACAGATCCTACATAATCATATCATTAAGTTAGAATCAATTTATTTAGGTTACAGAGGTCAGAACCAGGTTTGGCCAAGCAAACCAGGCTCGAAAACCATACCGGTCTCACTATACCGGTTGCAGTATAGTGCAACCGGTATGTGCCACCGGTATGTATACCGGCTGCACTATACCGGTTGCACATAGGTGAGACCGGTATGTGCGACCGGTATATACCGGTTGCCCTTACCGGTCTCACTTAGATCTCACTGAGTGAAACCTGTATGTGCCTGCGGTATATACCGCAAGGCCATACCGCTGGACTTATAGTCCATCCGGTATACCCTGCGGTTTGGATCCGAGAGCGAAATCTCGGATCTCCCCTCCTTGTCGGCTAACGGTTAGGTCTCTAGGGTTTTCCCTATCCTTTACTAAGGTCCAAACCCTTTAGTGGCCTTCGGATTTCGGCTAGAACGCCATATCAAACCTAGGTTAGATCCGAATGAGGAAAACAATGGAAACTATAGTCTTTTTGGATCATTGCGCCGCTTCGCGGCTCCAATCCGACATCCTAAAATTACTAATAGTATAGAGCACTTACCAGCGGTGTTTGTCGGTTGGCGGCGTGCTCTTCCTTCGTGGGCGGCTTCCACCTCCTTGCTCCTTCTCAGCTCTTCTCCAGACGGCTAGAGTTTTTTTTTTTTTTTTTTAGAAGGAGCAATGGAGTGTCTCCTTCTCTATTAATAGAGGGAGGCCATCCATGGAAAGCTTTTCCTCAGAATGGAAACTTGGAGAAGTTTCCATTCTGAGAGAAAGGCTCACTGGAGTCTGTCTACAGCCGGAATCAGGTATACCGGTCGCACATACCGGTTGGAGAGCCCGCAACCGGTATAGTCCAACCGGTATACCATACCGGTTTCACATACCGGTTGCACTATACTGCAACCGGTATGGAGTTTTAGGCATTTTTATTCTTTTTCTTACCTGAAATTTGAGTGGCTCGTCACTCGGCTTCGCCCTCCGGTCCGGTTATAATTGGGACACCTGTCATCATATACAACCATGGTTTAGACCCGATTTTAGAATACGGTTCTTACAACTCTACCACCCTTAAAAGAAATTTCGTCTCCAAAATTTGCATGTAGGTCTCACACGCAAGGCCACTTCCTATTGGTTTTCAGGGTGAAGCTTTGTTGGGTTATTTCGCTGTGAAAAGAGAGAAAGGCTAGCCTTAGCTGGGCGCAGTTGAAGTGTCGCACAAACTGTGAGCCCCAAAAAAAAAAGTTGGTCCACGTATATATATCAAACTAGTGGAGGTGATGTGGTCATTTTACTCTCTTGTGTTTGTCTGTATACTTGTTCCCTTTAATTATTATTTCATAAAAGAAAAAAAAAATCAATATGAATAGATTGAAAATTGTTTATATTTTAACAAATAAATGTTTTCTGTTCAATTCTGTTCTCTTTTTAACACAAATTCATGATGACTTAAAATGGAAGGCAAAATATTCATTTCACTTACGTTCCGTTTGTTTGATGTAATAATTCATGTTAAAATTTCATTAACATTTTATATGTTAAAAATGTTTTCAATGTTTGTTTCAAATATATAAAATAGAAAAAATTTCATCTACACCCCATCAAAGATTGTTAACATCATTTACACCCAAAAGAATGCAGAAACATCACCTAGGTCCCAAAACTTTAGCTGTGGTAATCAAAGAAGTCAACTCCGTCAGTTGATTCCCGTTAGATGCTGACGTCAGGTGGATTGGAATTTTTCACAGACGAGAATACCCTTTTGGTTAGTTGAAAAAACCAATATACATTTTTAAAAGAGAAATGAACCAAGATGATTCATCGGCTAACAAATACACGTCCTTCTCGAAGACGAAGGAGCAGACAGAGGATTACTTTGTTTCTTAATGACCTGATCACCAAAAGAAACAACAATCGATCTGATAGGAGATGGTGATCGATCGATAGAAAATCAAACAAATGGTGAAGCAGCAATGGATCCATAGAGATACGAGTTGGAGAAGCTGATCTATTGAAGAAACCAGTAGATCAAGAAGAGAACTTGAACTTGCAGACACAAAAACAGTCGACGAGGACGAAGAGTTCGATCTCTGAAAGCCGTGCAACAATACTGGTTTACTAGATCTGGTTCTCAAATTTGAAGCCGCCTCACCTTTAATTTTCCATTTCCCTTACCGACACCCGCCTGCCCATCCTATATATATATATGCACAAATCAACCATCGATTTTTCTTCTTCTCTATCATTTCCAAACGACCGAAATTAAAAATCAGAGTCATCTCTCTCTTGCTCACTCAGCCTGCCTGACATGGAGAATTACCCTCTCTTCTTCCCTTACTCCTCATCAACATCGTCGTCATCATCAGCAGCAGCTGTTTTTCCCTTCTCTTTAAACGTGGTAAAACTCTTATGTTATGATAGATGACATTGATCATGGCAATAACTCAACAACTGATCAATTCCAAGGATGGAAGATGGAGGAGACCGATGTCTCACGTTCACAGGTCATTAAAAACGATTCACACGGAGGGAGCTCTAATGGGTCTCATGAGAATGCGATGAAAGCAGATAAAAAGAAAGGTGAAAAGAAGATTAGAAAGCAATCATAACACCTTTACGTGATTTGTTACAGGAGTTTTCTTCTTCTGGAGCTTCTCCATCTCTATTTTCTCCCTTTTTTTTTCATTTCTAAAAATGATTTTTTTTTGGGGATTTCAACAGGTAAATAGGGACTCTACTTGCTCTGAGCTATTGGAAACATTGAAAAAACAAGATTCAGGGAATCAAGGCTGAAACACCAACAAGGAGCTCCAACGTTTGGGATTAGGGCTTGGGTGAGAGTGAAACAGAAGGAGGGAGAGAAAATATAAATTTAATTTGAAGGTCAAATTAGTAAATCAATATAATTTTTTAATTTTTTAATTTATAATATGAGGGGTAAAACTATATTTTAATAATTTTAGTGATTTTCGTCAGTTAAGTGGACTTAGGTGATATTTTTGCAATCTTGTGGGTGTAGGTGATATTAGCAATCCTTGATGGGGTGTAGATGAAATTTTTTCTATAAAATATACTGGTCTCTACGGAGAAGGAAAGAGGAAGTTTTTGTTTTTCTTTTACCTCAAGAAACAGACATTTAGGGCCTGTTTGATAAAACTTCTGCTTCTGGATTCTATGGATTTTGGCTCCCATGGAGCTATTTTGGAGTAGAAGCGTGTTTGATAAGTCCGGTTGGATTCCAACTCCCAGAGAGTGAATCGAATTCAGAATGGCTTCAGAATCCAAATTTTTGGAGTCATAAATACTTGCTCCAAGCTGTTTGATCAATTTTTTAGAAAAAAAAAAGAGTTGATTCTCACATGACTCTCACTTGACCACCACCACCACCACCACCACCGTCGCCACCACCCACCACATCCACCACAACCACCACCACCCGCCACCACCACCACCACCACCACCACCACCACCGCCACCAACACCATTACTGCCACCACCACCACCGCTGCCGCCGCCACTGTCACCACCACCATCGCCACCACCACGACCACCACCGCCATCACCCACCACCCACCACCACCGTCGTTGTCGCCACCTCTACCACCACCACAACCACCACCACCACCACCGCCCACCACCCACCACCCACTACCCACCACCCCCACCACCACAACCACCGCCACCACCACCCACCACCCACCACCCACCACCACCACCAGCACGACCACCACCGCCACCACCACCCACTACTACCACAACTGTTTTTTTAGACTTCGATTAGAGGGATAAGTGTGTTATCAAACATGTTTCTAATTCAAAGATGCTCTGGAATCCATTTCAAAATTGCGTTATCAAACAAGTTTCTACTCCAAAATAATCTTTGAGTAGCCTGGAGTAGAATCCAAATTTGAACAAGAATCCAGAATCAAAAAACACAAATTTTATCAAACAGGCCCTTAATCAAAAAATAACATGCAAATTTTATGTCATAACAAACAGAGCCTTATGAATGTAGGTCATTCCCTTTAAGAGATATCAGCAAACTCACCACTATACAATTACAGAATAACCCAATGCTCATTGAATGCATTAAAAAACAAATCAATGGTTTGTTGTTGTTGTCAAGCTTAATTACATGTCCAAATGAGTTCAGCCACATGGATGATGATGTGGCAACTTCCAATCATATGAATAACTATAATTCATCATAGATCAGTCACATGTCGAATTTAGTCATATGTCTAACTTGTATTGACTTTTTTTTTTCTTTCAAATCTTTCTTTTTCTCTATGTACGAAAATCTGATTGAGCTGAATTTTTATATAGGGAATGATAGGTTTACTTGTGTATCAATAAATAAATAATAATTTGAGGTCAATTATAAATTGCCACTTGGCAAATATAACCTAAGACGTGTTGTTAAGTTTGATAATACTTTCGTGCTGTCAAAATGATATTGAGCAGAAAACTTGAGCAGAACCTTTTTCTATTACATTTGTGAACTGATACAGAGTATTTATAATACAACAATAGAAGGGTAAAACTGTAAAAACCAATCAATAACTCTAATACATCTTAACACTAATACATCTTATAAATACAATACACAATACACATCACATATCGTAACATGCCCCCTCAAGCGGATGAAGACGAAGGTCGGAGGCCAAGCTTGCGAAGAAGAAACGAAAGCGGACCATGGCCTAAAGCCTTGGTAAGAAGATCAGCCCGTTGGAACTTTGACAAAATATAATAAGGCTGAATCAATTTCCTTTGAATCTTCTCCCTCACAAAATGACAATCTATTTCAATATGCTTGGTACGCTCATGAAACACCGGATTTGCCGAAAGTTGAAGAGCAGATTTATTGTCACAAAAAACTGATATTGGGAAATAATAGACAAAGCCCAAATCAGCTAACAATTCTTTGATCCAAGTAAGTTCGCATGTGAGAGTGGCAAGAGCACGATATTCAGCTTCCGCTGAGAAGCGAGAAACAATATGTTGTTTCTTGGACTTCCAAGATATAGGGCTGGACCCAAAGAACACCACATATCCAGTGGTGGACCGTCTGGTAATAGGGCAGCTAGCCGCCCGAGTCACTATAACCCGTGAGAACTGGCAAATTTTGTCGAGGCAGATGAATGCCAAGAGAAACCGTTCCTTTGAGATACCGCAAAACTCTATAAGCGGCTTGGAGATGAGGCTCACGAGGCGATGTCATAAATTGACTCAAGACTTGCACAGAAAAACAAATATCCGGCCTTGTAACAGTAAGATAAATCAAGCGGCCCACCAGACGTCGAAAAGATGTTGGATCAGCCAACAATGGGCCAGTTTCATTATCAAGCTTAAGGTTCCGTTCCATGGGAAAGGAACTGGGCTTGCTTGCAAGGAGACCAGCATCTTGGATAATATCCAATGCATACTTTTGTTGGGTAAGTAAAAGCCCATCTGAAATCTGGGTAACTTCAAGACCCAAGAAATATGTAAGACGGCCCAAGTCCTTAAGATGAAAATAGGAGTGAAGCTGATTCTTAGTGACTGTAATGTGGGCTTCATCCGAACCCGTGATGATAATGTCATCCACATATACCAATATAATAGTAAACGCATGCTCATTCCGAAAAGTAAAAAGCGAGGCATCACAAAGAGATTGACAAAAGCCCATCACAAAAAAAGCATCTACAAATTTCTTATTCCATTGCCGAGGAGCTTGTTTTAGTCCATATAAGGACTTTCTAAGGCGACATACCATACCCGAGGGCAAAGACCGACCCTCAATAGTAAAGCCCGGAGGAGCATGCATATACACCTCTTCGTCTAAATCTCCATGTAGAAAGGCGTTTTTGACATCTAATTGGTACAATGGCCAGTTGTGATAAGAGGCAAGAGCAAGTAAGCATCGAACGGTTACCAACTTGGCTACTTTCATGATAGTCCAAACCCTCTAATTGGTTAAAACCTTTAGCAACTAAACGAGCTTTATAACGCTCTATTTGACCATTAGCATGCCGTTTTATTTTAAACACCCATTTGCACCCAATAGGTCTTTTGTTAGGAGGTAACAACAAGATAGTCCAAGTGTTATTGTCGATTAAAGCAGCCAATTCCTCACTCATAGCCTTTTGTCATTGAGAACATTTACTAGCCTGTGTATAAGTGCTGGGCTTAACCTCAGAATACAAATTGGACAACAAAGCTTTGTAAGAAGAATTATGAAAAGAAATATACCTTTCAATATGATATACAATACCTGAAGATGGAAAGGATGGAGCCTGTTGAACAACTGTACTACAAATAAAATCTCTAAGCATAGTATTTGGCCTATGAGGTCGGGAAGACCGGCGAACAACAACCTCAGAAGAGACGGTAGTAGAAGGGACCATAGAAGTTGCTGGAACTGGACTACTAGAAACCGAAAGAGGTATACTAGAAGGAGAGGAAGATGGAATGGGAACAGAAGAAGAAGAAGTATCCAACAAGATATGCGGAATGGGAATAGAAGAAGGAGAAGTATCCGATGGTGGTGACAATATGGGAGTGGGAGAATGGAAAGGAAAAATAGCCTCACAAAAAATAACATCTCTAGAAGTAAAAATATGATGAGTGTCCAAGTCATAAACCCTATATCCTTTTTGATTCATGGGATACCCAACAAAGACACAAGGAATAGAGCGAGAATAAAATTTTGTAGTGCGAGGAGAATGATTTCGAGCATAGCAAAGAGAACCAAAAGTACGAAAATGATCATAGGTGGGAGACTTGCCAAACAAAACTTCATAGGGAGACTGCCCAGATAACATTGCAGAGAGGGAAGTCTATTGATGATGTAACAAGTCTGTAAGAATACACTCACCCCAAAAACTTAAAGGTAGATGAGCCCGAAACCTTAAGGACCTAGCCACTGAAGAAGATGACGATGTTTACGCTCAACAATTCCATTTTGCTGAGGAGTATAGACACATGTTAATTGATGGACAATACCAAGAGAATGAAACAACTGTTGCATGGATATAGACAAAAAATCAGATCCATTATCGGTGCGAACAGTTTTTGGAGACACGAGAAAACTGAGTGGAAACAAGTTGAAAAAAATTCAAAAGCATGGATAAAGTTTCAGTTTTAGTCCTCATAAGAAACACCCATGTAGTACGGGAAAAATAATCTACAACAGTCAAAACATAATGACAACAAGAATGAGAGGGGGTAGAATATGGACCCCAAATATCACAATGAACAAGTTCAAATGGAACTTGAGCTCTAGACACACTAAAAGGAAAAATAAACCTAGCATGTTTGGCCAAGGGACAGACATCACAAAAACCATCATAAGAGGGGCAAGCAGAAATATGAAACGAATGAGAGGATGGATGCCCCAACCTGTAATGCCATACTTTCGATGAAACTGAGAGAGCTACAGCAGGGGAAGAAGGCTCAAAGTAGTACAATCCATCACGCAACAGGCCCACTCCAATCACTGTCTTCGTTTGTAAGTCCTGAAAAACACAAAAAGATGGAAAAAATGTAACTGAACACTGTAAGGAGTGAGTTAACTGACTGACAGACATGAGATCAAAAGCAAACTTTGGAACATGAAATATATCAGTTAAGGTAATGTGAGAAGAGAGTTGTTTGCTACTGCAACTGGTAATGGAATACCTACTGCCATCCGGAAGAAGCACTGGTGGATGTGTTGATGAAGTAACCAAATGGGAATCAGAATAAGAGAAAGGGGAAAAATGATGAGAAGCTCCAGAGTCAATGACCCAGGAGACAGAAGAAAACGACATATTCACACTGAGACAATTGAACTTACCAGCAAAGTTTACAGAGGAACCAGAATTGTTCAAAAAGGCCAACAACTGTTGATATTGATCTGCAGTAAGAGGAGGCAACGGAGAGGTACTCTGAAGAGAGGAGACAGACTCTGAGGAGAGAGACACTTCAGCAAGCTTATCAGATGCCATGTGCAACTGATATTGCTAGGAAGAGACTTGCTGCGGAGTATACAGTGGCGAGTGAGGTTGCTGGGAAGACATCGGCTGCTGGGAATATAGTGGAGACCGAACCCGACGATCGTAATTTGGAGGAAACCCAAGTAGATCATAACATGTATCCCTTGTATGACCAAACTTATTACAGTGAGCACATTGAGGTCGAGACCTTGAACCATAGTTGAAATTTGTAGGAGCAGAGGAGGATCCCGGACCCATTACCAAGACCCCGGATGTAACGAGTATTTGAACGCCCCGAGATTTGTAGATGGAAAACGAGGAACAACACACGCAATATTATCCGAAGAGGATTGCAAGGAACACAACCCATGGTGTCGCTCCTCTTGAAGCACTAGAGAATATACTTTATTTACAGATGGAAAAGGCTCCATCGTCAGTACTTGAGTGTGAACTGTGTTGAAGACATCATTCAGACCTAGTAAAAATTGAAACACTCGTTCAACTTCAATTTCTTGCATATACTTGGGAAGACACCCACAGGGACAGTCGGGAAAATCAATGTGAGAACCCAATTCATCCCAGAGAAGCTTGAGAGCAGAAAAATAACCGAGAGACGGAGAGAGAATCTTGCCCCGAAGTGAGACAATTTTGTTTCAGCTCATATAACCGAGGACCATTACCCCTCGCGTATATCCGTTTTCAAGATCTAACCAGGAGATCTCTTGGTCTCTGCCTACACAACGGTAGCATGTAATTCCTTCACCAGACTATTAAACAACCATGCCATAACCATACTATTGCATTGTACCCAAGCTGCAGTAGATGCAGAATCAACTGTTGGATCAAGACATGGATATGAGCCGTCGACAAAGCAGAGCTTGTTCTTTGCAACCAAAGCAATTTTCATAGATCGTTTCCATAGAGAGTAGTTAGTGCCATCAAGTAATTGAGAAACTAGAATGTTCCCTGGATTATCGGACGAAAACACAGTAAGAGGAGACGAACCGATGACAGAAACAGGAGTAGGAACTTGCGTTCCAAAATTCGCATTCAGTGGAGTTCCAGACATGGAGAGAAGCCAAGAATTAAACAATTGCAGGAACAAATTGACGAAACCCTAACAAAATTGCAGAAATGAAGAAAGAACAATAGAAGATCAAGAAAGAACAACGGAAGATTTGGGAAACCAAAAGACAACAAGAAATTGTATGAACAACAAAAACCAGAACGCACAAAACCAGAGTGACAAAACCAGAGTGACCAAGAAGACCCAAGAAGACAGATTCAATCAAGCACAAACCAGAGTGACGAGAGGAGAAACAAAGACCGGAAGAAGAGAGACGACGGACGAATTGTATGAACAACAGGGAAGGAAGCAAGAAGAAACACAAAACTCACAACAGAAAAAAAAACTCAAGACTTACAGTGACAGAGAAGCTTGACAACAGAGACGTGCGGAAACCATGCTCTGATACCATGTCAAAATGATATTGAGCAGAAAACTTGAGCATAACATTTTTCTATTACATTTGTGAACTGATACAGAGTATTTATAATACAACAATAGAATGGTAAAACTGTAAAAACCAATCACTAACTCTAATACATCTTAACATTAATACATCTTATAAATACAATACACAATACACATCACATATCGTAACACGTGCTACTACCATCAAACTCAAAAATAAAAGATAGCTACTTAACTTGGACGACAATGTGGTAGGGCGCCTATAGACTACAACATATTTGCTCCACTCTTTTCAGCTCTACCTGGTTACTAGGGAAATAAAGGAAAATGAAGTGAAATCAAATCCATAACAAGTGTAAAAAATATACAATCATTATCTCACATTATGGTATATTTAATTATAAAATATTTCAAAATTAATTATTAGTTTGTTTTTTCTTTTCTTTATATTTACCAGAAATTGTTATTGGTACCATGGCTGATCAAGAGTATGTCAATTTTATGGTGTAACACAAATTGGAAGGAGAGGAAGTAAGAGAACAACATTGATGCAGATCGGTTGCAAGAGAAATTAAAAGAAAAGGAAGTGAAAACTACTTGATTGTATAAACTACTTAAATTTTTAATCATATTTTAATAATGGTACTTGTTAGATGTAAACTTTATTGTATTTTTCAAATGCAAGAGATTTGGATACAGAATAAAATATAAATTAATAATTAAATATGAAATGACTTTGAATTACTTACATAGTCATATAATAACATCTTTTACGGTGGTTATAGAAGTTTTCCTTTTAAATTTAAATATTTTACTTCTCTCTTTTTTGTTTTTTAATTTTCTTTGTAACCAATTAGAGCTAGTAATGTGTGGATTCTTTGTATTATTAAATGGACCATCACATGAGCATAGTATTATAACTTGGGGAAATGTTATTATAATAAGGGTTTGTTATTTTTTCAAATGTCACAAGAATTTATTATGCCACATGAGTAGATGATGTGTCCATTCTAACCGTTTGATGAAAAGAACATAGTATAAATTACTCACATATCGAATTTCAAATTCTAATTCAATCAAATACTCCTAATGTATTGGTTCCAAACGTAACAAACTTTTATTACAACAACAACGTCCCAGGATTCAAATCGTCTCCTCCCTACAACAGGGAGGAGAGAGACGCCCCTATCAGATGGCCGACACGTGACTCTCTGAAAAATCCGAGCCCCACGTCCGAGAAGACACCCAGCCGATAAGCCGAGCTGACAGGGGGTGTCGGCTCAGACGTGGGGCTCGGATTTTCTCGAGAGCCACGTGTAGGCCATCCGACGGGGGCTCTCCCTCCTCCCTGAAGTACAGGGAGGAGAAGATTCGGATCCTAATGTCCCAACTTAACTTGGTCTACAAGGTATAGAAATCGTCTCTCGCCTGAGTTTGGGCGGGAGACTTGACGGCCCGGATGGATGGCCGCCACTTGGCTCTCGGGTGGATCCAAGCCATCCATCCGAGCCGACACCCTTGTCGGCTTAGCTTGTTGATTCGGGTGTCGGCTCGGATGGAGGACTCAGATCCACCCAAGAGTTAGGTGGCGGCCATCCATCCGGGCCGCCAAATCTCCCACCTAAACTCAGGCGAAAGAGAATATGGATCCGTCTACAAGATGCTTTGCAAACAGATATTAGTCATTGTCATAAGAAAGGAGATTTTTTTCATTGTTAGCTAAGTGGAAAAAAATATTGGTGTCACAAGAGTTTATTAATGTGTATCAGTGGATCTTTGGTTGTTTTAGCTTGAATAACTTCATATGTAAGTAAGATCATCGTTTGGTTCATAAATTAGGTGGGTGGAAATTCGAACAGGAAAAGACAAGAAACCCTATTATTTTCGATACAGTAGATTTGTAGTTTATATGATCCAACCCAGCTTTCATGTGAAGCGTAGTTTTCCAGGAGGACAACTCATCGCAGAAAACGATGGTGGTAGGCCCTCCCACAAATCGTGAGAGAGAAGATGACAGCGATGTAATTCAATTATTTTTATGGGGGTCTGCTTTCGTACGAGCCATGTGTATTAAGTTTCAATTTCAAGCCCGCATCGATTAAACCTGATTAACATAAGACCACTGATTAATCCTGATTGAGACTAATTGATTGACTCCTCTCCCCGTGCATGTACAAAGAAATCAACCTCAACTACTTGTAGATGATAATAAGGGGAGAAATGATAAAATAATTAATTTTCCAAATGATCATTCTAGAGTTTGCTAATAAATTTTGGGATAGTTACCTCCGACCATTATGAAGATGAAGATTAAGATATTCACACTAGGGTTCGAAAAATTATATTAAAGTCCACATGAAGTGGGGTATTATTGGCAATTTGTCTGGAATAGGGCAATCATTCATGATATTGTCCCCTCGTTTCCTTTAGCCAATAGAAAAAAAAAATTTACTCATAAATATGTATATGAAAATTATCTTTGACAAAAAATAAGTGAATTTTGGAAGTTAAAACCAAAATAAATTTTTTTCTCATTTTCTCTTTACATAATTAATGTATTTTCTTATCTTTTGTATTTGAGTAAATTATAGATACGTCCTTGTAGTTTCTCCTAAACTTAGATACACCAAAATTTTCAAATAATTATGGATACCTCCCATAAAATCTAATAAAAAACTACAAAAACACTCATTCCATTAGTGATTTTTTGTTAAATGAAGACATAATTATCTCAATGTTAAATGTTTAATGCCCACAGTACCCTCAATGGAGGACTGAAGTGATTTTATTGCCCTCTATCCTCACTTCGCTCATGAACCAAAAGGAAAAAGGACTTGTGACATGCATCTCACCATAACATATCTTGTCGGAATCTTACTTACGACATCAGATTTAACAACCTAGTAAGACCGTTGCCAGAGACGATGGACGGGATGAAAAACCTAGAATAATTGCATGTGGCTAATAACAAGTTTTCCACAAGGATTCCTGCAAGATATACTACGGTGAGATGCAAGTCACAAGTCCTCTTTCCTTTTGGTTTATGAGCAAAGTGAGAAGGGAGGGTAATAGAGTCACTTCACTCCTCCATTGAGGGTATTTTAAGCATTAAACATTTAAAGTTGAGATTATGTCATCATTTAACATAAAATCACTGACGTAATAAGTGTTTTTTTTTTCCTGGATTTTAGGGGAGGTACCTTTAATTGCTTGAAAGGTTTTGGATGTACCTGAATTTAAGAAAAACTATATGGTGATATTTATAATTTACTCTTTATATTTCATCATCCCTCTCATTATTATGGGCCCCATTGAAAATATCAATTCTTGCATGATAAATGGTGGGTTGAGGAATTACACCAAGCCGGTGGTTTATTGAATCATCTCTCAGATATTACTGCATATTTAAAGAGCTTGACTTTTCAATATTTCAACTTTGTTATAAATCCAATCTAGTCAATCTTTTATCATTAAAATATATATAGCATCAAATAATTAATGAAACAAAATGTTTGTTATAGAGAAGAATTCTTTTTCTTCTTTTATAACGTGAACTTGTAAAGTATAACATGGCTTCACGTGCATACCATATAAAGTATTCTAAAATTTAATGCCATGAAAGTAAGCTAGTAACATTCCATATGGTAATTTACTTAAAAAAAAAAATACTTGATATGATTATCATCTTTATAAATGATTTCATTTAAGTCTTTGATTGGTTACATGAAAAATTAAGAAGGAAAGAAAATGAAAATTTTCAAATTTAAAAAAAGAAACTCTTGTAATCATTTTCTATGGTTAAAAATTTAATTATTATAAAAATTCCTAAATATTCCAATGAAAAAAAAAATGAAGAAGGAGAGAATGGCAATCATCGTTCGGAGTATACATGGCACGTGTGTATTTCATTTTGCATAAAGACAGAGAAAAGAAAATAAAAAAGGAGCCGTGATACTGTGGATTAGCCTGAAAAGACAAACAGTTTCTAAAGCCGACAAATGGAGGAAGCAAATCATTTCCCTTCTGCCAACCACTAATCACAACGTCGCTAGTATATAAAACTATAAAAGCATCGGAATGTTGTTTTCAATTATTGTGTAGTTGACTGTAAACACCTTCATCGTTGAATGAATTTCCGAAAACAAAGCGTTCGTTATTAAAATCTGCAGTGTATAGATTTCCTTCTTGTTAGCAGCGAAGAATCTCGTCCAGGATCTGATTAACAGATTAATTACGGACAAAGCTTGGTTTTCGGAACTTATGTTTTTGTGTTTTTCCGATAATCCGGCACTCCGGCTACGATTGTCATCCTCCTGAATCACTGCCGGTGTTTCAGCGCCAATTTTCTGGTGATTTTTCTGTCGGAATTCATCTGAGGTATAAGGACACATTCGTCTGGATTTGGTACTAGAGAGAGAGAGAGAGAGAGAGAGAGAGAGAGAGAGAGAGAGAAGAAGGATCGAATTCGAAGCAGGGGAGGGAAGAGACAATGAGTTTCAGAGAAGAAAACGAGGATGCAAGGGATCTCCGGAAGCCCTTCCTGCACACAGGGAGTTGGTATCGGATGAGTTCGAGGCAGTCTAGCATGATGGACAAGCTTGGCTCTTCCGCTATGGTCATCCGAGACAACTCTGTCTCCGTTTTGGTCTGCGTCCTCATCGTCGCCTTGGGTCCTATTCAGTTCGGCTTCACCGTATGGTCCTCGACCCACTTACTTAAATTCTCTCGATGCTGCTTTATCTTTTTTCATCAGGATTTCTCCCGATCTTTTCTCTGCTCATTGCTTCTGCTCTGTGGCCCAGGGTGGTTATTCTTCTCCTACGCAAGCGCAAATCATCAGCGATCTTGGACTTACAACCTCCGAGGTTGAATTTTCTTCTAATCATTTATTTTTATTTTTTCCAAGATTTGGGGGGAGGGGGAGGGAGGAGGATTTCCTTGGCTATTTGGACTGAATTTTTTAAAATTTTGTCTTGGCTCTTCTAGTTCTAACTCATTATCGTGGGGATGTCCAGTTCTCGATATTCGGATCTCTGTCCAATGTAGGCGCCATGGTTGGAGCAATAGCCAGCGGTCAAATTGCAGAGTACATAGGGAGAAAAGGGGTACTCTTATCATTTCTAATTGCCTTTGATGATTTAAAGTGTTTTATTCTCTTTAACTTAATCTTTCTTCCTACTCCCCCCTCCCCCCCACACACACACCAAAAAAAAAAAAAAAAAAAAAAAAAAACCTGAATTGCAGTCGTTGATGATTGCTGCTATCCCTAATATCATTGGATGGTTAGCGATATCTTTTGCTCATGTAAGGAATTCTTTTCTAACGTATTATTTTATTCCTCTGATTAAACTGTTACATTTTGGCCCTTTTCTTTTTTTCCCTGCTGATCAATTTCAGCTTTTGTGATAGGATTCTTCATTTCTTAACATGGGAAGGTTATTGGAAGGATTTGGAGTGGGAGTAATCTCTTACACTGTAAGCTCGAAGTTTCTTGTTTATCTGATTGTTTGATTTGGTCTTGAATTTGGGGAGCCTAATTAATCTCTCTCTCTCTCTCTCTTACTACCCAATTAATCATGTTTACATTCTACAGGTGCCTGTATATATTGCAGAGATAGCACCTCAGAACATGCGAGGAGGCCTTGGATCAGTGAACCAGGCTAGTTATCTCTTCCTTGCTTCATGATTTTAATCCACAATTCATGCCGTTATTATTAATCCCCAATAAGCTTGATACTTCAAACTAACCAACATAATTGGTCATTCTGTTGTGTAGCTATCATGTACAATTGGAATATTGTTGGCTTATGTTTTGGGACTTTTTGTTAACTGGAGAATACTTGCAATTTTAGGTAAGCCTCTAAAAAGTCTGATTTGATGACTTCTTACTAGCACGAGAGATGTTTGAATTTCTATAGTTTTGCCACATGTTAAAGGGTCTTCGGAACATCTGTGTTCTTATCAATCAAATTTGGGCCTTACACTGAGTTTCAGACTTTGTGTTTTATGTATACTATTTGTTCTGAAGCAGTGTCATAAATAGAGACATTTCATTCATAAGTAGCCAATTCTTCTACTTATTTAATTTCAAGAATGTTTATTTTTCCTTTCTTTCTAAGTTTTCTCTCCTAGCTTCATTTTATATCTTTCAAGGATCATATTTTATCCCTTCTTTTTACTGAAGTGTGGATGAGGCTTAAAATTTGAACCTGGTTTTGACTTGGTTAAGATCCAAGACCTAATCAGTCTGAGAATAGGTCAATTCCTTGTCAAATTTTAGAAAGATTAATTGGATATTTATGTCTCAGAGACTTAGAATTTTTCCTTGGAGCAATATGATATTTTGTTTTACTTTCTTCCACACACACTCTCTCTCTCTCTCTTCTCTTCCTTTCTCTTTCAAATGGTAAATTGAACAGACTTGTTGAGCACTTGGTCAAGTTTTAAAACTACACACAATTTTTTTCGCTGGTGTGACGGTAAGGTTGTCATATGGCAACCTGGTGGTCACACATAGAAACAGCCTCTCCGCGTTGAGTGGATAAGGCTGCATACATTCTGCCCCTCTCAGACCCTGCAATAGTGGGAGCCTCGTGCACTGGGACGCCCCATCACAGGGAACCAGTTGCTTCTTAACTTGGCCAAAGTTTCAATAGGGTGTACACACATGACTATTTTTTCAGGTTTTCACCTTTATACACAGCTAATACTTATCAGGTTTTCACCTTTATACACAGCTAATACTTTTTTGAGTTTTTGACTGTTAGGTCTAGTTAGTTTCTTGTATTGAGAAATACAAACTACTTCCCAATTGATTAAACCTCATCATCGTGTTATCTGTTACACAGTGAGTTAAAAATTATCCATCTAGCTTTTAATGAGTATCAGATTGATGACTGGAAAGTTCACCTTTCTTGGAGTTTTCCTTACCCCTTATCAGTGCATTTAAATCATTGGCTTAACTCTTTCTTCTTGGGCAGGAATCTTGCCCTGTACAATTTTGATACCTGCTCTTTTCTTCATCCCTGAATCTCCCCGGTGGCTGGTGAGGATTATAGAGTAAATGATATTTCACTTAAAGCTGAAAGTCATGTTACAAATTTTGATACCTCTCTTTTTCTTGTGAAATTCAGGCAAAAATGGGTATGATGGAAGATTTTGAAGCTTCTTTGCAAGTTCTACGGGGATTTGACACGGACATATCCACTGAAGTGAATGAAATCAAGGTAACAAATTTAAAGTTTCCTTTTCAGTTTTCTTGTATGAAACATAAATCCAACACATGCCAGGTTTGTCCATAAATTCTATTTTAAATATTTTGACCAATTAACTGGACAAGGATTCAATATAAAAAACTGGTAGATGATATGGTTTTTATATTATTACCTGTCAAGTCACTTGGATTTTGTTTATATTTCTTTTTGCAGAGGTCTGTAGCATCATCAAGCAGAGCTACTACGATTCGATTTTCCGATATGAAACGAAGAAGATATTGGTATCCTTTGATGGTATTATGAATTTCCGAAAGTTTGTGATGCTGCTTTCCTCAAATCCAAAAATGGAGTAATAAAAAAGAGATGGGGAGAAAAGGAATGGGAAACAAACAGGAAAAGATTTTGATAAAAGATTTTGATAACAAGATGCCTAATTTGCATGGACAATTTCTATCTTGCAGATCGGAATTGGATTACTTGTGCTGCAGCAGGCTTGTGGAATCAATGGTGTGCTATTTTATTCCACGACCATTTTTGAAACTGCTGGTAAGCTCATGAGATGGTGATGTCTTAGTCTCTTTGTGATTAATCCTTCAAACATTTAGTGTCTTGAATATTCCAACTGATCTGATCACATCTGTTATACTCTGCTGTTCTTGATACTGATCTGATTACATCTTCTCCTGTCTTGTTGCTGTTGACTTGATTCACTACAAGTACCTATCAAACAGCTCTGGTTTTCTATTGATCTGATCTGATCTGATCTGATCAACTGCTTCTAGCCTCCTGCATATCTGAATCTAGTTCTGGTTACTACTATGCTGATTTCTGGTTTTAAGAGAGTCCACCTCAATTAAGAATTCATCATATCTCTTATATCCACCACTGGATCGTACCCAAATTTTGATGACTTATCCTAGTTGTCTTTAATTACTTGCCTACCATTTTTTGTCCACATCTGCAAGCTAGATCTTTGACTTTTCAATTAATGTCAAAATCCTCTTGCATTATTACCCTAATCCTAGTCACACTAAGACCTCACCATATTTCTTAATCCAACTGTTGGATGGTTTTGAAATTTGGACATGTTGGTCCTATTGAAATTCTGCTCTATATCCTACAGTTTGAAGTCTCCTGCCATAATTTGTCCACTTGGAATGTTTCACATGAGGGGAAGAAGGTATATATATCTGTTTGAGTTCTTGTCTTCTCATTTAAAGAGAACCTGATCTACTACTACCTTTCCTGTGATGGAGCTTGAATCTACTACCCTTTATTGGAGGCTACTGCAGTTGCATGTGATGCCACCTCTACTATCAGTTGCATGAGATCAAGGTTCAAAATCTGGAGTCTCGAGTGTGTCTCGACCCTCTGAGAAACCGATATCTCCGAGATCTCAGCGACACTGCACAAAAGTTGTGAAGGTTTAAAATGTGTGTTTCGAGCCTAAAATGATCATTTTAAGGCTTGATGCTCCAGGGAAACCCTATTTTAGTATATATAAATATATTTAAAACATAAAACTATAAAAATAATCAATCATGGTGGTTGTTTGGGTTTACACCCATGTTTGACAGTGTCGGTTTGAAGTTCAAATGTAAATCTAGGGTAATATTAGCTATTCTACATAATGTTACACTAGTAAAAAACCAAAGAAGACCAATGAGTCAGTAAAATTATATTTTAGGAGAAGAATAAACATAATAACACTAGTAAAAAAATCCAAAATAGTCAAGTAGACCATACAATCATAATTCATACATTATGTCGAAACCAATTGAGAACTAGTCGGAAACTAGTCGAAAATATTGAGAAATGGTCGAAAATGTTGAGAAATGGTCGAAAATATTGAGAAATGGTTGAAAATGTCGAGACCAGTTGAGATAGGGTCAAGACCAGTATCGTCCCTCTGTTTTTTCTTGAGCCACTCAAGATCTTCGAGAATTCCAAGATCTCGGCGAGATCTCCCTGAGATTTTAAACTATGCATGAGATGCAACCTCTACTACCAGTTGCAAGTGATGTAATCTCTGCTATCAGTTTGTGTTTTCTCTTGTTGAAGTCTACTACTACCTGTTGCACGAGATGCAACATCTACTATCAGTTGCACTTGATGCAACCTTCACTATTAGTTTGTGTTTTCTCGTGTTAAAGCCTACTATTACTTGTTGCACAAGATGCAACTTCTACTACTAGTTGCACAAGATGCAACTTCTATTACCAGTTGCATGTAATGCAACCGGTAATATCAATTCGTGTTTTCTAAAATAGAAGCCTATTACTACCTTTTCCTTAATGTTGGAGTCTACTACTTCTTTTCTCGTGGAAGAGCCTACTACTACTACTAGTTGCACAAGATGCAACCTAGCATGTGATGCTGAATTATAGGGTCTTTAGCAACCCGTCTACTGCTACTACTATGTGGTTGCTATCTGATGCTACTACTTCTACTATTACTTGCTTTACTTAGAAGAACCTATGCTGATTAATGTTCGTAATTTGATAATACTAGCAGAAATTCTCTTTATGCTCCCTTGCATCTCCAAGAATACAGCTTTGGGGGGGGGGGGTGTTTACTGTAAGGAATGGTCCCATTTAACTCTCTTTCGGTTCTAGTACTATCGACAAGAGGAGAGCTGAGTTGTTGACTTAGTCAAACCAGCATTGATAACTTGTGAAACAAGTTGGCTATGTGCCTTGTTCCCAATCTGATTATAAGTCTTATCCTTCTATTATTCTTATGTCCTTATGTAATCGGGACTCCCTCTCATGTTGAAATGTGGAGTCCCTCTCCTATCCTATATCTCTATCCTATCTCTATTTCATTATATGCAATTAGGAGAATATGATTCATTATTTGTCTAGGTGATATTATAGATTGTGGTTCCAATCTGTAAAAATAAAGGTGATATTCAAAGTTGTAATAACTATATAGGAATAAAACTAACGAGCCAAGAAACTAATATTTCGAAAAACCAATTTAGGTTTATGCCAAGAAGATCGACCACATAAGCTATTTATTTGTTTAGGATAAAAATGGAAAAATTTAGAGAATGTAAGGAGGATTCCTAGAGACTTTATTTGGTAAGTGTTAAAGAAGAAAAGTGTTTCGAGTACATATGTGGACTTAGTTAAAAATATGTATAATGGTGTAGTGACTAGTGTACAAATTGTAGGGGGATAGGGTAGCAAATTCTCAATTACAATTGATTACATCAATGGTCAGCTCTAAGCCTGTATTTGTTTGCGCTAATCATAGTTGAACCGATAAGAGACATTTAAGATTAGATCCTTTGTGTATGCTTTTTGCAGCTGATATTGTTTTGTGGATGAAATAAAAGTAAGGATAAATGCAAAGTTGGAATTATGGAGATTAATCTTGGAATCAAAAGGTTTTCAGATAAGTAGAACAAAAGAATGCATATGGTGTGTGCAACAAAACCACATAACCTCAAACAAAACTAGAAAAACAAAGAATGAAGAAGAGAGAAGAAGAAATTAGAAGAAGAAGAAGAAATTAGAAGAAGAAGAAGAAGTGGAGAGCAGATCACAAAAAACAGCAAGGTGCTGTAGTTGAGGTGATAGGTCAATACCTCTCCCTCTTAGATACCAATCTTATTCATAAGCAAAAAGAATCCAATTACATAGAGAAAGTCTCCATAAACAAGAGGAGACATAAAAAGAAACAAATAACAATAATAAGAAAATAAATAACAATTGAAATAAGGAAGGAAAAACATAGGAGCACCAGTCAGTGTCGCTGGCTCTAATTACCGCCAGCGACATTGGCTGGTTCTTGATTATCTGGGTTGGGCCCATGTGGGCCATATTTAACACCCTCCCTCAAGCTTGGAGTATACAGATCACCCAATCCAAGCTTGTGACAGTTTAATTGATACGCTGGTCTAAATAACGGCTTCGTAAGAATATCAACAAGTTGATTTGAAGAAGATACGAAGGGAGTAACAATTATCTTCTTTATAACGGCATCTCGAACAAAGTGACAATCACCCTCTATGTGTTTGGTACCCTCATGGAAGACTGAATTACTAGCAATATAAATAGCAGCTTGATTGTCACACATCAATGACATAGGTCTAGAGATAGGAAATCCAAATTATTGTCGAAGAGTTTTCAACCATAACAATTCAGCAGTAGTATGTGTTGTAGCACGATATTCAGCTTCAGCACTGGACTTGGATATAGTAGTTTGTTTTTTACTCCGCCAAGTAACCAGATTACCTCCAACAAAAGTACAGTATCCAGTGGTGGAACGTCTATCACCATCAGCTCCTGCTTAATCAGAATCAGAATAACCAACAATATCAAGGTGCCGATGTCGAAGATAAATAAGACTAGTTCCAGGAGCTTTCTTGAGATACCGCAATATGCGACAGGCTGCCTCCCAATGAGCAACTTTAGGAGCATGCATAAACTGACTAACAACCCCAACAGCAAAAGAAATATCAGGCCGAGTTACAGTTAGATAAATCAATTTCCCAACCAAGCGTCTGTATTGATGAATATCAGAATATTCAGGACTATCACAAGTTTCAAGTTTCTGATGTGGATCCATTGGTGTATCAACTGGTTTAGCTCCAAGAACTCTGGACTCAGAAAGTAAATCAAGTACATACTTTCTTTGAGACAAACTAATGCTTTTACTACTGCAAACCACTTCAATCCCTAAGAAGTAATGAAGAAGTTAGGTCTTTCATCTGGAAATGAGTATTTAGATAAGATTTAATTTCAGCAATACCAGTCTTATCATTCCCTATAATAATAATATCATCGACATACACAGCAATAATGGTGACACGAGAAGAATGGCGTCTCACAAAAATATAAATGATTAGAGTAACATGTAACGAAGCCAAAATCTATAATAACAGTGTTGAACTTATGAAACCACGCGCGAGAAGATTGTTTTAGTCCATAAATTGCTTTAAGCAATTTACACACCTTAGTTGAGTTCCCTCCCTGAGCAACATACCCTGGAGGTTGATCCATGTAGACTTCCTCATGTAGGTTACCATACAAGAAGACATTCTTAACATCCATTTGATAAAAAGACCAATCTAGATTAACAGCCAAAGAAACAATAACACGAACCGAGTTGAGACGAGCAACAGGAGAAAATGTTTTAAAATAATCCACCCCATAGGTCTGAGTGAATCCTTTGGCAACCAGTCTAGCCTTTAGTCTGTCAACAGTCCCATCAGAATTATGTTTCATTGTATAAACTCATCGGCAACGAACCACTGAATGACCTGCAGGGAGATCCACAAGCGTCCATGTTTGGCATGCCAATAAGGCATCCATTTTACCATCCATAGCTGCCTTCCACCCTAGATGGGACAAGGCTTAGGAAAGGGTAGTAGGAACAATAGTAGTAGATAATGAGTGAACCAAATTTTGGTGACAACGAGGAAGATGGGTTGTGGAAACAAAATGATCAATAGGAAAAATACTTTTACGAGTACGAGTACCTTTATGTAGAGCAATAGGGAGATCAGAAGAGACCTCAGGATCAGGAGTAGTAGTTGACGAAGCAGCTGGTGCAGTAGTAGTTGGAGCCACTGGTTGACGTCGTGTATAAACCTGCAGGGGAGATGGAGGGTCAGTTTGTGGTTCAGATGGTAAGGTGGAGTCAGTGTGGTTCAGGAGCATCAGGTAAGGTAGGTACTAAAGGAATCGGTGGTTCAGATGGAGGTAAAGGAAATGACACCAAAACGTGATAGTATGGCTTATATTCGAAGAAGGTAACATCATGACTGACATAGTGACGTTTGGTAGTAGGATCGAAACACCTATACCCCTTTTGAGTACGAGAATAACCAAGAAAGATACACTTTAGAGAACGGAGGGAAAGTTTTCCCAATTTAGGATGCATAATGTGAACAAAGCATGTACTACGAAAAACTCTAGGATGAACAGGAAACAAAAGAATGTTAGGATAAAAAAGGCGGAATGAGACTTTGTCGTGTAAAACAGAAGAAGGCATACGATTTATGAGAAAACAAGATGTTAAGACAGCGTCACACCAATAAAACTGAGGGACATTCATATGAAACATTAGTGACCTGACAATATCCAGAAGATGCCTATTTTTACGTTCAACAACCCCATTCTGTTGAGGGGTATAGGCACAACTGGTATAATGGATTATACCATTAGCAAAATAAAAATCAGACACAGAATTTTGAACATATTCAAGAGCATTATCTGTACATAACACTTTAATTGGAACTCCAAACTGAGTAAGAATCTCCTTATGAAACCTTTTGAAAATAGAAAAAAAACTCAGAACGATTTTTTATTAAATAAAGCCAGGTCATCCTGGAAAAATCATCCACAAAGGTTACAAAATAAGGGAAACCTAACCTATTGGTTACACGATAAGGGCCCCAAATATCAGAATGCACTAAAGAAAATGGAGTAGAATTCTTAGGACTAGAACTAGAAGGGAAAGACAAACGATGATGTTTTCCTAACTCACAAGCCTCACATTGTAAGGAAGTTAGAAACTTGCAACCAGGAATAAAAACCTTCATATTAGACAAAGACAAATGACCAAGCCGTTGATGCCATTGAAGAGTAGTATTAGTAGTAGTAGTATTAGTAGTAGTTGCAGCAATAGGTAAATGTTCAGTGGGCTCCAAGTAGTACAGACCAACATGCTCACGTCCGCTACCAATCATCTCCTTGGTCCTGAGATCCTGAAAAGTACAATAGGAGGGATAAAAGGTAGCGACACAATTGAGAGATTTAGTTAGTTGATTAATAGACAAAAGATTAAGAGGAAAATTAGGTACATGTAGGACAAAGGATAAGGACATAGACTGGTTAAGAGAAACATTACCACACTGAGAGGCATTAGTAGAGAACCCATCAGCAAGGTAAATAGTAATAGGTTTATTTTTGTTATGAAGGGATGAAAAGACAGAGGACTGACCCGTCATGTGACAGGTAGCACCCGAATCAATGATCCAAGGGTGAGGGGATGTGGAGGAAAGAAGGGCAGTTGTACCTGTACGAGCTAAAGTAGCAGTAGAAGAGGGTTCAGTGTTCTCAAGGTTTTGAAGCCTTCGAAGAAGGGCTTCATACTGATCAGAAGATGGAGCAAGTGTAGATGGTGGAACCAGTGCAGTCGGGGATGCATCATCAATGGTTACAGTATTCACCAAATTATCTGCCCATTCAGAGCGACTAAATTTATCCCAACAGGTATCAACAGTGTGGTTGGATTTATTGCAATGAGTACAAAGCGGGTAGATTTATCAATTTGAGAACGACCAAAACCACCACCACGGCCACGACCTCGGTTGGAGCCACAACCCCTAGAGGGGGTACCCCGACCACGGCCAGCAAACAAAGCAGTTGTATCTTTTTGGAAAGTGTCAGTCTGAGGAACCAAACGTTGGAGACGAAAGAACGTCTCGCTTAGGGTAGGTATGGAAGCACCGGCAAGCAGCTGACTCTTCACAGCTTGATACTCAGAAGAAAGGCCAGCAAAAAATTTGGCCACATAAAACTCAGACTGTTGAGTTTTCAGTTTGTTAATATCAGTAGAAAGCGGCTGCACAGCCTGGATCTCTTTAATGAGGCATTTGAAGCCTCCATAGTAATCAGTCAGAGATTTGTCACCAATGAAATAAGTAAACATCCTCTCATAGAAGTCATAAATCCTAGAAACATTCTTATCTTGACCATAGGTCTCTTTTAAATCAGCCCAGATGGCTTTGGCGGTATAATAAAACATTACAGTAGGTAAGATAAAAGATTCTATACTATTCCATAACCAAGTTTGAACTATGTAATTATCACGAAGCCATGTATTATATGTCTTCACAGATGCTGGATCCTTAGAATCATGGTCATGTGCATCAGCAAGCAACAAGGACAGTTTTTCTTTAGAGAGAATGTAGGCTTTAATAGCCTGAGCCCATAACTGGTAGTTTGACACCCCTTTTAATTTTACAGAGATGATCTGAACTTCTGAAGGCTTATAATCAATCATCACAACCAAGCAATGCAAATTAATTGTTCTACTGTCACCCAGTTCAGCCAACCGGTTGGCCAAGGAAATAAGGCTAAAAAAGAAGCAAAGGAAGATGGAGGTAGTGGGGTTACACAATATATATTTGTCTTTGCATAAAAAAATCTCGGTTCAGCCAACCGAGTGGCCAAAGGAATGATGGTTCAAGAGGGGTGGCGGTAGGATGATAGGTAAAATTGTAATGAATGCTTACCACATAAACAATAAGAAGATGATCAAGATGTTATCAATCACACATGAACAACATAGTAATAGGTACAACAGATCTTGATCATCTAAAACACCAAGTAAAATCAGTACATAGGTAAAGCAAAAATATCAAAGGCTTATCAAACCAAGTGTGGAAGATAGCCAAGATCTAATGCTTTGATACCATGTAACAAAACCACATAACCTCAAACACAAAACCAGAAAAACAAAGAATGAAGAAGAGAGAAGAAGAAATTAGAAGAAGAAGAAGAAGTGGAGAGCAGATCACAAAAAACAGCAAGGTGCTGTAGTTGAGATCAATACCTCTCCCTCTTAGATACCAATCTTATTTATAAGCAAAAAGAATCCAATTACATAGAGAAAGTCTCCATAAAAAAGAGAAGACATAAAAAGAAACAAATAACAATAATAAGGAAATAAATAACAACTGAAATAAGGAAGGAAAAAAATAGGAGCACCAGCCAGTGTCGCTGGCTCTAATTACCGCTAGCGACATTTGCTGGTTCTTGATTATCTGGGCTGAGCCCATGTGGGCCATATTTAACAGTGTGTAACTTTAGTAATAATAGGACTGAAAGTCGGGTGGAGAAAATTGATGATAGGGAGATAGTGCAAAGTGAAAATTTAGGTACCTTGGTTAACTCATAAATAAATAAGGAGAAATATAGGATGGTGGTTCATAAAAAAATAGAATATGGTATATGAAATAGGGGGTTGCATTTTTGAATGTTGTATGATCGACGTATTCTTACAAATTGGAAGAAAATTTTTATAAGGCAGTTATACAACCAGCAAGATGTATGGAGCTTAATGCTGAGCAGTGAAGAAACAACATAAACAAACTCAGTGTAATTGAAATGACGATGTTGAGATGGATAAGTGGTAAAACTAGAAAAGATAAAAAAAAGAATGAACAAATTAGAGGTAGTTTAGGAGTAGCTCTGATACATGATAAGTTGCAAGAAAGTCGCTTAAGGTGGCATGGACATGTGCAAAGGAGGCCTTTGAATGCTCCAGTATGGGGGGTTGCTTTGATTTAGATTGAAGGAGCTAAAAGAGACAAGGGTAGGCCTAAATTGACTCTAGGAGAAGTGAAGAAAGACATGCATAGTTTAGGACTAGTAACAAGTGTGGCTTTGAATAGAGCTAATTGGAGAAGGACCCATGTAGCTGATCCCATTTAGTAGGGATAAAGCCGAAACTAAGTTGAATTGTAGAGATCATGGTATTTAATTTCTGATATTGAAGAGAATTTTATTGGCTTATGTGTTAAACTTTAGAAGAGCCATATCATGGAACCTTGTACAGGTATGTATTTATTATAGGTTCTTGGAATCTTGTTGCAGATGCCTGGTTTCTAATATTAATGTTCCTTGGACTGTATTAATCTATAGTATCAGAAGCCATTTCAGATTATCCTTATGAAAGATAATAAAACCTTGCTCTTTATTACCATTACTATTTGTCCTTTGCCAAAAATCAAGTAATCTTGCCTCAACCTGAATTATGCAACAGTATTTTCAACCATGTGTCGGGCTGTTTTTATATTGGTATTGGGTTCAGGGAGGCAAGACCTCTGGAGCCTGATATACCCTGATTTCCTGAATCAACCTTCAAAACTAGCTCAAACTTGACCAAAACCAATCCATTTTTTAAGTCCTTGCATCTAAGCACACCATTTGTTCCTTTCATAGACTTTATCCTATTATGTACTATCATTAAGTGTCCCATTGTGGTTCGGAAATTAGGTTCTGCCCTATTGGTTTGAGTGGTTGTGCAGAAGCTGAACTGCTGCCTATCTTGATGGGGTTTAATTTGGCAGCAAATGTTCTTACCCTTAATAGTTGAGGGGGACTTGGAAGGTCATTGTTACATGGATGTTGTTGTATTCTCTTGGGTCATGGTACTTGGCCTGCTAGATAAGGTGTGCTAAAGGCCTTTGTTGCTTTTATGAAATTTTCACTCAACTGGGTGTGAAGATTTAACATTTCTATTGCTGATGAACTTTCCAAGGCAATAGCCAGGAGTGGCTTCTTGTATATTGGGGACTGCGGATTGCCAGTGGAACTCCCTTTGCTTATGTTTGTTTTGTAACTTTTGAGGTTTTTTGATGTCCTGTTTTAACTATCTTTTGTTGTTCTTAGCTTAGTATAAAGTTGTTGCTGCCAACCTATCCAAAAATAAATAATTGCTGTTGCTCAAGAAAAACAAAATTTGGCTTCTTTTGGATTTCAGACATACCTTATTCCTTTTAGTTGCATCACGTTTGAGCAGGTATTTCCTCGGGTAATGTTGCAACATGTGGACTTGGTGCTATTCAGGTACTATTGAATCATTATGTCAAATTATTTTTAAAAATTAAATTAAGACATTACATGAGAAATTTTCATCAGATCTATCTAATGAGAAAGATGGTATCCTGTGCCATCTAGGTTATTGCTACCGGAGTCGCAACATGGTTGGGTGACAAAACTGGCCGTCGGCTTCTTCTTATGGTGAGTGAGAGCTAATGGTTTGTTTTCCTCAGTGATGATATCTTCTTGGAATATGAACATTTAAAGAATTTATCACTTGCTGCAGATCTCCTCGTGTGGAATGACTGCCAGTCTTTTTCTTGTTTCAGTATCCTTTTACTTAAAGGTTAGTTACTCTGTGGATCTATGGGTTTTGCTCGATGTGAAGATTTATATTTCCTGCCTAGAATCCTCAGGTGTTCATGAATTGAATTGAACACAATTTGTTTCTTCTTCTGCTGTAAACAGAACATTTTCTCTGAAGATTCTCATTTGTATAGTATAATGGCCATATTGTCGCTGGTGGGGATTGTGGTATGTCTTTTGTCCCTTCAAATTCTTAAGTCATTTTGTGTTTACTGTTTGTTTTTTGTGAGTTCCCAGTGTAACCGAATTTATTTTCTTGCAGACCTTTGTGATTTCCTTCTCTTTAGGAATTGGACCTATCCCATGGATTATAGTGTCAGAGGTATGTACAGTTTATTCATCTTGTTTATCTGCCAAGAGAGGGCAATCTTTTTTGTTGCTTTATGGTACATCTGTTATTTTGCTGGAAGTCACATTAGCAATGTTTAACTTTTCATATGGAATTGATGAAAAGTATACTGCCACTGGCATTTTATGTTGTTGTAACTTGTATCTGCTGTCACAAAAGGCAGGGAAGTATTAATTGAGTTGGTGTCAAAGGATATATATAATCTTTTGCAACAGAGGATGCCTAGCTGATGGCTATCTCTTGTTTTTGGTTGCAACAATCTCTTAGAAATCTTAGAAGCTAGGACCAACAAGTGCTATGGGGAAATGTAGTGTCTGTGCCTGTGGCCTTAAATTTCAGGTGTCTTTGGTATGATTTTGCTGAAACCATTTCTGGCCTAGTAAATATTCTGAGCCAAAAATGGGCATTTGGTATCATTTCTAGACCATATTTTTCTTACTGAGAATGGTAATTTGAGAATGGACCGTTGGCAAATTCTCAAATTTCTGAGAAACAGTTTTTTGTTTTATGCACTGAATATTAATGAACAAGTGGACTAACACCTCCATAAGCAAGGGTAAAATGGTAAAAACATGAATTTCGTAACCCAAATAAACTCTCCTTGCTGCTGCAATACATCGCCTTCCTTCACTCTATCAAGCATCTGGTAATCTTCCTCTCTCTAAACCTCCACGTCTCTCTCTCTCTCTCTCCCCGTGGCTATTACCAGAATATTTGTTGCCATAGCTAAGAAGATGATAATGGGTTTTTAGGAAAGGGGAAACCACTCGAACTTCTGCCTACGGTTCTGTACATTTCTCATTGATTTGCCTCTTTTTCAATGGAGAAATGTCAATGCTGTATCGGGCTTCTCTATTTTCAGAGTCCCATAAGAAAAGAATATGATGAGAAGAGGGATGCTGTCTCCTCCTCATTGGGCACATTGCCTTCTTCTTTGGTCTTCTCCGGATCATCATCTGCTTCATCAACAGTATTGATTTCTTCTTTAGTCAAATAAGTCCTGAAGAAGGGAGAATAGCACAATTTTTCACTAATTTTCTTCTTAAGGGAATTGGGCAGTAAATTTTCTCTCTGGTTTTCTGTTCAGGTTGCGACTCCACTCTACTCATGCAGTCTTTCCCTTTCTTCCAAATCAACCTCCCTTTGCCCCAGTTTGTAATCTCCATTTTGTCCTTCATTCCCGTATTGAAATCCCATTCACTGATCAGAAATTGAACTTTTGAATTCTAATGGTGTTGAGGGAAAAGTTTTCCATGCTGCCATGGTACCATACAGTCTCACAGGGGTATTTTTTATTATTTTCTGTCTCCTACTCTGACCAATTGTGCCTCATATGGATGATACCATTCCCCACACTATCATTGGTGTGGCATGAGAGATTCCCCCATACTCGCTGTCACATCCCAAATCTGGACTAACCAGTGGTGTGATGAACCGTCAAAGAAAAACCAATGGTTCAACCAGGATCTCGTATAGGTTGTGTCCATCCGATTAAACTAGATACATTCCACAAGCATAATCAGAGTAAATAAACAATAGCGGAAGTCTTTAATACTAATGAATTGAGTATCTAACAGTAATAGCATAATTAATTATCCAATTATCTCCAAAGTAACTCAAAACATAAAGTAAATTAATCAATTACATGTTCTGATAACCAAATAACTAAATTAATCGAAAACACATGAATTGCACTCACACGATGGATCATGCGCCTCTTCCATAGCTTCCACATCTATCGCCGATATGTGTCCATACGTCGGCGTGTTCATGTAATTTTCAACGGTAGGACCTGCATCAACAACTAAAAATATTCGACGTCTAAAGGGTAAGCACACATCACGGCTCAGTGAGCAAATAAAACAATGCAACAAACATATGCATGCATTCAATTCATATATTTGGTCTGGTTTTAAGTTTGCAATATGCTATAAAAAGGATTGGCGGCCACAGCACCTCTATACACGAGTATGTGGATCTGCCCAGTGGATCAAACACCATTGCCGTCCCACATGCACCCACCATGGAATAGAGATAGAGCTAAAGTGTCCAGATCAAACACTGCCAACACTTCCCCTGATGCCCTACCCATACCAACATGTAAGCCCCTATTGGCGAGGGCTTGCAAACTGGGCTCGCAATTAACCAATCCTAAATGTGTATCCAAGGCCTCACCCCAGCATCCCTCAATACTTCCATAGAGATAGAGCTAAGGCCCCCCGGCAGAGTCAGAGACCACACGGTCCGAGACCACCTCCCCTGATGCCCTATGACGTAATAGTTCTGCTAAGGTAATGGTGATGCGACGATGTCAGTGAACAAGACTTGAGTAGAGATAGAACTAGAGTCTGGTGACCAGGATGAACCATAATGTCACGTCCTCCCCCTGATGCTCCACTTGCATCAAGCACACTAACCACACACACATAATCATATGCCTATCCCTAGCATCATCATCATCATCATCATATTATAAATAGACAGAAATAAGTATGCGTGAGCAGTAATAGCAGGAATATTGGATGACATGTGAGATGCACATTACAAGCATACAAGCTTAGAATCAATTAATGCATTGGACTCAATAAAAGTAAACAGTTTATTATTAGCCAGTTAGTTTAGGCTCTGTTCCCTCACCTGTTAGAAACGTTCAATCTTCTCCAAGCTTCTTAACTCACTCTTGAACCTCTTAGAAACCTAAGAAATTTATAAGTTCTAAGTTAGGGTTCAAGTTCATCAAATTATAGTAGTCAATTGTCCAATCCTGGAATCAAACAGACCTTCAGAAGCTAAGTGGTCGCAGATATCACTGCACCTGTGGTATCAGTTTCTGTGACCGCAGGGTGTGGGGTATATGCGACCACACACATGCGACCACACCCTCCCTGGAACCTTCCCAAGGGCGTGTAGTCGACACATGTGCCTCGTATGGTCGATCAAACTGTGACCTCACGAGTATTGGTTGACTTTTCCACTCTCAATGCAATACCTTCATGTTTTGATTCCTTAGCTTATCATTATGATCCTTCCTATGATTGTTCTATGGCTTAAAATTCATACTTTTACATCATCCTTCACCCTAATAGATTCCCTTCATAGATCTCTAGAGTTTTGTCCAAGGCCTTAGGATTGAGATCTTACTTTGAATCAATCTCTCCTCCATAACCTATTCTAGGCATTCAATTAATGTAGGGAATGATTCCATACCTTAAACTTGCTAGAGATTCAGAGTTTTCTCTGCAATTCCTTCTCCTAGTCTTCCTCTTCAATTCTCCTTCTCTTCCTACTCCTCTCTTTCTCTCTCTTTCAGTTTGGGTTCTCAAAGAGTGAAAGAGACTAAGGGACGTCATTTATATAGAGGAAAACATCCATATAAAGTCCCACTTTGATTAGTAAAGAACCCCCTTTCAAATTAGGAAGGTTTCCTAATTTCGGAGTCAGTATACCATCGTGTGGTCGCACATGGGGGTCGCAGTATCTGTCGATCACACGTCTCAAAACTGACACCACACGTCTCAGATTCGAGTGGTCTTAGTATTCTGAGGTGTGGTCGACACACCTGTTTAGGTATGCGACCATACTTCTCAATTAGATGATTTTTGGTTGAATTACATACCTAGCCTTGTGGTTTTTTCACACACTTGGTCCGCTTGGTCCGACCATGATAGGAAGACTTAATACAAGGTGGTAAGACCGGATTAGTAAAGTACAGGTCTTACACTGGCGGCATCGGAAACCTTCTCCCTAGTGTTATTTACCCTACCTAATTGGTCTGAAAACTGATGAACTTAATATGACACTAAGAGGGGGGGTGAATCAGTGTTTGAAACTTTTCCCTAATAAATTCACTGCTGCCCAGAGCTGATGGATATATATTTTTTCATACATACACAAGCGTATGCAAATCTACCTCGCTACCACTTAGTGGCCAGGTCTACCAGATTTGTACACCCACCCTGCAAGCCATTCCACGCACTCTAAAATATACTAGAAAAATAAAACAAGTAACACAGAGATATTACGTGGTTCACCACCACAGTGTGTGATAGCTAGTCCACGGAGTATTGCCCAACGGACTCCATACTTACTCAACACTAAGCTTTTAGTCTTTAACAAGACAAGGATACTAACCCTAGGTTTTCCCAGCATAAAACTGAGAGGGGTAACAACGCCAAGATTCAGGCTTAATAGCCAGTGTCCAGCACCCACTGAACACACCACGCTTAACCCGCACCCACGGGAAGCAAATAATAATTTTTAGGCTTATAGAATTGCCTTACAGTTAAACCCACCGGCTAGATAGGTATTCAATTTTTTTCTTTCACCTATGCTAGCATACAATGCATAGAAAACAATAAAAAGATGGAGAATAAGAAAATCTCACAATCAATTGTTTTCGAATGGCCAGCAATCTCTTTGAAGCTTCACACTGTCCTCAGATACTCTCCAACAGCCTTCAATGATGATAGCAATCGATTCACAGAGCACACCTTGCTCATAGGCTTCCAATCTCTTCCACACAACCCATAATCACTATGAATGTAAATATAAAAGCTTTACCAACCTCTCACAGGGATTTAGCACTCCATTGATGCACAGAGAAGAGGTGGTTGGTGATTGATCACTCCCACATGGCACGAAACCCTAAAAAACCTTTTGTCTGCCTTTCAAACTCTCTTTTCAACTTTTCTCAGCATTTTTACGACTCCCAACACCGCCCAATAAATAGAGCATCCGAAAATATGGAAACTGCAACTTAAACGGATTGATTTGGAGTTTGGATGAAGAAGTTATGTATGTTTGAAGTTCGGCCAATGAAACATAAGAAAGCGGAATCTTTTTTACTGTTACCGTGCATCCGCGTTACATTGGAGCGCCGCCGCTTTATGCACTGTCGAGTTGTCATTGGCGTAGGCGGAATTTCCTTCATACACCATCCGATCTTACTAAAAAAGGCGGGATTGCCTATTGCGGGTCGATCAAGTCAGATCGCGTCAGGCGCGATCGACTTCATTCGCGGCTCTTCGATTGGGATCCATCCGTCGCCAAACCACACGTGCGCCACATGGAATCAAGGCTCATACACCATACAACGCCGAGCATTGCGATAACTTGCATTCGGCCAATAGTTAAACGCGCGGCCGAATCTTGACGCGATCACCACGTCACACAGTAGCCCGCATCTTTTTAATCTGTCAGATCGGCATTTAGCCTTCGTGGCTCAATCTAGACCATTGATGTCGAATCTTCTTTTTTTCAATTGACCAAAATAGACCTGAGAACATTGGTAATGGCGTCTGTAACTGGGTTTTTCATCAAACAAACCCTGTAACAGGTTTGTTTCCGAGAGGTCCTCTCTTTATAATTTTTCGACTCTCTCTAGGCATTATGTCGAGCACATGAGGGTGCAAGCTGGGGGGCGGCCAAGGCTCTGTGCGTGGCCATGCAGTAGTGGGCCTGGGGGCCTTGCTGCCTTGTGGGCCTGCTGCTGCAAGGCATGCCATGGTGTGTCATGGCTGATGCTTAGCATGCGGCTGTGGCATGCCATGCCATGGCTGGCCTTAGCTATGTGGTGCCGCGGCTGGCCCTCTGCCAAGCTGGCGACCAGTGGGTCCCACCCACACCTAGGTCCCATGATTTCTCTCTCCTCTTTTTCTCTCTTCTAATTCTACATCTTCTTTCTCTCTCTACATCTTCTTTCTTCATATTTAATGCTTCGAGATGCCGTTCATTTGTCAAACGATGCCCACAACACCAGTATTTCTCCCACATCACCAGTGGGACTATCACTTCACCAGTGGGACTCACAGACAATCTCTCTCATCAAATTCAATGTAGAATACCATTCAACTTGCTACAAGCCATCTGAAACATACAATAAGGGATGTAGAACATTGTAAAACACACATATGAGGTTGTCACATATTTGCCACTGCATTGACACTCTTTCTCCTGCACTGACATTCTTTGCCACTGCACTGACACTCTCTCTTACACTGGCATTCTCTCTCTTGCACTGACACTCTCTCTCCTCATTTCTCGTATGCTCATCAACTCTGTCATATCTGCCAAGTTGCCAACAATGACAACATAAATTCCGACAAAAACTCATTCTGAGAAAGAGCGGAAATGATTTCTCAGAAACCAAACCAAAGACACCCCCGCCTGTTAGGGCGGGTCACAAAAAGCAACTTTTATGAAGTAGTTTTGAATTATTAGAATTTCTTGTTGGGCAAAAAATAGTCTTGGCAGAGTAGGAAGTACTGGCTGATAACAATCTCTTTCTTGATTTGAGTCTGTCATTTAAGTAAACTCTTGTTTCATGTGCTTTCTGAACGTGGCATGACAGATAATGCCTGTGAATATCAAGAGTCTTGGCGGAAGCACGGCGACATTGTTCAATTGGTTAACATCTTTTGTGGTTACGATGACTGCGAACATTCTTTTGAATTGGAGCAGTGGAGGTCTCTCTCTCTCTCTCTCTCTCTCTCTCACACACACACACACACACACAATAAACTGAACTAAAATGTTGCTTCATTCTTGGCAGGTACATTCACTATTTACACAGTTTTGAGTGCTTTTACTATAGTGTTTGTGGCACTTTGGGTTCCTGAGACAAAGGGGAAAACTCTCGAGGAAATTCAGTTATCCTTCAGATGAATTTTTGTTTAGTATCAGGTGCTCAGTAGTTGCTTTGTCATTTTTTTTGGGTAAGCGTAGTTGCTTTGTCATTAGTCTCGCAAATTGTGCCAAAGTGAGTTGGTGATCTAGTCTGGCATCAAACAAACTCTTTCGACCTCCATTCTTAGGTTTATTTCACTTTCTTTTTTTATTGTAATCCAGGTTCTTAATCTATTTGTATCCTGTGCTGTTTTCTATTCGAATACTCTGTGTACATTTTCATGCCTGTAATCATTCTGGTTCTGATAATGGTAATCAGTTTGGTACTACTCAGTTCTGGCATCGGGAGGCCAAGACCGTAACCGAAAGGTTAACTAATGGTCCCATATCTTGGGATTGTAAGATTTTCATTTCAAAAGTTCGAATTGGTTGGTGGAAGGATTCCCATAGACTATTTGATAGTCGGTGTGGAACTATATTTACAATACTCTCCCTCATGTGCGGCAAATTACAGTCAAATGGAGGCAGTGATGGTGAAAACCTATTCTGATACCATGTAAAATTTATATCCCAAAAGTTCAAAATGATAGGTGAAGGAATTTTCAAATGTATAAAGTGTTGTAGACTAATTGAGAGTCGATGTGGGACTAAATTCCCAACAGAGATCATGACCATTAAATAGCTGTTCAGTTGGTCCCAATTCTTTTTCAGTTCTTATCGGTTTTTCAGTAGAGATGTGGTGTTCTAATCGGTCCAGTTGTGCACTTTTTCCAAAAGAGAAGTCTTATATATTTGTAACCAACCTACTTATTAAATGGTCTGTTGGTTCCATGTTTATCTAGTGTTATTTAAATTCATCACAATCAATTCTATAAGAATCTTCAGTTCTGTCAGGTTTTCCAATTTCTTAACTTAAAAATGAAACAACAGAAAAGCAGGGAAATCGGTGCTACAAGAAACATAAACTTGTATCAGAAGTGGAAAAGCTGAAGTTCATCGTTGAGCAGTATCTGTATGCAGGGAAGCCAGGATTGCTTTGAGACTCCTGTTGTAGACACAAGGTCGCTCCAGGTGAACGAGGTGACCCCCCTTCTTAATGCTTTGCAGTGTTGCCTTGTCTCCTAGTTGCCTGTCATAATATTGAGTATTTGAGTGGGAGCATGATGGTTTACAAATAAGAAGGTTTACAAGTGGAACTCATTCATATGAGATATGGAGTTCAAGTCAACTCAGATCAATAAGAGGCTAATAATAAGATCTCATCTGGCAAAGATTGGTCTATGGGACCCATTGGCATATGGGATTTTTATGTTGCTTATCCAGGTCAACCATTTATTTGAGCGTTTGCGTATTCATTGGATCATCATGGAAACCACAATATACAAGGGGTAATTTTGATATTTGAAGAAAGGGGAGAGGGGGGGGATTGTTTGCGTTTGCATGATCCAATGACCTGGATTGACAGATGGGAGACAGGCTCTTATGTGTCTCTCTCCCTCTCTTCTGTTCTTCCTCTTCCTGTTCCTTTAGAACTAATTTTATAACCCTCTAAAAACCATAAAAGTTGAATGAATATACTCTTTCAGGCTCCGGGCTATCTCCATATTGAAAATTTGGTCCTCTTCACCCCATAGAAGATGTATCCTCTGCACAGTAAACAAACAAATTGAATAGTAAATAAATAAAAAGAAGGGATCAGAATGAGTGAAATGATGATCTGCAATTCCTGTTCTACACCCCCATTAGACAAGGTAAGTTAGAACAGGGGGCTTCTATAGCAGTGCTTGCTGTTAGATCCAAGTCTATCGAATCAAATCCTTTTTGACACACAAGATTCCCAATCCAATGGTTTTTGGGATCTAAGGAGTATAGTCCACGCCAATCCAAGAACAATCTGAAATTGTAGGTCTGCGTACGTACTTGTGGAAGGTTGGGGAGTGTGGTGTTCTTTATTCTGCTGTCCAGATTTTCCAGTAGTTCACCTCTCTCCTTTCTGTTGTTGAACATCACCTGATATCACAGAAAACCAGATTAAAGTTTCTGTTAGTCATCTGCAAATTAACTACATGACAAAGCGGGCAGTAGTAAAGGTATTGTTGGGAATTGGATGTCTTATATTCGGTTGAATGGGTTTGTGGGCTAATTCCAAAAGGCTGTCAAGAACCCGTAGGGCTTGAGGTCTCGAGGAGTTGGCTCACCTTGCATGTTATCTTCATTTCTAGGGCCTTGATGAATTGGGGGTCCATACGGTATTTTAGTAATTACACTTGTATAGGGTTCACTACAAATATATAGCGATGATTTTTTCTCTATAACTGATGAGAGGTGTGAAGAAGAGTATTGCAACGTTATTCTCCATTGATAGTGATGCATATCTCATCTCACTGTGAACGTAGGCAGAAACCACTGTTGAACCATGTAAAATCTTTATGTACTGTGATTTTTTTTTTCTATTTCATTTTTTTGTGTGTGTTTAGAATCAATTTCAACATGTGGCAGTCCTCAAACCCGTATCAACAAATGGATGGGCTTTGCATTGGGCTCAACCATGGATTTCCCTAAGAGCAATATACTGTACCCCTGTCAACCCTTACCCACCAAAAGTGCTTGGTTAGCCTGTTAAAAACATACCCATTCCATAGGCTCTATTATTTTTAAGTAGGGGTTTCTCTTATTGACTGTTGACACCAGCTATCGGTGTCTAGCACAAAAACTCAAAACCCTTACCGTTTTAAACACCAAAATACCCCTAATATGATTTCTTTGATGATCCAATGACATTCCACAAAAAAGAATCAGTGTCATAAAAAGATCCTTTAAGTAGACTGTATAGAAGGCCAATTGGGACAAACGAGAATAGTTCTTGTATCTTCTTTTGGATTCTATCACCGTCCATATCTAGTGGGTCCATAGTCCAAAGGTGGGTCCGACACCATATTAATGGTGATAAGATCCCATAAAAAAATACTGATACATACAGATGATCTGAACTCTGGACAAACGGCTTGAAAACAAAAATTTTCCAATAAGCCTCAACTTGATTCTCCAATTCTAAGTAAAACTATAGATCAGTAATATGTGTACACATGTCTATATTGCATTTAATTGAGATGAACTGTTGATTTGTGTCTCATCTAAATTCATGAACGGTAGTAAGTGTCATCTTCAGTGTATAGAAGAAATTGAATGAAGAGATCAGAAGGTTCAATGATTCAATCCCTTCAAAGTAGGATCCACATCGTCTCCTCCCAGAATAGAGATGCCCCCGTCGGATGGTCGACATATGGGTCTCGGGTGAATTCGAGTCCCACGTCCAAACCGATACTCTTGTCGACTCAGCTTGTCGACTAGAATATCAGCTCAAACATGGGGCTCGAATTCACTCGAAACTCAAATGTGGGCCATTTGACGGGGGCATCCTCCTCCTCCCACCTCTCTCCCACCTCTCTGGGAGGAGAGGATTTGAATTCTTCAAAGTAGATACTGGTCATCGTCAATGCTTTTATGATGGTGCAAAGTCAATGCTTCTGATATATTGAATGGTGAAATGTGGGAGATAAAACAAAATACAGACAAGGTTATATCTTGGGCTCTAATGACCCAGGACCAAACCATGAATGGGTCCCACAAAAATGAGAATGATTTAACGGTTTCTATCGCATTATAAGGAACCCAACAAGTACCCCATGAGAGGGAAAGTACTCTTGTGGGAATGCCAAGTAACCACTCATGCTAATCCAATGGTTAGCAACAAGTACCCCATGAGAGGGAAAGTACTCTTGTGGGAATGCCAAGTAACCACTCATGCTAATCCAATGGTTAGCATTGTAAATTCTTATAAACTTGTGAAAAGGAACCAAAAGTAGAAAGTAGAGAGAATAATTCATCTGTAAGTATTTGTATGGATCTTATTACCATCCATATTTAATAAGTCTGATATTCTAAGTTAGTAGTGGATCACACATCACATTGATGATGGGATTGTATAAAAAATGTCAAAGTTTTTAATTTAAAAGTTTAAACCAGTGAGTGGAGGGATTAGATTCTTTATATATATAAGAACCTAAAATTTTAATCTCATTAGTAATGTGGGATCATTTCTAATAATCACGGTAGTCTCATCGTTAGATGATGTATATCATATATGTGGTAATACATAATACTTTATAAGTAATTCATCCCCTCTTTTGGGGTGACATATAGTCATTCTATATGGGTGAAGAATGAAGATCGTCTTTTAGGGTTAGCATGAGGGAACTTAAGTAGGTAGAGGGACTTTTCATATATAAAAACAAGGTTCTAATCTCATTAATAATATAAGATTATTTCCCATAGAAAATACGTGTACATAGATGCAGTTGATCTAAACTCAAAAGAAGATGGAGAAAGGAAAAGATAAAAACCTCTAGATAGTCCTTGAACAAACAATTCGGGAACCAGAGCTTCTTGTGAACGGCAATTTTGAGAAGGCTTTTAAGACCGTCGACTGAAGTGGGCAGCAGCAACTCCGAAGACGACGATAACCCTAACTCACGCATCGTCTCTTCACTAATGGAGTCGGTCAATCCTGGGTTCGTACCCGAAACCACCAGAGATTTCACCAGGTGAGGGTGCAGCTCTGCCATCTTGAATCCCACCATTCCACCGTAGCTGAACCCCACCACCGTACACGTATCCACTTCGAGCTTCGTCAATGCCTTAACCAGGCATTCCGTCTGGAATTCTGGTGATCTCTCGGTCCTGTTGGTGAAGGACCCACCGAAGAAGAGGAGATCAGGTACGTAGACTGCGTACTTCCCCGTCAACGCTCCCACCTGGAATTGCCACGTCACAATACCCTCGGCGGCGAAACCATGTACGAATACCACTACTGGCTTCTTTTTCTGGTTCTTCTTTTTTTCCTTGATGGTTTCGGATGGAACCCAGAAGCTCATGGTTGTACCAGGCTCGATTTCCACAATCTGGTGTCTCAGTCCAGCCATCTTCATCATCCCATGCAACAATGGCTTTTGTGCTGCCACGAAGTTCACCATTTCTCACGGTGGAATGTCCCAGAAAGAATGAAAAAAGGGCTGCTGCTGGCTCTCCTCTCTCTCTCTCTCTCGCTCTCTTAATCTCAAGGGGATCTTGGGTTTGGTACTGGGTTGCTCTCCGGTGTTTATTAAAGATCGTGAGTGGGCTCCAGTATTTAATTTGAGCGAGTTCCAAGTACAAGCACTACACTGGCTGCATAAGAGATAAGAGGTTGAGATTTGTTGGATCTATGGTCCACCCATCACCATCTCTCTCTCATTTATTAGAAAAAAAAAAAAAAAAAATTTGGTTGCAGACATGAACGGAAAGATCTAATTTTATGGAGTAAAGGTGTGAATTTTAAATCAAAATTAATTGTGAAATCGACATATAAAATTTAAATCGAACTGAACCAAAACTACTAGGATTGATTGATTTTGGTTTTGCACGCATATAAATATACGGTTTGAAATCAGGTTAGAATCATTAAATTATCAACTAATCAAATAAACACCAAGTAAAATCGGTTAACTGTGTCTATCTCTCTGTGTTATTTGAGGGTGGAGATAAAAAAATGGATTATTTTATTAATTATTATTTTATATATAATATATGATCAAATATCTCAGTATATAATTTTCACTTATTCTCATATTTAAAAAACTGTTTATGAACGAATTAATCAAAACTGATAAACCATCTGTTAATCGATTCAATTTTACTTTAAAAATAAAAACTTTAAACCAATCCAAATCGAACCAATTTATACCTTTACCCTGAATAAGGAAACTTTTTCTTTTTTTATTTTTTATTTTTTTTCCTATGCATGTAAGATATGAATATTTAAAGTGCGTGATGTTTGATCAACTGCACTGCCAAACTTACCTAGAGCGCTTCCGTGTGCAATTTAAGATCTGTCGGACATTGATGATTCATATTTGGTCATAATAGATAGGTAGGACACCTGATGCTTATCAAACCCTCCCTACATGGTTGATGGTTTCACTTAGTTAGATCAACGGCCAGTCTTTTCTTTTTCTGTTATTATTTATTTTATATGAAGGAAAACGTCATGTTTGCGTAAGAAAAAGAGCAGAGATTTCTATCATGACATTAATGGTGGTTGTGGAAGGTAGAAAGTATGATCTAATATCCAACTAATATTATGTCGTCTGTTTCTATTTGGTCTGAGTTTAGACTTTAGACTTTATATAGATATTGTCAGAACCGGTAAGGATGTTTGTAGTGGGGCGGGTAACAGGTAACTCATCCACCCACTACATATTTTTGTTTATATTACTTTACTTTGTTGCGTTTAGGGTAGCCCCCTCTCTTCTATTAGTCTTTGGATATAGTTCAAGTATTCGGTATTCGATAAGTTGGATTGATTGATTCATATTGATTTTGAATTTTACTACTGATCCTCGACCTGATTTTATTTTATTTAATATTATTATATACAATATTGGTCACATATCAATTTTTCATTTAATTTATACATCGATTTTAAACTTGATTAATAGCTGGATATAGAACCTAAGATGCTGATTTCTTCCCCCTTCTAGCTAGCCCAAGAAAGAGATAATTAAGGTCACTTTCATTGATGTAAGAAGAAAGTGGTACTAATTTCTTGTTGAAGGGGGGAATACAATGGATCCACGTATATTATTTTGGATTTTATGATAAAGTAATAGATTTCATCAATGGGGCTTGTAGGTAGGTGGTTGGAGGGACCGAGGGGAGATTTCTTCTAAAATCTAAGAAATCATCTTGAATTCCTCCTGCTGCAACAGGAATTGACAAGAGAATTTATTATAAAGAATAAAGAATACAAAACAAACCAATAGAGCCTGAGCTAGAACAAAGTCAGGTACCACAAGAAAAATAGATGCAAAGCACTCTAAGTGCCTATTTGATAATACTCTGCTTTAGTTCTGTTTTTTATTCGAACTCTCAGGGAGCTATTTGGGAGTCAGAAAGTGTTTGTTAATATCATGTTGATTTCAGCTCTCATGGAATCAATCGATTCAAAAAATGACTCCCAGAACCAAAATCTCAGAATAAAAAAAACTTGCTTTTACAAATCCAGAGCCAAAACCGGAAGTCAAAACATGGGAGTCGAGTGAATCTGACTCCCATTTTATTATTTGGCTTCCCGTGTTTTTCCCATTGTGGGAACGAAGAGGCTGATTTCCCTCAAACGTTCTTCTCCTCTGCGCTCAATAGCAGGTTAGTCCCTCTACTTCCTCTCTCTCTCTCTCTCGATCTCTTTCCTCTCTCCATCTCTACTTCCTCCCTCTCCCTTTCTCTCTCTTCCTCCCTGCATCTACTTCCTCTCTATCTCGTTTTCTCTATCTCTCTGTCTCTCTTCCTCCCTCCATCTTCCTCCCTTCATCTACTTCCTCTCTCTATCTATCTCTGTCTCTTTTCCCCTGAGAATGTCGAATGGGATTAATGGGGTTTAGGGCTTGTTCAGGCATTCTAGTTAGAATCCGGAGCAAGACTTTGCAAAAAATCGCTTCCAGACGCGTTGCTTGCAGGTATTCCTTTTTTTTTCTCTGTTCATCATGGGTTATTTGCGTGATTGCTTCCGATGAAGAATTCCCATGATCTGCTCAAATTTTTCAGCGGCATCGTGAGTTTCTAGGGTTAGGCTTAAGATGAAGAAATCCTACGATTCTCTGAAATTTTGTAGGGTTATCGTGGGTTTCTCGAGTTATATCTTGATGGTTCAATTTTCTTTGAGATAATTGCATCATTACGTTGTGAAAAGTTTCATTTTCCATTTTTTTTGTTTATGTGTGTGAATATTGGGATGAAGGTCCATTGAAGCCTGCAAATCTGATTTATGAAACCTGGTTTATATCTCTGTTTTTTGGGCTGTAGTAGTTTCGACTACTGTCTTTGCATCTTGTCAAGTTTAATTTATAACTCTTTCTTCCTGTTGAGATTGATCTGAAATTTGGTGGTTGATTTTCTTTCTAGCACATTCTACTGAATTCTGGTTTAAAATCTATGTTGGCCATATTAATTGCTCCTTAACCCCTGTCCTGCTTTCTCATTATTTTCAGTTTTAGTCTATCCCATCCCTTAATCCAACTTAGATTTTTGTGAATTTTTGAAAGCTGACAGTTCCTATTATTCCTCTGTGTTGAAGATCCACTTTGCAGATCATTTCTCTTGAGTCCCATACTTGCAAATTCCCTTATTCTGGTTTTGAAAGCTGACGGTTCCTATTATTCTGGTTTTGAAAGCTGACATGTTTCTTTTTAAAACTGAACCAGCCCCTCAACCATTGAAAGGGGTTTGATCACTGTCTGATCTAGGTTCAACCTGGTTTTTCTACAACCAGCCATCAACTGCATAATAAGATCATCAAATCCATCTATTTAATCTTATTTTCTTCATTCATTCCAGTATAGATATAAGTCTGATCATCAAATTAATGACCAAAGGCTGGTATCTTTGGTGGCCAAGTAATAAGATGGATTAGTTGAGATATCAAAATCTGTTTTGGAGGATTTTAGTTTACAAGTGTGATTTTAAAAATATAATTTATGGCCTTTTTTAATGTAAGAAAAGCATGTTTGGTTTGTGCTTAAGCAAAGCATCATATAATTATGAACTAAGAAAAATCCAAGACGACAATTTTATACACATGTCCAGTCAAGCAAGAATGTATTTAATACTTTGTTAGTAAGACCAATATAAAAAATTATGCATGTATTATTGGGTTTGAAGACAACTACTAGTTTTGAAGACAATGTTAATCAATTCCATGCTTTCTGAAGACAATGTTAATCGATTTGCAAAAATGTGAATTTTAGCAAAAATACATACATAATAATGGCTTAATGGCAGTCATTGTATTATTTAAGGCAAAAATTTTTATTCCAGATTAGTGTTTACCAAACAGTCTCCTGCTCTCAGTGAGCTCTGAAATCGATTCCAGAATAGTTTTTACCAAACAGGCTCTAGCTCTCAATCAACTCTGGAATCGATTCCAGAGCAGCATTACCAAACAGGCTCCAAATAGCCTCCAACTCTCAATCAGCTCTGGAAATAAGTGGGAGCTCAAAAATGACTCCAGAGCAAGATCCTTGTAGCCGGAGTCAGAGTGTTACCAAACAGGCACTAAGAGTCCATTTAGTTTGGCATTGCCATCAACAGAACTCTATGCACAAAATTAGAAGAAAAATTTTCTCTACCAGCAGTGAACATTTTTACCATCACTAAGATCTTATTATTATTCAATCATATGCTAGACAAATGTCCAAACCAACTCTCCATTATTCCATGAGTCCCATCCAAGCAATATAACCCGGTGTGAAGATGACTGAATGAACCATGTTCTTAAAAGGAATGACCATGTTTGTTTTCTTTCCTTCTACTGACACTAAGCTGCTAGCGCGAGTACTCTTTTGCTGAGCGAAGTTGCGAGTCTACTTAGATTAGAAGCGAGCCTTCTTAAATAGCTTACGCTTACCAAGCCTAGTCTACTAAAATAGGAGCAAGCAAGCTTTCCCCCTTTGTTTGTTGTGTGTCGCGCCTCGCGCCTCACCGCAGGCATTGAATGAACGAGTGGATATCTTCCCTCCCACTTGCTAATTACCAAGAACTTCGTTGCCACTAGTGGCAAAGAAAAAGTCTACCATCCCACCCTCTCTCTCTCTCTCTCTCTCTCTCTCTCTCTCTCTCTCTCTCTCTCTCTCTCTCTATATATATATATATATATATATATATATATAGTCTTTCTTTTTTCTTTTCGATCTTGTACCCACGGTGCGGCAGCCTCATGAAATTCCTCCCTTGTGAAGGGACGACATAGATTATGACAACATAGCTGGGGCAAGGAAGGCAGATGGAATGGGATCTCACCACTCATTGAAGTATGAAAAGGGGATTCTTTATAAAGTGCTCCAGTAACACTTTGTCCCGGGTATCGGGCCTGCCTTGCGGTATCGGTAGTGGAATGCGATAGGTGGCTTGTGCTACTGTACCGGTATGAAGCTATCGTATCGCTACCTGTGCTTTCAAGGGCAGTGGGGGGTCTCCTCTAGGCACCTTTGGAAGGTAGGGAGTGTGACAACGTACACGCTTCCCTTTACTCCAATTGGCCTTCTCATCAGTTGCAGGGTTTGGTGGCCCGAAATTGACTTGGCTTCGCCAAAAGGCCTCATCTCGTCAAACCCGGCTCGTGATATTCATTTTTGAGATTAGGGGCATCACCTTTTCCAATGATCGAAGTGATCAGAGTGATATAAAATTTCTATTATATCGGATGGGGGACAAAGGAAGAAGATGTACTGACGAGATACGACTGAATAATATCAAATAGTTGACAAATTGAGAAAAGGTGATTTGAAATTGTTCGAACCTGTGCATCATAAACCATCAAATGCACCAGTGAGATGGAGTGATGGGGTGCAAATTAGAGGTGGTAGAAGGACAAGGAAGAGACGAAAGATGACCTGGGTTGAAGTGGTGAGCAAATACATGATTACTTTGTGAGTCAGCAGCAGATATGGCTATATATATATATATATATATATATATATATATATATATATATATATATATATATATATATATATATATATATATATATATATGAGGTGATTAGCAATTTTTCCACCAAAGTAGGATTTTCCATTGTTTATTTAGATGCGCCAAAAATTTTACTAAAACAAATACATAGAGTAAAAATTTTCAAATAAAAATATCATTTGTAAGAAAAATTTTAAAATAAAACAAACAGAACCTTAAATAAAAAATTATTTAATCTATTCTTTAGTCTAGAATATCTAGTTTTTGAACTAAAGCTACATACGCAAACTATTCAACTACTGATATAAATTACATTTAGATGGGCAGTAAAGCCCGAGTGAATATCAATGGGCTGAGGTCACAGGTAATGTCAGATCGTCAGTCCAAAGTTTGAATGGGCCAAAGCTCCATACTCAGATCGAGAGTCCATGAAACACAAGAATTCAGAAGCACAAGCTTCCTGAATCCAAGGAATGGAAACAGGATAAATGGTGCGACACAGACGGGCCTTTCTTGGCAAGGGACCGGCCTTTCTTGGCAAGGGAGGCAGCCTAGTCCATTGAATACGTAATGGTGTACAGAAAGAATGGGAAAATTTAAACATGTTGTGAAGAAGAGATATAGGGCCGAGATGGGGTTTGGAAATTTGTGTTATATAATGTAAAGGAGGAGGATCTATAAGTTAGCAGGTCATATTGAAATCTTATATGTCAGTGGGGAAAATAGGAGTACAAGAAGTACAGGAAATCGATCATTTGGAAGAGAGAGAAGAGACAGAAGAAAGAGAAAAGGAGTTCGGATTGCCAAAAAGAGAGAGATAGAAACAAAAATACTTGCCGGCAGCATGCATGTACTTCCTTTTCCCATAAAGTAAAATTTGATCCTTTCTTACCTCTATTTTCCTGACTAATCTCTGTTCTTTATCAGGTCTATTCTTCCACTCCCAATAATCTCTCTGCACTACCACTTACAACATCTACTCTCCCAAAGGTATGCTCTTTAATAGCAGTTTCTTTAATTATTTGTATTTATTTTAAGTATAGAATTTCATGGTTATGCTCCTACGTACCTCCTATGTAGTTTGGTTTTTTTTTGGGGAAAGAGGGGTGGGGCTTTGTTCTGGGGGGGCCGCCTTGCGCAGCTTTGGAAAGGAGAGAATTTAAGAAAGTCACTCTTGAAAACTCTTATTGGACAAGAGAAAGTCAATATGATATGGGCGTTGGTTTTACCAACGAAACAAATCACTTTTCGGTCTTTCTCATTCGGAAGGCTCAGTCCCACACTCTGACTTCAATGGTGGGGGGGGAAGCCAGGCCCAGCCCAACGTCAATTCATATGGGGCTGCTATGAATGGCATAGGAACAAAATATAATTCCGTGAGAAATGGAAAGGGAGGAATAAAGCCATTTTTTTTGGTAGGTGAAAGAAAGCCATTCAATCATATTGAAGGTGAAAGTGTGCTTCACTGAATCTAAGCTCATCTATGTTGAACTATCTAATTTTCCCTTGATTGGAAGCATTCACTTTAATTATATCAGTGATTTAGTACTCTATTTTTCTCAGTGTTTCCTTCCAGAAATTTAGGAAGTTCACTAGGAAATCCTGTTTAAGCCTCCATTTGTTTCCATGTACAATGGTAAGATTTTGCACTGTTTATTTTAATGTAAAATGCAAAGAGCCACATTAAAGAAATAGAAACATTTTGTATGAAGATCGTGTTTGTTTTGTTGTAAAATTTTCTCTACAAATGATGTTGTACTTTGAAAATTTTCTTCTTCTCCAATGCATTTCTTTGCAATATATGTTCAAAACAAGAGGTGGAAAATTTTCCTTTTCTTCCATTTTATATGGAAACAAATTGGTGAAGGAAACCCCAAGGGGATAGCTCATTTGGTAAGAACCAACACATTAGTAAGAGGTCAATGAGTTCAAATCTCCTTGGGGCTATCAATTAAAAAAAAAAAACTGGGTGAAAGAATTTTTTCATGTAAAATATCATTTGTACATAAGAATATTTTACAACGAAATAAACAGGACTAAACAAACTTGACTCAGTTCTGTCCCTCCCCCTAGTCTATTCAATGTCTTCATGTTACCCTTCCTAATCCTCAGGTGATGCAAATAGAGAAGAAATGAGAAAGAAAATGAAATAGGGTGCATAGGTTTCTTGAGGAAATGTATCCTATACAAGAAATAAAATAAAATGGCCCTGTAATCTTTAAGTGAGAATAAGTAAAAAAAACGACTACTGTACTAGCAGGTTAAATCATAACCCGTATGATACAACTACAAACCCTACCATCAACAATCGGTGTTAGAAGCTCAGAGAGCATAAAGCAATTGCTAGGGACATGGAAAATCCGAGTTCCCTTTTTTTTTTTTTTTTTGCTAAAGGTCAGTAAAGGATATATTAATAAAGAATAAAAAAATTACAGGAACAAAGTTTAGGTATACCTGGACTAGAACAAGGGAAAAAAAAAAAAAGGAGGTTCCAGGGTACTGGTATTGCCACGTGTATTATTCCTATATGCTCCAGTTTGTTTATCGATCTCTTGTCCTATGGAAAATTTCTAATATTTCACCTTCATTATCTTTCAAAAATCTAAAGTTTCTTATTTTATTGCTGGGATATTCTTATAGATAATTAGCGATTGGTATCCATCGCATCATATGGAAAACCCCCCTTTGCTTCTCCGGTCTCAAATTTCAAAATACCTTTTTATATATTTTGAGATTTCTGTGATAGTCCAGTGACCTCTCATGAAAAGAAAAAATCAGTGTCAATGGCCATTGACACAAACTGATGTCAAATAAATGGACCCTTGATGGATTGCATTGACTGTACATGATATGTGCTCTCACTGACCCAAAAATGGCTGCAGGGGCTACACGGTTACAGGGGACTAAGCCCTTGATGGATTACTCATTTACAGGAAAAGATTCCTAGTACTTATGCTTAATTTCGTATATAGTAACTTAGGTTCTGGATCCCTAAGGGCATCTAGTCTAGCTGCTTCTAATCCTTCTGAACATAATTAAGAATGCATAACATACTACGCATACATAAAATAAGGAATTAAAATCCAATCCACGCTCAGTTAATTGCATTTATTTGTCCATGGAAATGCTTTCATATTGCATGTGGTGCCCGGATGGTATATAAACGTTTGATTTAGCGTAGTTTAATTTAGATTTTGTTTGGAATCTACAGTATAGATTTGATGACATGTCAATATTATTCTGTGCCATCTGGGCCGCCACCTGGCAAATACATCGATGCTGGTGTACTTAGTCCTTGGAGTTCTTTTCTGGGATCATGTGATCACCTTCCTCACCTGCAAATTCGGGGCTTGAAGTAAGTATTCTCGTGGGCTTGGACCACCACCATCGCATCTGTGTAATATCAGTTCATACTTCATACATCCATTTCCCTAGAAATTTTCTAATGATCGATCACCCATTTTTCTTCTTTTTCTTTTTCGTCGTTTCTTCCTGTTTTTGAGATTGTAGCAATACGCAATTGTAGTTTAGCTTCACCTTTTGCTTTTACAGAATGCAGGAGCATTGGGATCTATGACTAACTAATTGCTACAAGTAATTAAACTAGACACAAGTGAAGAAAATAACTTCTAAGTTTGAGAATAATTCAGATTTTTTTGTTTTGTTTTGGTAAAAGAATAATTCAGATCCGAGAGTACTTATCACTTATATATCATTTGTAAAAACTTGGAACTGGTGGGTGCAGGAATTCATAGCTGGGTGTTAAGGGGTTGTAGATTATTTAGCCTTGCAAAACCCCAAGGGGGTAGCTGAGTCGTCATAGCTGGGTGTTAAGGGGTTGTAGATTATTTAGCCTTGCAAAACCCCAAGGGGGTAGCTGAATCGGCAAAGAATCTACGCCTCAGCAGAAGGTAGTGAATTCGATTCTTCTTACTCCCGACCTACTCACCCGAGGTGTTAATTGTTCTTTCTTTCCTACTATAGTGCAAGTGGAATAATTCTCATTCAACTCTTGAATAACCCAATCCATGTGATTGTTCAACCCTGGAATAACCTGGTCTACACAATTGTGGGGTTAGTATGGGCCCGTGGCCCAGGCGAGTGGTAACCAAAAAGAAAAAAAAAAAAGAAAAAAAAGAAAAAGAAAAACAAAGACCTGCAAACATTGCAACACTACAGTAGCAGACCCATGGGGACTGCAAATTAAACGGTAAAAACCCACTTTGATACCGTATAAAGTTTTCATTAAAAGTTCAAACAAGTAGATAGAGGACTCTAATATGATCCTGCATCTTGGTGAGGAAGAAAGATAAGGGGAGATATATTAAGAAACAAGGAAAAAATATCCGGAAACAAATGGTTTTACTTAGGAAGCTAGCCTGACCTCTGTGGTTTTAAAGAGGAAGCCGTATAACTCTAACCAGTCATAGTGTTTACACATTCCCAGATTTATTTACTTCTTGGTTACAATCTATAAATAAGTATCGAAATAATAAAAAGGTTAAAGACAACATCACAGAATTAACGCAATTTAATTCCATCTTATGAAGTTGAAGGAAAAAGAGAAGAAACGTTGCATCAAATCAAGCCAATCATGTGAACTCATGAACAAGGCTAGGCCTGTCTGGAAGGTTGAGACGCCAAGACAGGAAAGGAACGCCCGTTGTGCTGGAATCTCGGTCGCCGTCTTCAATGAACCTGAATTGGTTGTGTTGGCTCATCAGAAACTGTGATTCCATCGCCCCTATAGTGGCCGGACCCGTGTTGTTTGTTGTGGTTGCTCTCCTCTCTTCCTTCTTGTAACGAATCCCACACGCATTGCAAAGAGACTGCACCAATTAAGAAGCGAATTAGAATTCAAGAACGCAAAGTTCAGATCCCATTTGATGGTGTTCAACCTTAAACCCTAGTATGAGGGTGAAAAGATCATATTTAGAGCCATAAACACTATGATACCGTTTGACAGCGTTTAATCCAAAACCCGAACTTTAGGAAAAACCCTATGTCATGTTTTAGAACCAAGAAACAAGAATAGAGAGAAGAAGAAGATGAGAGAAGATCCACTTCAAAGGGGAAACCTCCAGATTACAAGAAGACTCAATTCATACTTGACTGAATATTATAATACTAGACTCCTATTTATACTAGGATGAGAGAAGATCCACTTCAAAGGGGAAACCTCCAGATTACAAGAAGACTCAATTCATACTTGACTGAATATTATAATACCTCTAGACTCCTACTTATACTAGGATGAGAGAAGATCCACTTCGAGGGGGAAACCTCCGGATTACAAGAAGACTCAATTTATACTTGACTGAATATTATAATACCTCTGGACTCCTACTTAAACTATGCTACTCTAACTGCATTCGGTTACAAATTCTTATTTGTTACATCAAACATTTACAGTTACAACAGACTCATTTGTAACACCCTACTTGGGTCATAAACCATGAGCCAAGTATCCATACACTACCAGACCCATATGGGACTAAAGCATCTCCTATTCGTACTCATGGAACTCAACCTCTCCTATCATGGGTTTAGGGACTGCATGTATGGTTCTTCAATTCTATCTTCTTTTTTTTTTTCTTGTTATTTTTTATATCTTCTCTTCCCTTCATCCCATGATAGGAGATAGAAAAACATTTTATTATGTTATATCATCATCAGCATAATGATACACCATCCTGCTAGTTCTTTTATGAGGCACAAAAAAGAAGAATCTGTCCCGGACGTAGAAGAGTTATTTAAACTCTGTGAAACCCTAACAAGGGTTTACGTACAAACAACGGAAAAAACTTTATGGGTTATATCCGAAGACATGGAAAGGGATTGAAAACGAAAGGGATGGGGCAGCTTAAAAATACCTTGGGGCCTCTGGGACCGTTCCTCCAGAGAGGAGTGGATGTTGTATCACAATTGGCACATCTTCGAGCCAAGAGAGGATCTCCATTGAAGTTGTTAAGTATACTTCCTTGGCTGCTTGTATGGGAAGCTGATGTTGATGGATGAGGCTTGTTAGGCTGGAATATATCCCAGCACAGGTTGGACATGCATGAACCAGAGCGTTGGAGATTGGTCATGGACTTATCTTCAGTTTGGCGAGTGGATGGAGTACCCAAAGAGAGGGTGCAATCCACAGAAGAAGAAGATGCTATGGTGTATGAGTCCGGTTCATCAACGTTCATGTGGTTGGGCATGGAGAATAACACAGAGAAGCAATTCCCTTCAGCATGGAAAAACCCACATGAACATGGAAGAGACATGATATTGCTACAAGAGCTGTTGCTTTCTCTTCCTCTCTTCGATCCTCTGGTTTTATGATCTTCAATGTAGAGGACAAGTTAGCAGGTGGGTTTACATCCTATAGTGTAAAGGAAGTGGGAGAAAAGAAATGACCAACAGAAGAAGAGTATTGTCTCCTAGCTTCAAAAGCTAAAATAAATGGCAAAATACCAGTCAACATCTCCAGTCCACTTTTGTCTCCAAACACAAAAATGAATAAATATAACAGATGATAAGTATATATGAATCTGGTGTGTTGTTCTGTGGAGAGAGAGAAAGAGAGAGAGAGAGAGAGGCAGATGGGTTGGTCATTGGGTAGTCAAAAGAGCCCCCACGTGACTTGGGAGGAGGAACAGTCCTCCAGGGTTCTGACTTCTCCGATCACGAGGAGTTTCTCTCTCCCTTCGAACCAAAACCAAGGTGCCAGCGAAAACCTCTGTCCGTATCCGTTCCTACCTGCTGCCAAGCCACTGTCATCCTCCCAAGGAAAAGGGTAGAGGTTCTTAATAAGTTTTCATTTTAAAAGTTCATATTGGAAAATAGAGAAATTTCAATCACATATATATATATATGGTTTTATTTTCTGAGTAATATGAGATTATTCTCAATATTCTCTTTCAGGTGTTGTTCTTCTGACTGATAGTATATGTGGTATATATATAAAGCACTTAAGGTTTTATTCTCTAAGTAATGTCAGATTATTTTAAATAATGTGGGATTATTCTCAACACTCTCCTTCAGGTGTTGTCCTTCTGAGTGGTAGTATATGTGGTACATATATATATAAAGCACTTAAGGTTTTATTCTCTAAGTAATGTCAAATTATTCTCAACACTCTCCTTCAGGTGTTGTTCTTCTTCTGGATGGTAGTACACATGGTATGTGATTTCTCTTTTAGGTGACCTTATGGAGTGAATTTGGAACTCTGACACCATATTAAGTTTTCATCTTAAAAGTTCGAACTAGTAAGTAAGGGAATTCTCCGGACTATTCCCAACACTCCTCTTCAGGTGTTGTTCTTCTTCTGAGTGACAATACATGTGGCATGTGGTTCCTCTTTTAGTCTCTCTTGCATCATCTCCACATCTACTTCCCTCTCTCTCTCTCTCATAGTACAAAGTATCGACCGGACCCAATTTAAGTATACCCAACCTTTCTCCCTCGATAGTCCCTATCTCCTATTCGAGTTCATGGCTGTATCTATTTATGGTAGTCATGGTTTTAGGTATTCATATTGATCCAATTATATAGGTCATGACTGATACAAATACCTAATCAAAACAGTATCGGTTGACTGAATCAAAATAGATACCACCAATACTCATTCGAATAACTTGAATTAAAACCATGATGATTGTAGTTCACAGAACAGGACTCGACAGCAGGTCACCACCTTACACAGATTAATCACGTGAGGCAAGGGGAAGGAGGGTCTCATGAGTTGGTCAGTTTGGTCTACTCCTCATGATCAATACACACGAGAGGCCACTTAGAATCTGGAAGTCCCTTAACAAGCTCTTACTTAGCTTTACTTGATCTCAGATCTCATCTAGCTCTTTGATTAGAAAGCCCAGAACACAGAAAAGAGAAAGAATTTGTCGTTGAAGTTCTCAATCAGGTGGTCATGGCCATGAGATACACAGCAATCATCAGTCCAACAGACCTTCCCATCTCATTATTATTAGCATAGAAAACGGCATATATATATCCTTGTCGAGTCAAACATGTAATTGAGAAAGTAGCCACCGTCCCCAAGCTCCGAACGAATAAAAAATTCAAGCTTCTCTCATATCGTTCAGATTTGCTCAGATGAAAAGATTCAAAATACTTTGAAAAAGAAAAAAGAATCAGATCTTCTGGAGATTAGTGCCCATCTCTGGACAAGCAGAGGACGACTACGGACTACCACTTTCCAAAAGATTCTCTCTTATTTCTCTCTCAAACACGACGATCAATCCAAGACAAACATGACAGACAAACCCTCCTCATCAAAATACTAATATTTATGTTAGAACGATGATGATAACTCGTGCGGTGTGTCTTATAAAATCATTTCTGGTGTAATATTTGTTTCTATTAAATCCCATTCTTCCATGTTGTGTGTTCTATGTTCTATGATCCCACCTATTGTTCAATATATATATTCCACTCGTCTACTTTTTTTTTATATTCAAGAAGTACACTACAATCTTTGGAGATTTAGGGAAGCTAAAAATGATTCCCTATAATCTACAAGCAAATAAAAAGACATGCTCACTAATCATGATGATATACAGCCTTATTAGATTGGTGGGGCACACTTCTCTGGAGAAAGATCCTCTTCTGCTGCACTCAAATGTAGCAGAGGCATTTCTGAGCATTTAATGTATATGAACGCGGTTCTGATGTCTTCCTAATGCTCAGGATCGAGTCTGCTACATAGGAGTGTAGCAAACGATCCCTGTCCCACTTCTCCTATTTCCAATGCAGCCCATCGTGTCGGCTTTGACCCTTAACGTATTTTGTTTGTATGAGAAGGCAAAATTAGTATTACTCCAAATGCCAAGGGTACATAGTGGAGAATACAAAGTTGAGATCATATGTGTGTACATATATTTTTCATGGAATTTCATCATCGTCAATGTGGTGTGGAATCCTTTGAATATGAACGATGATAAAATCCCAAGAAAAATACAAGTATATACTGGTAAACTATTTTAAAAAATACACATATCCTCAATCATATTATCATCCTAAATACTCCAACATCCCACATCCATCGATGATGATGGATCCCACATCCATCGATGATGATGGATCCCACATCCATATATGATGATGGGTCCATGAAGAGTACTGGATGTGAACAAGTCAATATCATGTGGATGCTTTTTAATCGTTTTTACTCAAAATTATTATTATTATTATTAGTATTATTTTTGTTTTGAACTTGCATGCATGCAAATATGGGTAATGTGGTTAACAGCCTCAGGCCCCCAACACAAGTAGGATATTGTAGGAAGTAAGGAACCTCACCTTGTTCTTTATTTAGGTGTTAATCGGTTCCAATCTTATTAACTGATATTGTATGAAGTAAGGAACATGCACGCCAAATAGAGATACCGAGCGAACACCATTAGAGGCCGGAAAGAGTTTTGGATCACCTGTATGTACATGTACTCTTCATGAGATTCTATTATTGTCGATGTGATGTGGGACCCAACTCTAGAGTATGAGATCCACTGGATATGGACAGTGATGAGATCCCATTGAGGATACAAGTACATATAGGTGAACTATTCTCGCTAACATGTTATAGAAATACATGTGATTGTCACAAATCGTGGCTTAATATATATAATACCACCCTTACCCACTGCGATTTTCCATAACCACGGCTTTATATCTATAAGTCCACAACATATCTCAATACACCAGCGATTATATTGAATCGCATATCAATACACCATATATACTTGCGGCGGTTTCTCAAAACCACTAATAAAGTAATATCAATACCGGAAAAATAAATCCTCTCATGATCCTCATGCATGAGAAAATCTTGTGACTGTGGTTTATTATACGTACGTACCAATGTATTGATATACACACACAATGAATAACAGCCAATGAATTTTCTCGTACTAGCATAAAGGATATTAGAGGATTTGAATCTCAATATCGTATCACCCGTCAAAAGTTTAATCATTTAAACGCTTTTCTTTAGTGGGCCTAGCCTATATATGCTCTTCAATAGCAGTGGGCCCCAATGTAAAACCAGGCATCCAAATCCACTACTGAATCCCACAAGCTTTACCTAACATCTTTATCCGGATTATGAAAAGCAGAAAATAATAAAGCCATAGAAACAAGCAACCACTGAGATAAAGACCGATCAGCAGTCAGGACCGAGGAATCGTGGAGTACTGGCCAGTGAACAAATACCTAACTTTACGTGGATTGGACATCTATAATAAATAAATACCTAACTTTACGTGGCACTACATAAATCATGGGATATACTTAGTCCACAGTCTCGGCCCAGTTATGTGTGGCCTAGTTTTCTTTCTATCGATATCCATGTGAAAAGGTCACGACTTGTCTCTCAAATATGAATGATGTAGGGACTTGGTGCCGATGATCTAGACCACCGAGTAAATTATTGGACCTATACGTCTTGCCAGTTGCTACAGGATTTTACTGGGCCCTCCTGCCCATGTTCCGAACAGAAAATTAACAGCTACTTTACCATCATAAGCCCATAATCTCTATTAGGCCCACAATACTGTCAGATATTGGATCACCCTGCAACCAATTTATGAGCCCATTGTGACTACCCCTTGTTTTATAGATCTATCTAACTGCCCCATGGGAATTTAACTACAACTACTGCAGAGTAACAAGGAAGGTGGAAAGGCGTAAGGATCCTCTGCTGTGGTGGTGCAGGGTAACCCAAAAGAGGGACCACACATATCATACATACTGCTACCCAAAAGAGGGGTAATGTTGGGAATAATCTCACATTGGTAAATCTGGAATCTTGGGTGTTTTATATACTTGAGAGTCCCTCCACTAACAAGTTCGAACTTTTCAGATGGAAACTTAACATGGTATTAGAGTTTCAGGTTCTCTATGGATGGTCATACAAAAAGGGGACTAAATGCCACATGTACTGCCACCCAGATTTGATGGAGGAGTTCACTGAGTGCGTGTCCCAATGCACTCCTAGCCTTGGATCTGCCAGGATTTTTTGTCTCTGTGTTTGCCGAGGAATCATAACAAATACTGGAATTGGATGACTACTAATCACTAGTTGGTATGCTTGGCCAGAGAAGATGCGAAGCCCAACGTCGTTGTGCTACCGGGCAATAGAGGATCGTATCTAAATTCGAAGGAAAGAGGGTGTCTTAATGCACACTATGAAGACAGGTTCAGATCCTCCTGATCTCTAGCCCATCTACCACCGTTGGATCTCGTAGTCGCTAGAGAGAGAGAGAGAGAGAGATCTAACGGTGCTAGGTAGGCTGGATGGGCTAGGCCTACAGAGTCAAACAATTCAAACCCATGACTTCCTGGGAATCTGCACAATTGAGGAAGAAAAGGGTGCGCAAAATTAATAAATACAATGAAGACGTGAGAGCTCAACCTATGACCCCCAAGATGTTGCACAATACTACTAATAGGGAACTGCATAAGCAATTGTCGGAGAAGAATTCAATCCTATGACCCCCATATAAGATTCTATGTTAGTGGGCTGGATCAATTACTAAACCAGTTATTTAGTGGGAGTCCAATGACCGATTGACCAGTTTTGATCTGGTTTGTCATGGGTTGTAGATAAACCAATCCGGTCTATTATATGAATGGTTTAGGATTTGAGGTGATATTATGTATACTTGATTAGGATTCACACAGCCATGGCAAATCTCTCTTTTTGCACCCTTACGCACAGAGACCAAAAGGGATCCGAGATGGTACGTTGTGAAATACTCTAATCAAAGCTGGATGGAACTATATATGTTATTTATAACCTATCTCTTTTAATTTCTTATTATATTCTATGATTCTGTGTGGATTGTTAGGATTCATGGGAAAACCCTAACAAAGATAAAAAAAAAATTGCTTACAACCCATTGACGAGTTTGTATAGGAATTGTGGGAAATATAGGTCAAGTTCTTGTGAAATCTTGTTGATATTTCATGTGATATGGTAGGTTCACCTACACGTGTTTCCTTCGTAAAATGGAGCTTATCCTATATGAATAGCATTTGTTTTCCCTAATTCCCCCTTGAGTTTGGGGAGGATTGTGAACTAATGGTGATAAAGCACCTTATTATCACATTAATTATAATTTAATTATTATCACATTAATTATAATTTCATTGATCATGGTATCTTAATTAAATAATATTAGCTTAGATTAGATTAAAAAGAAATATAAGATAAAATTAGAATTAGAATAGATTTTTTGTTTGGCAAAAAGTTCATCAGGATGACCCATCCTGATAGATTATCGAAGTTGCAATTTTTGACATTAAATTGATAGACAAGATAAGTTTCAAGATCTAATTTGATCAAATAACTTCATGTAAATTGCTATGCATCTTTGTATTTTTCAACAATCTTATATGTTCACGTAAAAGACATCATCTAATTTATGGGTTTAATTAATTACTGGATTAATTGATTGGTGGACCTCGTTCTGATTGATTTTTGGGATGGTTTTAGATATTTTGTCACCTTTATTGATGATAAATCTAGATCCATTTGGTTATATTTATTACGCTCTAAAAGTGAAGTGTTACAAGTTTTTCAGGAATTTTATTGCATGGTTCAAATTCAATTTGGTACTCTCATAAAATACTTGAGGACTGATAATGACACCGAATATATCAATACCTTTTTTGAATCATTTCTTAAAGGTCTATGTATTATTCACCAAACATCCTGTGTTGGTACCCTTCAACAGAATGACATTGTCGAGCGTAAAAATAGCCATCTTCAACACGGTCGTTTCTTTTTCATGGGCATATTCTCAAGACCTATTGGGCCGATGCTGTTCTCACCGGTTGATACTTGATTAATCAACTACCAAGTCAAATCCCCTATGGAGGTTCTTTACGGTCACTCCATTGATATTTCACACATTCGTGTATTTGGGTGTATTTGTTATGTTCATTCTCAAGCAGGTGGAAAACTAGATTCTCGTGCCCATAAGTGCATTTTTTTGGAATATTCTTCTGTTAAAAAGGGTTACCGCTGCTATGATCTTTCTGTTCAAAAAATGTACATTTCTCGTGATGTCTCTTTTACTGAACATCACCTCTTCTTTCCTAGCAGGACCTAAATTTAGGGGGAGAGTACTGATACTGACTATGGTGAATTTGCTCATCCCATACCTCTTGTACATGGTGACAATGGTGATAAAGGCAACAATGGTGAATTTAGTGATCATGGTGATCACCCTATTGCAAATCATCCTTGCCCTGTTGAAGTTGTTCCTGCAGAAATAGAAACAGTTGAAGAAAGTCCTGATCCACCAATGCCAGTAAGAAGATCTACTCGGGTGTCACAACTTTCCACTAGATTACGAAATTGCTCCACCTATCACACTGTTGAATATCCAATTCAACAACATATCTGCTATGACAATGTTTCTTCTGATTTTTTGGCATTCTTGATAGCAATTGATTCTCACAGTGAACCAGTTAATTTTACTGAGGCTAAGGTCGTTCCTGTATGGATCGAGGCCATGAATGATGAGCTTTCAGCTCTTAATAGAAACCACACTTGGGACATAGTGCGTCTATCAGTCGGAAAGCGTCCTGTTGGCTGCCGATGGGTATACAAGATCAAGTACAAAAATGATGGATTTATTGAAAGACATAAGGCAAGATTTGTTGCTAAAGGTTATAAACAAACATATGGAGTTGACTATAAGGAAACCTTTGCTTCGATCTTGAAAATGAACACTGTAAGAGTGTTAATGTCAATGGTGGTGAATTGTGGTTGGTGTTTATTTCAAATGGACGTGAAAAATGCATTCTTGCAAGGAGACTTAGAGGAAGAAGTATACATGACCACTCCTCCCGGTCATCCATTAGAACATCAAGCTGGAGTCGTGTGTAAGCTCAACATAGCCATTTATGGGCTTAAACAATCTCCACGGGCATAGTATGGTAAGTTGAGTACTGCTCTTATAAGTTTTGGTTTTCATCGGAGTATATCTGATCCTCAATGTTCGTTAAAAGGAGCAGCAATGGCATTATTGTTGTGTTGATTTATGTTAATGACATTGTCATTACTGGTGATAATCTCTGTGACATAGCGGCTCTCAAACATTATTTGAATGAGAAATTTGACATCAGGGATCTAGGAAAATTACGGTACTTTCTTGGAATTGAAGTTGCCACATCGACTAAGGGTTTGTTTATCTCTCAAAGAAAATATATTTTGGATCTCTTGAAAGAGACCCGTAAGCTCGGTGCTAAACTGCCAATTCCCCCATAGACTATAATAGTAAATTTCTCATTGATACTACTCCATTACAAAACAACAACCGCTTTCAACGCTTAGTGGGAAGACTAATATACTTAACAATTACCAGGCCTGACATCTCTTATGCAGTGAGTTATATCAGTCAGTTTATGCAAGCACCTATTGAAGGACATATGGAACTTATTGACCGCATCCTGCGCTCCTGAAATCTTACCCGAGAAGAGGTATTTGGATGCGGAAACACAATCACACAAGAATTGTGGGTTACGTCAATTCTGACTGGGCTGGAAGTCCCTCAGACAGGAAATCCACTACTGAATTTTGCACCTTTGTGGGTGGCAATTGGGTCACGTGAAAAAGTAAGAAATAGCATGTTGTGGCTCGTTCTAATGCTGAAGCAGAATACAGGGCAATAGCTTCCATTACTAGTGAACTCGTTTGGCTTTGAACTCTGTTACGTGAATTGCATCTTTAGACTTCTGACCGTTCGATACAACTATATTGTGACAATCAAGTATCCACTTATATTGCTTCTAATCCTGTCTTTCATGAACGGACCAAACATATAGAAGTAGATTGTCACTTTGTGCATAAAAAAGTCCAGGATAACACCATTGAGACTCCTTATATCCGGAGTGAGGATTAGCTCGCAGATGTGTTCAGCTCTACCCACAAAATCCTTTCACAATATGTTGATCAAGTTGACCTCCGATGATATCTTCGCCCCAACTTGAGGGGGAGTGTTAGTTGGATAATGATCATGTTAGATTGAGCATGATCGTTATAAGATCTTCTATTGAAGGACAGCTGGTTGGTGTGATTGATGCAAGCTAGGTAATTTGATTGGTGGGTAGGTGATTGTGATAAGATCTCTTATAGAAGGAAAGTTGGGTAGCTGATTTGGTTGGTGTACAAATTGTGTGGATTGTATTACTATCTATGGATAATTTCTCTTATATTATTTTCTTTATTTAAAGGATAATAAACCTCCCCAAGATACAAGAAGAACTTGGGGATTCTCACTGTGGAGTAGGCTTCTGTAGTAGAAGTTCAAACCACGTAAATATTCTCTTCTTTCCTTTATACATAAGTTAACATTACATGTATGACCAGTTTGGTCAGGTTCGTCACGTGTTAGAGATAAATCAAATCGATCTACTATGGGGATGGACAAGGGATTACGATAGTATTATAAATATTTGATTTTGAGTCTCTGCAACCCTAGTTATTGTACATTCCTCTCTTTACCCCTATATAGAACAAATGAGAATCTCTGAGAGATATGTAAAACTTAGAATCAAAGCTTTGATTGACATCAGGAAACAAAAATCTTCAACACACAGACACAGATTCACATTTATTCAATAATTTATTCTTGTTCTCATTGCGTGTGGTAATAAACTTGTATAACTTCTTAGGATTTGTTCTTGAACTAGAAAATTAATTTAATTTTACACCCTACACCCTACACTCTCTACACCCTACACCCTACACCCTACACCATACACCCTCATGTTGTCGCAAGAATTTTAGAATTCTATTTTGCTTCTTGAGATGCTCCACCTGGTCTAGAACTTAAAAAAAAAATTGGGAATCTTCCGATCTACTTATCCATAAAATTAATGTCCATATAATTTACCACGTGGCATATATTTGTGCCGTCCATAGTAGCTTAGCCTTTTTTAGTTTTTCCATAGTATGATTTGTGATTATATTAGATGAATATAGTTCCCATTTTGCATCAATAGCTTCCTTCCTCTAAATAGTCAAGCCTTGATAAATAGTGTCGCCTCTTAAAGTGTAAATAAACCCCTCCGGTTAGATGTGTTTTTTGTTCCATGTTTGGACATAAACAAGAAAAATGTAGAATGAAGAATGCTTTTTAGGATGAGGTTCAAATAGTGCAGGGTAATCAAACTGCTGCTCGGCATGTTTAGGCTGTTGCAATTCCGAGTGTACAAGTAGAACCTCCCCAGATTCACCTTTTGGCTCAAACGGAGCCTGAAGATCAAGATGGACCATCACCAAGGCCTGCTACCCATGTTACTCATGCGGTAGTAAATACTAATAGTTCACGAAGAAGGGAATCATTGGCCGATATGGTTGATGTTGATGAGGAAATTGAGAATGAGGAAGAAAGCAATGAAGAAGAAGAAGTTTCTTTTGAAACTGCCTCAGAAGAAGATTGTCCAGCGGTGGATACAGTAGTAGGATCACCTACTATATCCACATCTACTGTTAGTGCATGTAACATTTTCATAAGACATTTGTGCATCTTAAGTATTGACACGTATGGTTTTTAGTATTGTTATTTAATGTAATGTAGAAAGAGTACACATACGGTTTGTATAAATACAATGCCATAGAGTTAATAAACAATTACAAAATCATTTTCCAGAAGTTTGTTCTAGGTGTACCAGTTAACATCTACTATATATGGCTGTTGTTCAGAAAAGAATCACCAGGCAGTTGACAAGAACAGAAGTCAATCCTACAGCTATAATTACTACATCAGGTACGGGGCTATGGAAGTTGCATTTAATGAAGTGGAAAGGGTAGGTATGCTTTTAGAAGGGCCTTTTTCCTGTACTTTTGGGTGGAGGGAGACACCCTCATTGGATCTCATTGGATTGTCGGTACGTGACTCTTGAGAAAATTCGAACTCCACGTTTGAGTCGACACCCTCTGTTGACTCAGCTTATCGGCTGGGTGTTAGCTTAAATGTGGGGCTCGAATTTTCCTAAGAACTACGTGTCAGCCATCCGACGGGGGCGTCTTCCTCCTCCTAGAAATACAGAGAAAAGACGATTTGAAACCTTTTAAAAGAAAATGAAGTGGAGGATGTTCACTACAAAAACTCCGCCTAAGAAGAAAAAGTAAAGGGTGGGAGCCACGAATTAATTGAGGCCAGCTGTAAGTGGGAGCATTCTCCTTCTATTATTAGTAATACATGACGTTTCGTTTAATTTTAGTAGTGGGCTAATATATAGGGTAGGGTTCCTTTGATGATATTGCCAAAGGGGTTGAACTTTTGCTATGGGATCCACATCTTCTCTCGTTTGAATTTGGGTGGGAGATTTGGTGGTCTGGATGGATGGCCGTCACCTGGCTCTCGGTTGGATCCGAGCCCTCCATTCGAGTCGACACCCCTGTCGGCTCAGCTTGTCGGCTCGAGTGTTGACTTGGATGGAGGATTCGGATCCACCCGAGAGCCATGTGACGACCATCCATCCAGGCCGTTAAATCTCCCGCCCAAACTTAGGAGGGAGACGATTTCCATAGGCCTTCTCCCTTCTATCTCATGTATTTTTTTTCTATCTTTATTTTCTATTTTAATACATTGACAAAAAGATAAAAAAATAAATAAATAAAACTTTAATTAATCAAAGAACTGGCTCAAGCGACACTGGCCTACAAACCCATTGACCAGCCTAACTAGCCTAACTAATCATCGTGCCTATTATTATCTTGTACTACCAGGCTCAAGTGTTTGTAATAAGACTACTTTAGACATGGTGAATTACAATTTACAAATAACACTCCATATATATGTAAAGGGCAGTTGTGTAGTACTTCCCTCTCGCCTCTTTTTTTCTCCTGTCCTTAAAATTTGGGTCCTCTTCATAATAATCCGACTACTGGTTCTTTTTGAATATTCATTTCTACATTGCCCAATGTGTTGGGATGTATCTTGTATTCTATTATGTGAAATCCACATAGATGTTAGAGTTGTATTTGTATAAAGATTTGTATCTATTTCATCTACAGAAATAAATTTATAATTATGTGGGATTAGAATTTCTAGGGAGCCTATATATTGTTTTCGTGTAGAAAACCTTAGGTAAGACCTCTGTTAGTTAAAACTCATTTTAAACGCATACCGTATTGTCGTACTATACTCAGCCGTTTAATACGTGTATTACCGTATTGATCTCAAAAATACTTTAAAATACTCCATACTCCAAGCCTTGCCGTTTAAAACGTGTATCGTACCGTACCTGTATTTTAACGTATTTTAACCTGCATCTTTAATAAATAATGAATCGATTAATCCCATATTGTTTAATATTCTTACTGCTTTCTACATGTAACCGATGTGGGATTAAAGACTGCCACTTCCTCATAATTGCTTATAAACTCATTACTTTATTACTTGTTAGGGTAGGGTGTGAGTTATGAGTCATAACAATTGTATATTGTAAGCCACCATTGATCTCTCTCTCTCTCTCTCTTTCTCTCTCTCTCTCCATATGGATTCATGCTTAAAGTCTTGGACAAACATAAAATATGAATTAACTACTTGACTAAAGATGATAATTCTCACCATTTTATGACCAAACACTTCATAAATGTCATCTGTTCCTGTTGATTTAGGTATGATTTTTCAATAGATTTACATGTTTCATTAATATAATTATTCAATTTATGAGAGTATATTGTCGTTTTTTTCACTGTACCGTATTATATCTGATCTGTTTAAAACCCGTACCGTCCGTTTTTGTTTTTTTGCCGTTCTCGAAATGTTTGACCGTTTTTTTGACCGTACCGTTTTTCGTTTTGCTCCGTTTAAAACCCGTTCCGTCCCGTTTTGTTTTTTTGTCGTTCCCGTTTTAACTAACTATGGGTAAGACTGATAGAGGAGAACATTTTCTCAAGTGGAGAGCTGTAGAGTTTTCTTAGAAATAAATGAATTCTCTGTTTCTTTGGGTGGAGATAGGCATCTCGCATTGGATTGTTGAACCATGTTAAATCTTATTCTTCGTATTTTTCCTTCTTGTTTGCACTCCCAAACCTAACAAGTAGTATGGTATGCATATCCTTGAATATATTGGCATCCTGCAGATTCCTTCTCCTGCCAATTAGCTAGGATGTGTTTTATCTCTTTATTGGGTTCTATGGTTACCTATGACTTTGGTTCAAGTAATCGGTATCGAAGTACCTAATTCATATCGATTTTGGACCTAATCATTCCCCTTTATAATTCTATTTTATTATTATTATATAGGATAATTTACTCATGCCACCCCTGAAATCCAAACTTAGTACGCATCAACCTATAAGTTGACATTATTTACTCATACTATCCTTATTTTTCAAACCTTGTTACACTAAGATCCAGAAATGATGATGTCATCAAGGTTAAACTATTTTAATGTCTAAACTACCCTTATGGGTATGGTGAAAAGACTAAAATAGGTACCCTTCACTAAAGCCCAACTCTAAAGCCCTAAAATCTCTTCATTTCCCCTTCGACCCCAAAATCTCCAGTTCAGAGGAACCTCAAGCCCTACTGTGGAGTGCGATGGTGGAGACTAGTGCAGAAGGAGTGGAGTGCGACAATGGGGTGGCTTGGATCTTTCCCCCTGATTTCTGAGCTTAGTTCTTCAATTCCAACAGCTGCCATTCTCTGAAATATCTCAAACCCATTCATGGATTTGTGTGATGGAAAAACCAATGGTTTTGAGATCTGCATAGCAAGTTTTGGAGTTTTGGAGTTTTTTTTCTTGTTACCTCAACATTGAAAAGATTCACGGCTGCTAAATAACCTCCATCTCTTGTCTGGACCACGGAACCCAAGCCCTTTCCAAGGTCCGGCATAAAAACTTTGGATTCAGCTGCTGCATCTTCTTCTTCAGCTTCCAGTTTGAGAAGATGTATTCGGGCTGATCAAATGTGAATTTGTTAGCCTCCTCGTCCTCAAGCATGTGTAGAAATTCCTTGTTACTGTTTCTTCTACTGCATCTAATTTTTGTGTTTCAATTTCATCCTCTATTTTAACTGGATTTTCATCATCCATCATCAATTCAAGAGCTTTGATCTGTTGAGCAATTGAATCAAGCTCTGTTAATCTTGTTAGGTGGATTTGATCATTCACAACTTCCTTGACCATCTCATTAGAAACTGATCTTTCATCTGCAGTATCTTCAGATATTGCTTTTTCTGCCTCAGTTTTGTCTTGGATCTCAACTCCTTTATCCACAACTTCAAAGAATCTGAATATCGAGGTCCTCAGTTTTCTGCTCTATCTTTTGGATTTCTAAATGGAGGTGGAAGTCGAAGGAGCTGGAGCTGGCTCATCAAGAAGACGACCGGAGAGTATTTTGGGTTTTTTATTTTGAAAAAGAAAAAAATGATTTTTGGATGTTTTTTAGAAAAATGGACTAAGGTTATAACGGTCCACAGAGGTTTAAGGGGTAGTATGAGTAAATATCGTCAACTTATAGATTGATGTGTAGTAAGTTTGAATTCCAAAAATGGTATGAAATAAATTACTCTATTATATATGATATCGACCACATGTCAGCTTCTAATTTTGAATTTGTACAAATTAGATTGGACAGATTTAGACATGGCCCCGTGGATTTAAAACCTTGCCTTAAACTATCACCATAACAAATTTATCATTCTTTACAAATATAAGAGGAGACACACCATTATAAAAAATAATTAATGATCAAATTACGTAAAAAGCCCTGTATCTTATTTGATATAAGGCTTAAAAAGATGGCTACAAACTACGGTAATTAACCATGTCTGGTTTCATACCCAAAAAAAAAAAAAAAAAAACACCATGTCTGGTTATTACATGGAGAATAATTATGTTCTTATTCTTCTTATTTTTGAGTGGAGTTAATTAATTAATGCAGTATTTGGACAGGATACTTGTGAATACAATCATCCCAGGGACTGTTTGGCGAAGGATTAACATTCCTAAGTGCTACCCAAACCGCACTGTTACACTTAAACCCACTCCCAAACGCAATCTGCCACAATCGATGACCCTTCCGCATCCTTCCCTTAGCCTCCGTGTAAGCAAGCTCATACCAAATAGAGCTCGACGACGTATTCCCAAATCGGTGCAGCGTCATCCTCGATGCCTCAACATTTCCCGGCAATAACTGCAGATTCTTCTCAAGTTCATCAATCACTCCTCTCCCTCCAGCATGAATGCAGAAATGATTGAAAGCCAGCTTGAAATCAGGTATGTAAGGCCTCGCCTTATCATTAAACAGTTTCTTCGCTACCAAAGTGGAGAAGAACAGGATCTGTTCACTAATGGGTAATACCAGTGGGCCCAGGGTGGTAATGTTAGCCTTGAGTGATCCTCCGGCGATGGCCATCAGATCCTTGGACAGAGAAACACCTGTCTTTCCTGTGTTATCCTGCTCTTGGTACACGCAGCGGAACGCTGTGTCATCAGCTCCACGGTGGGTCCTCACTAAATGGAGCAGCTTGTATTTCGCCCGCCGGCGGTCGGAGGATTTGTTTGATAGCAAAACGGCGGCGCCGCCAACACGGAAGAGGCAGTTGGGGATCAGCATGGATTTTTTATTCCCGAAATACCAGTTTTGGGTGATGTTTTCTGTACTGACGACGACGGCGTAGGTATTCCTGTGGAGACGAAGCATGTCTTGGGCGAGATCGATGGCGATCACTCCAGCACTACAACCCATGCCTCCGAGATTGAAGCTTTTGATATTACCCCTCAACTTGTACTTATTTACGATCATGGCAGAGAGAGAAGGAGTTGGATTGAAGAGGCTGCAATTCACGACAAGGATACCGATGTCTTTAGGGTTTAAGTTGGTGTTCTTGAAGAGTATGTCGAGAGCGCTAAACATGACCTGCTCGGCCTCCTCACGAGCCGCCGCCATGGTCGGACGTGGAGGGCTGTGGTGCATGGTTTCCGGGAGGTAAGTCTCCTCCCCGAGCCCAGAGCGTTCCAGGATCTTGCGCTGGAATTCTAGGGATGAATCATCGAAGTCACCTGTCAGCTTTGACTTCATCATGAACTTGTCGTACTGGACTTTGAGGTTGGATGGGGGACGGTAGCAGGAGAAGTCGATGAGGTAAACTGGTCGTGGACGGGTCGTGAAGTATACGGTTGCACCAAATACTAGCAAGATTGAGCAGATCATCACGCTTACCATGTTGTATTGAAGCTGCAGCCATAATTGATGAATGTCTTCTAGGCTCAGCTGTGAAAACTGGACCACGACCAAGCTCATGATTGGGATGAGACAGAGGGTTAATAGATGGATTATCAGGTAATGATAACCCAACTTCACATATTTAAGCTTCACACTCTGTAAGAAATCCGGCTGCGGGATCTTAATCCGAAAGCCCTTCTCTGCTTCTGTTCTTGCTGCTCCTCCTTCCATGGTGGGTAAACTAGGTACTGTTAATGCTAATGAGGATATCTGAGAATACAAAAAAATGAAAACATATGGAGTTATATAAAGATGGAAATGATTCCCTGGATGGGCCAGGTACGCTGTCACATTAGAAGCGGTAGATATATACTTCAAATCAAAGGACTTATATAGTCAACTGAGCTGTTTTCCTTTTCTTTCTTTCTTTTTTAATTTATTACTTCAACCCCAGTTTGCTGTTTCTCTGAATCGCCATCTCTGCAAACTATTGAATGTAGAAAGTTCAAAGTGAAAAGGAGATGGAGGGGAGCCCTGATAAACTGGGAAGACAGGACTTGTAAATTGTAATTCCTCGTATATGTACAAAAGGAATTTTTTTGCTTTCTGAAGTGGTAATCGATGTAAAGAGAGTCTATACTCTTTAGTGTAACCAACCGCTGAAATTAGTTATTACTCACTAGAGCCAACCATCACTTCTCTGTCCAAAGATGTGGGACGGTTACAGATGGGGAGGTGAAAACCACACTCAACCACACTCATGAGTGTCAGTTCTTACATTAATACTTATCGAAAATGATTCTCTCTCCCTCAAATTTTTTTTTTATTATACAAAGATGGGTCTCCCTTTGGAAGGGTCTATATTATGGAAGGAGCTTGTTAACTCAGTTGTTCACCAGACGAGCTGGGTCGCATCGGCATACCTATCGACAATCTCAATCCGTCCGGTAGACGACTAGAACAATGGTCTCAACCCCTTATCTATGAACGATTATGCATGTTTTTATCCATTGTTAAGTTGGTTAAGAATTAATATCAGCAAATGATTATTTCCTATTCATATGATTGGCCCACCACCTTTGGGAGTTTTAATTGCATTTACTCGTTTCTACATACAAAAAATATTCCCAAAATATTTTCCTCTCAATAGAGGTTTTGAATTTAACTCTTCTAAACCTTGGTTCCACTCGTTTAAAGTGACTTAATCCATGGTTAGTAAGTTCATGTATTATACATATATAATACATGAATCGAATTATTAGGATTTTTTAAATGACGTATTCCTAATAGTTTAAAAAAATAATTGATAACGTATTCCTAATAGTTTAAAAAAATAATTGATAAAATTCGTTTGTTTCTGTGATCAACCATATAATGCACGAATAATAAGCGTACATTGTATTATTCAGCAGAAAATATGTTTGAAAAATAACAAAAATAAAAGTTTAAAAGCAAACAAAAATCCTAAAACACGATTTTCCTCAAAAGTTCAAAACCCTACCTCTCAAACTTCACCAAATCCCTCCCCCCTCGAGCGACCTGCCCTTTGCCTGCGTCTCTGCTCCTACCGTCCTCTACTTGTCTTTCGCCATTCGTCTCTCTCTCTCTCTCTCTCTCTCTCTCTCTCTCTCTCTCTCTCTCTCTCTCTCTAAATGCAAAATTTCCCAATTGCCTAAGAATTCTTAATGCCCAAAATTTGATGCAGAATTCCTATAAGGTGTTGGTCTTTGCAATAGAAATTCTAATTGCTAGTTTTATTTTGATATCAATGTAATGTGTGAGCATTGAGTTCTAAATATTAGATGTTTGAGTTTGATTGAAGGGAAACCTTGTGAATAGGAAGAAACCATTTTTCTTGTTTAAATCTTCATGTTTATAGCTAATTTCATGTTTGATGGGATGATGACTTATGCTATTGAGGCTTTGATATATATTTAATGAAGTGATGATTTTGTATTGAATTTCATGGATTGCAGGTTCTTCCTTTTTTTTTTTCTTTTTTTTTTTAATTTATTTTCACATGTTATTATTTTATTTGTTGAATAATATAGATTTCTATTGCATAATGAATATATGTCTGTATTTTTGGTAAAAAGCTGCCACGTACATTAAACACGTATGTATTAATGTCATATGCATTTTTTTAACCAGATTTTCAATCCTCGTATTGAAGTTTAACTGCGTTTAATACCTGTATGCATCCATACCAAATTTTGTCGTTCCTAAGCTTACTAACTATGGCTCGACCTTAGTAAGGTCGTGTATTATACGCAAATAATACGTGAACTGTATTATTCATCTGTTTTAAACAACATTCTGAAGAGTTTCAAAAAATAGTAAAATTTGTGAATTATATATTTAGATGTATAATAGCCTTTTAATACGCCTTATCCATATGAAACATTTTAAAATACGCTTTTTCTCTCAGTCATATTCAGTGTTCCTTCTCCATAGTGCATCTGGGAAAAAAGCTCAAGAATGTTCCCACGGGCACATACTTTGATTTCTTACCCAAACAGCTACTTCTATTGCCTCTCTATCTAGCTCCGTAGTCTATACAGTCACATACGCAACAGGGATATGCATGACTGTACACCAATCACCCATTGCATGTGTTCAATGTGTGATGCAATAATGCACTAATATGTGCCGCTTTTATAAGGTGTGGTCTTCTGATTAGACATTCTAATTGGCACATTTTTGTTTCTAATTATGATTTCATGGATTGGAAGTATTTTTTTTATAGATAAATTTATATTTATATATTATTATTATATTTGTTGAATGAGTAGATGTCTATTTGCATCGTGAATCTATGCCTGTAGTTTTAGTAAAAAGTCTATCGTATTAACATGTATTAAACGTGTAAGTATTTATGTAGAATGCGTGTTTTTAAACCGGGTTTTCAATGCCCATATTGAAGTCTAATTGCGATTAATACCCATATGTAATCGTACCTCAATTTTTGATGTTCCCGAACTTTTTAACTATGAGTTCAACATGCAATATTCATGGGTTCTAGTCTTTCCTTGTTTATATATATGAGAGAGGATTTATTTGGACCCATGCTTTATCTGGTTATGTCATAGTCAATAAGTTTGATAGCGGCAAAAATTCGAATACAGATACACACAATTATTAAACGGGTCTAGACTTCATTATTGGGACCAAGAATTTGTCATAAAAAAAATGCGTACGACCTTAACACAGTACGTTTGAAGTTTTTACAAAAGAAACATTGCAATCTATGAAGCATACACAAAATCATCATCTAATTAAGGGTTCGAAGGTGATAAGGATAATCCTTTTGCAGATGACAAGGATATTACTACAAGAAGTGCTGGGTAATATTCTCACATCGGTTTGAAGTTTTTATTATAAAATTTGTAATTTCAATTCTTTTAATTTGTTTCCTTAAATTAATCCAAAGATTTTTCTCTTTTAATTACTCCACAGATTTATCTCTTTAAATCATATCTCTTAAATCACTCTATAGATTTATTTTCTTAAATCATTCCTCTGAAATCATCTACAGATTTATTTTCTTAAATCACTCCACAGATTTATTTCTTTAAATCACTCCACAGATTTATCTTCTTAAATCACTCCACAAATATACATTATAACGTGCCATTTCAAAATCTCCACGCAAATAATAGAGAGAAATTTTCTATTCTAAATTCTTATAGTTGGTGGGAAGGTGTTTTGTTTTTGTTTATTTTTTTTTTAATTTTTATTTTACTTTTTAAACATTTTTAACGTTTAATACGTGAAATGTGTATTATTTGTGTATAATGCGCTTCAATAGAAAAAAAAAAAAAAAAAACGTTTCAATATATAAAAAAAAACACAAATTTTCCCATATTTATGCTTAGTTCTTAAAAAATCATTTTATTCAACTCAATAATACAATTCGTGTATTATTCATGTGTAATACGCAAACTTACTACCTATGGTTATATAAAAATAAGGATAGAGTGAGGTTCCTTGTATTAAAAAAAGAAAGAAAGAAAAAGAGGGAGGGGTGTTGAGCCTAGATACCACATTAATTGTTTTCTTATACATAGCCATGGTAGTTGGCGTAAGCAAGTAACTTATATATGAAAGCATTAATCAGCTTAATAGTCAACATGAATGGTTTGGACATAGGTGCTTCAAAGCTCAGGTTCCCACAGGCCCAGCTCATTCTCCCAACTGTGAGGGAGAGACAAGTCATTAAATGATGGAAGCGTTAGTTTTTTTTTTTTTTTTTCTATTAAACACACGAAGCAAGGGAATCGATCACGCTATCAATGGTTTTAGGAATCAAAATCATCAATTGGCATAAATGATTGGATTTGATTCTCGATCAATCGGTAAAAAATTTAGGTTTTTCTTTGAAGTTCAACATGATTCCGACAAATTGGCAAATAATGCTGCATCTGCTAAGGTATCTTCAAGGTGGACGACTTGTTCAGATTTGATAGGAGGAGGTCATATGGGAGGCTTCTGGTAGACCATGGTATAGATTTGTAAAATGTAATTAATCTTGAGTTGGGCCTTGCTAATGGTAATGCCGAATGTGGGGTTTTCCTTCGCGAGGGATTGAATTGTAACTTTAATTTTTTTTAATGCATTTTACTAGATTTTTAGAAGAAAAAAAAGAAAAAAAAAAGATTTCGGCAAATTAGAATTGATAGAAGCCACCCCCCTTCCTTGAGCCATGATTTTAATACAACTAATTAGTGGTTAAAGGTTACATCTAATGGATGTAATATGGTTTAACATTTCAAGTTATCCTATACAAACAAGCAATTGTGATAGTATAATTAAGTTTCAATGGGGAAGCATTTTATCGTAAACAGGAAGGACTGGTTGTCGATGGAGAGAAAAAAATTGAGATAATTCTTAAACATAAATACTATAATATTTTTATAGAAAATAATAATAATAATTTATTAATTAAACAATAATATTAAATAATAAACTTAACCGTTTAAAATTTATTTTTATTTCGTTTTCGGTTTATTACATTTATATTTATAATTTATTATATCTAGAATACCTATAATCCATTTATAATGCTATACTATAATATTCCAAATTATAATACAATATTTATTTTACAATTCTATCATTACAATATTACATAATTATATATAAATGAGTTAACCACTGGACACCTTTAGTTGCTAGATGAGCTATTATAAATGTATCCAATAATATAGAGTCGCCCAAAGGAAGGGTATACCATCATTTTTAAGGCCAGTAGAATGGTGTCGAGAGGGGAATAGAGAGAGGGAAGGGAGGGTCATTGGTCGAGTACCAACATGTATGAGAGACGACTCAAACACAAGATCAAGTTCTCAGTTTCCTACAAATAAGATGGCAAGTCACTCAAACAAGCTAAGTATCAACAAGAAAACACCGAAAAAGACTTGAATTTATGACCCCTTAATTGTGTGGATTGGTCCTTACCAACCAAGGGATCCTTACGTATCAAGGGGTCTTTCTTGGATCTCCTTTCACTTTTCTTATTAATGTGACCGTATTGCAATTTAAAGCTCATCCATAAACCATATAGTCTTCCAGATGGTCTCATTTATTGCAAAAGGTGGCAGCCACGTTGACAGGCAACTACCAACAACTCGCCAACCCACCCATAACTCCATGCATTACATGAACACGGACCATAGCCGTCTGCAGAACCTCGATCACTTGGTTGGCCTTGGCCCTGGCCCTGGCCCAGGCCCAGATATAAAGTTTGTTGGTAGTACCTATAGATATAAATGTTACCGCTATTGTTGGTCTACATTTTTTATGTGTGCGTGGCCACATGGAGCCTTGACCTAACACCAAGGATTTATAAAAGTTGCACTTGGGCACTTATATGTACTCAAGGTGTATTCAAGACATTTTCTAGATGATTTAAGGGTGCATTTTCTGTAAGATGTAAGAGGATTAATACATAAGGAATAAGGTTAGAGTATCAATTTTTGTTGTTGTTTATAATATATATATACATGATTTCATACAATATTGTGATGTATATAAAAATTAACCATCAATGGATGGTCATCATGTGGCAAGCGACACGTCAGAATTCTAGTCAAGGGTTTTGTCCATAGCAATTTTGAAGATAGAGCTAAGATTTTCAAAATCCTAATCTTATAAATAGACTCACCAAGATTACATCACTTCTTATATCTCATTTATTGCTGTTGTTGAGATTTCTGACTTAAGCCACGGAATGCACCTTTGGACCACTTTCCAACACATTCTTTACTCGGTTCATCTCTTTTGGTTCACGGGTCTTAATCCCCTCGGGACATCAGTTTGAATTTCAGGGGCAATATAAAGCGTTCTTATTAATTGACTTTTTGTGTAGTGATTTGTGTAATGACCACAGAAAACCTTTTGGAGTTTAGGATACAATTCAATGTGGTTCACTTTAATTAGCACACTTTTTTTTTAATCAATCTGGCCCATAATCTCCATTAAGCCCACAATACTGTCAGAAACTGGATCACCATGCACCCATTATGGGCCCACTGGGGAGTGCGGACCCTTTTCCCACATGGGTACCCTCCCCCTTGATCTCACGCTGTCCATGGGGTGAAGTCTACCAATCAGCTGCTAGGAAAATAATTTTCATTTTCCACCCTTAGATTTGGGATCCCCAAAGATATGTTTGAATAAGACTCTATTTGATTGCAAAGAAAATTGAAGGAAAGAAAATACAGCATAACGTGTTCTAGCTACGCTGTTGAAAGCTAGATCCATATGAGGTGTGTGATGCATAGCTAAAAAAACGTCAGTCACTATCTGAATGACTAATCAAATACCAGCTAACGGACCGCTCATCGTTTAGGCCGATGAGTGAGATTTCTGCTCATTGCAGTCACCTCCGGGGTTCTTTGCACCTGGATAGTACCAGAACCCTTGTGCCCCGGACTGCACCGCCCACCCGAAGCCCGCCTTATGACCCACAACTCCAAATGAGCCTTGTGACGAGACGCGGACATTCCCCATGCTTGATGAGTCCGAAGCCCAGAAAATGTTGCGAGAAATGCACGATAGAATCTGTGGAATGTGAGGTAATAGCCAGAGCAGGACGTCCACTTCAATTTGAACCCAGTTAACTATTTAAAAAAAGAAAAAAAATCCTCTACGACCTCACTCAACACCTTATCTCATTACAATTTCATATCACAATAGCTTAATTAAATAAGTTCCACTTAAATTATAATTAAAAAAAAAAAAAAAAAAGGAAAATAAGATAAACATAAATGAAAACTGGGTGGTTTTTTTTTTTTTTTTTTTTTTTTTGGAGGTAAGCTTATTAAGGTGATTATCTACTTTATCAATGTGGCAATTTTCGATGTTGGATAGATAGGTCTAGAAAGCTTTTGATAAATCACCTACAGTCCAAGTTAATGGACTAACGTTTGGATAATTTGGGTGGTAGGTGAAAGTTTTCCTAAAATAAAATACTCTCCCGTGTATTGGCATGCATCCTTATATTCATCAGTCTTATTGTACATCTCTACACCCTTTACTAGTCCCTTGACTTTCAAAATTTATTTGACACTTGGGGAAATTAATATGGTATGAAACTCAACACATAGCCTCTCAACCCTAAGGTCTACTTATACACAAAATTAGGGCTCAATCGTATATCCCACCGACATAAATTTGGGCCAGCCCAGACAAGGGCCCATCCTAGGTAACTTGGGCCTCTTTTTTCTCTTATAATATGATTAGTCATTAGATTAGATTATTGTTTCCATTATTAGAGTTTTCGTATATTTATATAATATTTCAAGCTTGATAGGGCCATTTACTTTTACGAAAAAAAAAAAAAAAAAAAAAAGGGGGCCACTTACACTTTCATGTATTTATAAGGAATTTTGACATATTTACCTAAGACAAGGTTGAGTTCACTTCCAAAAAGTCAACAATATTTCTTGAAATCAGAGGTACTTGTTGTATCGGTAAGTCTAACATGAATGCTGATGTGTACGTTTGTACGGGTAAAGTACTAAGAATTAACAACGCAACAGAAAAATGATATAAAAAAAATCTGAAATAAATTAAGTTAGTGAAAATTTTCTTCACTTTGACAAGAGTATTACATGAGAAGGATTCCCTGAATCACTGTTACCATGCATATATAGAATGTTAGGATTAATTGATTTTCTTAATTGATTTAGTATGTATAATCGGTTCAATAGTGAACCAGTCCTAATCTGTTTTAACTAATTTAAAACCGAATTTAACAAACGGTTTCACTTTTAAAACCAAAATTGAGTCAATTAGTTATAAACTGTTTATCAATGTTAGTTTAAACAGTATGGTTCCGTTTGGCGTTTCAATTCACACCCTTACTCTTACTCATGCTTAATTTTTTTTTTTAAAAAGATCCAACCAAACATTGTTAATCAGTTTTAACTTCTAATACAAAAGATCTTCAATTGGACTTCCCCTTGACATTTCATTGGCCGATTATTATCGATGAAGGAAAAAAATACCCTTTATTATTCCATTTTAATTTTCAAATTAAAACAGAACTGATTATTAGTCGATTTATCAGTTCCAATTTTAATGGTTCAATTCGATTTTGATGAAGGGTTTCGGTTCAAAATTCCCAAACTTATGTTTAACAGAACCCCTCAGAAGCTTTGTGCGATGAAACTACAAACGGCTATGTATGGCTTGGGTGGGCTGCTATTAGCCCAAATGGATAGGTCCAGCCTGCTCAGAACTTGCCACTTCAATACATGGGTATAGGTCCCCAAACAATTGAACAAATTCCTCCATTTTCTGAAAAGAGAGTCATTAATTAGCCCAACCAGATGGTCCAGCCTATATAGGCTCTTCAATACAAGGTAGGACCCGCAGCCCATTGCATTGGGGCACTGTGTAAAACCCGGCACCCCTAAGCAACCAAGTACTGAGATCCCTATGTTCCAAATTAAAGAAGACGGGTGGGCAGCTCAGCTATAGAGGAAGCTTCTTGGATCAGTACTTGTTTTGGAGATAAGGACCAAATTTGCCACATTTAGGACGTGTTTGATAATACTCTCAGAGCTTACTTTTTAGCTCTCAGTTCCATGGGAGCACGGAGAAGAATATCGATTGCTTATAGTGGTTCACTTTTCGACTCCTATGGAGTGAACCCGGGTAAAAAGAGCACTAGGAGATGAAATTATGGACCTAAAAATAGTAGCTCTGGTTGCTCTAGAGCTACTTTGAAGGGAGCTACTACCACCACTAGCACTGCCACCACCGCCACCACCACCACCACCACCACCACCCACCACTCACCACCACCACCCACCCATCGTCACCACCCCCTACCTCCACCACACATGGAAACCCACCGCCACCACCACCCGTGGCAACCCATTGCCGCCACTATGACCACCACCACCCACCACCCAGCACCACCGTCACCACCGACGTCACCACCACCACCGATGCCACCACCACCACCACTGTCGCCACCATCGCCACCACCACCAACCACCACCACCGCCACAACCACTAAATCTGAAATCGATTCCAGATTCATTTTTATTAAACGGGTTTCTACTCTCAATAAATTCTAGAATTGATTTTGGAGCAACGTTATCAAACAACATTTTATTCTCCAACAAACTAACTCCAGAGAAGGAGTACACAAGTGACTTATTGCAATATTCATTCAATCTTTTATTATTATTATTATTATTAATATAGTATCAGGTGACAACAATAATGGCTGCACCTGGGTGCCTAGGCGTACTCAAGGCGTACCCAAGACATTCCCTAGACGTTTTAAGGGAATATCTTTGGAAAGGATTAGAGTATCAATTTTTATTATTTATAATACATATGCATGATTTCATGCATTATTGCGATGTGTATAAAAACTACCCAACAAAAGGTGGTCATCATGTGGCAAGCGATCTCTCAGAATTCGAGTCAGGGGAATTTTTGTCCTTAGTAATTTCAGAAATGAGAGATTTTTTGAAATCTCAACCTTATAAATAGGTTCATTTACCCAAATTACATCACTTCTTACTTTACAATTAACTCTTTCTAGTCCAAATCCACTCATTTAAAATGTTGCTCAATTTTCTAGCTTAAGCATTGGAATGCAACCCTTGGATACCGATCCGATACACTATTTGCGCAATTCATCTTTTTTAGTTCACAGGTCTCCCCTCGGGACATCAGCTCGGATTTCAAGGGCAACACACAGTAACACGATCACATACAAAGAGTTCTTAAATGACTTATTGTGTAGTGATTTGTGTAATGGCCACAACAATCCTTATGGAGTTTCACGCTAGTTTCATTCTCGCGCTGGAAGGTCTTCAAGGATACGATACGATTCAATGTGGTTCACTTTAGCACACCCTTTTTTTCCCCATCAAATTGGCCCATAATTTCTATTAGGTCCACAATACTGTCAATCACCATGCACCCATTATAGGCCCATTGCGAAGTGCGGATCCTTTTCCCACATAGGTACCCTCCCCCTTGATCTCACGCCGTCCATGGGCTGTCAGACCTTGTGAAGTCCACCAATCAGCTACTAGGAAAATAATTTTTATGTTCCATCCCTAGGATGCCTAAAGACATGTTTATATAAGATTCTATTTGATTGCAAAGAAAATTAAAGATAAGGGAACTAATGTTAACACGGTAACACCTTACCCCATTACAATTTCATTGATCATGATATCTTAATCAAATAAGATACACTTAGATTACAACTAAAAAAAAGGAAGATAAGATAAACTTAAATGAAATTGAGGTTTTTTTTTTTTGGTTTTATTAAATAAAGCCAGGTTATCCTGGAAAAATCATCCACAAAGGTTACAAAATAAGGGAAACCTAACCTATTGGGTACATGACAAGGGCCCCAAATAATCAGAATGTACTAAAGAAAATGGAGTAGAATTCTTAGGACTAAAACTAGAAGGGAAAGACGAACGATGATGTTTTCCTAACTCACAAGCCTCACATTGTAATGAAGTTAGAGACTTGCAATCAGGAATAAGAACCTTCATCTTAGACAAAGACAAATGACCAAGCCGTTGATGCCATTGAAGAGGAGTAGTAGTAATAGTAGTAGTTGCAGCTATAGGTAAATGTTCAGTGGGCTCCAAGTAGTACAGACCAACATGCTCACGTTCGCCACCAATCATCTCCTTGGTCCTGAGATCCTGAAAAGTACAATAAGAGGGATAAAAGATAGCGACACAATTAAGAGATTTAGTTAGTTGACTAATAGACAAAAGATTAAGAGGAAAATTAGGTATATGTAGGACAGAGGGTAAGGACATAAACTGGTTAAGAGAAACATTACCATACTGAGAGGCATTAGTAGAGGACCTATTAGCAAGGTAAATAGTAATAGGTTTATTTGTGTTATGAAGGGATGAAAAGACAGAGGACTGACCCGTCATGTCATAGGTAGCACCCGAATCAATGATCCAAGGGTGAGGGGATGTGTAGGAAAGAAGGGCAGTTGTACCTGTACGAGCCAAAGTAGCAGTAGAAGAGAATCTAATGTTCTCAAGGTTTTGAACCCTTCGAAGAAGGGCTTCATACTGATCAAAATATGAAGCAAGTGTAGATGGTGGAACCAGTGCATTCAGGGATGCATCATTAATGGTTACAGTATTCACCAAATTATCTACCCATTCAGGGCGACCAAATTTATCCCAACAGGTATCAGCAGTGTGGTTGGATTTATTGCAATGAGTGCAAAAGCGGATAGATTTATCAATTTGAGAACGATCAAAACCACGACCACGACCACGACCTCGGTTGGAGCCACAATCCCTAGAGGGGGTACCCCAACCACGGCCAGCAAACAAAGCAGTTGTATCTCTATGGGAAGTGTCAGTCTGAGGAACCAAACGTTGGAGATGAAAGAACGTCTCGCTTAGGGTAGGTATGGAAGCACCGACAAGCAGCTGACTCTTCACAGCTTGATACTCAGAAAAAAGGCCAGCCAGAAATTTGACCACATAAAACTCAGACTGTTGAGTTTTCAGTTTGTTAATATCAGTAGAAAGCCGCTACACAGTCTGGATCCCTTCAATGAGGCCTTTGAAGCCTCCATAGTAATCAGTCAGAGATTTGTCACCTGACACGACGTGGTAAGACTGGGTTAGTAGGGTACAGTTCTTACAAAATTTATCTCAAAGACACCTTTTGAGCTTTGGACTGGTAGAAGGCTTGGTTTAGATCATTTGCATGTTTGAGGATGCAGGGCAGATGCAAGATTACATAATCCCCAGTGAAAGTGTTTATTTCTAAGACTATTAGCTGTTATTTTATGGGGTATCCAGTTAGATCCAAAGGATTCAGGTTTTATTGTCCTGGTTCAATAAACAAAATTGTGGAAACTAGTCAAGCTAGATTTATTGAGAATATGGGTGAGGAATGTCAACCAAGGAACCTGAAATTTGATGAAGAACAAATAGAGATTGTTGTTGAGTCTCCTCATCCAGATGAGAATTCACCTGATACTTTACCTTAAGACATTGATACAGCACCTAAGGTTGTCCTTCTTCAACTTGATATTTCAGTCGAAGAGTCTACACAGGAAGTGAGAAGGTTTACAAGAGCACCTAAATCAGCTATACCATCTGATTATTTGCTCTACTAACAGAAGCTAATTATGACATTGGTCATGAGGAGGACCCTACAAGTTTGCAAGAGACTGTAAATAGTTGCAATGCACCCAAACGGTTGGAAGCCATGGAAGTTGAGTTGATATCTATGTATTACAACAAAGTATGGGAACTTGTAGAGATGTCAGAGATCTGTGTACCCATAGATTCAAAGTGGGTATAAAAGACTAAATATGATGCCAAGGGCAAGATTGAAAACTACAAAGCAAGACTTAGCAAAAGGGTTCAAGCAAAGAGAAGGAATCGACTACAATGAGACATTCTCTCATGTTTCTGCTAAGGATTCCTTCAAGATAATAATGGCATTGGTAGAACATTTTGATTTAGAGCTTTATCAGATGGATGTAAAGACTGTTTTTCTGAATGGAGAATAGTTGAAAGATGTGTATATGTTCCAACTAGAAGATTTTGAGGTAAAAGGCAAGGAGAATATGGTATGCAAACTCAAGAAGTCCATCTATGGACTAAAGCAAGCATCTAGACAATGGAACCAGAAATTTCATCATGTTATAACTTCATTTGGCTTTATTGAAAATACTAATGACCAGTGTATCTACATGAAGGTCAGTGGGAGTAACTTTATATTCCTAATCTATATGTGAATGATATTTATTGGCTAGCAGTTCTATGGGATTACTTGTTGAGACAAAGAAGTTTCTGTTTGAAAATTTTAAAATGAAGGACTTGGGAGAGAGTACATTTGTATTTGGTATTCAAATTTATCGTGACAGAAAGAAAGGTCTTCTGGGATTATCTAAAAGAGCGTACATTGATCGTGTTCTCAAACGGTTCAATATGTCTAACTATTCTGCTGGGGATGCACCTATGACTAAGGGAGACAATTTCAACAAGAAACAATGTCCAAGAAATGATTTTGAGAGGAGGTCGATGGCAAACAAGTCTTATGCATTTGCAGTTGGAAGTTTGATGTATGCACAGGTATGCACTCGTTCTGATATAGCCTTTATAGTGAGTGTGTTGGGACGATTTTAGTCAAATACTGGAACTACTCACTGGACAATGGCAAAGAAAGTTATGCGATATTTGTAGAGCACGAAGGACTACATGCTTGTTTATGGCAGTAGTGATACCCTTGAGTTAATAGGATACATAGATTCAAATTATGAAGGTTGCACAGATGATCTGAAATCTACCTCAGGGTATATTTTTCTATTGGCGGGAGGTGTTGTCTCCTAGAGGAGTGCGAAGCAGTTAATTGTGGCAACATCAATTATGCATGTAGAGTTTATAGCTTTATATGAAGCTACTAAGCAAGCCATTTGGTTGAAAGGTTTCATTTTCAGGTTTAAAGATTGTGGAATTTATTGCTAGACCCTTGGTGATATATTGTGATAATGAACCAATAGTGTCATTTGCAAAGAATAACAAAAAATCAAGTGTTTCTAAGCATATAGAAATCAAATATTTGATGGTAAAAGAGAAGATGACTGAAGGTCTGATCACAGTAGAGCACATCTCGACAGATCAGATGATTGTTGATCCTCTAATGAAGGTTTTGCCAGTGGAAGTCCTTAAAGGACATGTACCTAGCATGGGAGTTGCTGGTTCTTTTAATGTGCTCAGTTAATGGGAGATTTTACATTTACTCTTTGACTTTTATTTATAATTTCATTCAGACACGGTCATTTATAGTTTCAATGTTAGTCATGATCATGATTATATTAACATTTATTTGTTATTGCTATTATTATTGCTTATTTGACATATCACAGATATGAGACAGTATTTAGCCAAAGTTTCAAAGCAGTATTTAGCCAAAGATTTAAGGTAGTGTCTAGTCAAAGTATGGTATTATAGTTCTGGATTATTTAAATATCATGTTATATTGCCCACAAAGGTTTTGGGGGTAATTTTGATTAAAGGTTTTTTAATCAAGTTGGACCCGCATGGGAGGTTTACTTTCATGTAATATCTCAGGTGATTTATTTATTTAGTAGACCTCTATTGTGGCTAACAGAAGGTTGTACACTATATGTTAAGGTGTATTGTCCACTGTTGCTCACATTGGTATGCTTGATGAATGGGTCAAAGTTTTGTGGTGGTTTAGAGTATCAGATTTCGTGGCCACACTGATTGATGATAATTTTATAATTAATTTATTCTAAGTGAGAGATTGTTAGATTTATAGGCTTCATTAATTACTAAACTAGTCGATTAGTGGGAGTTTGATTGATACGGTAAAAACTGGTTTGGTTGGTTCGCCGTTGGTTAGAGATTGATAATCCTAATTTTATTTATGGGAAGGAATTAGGGGTTATGGTAGTATTTTATTATAAATACTGATCAGGTCCCCACAACCACAGTTAGTGAAACAACTCTCTCTGCACCCATTAGCAAGAGAAAAATGGGATCCTCTGAAGGCTGTGGAAGACCGTGGTCGAGGGATTGCAATCAAAGCTTCAAGACTCAAGCAAAAGTCAAACTCAAGAGGTATGTATTTACATTATTCATTATGGTTGTTGTTCTCTGTGTGCCAATGTGTTCTATGGATCTTAGGACAATAAATCTAACAATTTAATCTAGAAGGTTTCAGTACCCAACTACCCGTATTCGTTCCCAATCAGATGATCTAACATGGAGCTTACCTAGAGATTAAGTCCTAATTAAATTCCTCTGCTTCAGAAATTAAACTCCACTAAAACTAAGCTAAACTCAACGAAGCCTATCTGAATTAAATTGGCTGTGTACATAAATCCTGTTTCACCATTCAAATCCATTCAAGGTGATATCTATTGTTGCTTCTTACCTGATCAACTCAAGGAGATGCCCCTCAATGCTCTATGTTGTTTTGTTAGTTTATAGACATAAGAACCCACTAAACTAACCTAATCCTTGTTTTAGAATCAGCATCACCATGTCAAACCAATTTCTAATCTACTTGATAGCAAAGAATAAACGAACTAAAGAATACACAAAAAATAAAAACCAGAGAAGCAGACTTAAAAGTTCAAGGGTGAATGTTGCACAATGCAATGGCTAGAAGGAAGAATTGAAGAAATGTCTAAGGTGGGTTAACTTGAGATTAAAAAGCACCTTGTCATTGGAAATTTTAATGTTCATAGAGTCTGTTACTAGCTTTTTTTTTCTAACAAATGGATCTCAAAATTCATGTCACCGTTGCAACATCTATGATCTCATTATGCAGTCTTATCAATACATTCTTATGTCAAAAAAAAATGATTCCAGAGGCACTAAACTAGAGCCTAAACAAGTACATGATGAGGAGAAATTTTTGTTGTTTATTGTTGGTGATTTCAAGGAAGATCTCAGAATTGCCCTAGGTTTCCCTATTTAAAAAATGGGTTGACAAGATTCGTCACTGCTGCCGCATCCATGATCTCACTAAAAAGCCCTGACCCAATGCAAGAGCAAACAATGCAACTAAGTCCGAATTAAATCACAATAAACTGTCTCAAAGCACTAAACCTTCCTAAATCTAAACACGAGAGAAGCAACAGAAAGCTTACTATCAGTGGGATGGCAGACTAGTGATAGCCTGTTAGGGCTTTGTTTCAGAAATCGTCTGATAATGCTAGATTTTTTTTTTTCTTCTATTTCAATGAGTCAAAGTGTTTGGTTTTGATCCTTTCTAAAAACTCTGTCATAGTGCTTATCGTAGATCTTTTATGATTTATTATTATTATTATTTTTTTTTTTTAGGTAAAATATTCAAACTTTTCCCGTATTTAGATTAAAAGACACCAACCTTGGTGTTAATTTCATCAAGTAAAATGACGTTTTTACCCTCTTTAGATTTATATGAAAAAACCCTTATCTTTAAAACCCGCGTTTGCAAAGATTTAGGATTCTCTCATTCAACAGCCCGCGTTTGCAAAGATTTAGAGTTATCTCATTGGACGGCTACTTCATTTCCGGCGACCACCTTCAACGGCTTTTATTTCTGGCGACGTCACTTCCGGTAAGTGTGTTCTGTTCCTCTTATCTCTCCCGCTTTCATCAATTTTATTTAAAAAATACAGGACTTTTGTGATAGAAAGAATCACAGAAGAAGTGAAGTTCATGGTGGGAAACAGATAAGAACCTCTTGGGCTTCCCATAACTGCCGATGGGTCTTCAATTGGAAGAAGAGATGAGCAGAGTATGCAATTAGAAGCATGATGATACTGCTCACTCTTGAAAACTGGAGAGTTGGGTCTACTCTCAGATAAGCAGATGCAGCACTGGTGGTGTATTTGAACGGAAGAGGCAACAGCTGGCACATAAGCCCCAGCAACAGCAGAAGGAAGTTCACATCTGCAGGCCACTGTTAAACCCAAATTTAGTATAAAAATAGTAAATTTCCGGTTAGGTGAGAATAAATAATCAAAAAGATTGGGTCAACTCTGTTTTCTGGATAATCCCTTCTTACTCTGTCATATTTGTGGTCCTTCTTGAGATTGACTAAGCCTCCACAGAAGAGAGAGCTTCCAAGGACAAGAAGAAGGTTTGAAAGCACAGAACCCAAAAGGGAGCACTTCACCACCTCTATCTTCCTCTGATGAAGAGCAAATAATGCTATCTACAACAGTCTTCGGTTTCGAAATCGAAAAACAAAAAATGTGCGTCGAATGGTGAGAGGATCGGGATACAGCATAGACATGAGAGGAAGGGAGAAGAACAGGCGAAGATGAGGAACTCGTTCGTTCGGTGAAGGGGAGAACAAAAGGAAGTTTAAGATTAAAAGGCAAGGGTAAAGTAGTAATTTCATCATATAAAGGGTAACATAGGTATTATAATTAATTGGCTAATCTGACATCAGCAATTACGGTCTTCTAGTTAATAGATGATAGTTAAGTGTCATTGATTTTTGAATTAAGGGGAAGATTGTATCCCCAAAACAAGGTCTTCTACTTAATAGATGATAGTTAAGTATCATTGATTTTTGAATTAAATAGGGGGGTTTTTTAAGTTTTTTTTTTTTTTTTTTTAAGTTAGGGGGGGGTGGTTTTTTTTTTTTAAAAAAAGATGTTTTTTTTTTTTTTTTTTTTTTTTTTTTTTTTTTTTTTGGGGGGTTTTTTTTTTTTTTTTTAATTTTATTAATAAGGGGGGGGTTTTTTTTTAAAATAAAAATTTTATATTTTTTTTTTTTTTTTATTTTTTTTTTTTTTTTTTTTTTCCCCTTTTTCTATTTTTTTGGGTGGGGTTTTTTTTTTTTTGTTTTTTTTGTTTTTTTTTTGTTTTTCTTTTTTGGTGGTTGTTTTTTTTTTTGGGGTTTTTTTTTTTTTTTTTTTGTTTTTGGTTTTTTTTTTTTTTGGGTGTTTCCTCCCCTTGGGGGCCCCCCCCTATTCCTTTCGATGATTTGGAAGTCTAAGTGATTGACGAAGCCACGAAACCCGGGGTTCAAATTCTTCAATCACCCAAGAAAGAAAGAAGAGTTTACAGGAAGTGGAGATCTGAGAGTAGATTGACCAGGCTCCGTGCATGTTTATAAAATTGTATTTAGGGTTTTGATTAAAAAAAATCGACAGATCATGAGATCGCAGAGAGACAGGAACAAAAGAGATTCGATATTACTACCTGGAAGCAAAGCCAAGACCGAGATGTGATCAGGTGAAGAGATGTTACCAATTTCTTTCATTTCCTCCTTTCAAACAATGATTTGGCTTCTTTCTTCCAAAGGATTTTTCTGCCAGAGCATTAATCCGACGATGCTCCGACTGGAGAGTTCGGTGAAAATTCTTCAGTCTGACAATGCTCCGGCAAGAGAGACAATGAGAATCAGAGGGAAATGGAGATGGGAGGAAATTTTCTGCGGAGAAGAATATGCTACAGAGGAGGCCGACCTAGAATAGAAACGAAAGACCCATTTCTCCCAATGTTGCACAGTTGCAAGGTCTCGAAATGCTCAAGCAAGAGAGATCAGCGAGAAGCAAAGGGAAATGGTAATGTGAAAAGGGTAATTCTTGATGAAATTCAATCAAAATTTTAATTTATAATCTATTTTTTAATTTATTTCTTGTAATATATGATTTCACAAAATTATTCTTATATTTTTTATTTTCAATTGCATCCTTACTTATAGTTTAAGAAGGTAATTGATGTTTTATTATGTTTAAAAAAATAACAGTAACATATATATGTTTTATTATGTTTAAAAAAATAACAGTAACATATATATATATATATATATATATATATATATATATATATATATATCGAATAGCTAAGGCAGTATTTGGACGGGATATATATATATCGAAGAGCCTAAGGCAGTATTTGGACGGGATAATTGTGGATGCAGTCATCCCAGGGATTGTTTAGAGAAGGCTTCACGTGCGTAAGTGCTTCCCATACAGTACTGTTACACTTGAACCCGCCACCCAATGCAATTTGCCAGACTCGATGGCCCTTCTGCATCCTTAACTTGGCCTCCGTGTAAGCCAGCTCGTACCATATAGAACTGGAAGACGTGTTCCCGAATCGATGCAGCGTCATCCTCGAAGCCTCAACGCTTTCCGGCAGTAGTTGCAGGTTCTTCTCAAGCTCGTCGATCACCCCTCTCCCTCCAGCGTGAATGCAGAAGTGATTGAACGCCAGTTTGAAGTCCGGTCTGTAAGGCTTCGCCTTCGGATTGAACAGCTTCTTTGTCACCAGAGTAAAGAAGTAGAGGAACTGCTCGCTGATGGGAAGGACCAGTGGGCCCAGAGTCTTGATGTTGGCCTTGAGTGCCCCTCCGACAACGACCGTTAGATCCTTGGACAGAGACACGCCTGTCTTCCCAGCGGCGTCCTGCTCCTGGTACACACAGTGGATTGCTGTGTCGTCGGCTCCACGATGGGTTCTCACCAAGTGGAGCAACTTGTACTTCGCACGCCACCGGTCGTTAAACTTGTTGGACAACAAGACGACGGAACAGCCCATACGAAAGAGGCAGTTAGGGATCAGCATGGACTTCTTGTTGCCAAAGTACCAGTTTTGGGTAATGTTTTCTGTGCTGACGACGACTGCGTATGTGTTCCTGTGGATCTGAAGGATGTCCTTGGCGAGGTCGATGGCGATGACTTCGGCACTACAACCCATGCCCCCGAGATTGAAGCTCTTGATATTACACCTTAACTTGTACTTATTAACGACCATGGCAGAGAGAGAAGGAGTTGGATTGAAGAGGCTGCAATTCACAACGAGGATCCCAATGTCCTTCGGGTTTAGATTTGTGTTCTTGAAGAGTACGTCGAGAGCGCCAAATATGACCTGCTCGGCCTCCTCCCTTGCTGCCGCCATGGACGGGCGTGGAGGGATATGGTGCAAGGTTTTGGGGAGGTAAGTCTCCTCCCCGAGCCCAGAGCGCTCAAGGATCTTGCGTTGGAAGTCCAGTGATGAGTCATCGAAGTCACCCGTCAGCCTCGAATGCTTCATGAACTTGTCGAACGGAGCTTTGAGGTGGGATGGGGGACGGTAGCAGGCGAAGTCGACGAGGTATACTGGTCGTGGACGGGTCATGAAATATAGGATTGCCGAAAACAACAGGAAAACCAAGCAGGCCATCACGCTCACCATGTTGTACTGAAGCTGCAGCCACAGCTGACTAATGTCTTGTAGACACAGCCTCGAAAACTCAACTACAACCACGACCATAAGAGAGATGAGGCAAAGGGTGAAGAAATGGATCTCAACACCCTTTTCTCCTGCTCCTGCAACTTCCATGGCGACTAAACTAGCTACTAGTGATCACACTTCAGTTATGAGGATTATCTCAGACCAAAAAATGGAAACATATGGACCTATATAAAGATGGAAATTATTCGTGACGTTAGCATTAATATATATGGTTCAAAACAAAACAAAAATAAAAAATAAATAAAAAGAGGGCTTGGAAGCGGTAACTAAAATAAAACACCGAACCAGAAAAAAAATCCGTTCATCAGTTCCAGTTTTGATACAGCAGTTTAAAATGGAAAGTCACTCAGCCCGTTTTCATACCCAGTGCTCTCCACTGGTTGGATCAAGACTGAAATCCCCACAAGGACGAAAGAGGATCCAAACCCATATTTATGATCAGATGCTTTTCAAGTTCCAATATAAGGACGCAGTAATGGGCCATTCTGGATCTCTTATTACCTGCCTTTCAAGTTGCTCATCCATCATTTAAGGACGCAGTAATGCGCCATTCTGGGATCTCTTATCACCTGCCTTTCAACTTGCTTATCCCACATATAGTGTAAGAAGTGGCCGCGACTGACAGGTTGTAACTTGTAACTATTAATAAATCCACCAATCCATCCATAACGGCATATATATATATATATATATATATATATATATATATATATATGCTTATTCCTCATTTAGTATTTAGTGCAAGAAGTGGCCGCGACTGAAGGGTTGTAACTCGTAACCATTAATAAATCCACCAATCCATATATATATATAATTTCATCTATATCTCAAAAGGATTACTAATATCATTTACACCCATAAGATTGCAAAAATTTTATCTACCACTTAAAATCTTTGTATCATTAATCAAATAAGCCTATTTCGTTCACAGATTCTCGTTAGTTACTAATGTCAGCAGAAATGAAATTTTCCATAGATAAACTATCCTTAGAGTAAAGATAAAAGATCATTCTTCTTCTTCTTCTTCTTCTTCTTCTTCTTCTTCTTCTTTCTGTCTCTTTCTTTTCTTTCCTCTTCTACTCTTCTTCTTTTCCTAGTTTCAATCTTTCTTCTTCTTTCCTCTTCTGCTCTTCTTCTTTTCCTAGATTTCTTGGATGATGCTGACATTAGCTTTTTGAGTCAGTTTTAGATTTGATGCGGAGAGAGCCATTAGAAAGTAGAAATTCAAGAACGACAATTGGAGATACAAGGGATCATTAAAAAAAGGCTTAATTACATAGACACCCCCTTTACTGTTGTGAAATTACATAGAACTATCATTTCTTTACGAAAGCTACACAGAATACCTCCCTAACAATGCTATCATACACTCTCACCCACACCGTTACCTTTAACTTAATGGTAGAGGTTCAATTTTTTTAAGACAAAAATACCCTTAGTAATCCCAAGGGTCTTCTTCTCATTTGCCATCACACATTTCTGGTTCATTCTTCAATCTCTCATCTCTCAGATGCCATGTCCAACAAAAACCAAACTCAAAGAAAAAGAAGAGACTAGAACCATCAAGTAAGACATCCCATTCTGTAACAAAACTAAAATCACAATTACTATTCACATGAATTAATTTCCAAGACGAATCGAGTCATCTTTTAATGAGATTAATCCCATTTATACTTTTCACACCTAATCCTTCACGATCGATGTGAAAGTCTTACTCTCAAGGAGGTTGAAATTGTGAATGAGAAGAACTGAAACAGCAACATAATCGCCAAAATGCCAAAAAGAAACTGTACCGCTAAATTACCACCGTAACTCAAACTCAGATAGATCGGATCAGAATCGAGAGTTCGGATCTGTTCTTGTCAAGAGAGTTGTGATAAAATTAAAATTGATAGGAGGTACAGAAAAATAAGGAATCAATCAGAACACTACTAGCGCTTCAACTCAAACAACTCAAACACCTCACCTCAATTCTTTAGGGAGAGAGAGAGAGAGAGACAGAGAGAGAGAGAGAGAGATATCGTCAATTGTCGCCATTCTTGCAAAGAAAACCAGTGCCGCTACCATGATTGATGGTTTCAAAAAATCAAGGAGGAGGAAATGACGCCATTTTCACGTCTACGTAAGGCTTCTTTTTTCCCATAGAATACGGTTCGATGGATTCAAATAGGTAGTGGGTTTTGTGCTTTTTCTTTCTTAGTCAAGGGCTCCCAAGATCAACTTTCTTCTTCCTCTGTCTTCCAAAAAAATAAAAATTACTGAGTAATGTTATAACAGTTTCATCTAATTTTTTTGTAGTTGTCTCTGTTATGCAGCTTTTCGATAATCTGCTCTGTAATCTAATTGAAATATCGATTCAAAACTTCCAATTGTACCCCAAATAGGGTATCAGAATCCATTCTGAGAATATAAAGCTATTAGACCAAGGAAAAAAAGGGGAAAAAGAACCAAGAAGAAGAAAAGCAAATGAAAAATCCAAGAAAACACAGAGGTCAAACATAACAGAATCAAGGATGCCACCGGATTCTGGGTGCCATTAGAAGTGCCTCCTGATTTGGGGTAGAGGGTGGATTGGTAGCGGTAGGGTTTCAGAGCAAAGAAAACCAAAAATCTGGTGAGGGTTTTCCATTGGATTATCTTGTTCCACCATCACCGCCGCCTCCTCTGCCCTTGAGGCAATGCTGTCACGCTCACCGTGGAGTTTCTCGATAGAGCTCCGACATTGGCAAGCTGACCCACAAATCGAGTGTTGATCCTTCTAAAGAATGAGACCCATCAATTTTTCCAACAACCATGAACTGCTTGGCTAATCAAAACAACAAGAGGACTGAGAAAGGGAAGAAGAGAACTTGATTAGCTTCTGTTGGAGAAGAACTCACTGAGAAGGTGTAAAATGACCTCAACTCTTTTAGGTCATTTTACCCTTAGTAAGGGTATTTTTGTCTTAAAAAAATTGACCTTCTGCCATTAAGTTGAAAGTAACGGTGTGGGTGAGATTATATGATAGCATTGTTAGAGGGGTATTCTGTGTAACTTTTGAAAAAATAGGATAATTCTATGTAGTTTCACTACAATAGAGAGGGTGTCTGTGTAATTTACCCTTAAAAAAAATGAACAAAGAAGAAAGAGGTTCGTGTGAGGAGGCCAATCGATTTTTCACAAAAATTTCTTTGCTTCTCCGAACACGGTCACGAGCCTTCTATTTTTTTATTTTTTTTTACAAAATGTATTCGGCGGCAACTTTCCTAAGGATGCTTCCTGGTGGTGATGATTCAAGGTTTTCTCCAATCGATTGCCAGGTGGTGCTTCACCTTTTCTTTAACTTATGACCGATGATGGTATTTCAACTTCTTGAGATTCCAGTGGTTTCTATCTTTGATTATAAGTGATTTTACAAATCCCTAGCAACCATCACAGAAGATAAGAAGAAAGGGAAATTTACCATGTAAGGAAGAAGAGGAATACCAAGAAAAAGGAGAAGATGGAAAAGAGCTAGGGTTTTCTTTCTTTCATGATTTCAACATCTGTCCACAAATTTTCTCCTTCCATGATTGTGATCTGTTCTATTCTGGTTTTAGGCAACAATGTTAGGTTAGGATTCGGTTTCTAAAGAATGGAAACGGGTTTTCGATGACGGTAAATTTCTGAAGCTTTATAATCCATCAATCGATTTTTGTTTCTCTATTTGTTTTTGGATTTTTATTAGTTATGACGTGTTCAGTGTATTCATTTCTTGGCTATTGTTTATCAAATCTCAATGGATTTCTTGGCTGTAATGAAATGAACTGAATTGATTTTCTTTCAATCTTTGAAATAGTGAAATTTGTAATTTGTATGGCTTGATTCAGTGTTCTAAGCTTCCTTTATCTAGAAATTTATGACTCTCTCTTAATGGTTCACTTCACAGTTCACACTAATATGTCTCCTGGAAAAAATTCCCTTTTCTGTTTGCCTTTCAATTTTAGGTTCATTGAATCCTCATCTTTAGCTCGATTGAGTGTTGTGTTGAAGCTGAATTGTTTTCAACAGGGGAGGAGTTCAATCTAGCGGTTAGGGCTTGGGTGAGAGTGAAAGGAAAGAGAGAGAGAGAGAGAAAAAGAGTAGAACCAGATTTGCTTCTAGGTTTCGGCCCTCAATACTAACTGTACATAGCCCATAGTATTCATTCAACACCACTTCGACTCCCAACGGAGAGTGAACTATCAAGTTTGGGTTCAAACACTTGACAGGTAATTCCATTCGTTTCCCAAAAGAAATAGAAACGAAAGAGTGCGTGGCCCCAGAGTCAAAGAGTACTCTGGCAAGTATACCAGCTATATTTACAGTCCCTGAAATTTAATTATCTTCCTTCCCATAATTTCTTATTAGCTAAACATCTTATCAATGGATATCGAGAAATGTAAGAATCAAAATGTTTATCCAAAAGCAATTCATTTCCTTCTTTCAATTTAGTATAATGACGAACACTTTCTTTATCTAGTGAACTTAGGTCTAAAGGATCAGGAGTAAATCTATGGTAATCCAACCGGCATCAAAAGGTCATTAAGTTGCACGGTGGTCCAAATATATGGAAATAGAGGTTTTACAGTTCTTAACCTCATGGTTACAGGTTCTATCGAGTATACAGTGTCATTGGTCAAGGCACTACAGGAGTAAATCTAGAGAAGTTTTGGTACATCAATAAATCAGGTATAAAATCAAAAAGATGTATATTCAGAATGATTAAACCTTTAAATGTTCATTCAGTTCATATCTCTATTCATGGTGTCGATCATGGGAGTAGCTTAGATTGGTATAATCAGGACTAATTCTAAGGAAATAACATCTATAACTCCAATTGACAGATTGAATCAAGAAGGTATTTTGTCAAGGTACGAGAATTAGAATCAGGTATGTGCATTCTCTATAATCATAAGAGTAAATCAATAATGCACTGCATCCTATATAAACCTATCTAGTTATATGGCCACAATAAATTTGATCCTTTGCTGAAACGTTTGAGGTTTTATCTTCATAAAATATTCCTCAACCCTTGTCGGATCATTCTGTCATGATGCAGCTATCCCATACGTCGGTGTCTGATAAGGGAATCGTAGCCCATACCTGCAGTAAGACCATCCTAGCCTCCTCCCAATACCGTGATAGATATGTTTATGGAGATTCGGGATGCCCAGCGCGAGATGAACTGTGACCTAGGGCGCCTCTCTCGCAGCCTCAGAGTCACGCAGGAGCAGGTATACTGGCTCAGGGTTGCATATGAGCGTGACTATGACATCACTGAACCTATTCCTCCTATGCCCCCATCCCTATGACAGATCTTTTATTTTCTCTCCCTCACAGCTTGGTTTTTATATAACAGGGTAACTGTCCGGCTTGTGGACTGTACCCTGTGGCACAATTAACTCTTACTTATTAGAAGTTTTATGTTTAAACAATTTTAATCTTACTTGTTATGGTAATTTATGATCATTCTGCTTGTCACGATTGTTTCCTCATTAGAGCAGGTGTATTTATTAATTCCACCTTTAGTATAATACATTATGCTCTTTAGTATTTAGTCTCAGGCATCAAACAAGTGTTTAAGGTGTGTTTTTATTAAGACTTTTAATTTTTTTTTCCTATCTCAGTTCATTGACTCAGTCAAGTGCATGTATGGTTTGTTGGACATAGCCTAAGAGCTCTGATACCAAGTTGTCACACCCCAATTTCAGTTGAACCAGAAGTGTGAGTGAACCATCACTGAACCAATGGTTCACACCAAGATCTCAATAAAACTGTGTCCACTCATACAAACCATTGCACACAACCACAATCAGAATATAATAAATACAGTGGAAGACTTAAATAAAATGAACTGAGTGATCTATTGATAAATTTAATAAAATATCCAATTATTTCAATAACCAAAACTTAAATAAATATTTTTACATCAACTGTATCCCAACAGAAAATAACTGAAATAAATAAAGTAAAACCCTAAAGGTACACGCAGAAAGGGCACTCGCATGAAGCGTCATGCTCGTCCTCTCCTGCTTGCACTTCTAAAGCAGCAACACCTCCGTACGTCGGAGCATCCACGTAGTCCTCCACAGTATAAACTGCATCAACATCTAAAAAGAGTGTGTACACAAGGGTGAGCTCACAACTTGGCTCAGTAAGATAATCAGACAATGCGACAAACATATGCATGAGAAACATTCACATTATGGTCTGGTTTTAAGTTTACAATGTGCTATAGAAAGGATTGGCGGCCACCACACCTCTATACACGAGTGTGTGAAGCCGCCCAATGGATCAAACACCACTGTCATCCCACATGCACCCACCATGGAATAGAGATAGAGCTAAGGCGTCTGGATCACACACCGCCAACATCTCCCCTGATACTCTATCCATACCAACACGTAAGCCCCTATTGACGAGGGCTTACAAATTGGGCTCACAACTAACCAATCCTATATGTCATCACAGTAGGCCCTGTCCTAGAACAGCTCCCTACGGCATAGAGATAGAGCTAGAGTCTAGTGGCCAGGCTGGAGACCACAGTGCCACTTCCTCCCCCTGATACCCTACCCGCACCAAGCATGCTAAGATAGAACAATACGAAAAGGTACTAGTGTGAGGAATGATCCCAAACCCCAGGCCCTTCCCATTCCACACACCAACGAAAACAATCACATGCCTAACAGTCACAACCTAGCATAGCAAGTATGCATGAACAATAATAATAACTGAAAGTAAAGGATGACATGCGAGAATGCACAAACATCAATCTACACAATCATAATTATTATCAACGATTTACTGTTATTTAATTATTAGGGTTTAGGTCCAATTTCCTTACCTGACGCTTGATTGATAGTTCGCTCCACGTCACAAGGTCCAAACGTGTTATCACAAGGTCCTACACGATATTAGGGTTTAGTTAGAATATATTTATGTTGGTCGGAAATCAACAATGACAAAACACATCTCACAGAGTTGATCGGTCACAGGTACCGGTCGCAGCACTGTGGGGAAAAGCTGCGACCAGTATGGTCGGCCGGTCCCCACAGACCAGTCCCCGAGAGGTACCGGTCGCATATGGTGCGACCGGTATGGTTCGATCGGTATGTCTCTGGAAGACCATACACTTGGTTCTCGCCTTCCGTCGGTCACCCTCTATTGATCCTAGGGTTTCTCCTATACATCCTAGGTCTAAGCATTGAGTTAGAGTTGTTTCCAACTCCATTCAAGTCCTAGTTTCGATGATCTCAACCTAGAACTTGAATCTAGGGTTTATCGACTAAATTAGGGTTTGACGACAAAATAGGGTTTAGATCAATACCTCGTTTTGCATGGTATTGATCCAACTACAACTAACCATTCTAGATTACTTATGGTAGAGGAAGGTTTGAGCACTTACCGTTGACTTGCGGTAACTTGCTCTTCGTCGAACTGCAATGTCGGCTCTTCCCTTTCCTTCCTAGCTTCTTCTTCTTCTTCAGCATCTTTCTCCTTTCTAAGGTCTGTGAGGATCATGGAAGAGGTTTTAGGAGGTTTAGAGGGGTTTATATAGGCTAGGTTTAGGTTTAGGAAGCCTCCTAGCATTAGAAAAGTCCTTCGGTTTGAAATTTGGAAGTGGGATCCGCAGAGATCCATTTTTGGATCTAAGTGGTCTACTGCGCAGGCCATACCAGTCGACCGGTACCAAGAGCGGTACCATCGACCGGTATGAATAAAATTCATACTTAAATGGTCCGATTTCATACATGTTTGTCATCCACTCGTCCCGTCTGGCCCGGTGATGATTGAAAGACCTGTTACGACATGAATTCAAGGTTTAGATCAGGTTCATGGAGTGCGGGTCTTACAAGAAACAGCTAAGCTTTTTATCAAGCATGTGGTGAAGTATTGGGGAATTCCACAGTCGATCATGAGTGATCGAGACCCTCGCTTTACGGGACGTTTCTGGACTGAAGTATTTAAGCTTCTTGGATCAGAACTACACTTCTCTACAAGCTTCCATCCACAAACCGATGACCAAATAGAGCGAGTTAATGCCTTATTGGAGGAGTACCTATGACATTTTGTGAGTGCTAATCAGAAGGATTAGGTCCGACTTCTTGATGTAGCACAATTCTGTTACAACTTGCAACGGAGTGAGGCATCAGGGCATACTCCATTCGAGTTAGCAACGGGACAACAACCATTGACTCCTCACACAGTGGCACCGGGATACACAGGGAGAAGTCCAATAGCCTATCGGTTTGTTAAGGACTGGCAGGAGCAGACCGATATAGCTAAGACATACTTGGAGAAGGCCGCCAAGAAAATGAAGAAATGGGCTGACGAGAAGAGACGACCTTATGAGTTCAAAGAGGGGGACAAGGTCATGTTAAAGGTACTATCCCACCAATTTAAAGTGTTCCGAAAGGTACACAAAGGGCTAGTACGACGCTATGAAGGGCCTTTTCCCATTATTAAGAGAGTAGGAAAAGTATCCTACCAACTTCAATTATCTGTCTGGCTGAAGATACATCCAGTCTTCCACATAAGCTGTCTTAAGCCTTACTATGAAGATGTGGAGGACCCGACAAGAGGTGTTTCACAACGTGGCCCAGCGACAATGATGCCATCATTTGAGAAGGAGGTTGAGAGCATACTAGCGAAACATGTCACCAACAAGGAGGGAGTCCCAATGTAAAACCCGTATCGAACTAACCGGTCTTACCACTTTGTACCAGGTCTACCTATCATGGTCAAGCCAAATGGACCAAGTGCGTGAAGGAAATAGCGAAACCAGGTACTAAACTGACCCAAAAATAGTAAATTGGAGGGCAGGGTCGCATACCTAGATAGGCAGGGTCGACCCCCCCTCACTAAGAAGTCAGACCCCTGATATTTAACTGGGGGTCGGACAACTTAGAAACTGAGGGTCGACGGGATCTCCGACCCCCCCCATCGATCCCCTGTTTGTCGATAGAAACCGTAAATGGGAAACTTTGATTCCTTCCTAATCTCAATGGGACTTATTTTGGGAGATTCTACTCTATAAATAGGACGTCCCTAAGCCTCTTTTACTCCTTTTGAAACCCTAATTGAAAGTGAGAGAAAGAGAAGAGAATGAGAAGAAAATGAAAGTTGGAGAAGAAGACCAAAGTGAAGAATTCAGAAAATCTCTGAATCTCAGCAAACCTAAGGTATGGGCAAGTTTCCATTGATGATCTCAGACCTTAGAATAGTTTATGAAGAGGGTATGGTCTAGGAGAAACCCAAATCATACATCTATGGGAGGATTTTAATAAAATCCAAGGAGAAATCATGGTAGGCAAAGTAAGGAAGAAACCTAGAGTTCTAAGCCATAAAACAAGCCTAGAATGGATTGTGGAAGTAAGCCATATGATCCAAACATGAAAGAATGGACTGAAGAATGATTTTCTCGACTCAACCCACGGGGGTGGCACGTGGGGTCGATTGGGAATCGACCCTACCAGACCATAGGATCGACCCCCAGTATTCGGGAAGTCCAGGAAAGGGGTGGTCACACCCAGGGTCGATGGAACATCCGACCCTGGCATCGACCCTACCCTGGGGGTCGCAGTAAACTGCTACCCTACCTGCGACCCACCCTGCGACCCGTGCTTAAAAACAAGCCTAAAAGTGCCAGAATGACTTCTAACCAAAATCTATCAACTTGTTAGGTTTTCCTATTGGTATAAAAGTGGGTTTTAAAGCTTGAAAGAGGATCAACACTCAAGCAAAGGTGAGGGAACAAGACCTAAACTAATTGGCTAATAATAAACTGTTTTTATTTTCTTGAGTCCAATGCCATGACTGATTCTATGCGTGTATGCTTGTAATGTGCATTCAACATGTCATCCAATATTTCTGCTATTAATGTTCATGCATATTTAATTCTATTTTGTTTATAACATGATGATGATGATGATGATGCTAGGAATAGACATGCGAATGTATGTGTGTGGTTAGTGTGCTTGATGCGAGTGGAGTATCAGGGGGGGAATGTGACATTGTGGTTCAGCCTGTTCACTAGACTCTAGCTCTATCTCTACTCAAGTCTTGTCCACTGACATCGTCGTATCGCCATTACCTTTATTACGTCGTAGGGTATCAAGGGAGGTGGTCTCGGACCGTGTAGTCTTCGACTCTGCCGGGGGGGCTTAGCTCTATCTCTATGGACATATTGAGGGATGCTGAGGTAAGACCATGGGTATACTGTTTGACATTAGGATTGGTTAGTTGTGAGCCCAGTTTGCAAGCCCTCGCCAGCAGGGGCTTACGTGTTAGTATGGGTAGAGTATCAGGGGAAGTGTGATACGGTACGGTCCTAAGCACTTTAGCTCTATCTCTATTCCATAGTGAGTGCATGTGAGACGACAATAAACGTTAACCTTTGGGTGGATTCACACATTCGTGTATAGAGGTGAGGCGGCCCCCGAACCTTTCTATAGCACATTGCAAACTTATAAACCAGACTACATATATGAATTGAATGCATGCATATGTTTGTTGCATTGTTTTGTTTGCTCATTGAGCCGTGATGTGTGCTCACCCTTTCGACGTCGAATATTTTTAGTTGATGATGCAGGTACCACGGTGGAAGACTATATGAATACTTCTGTGTACGGGCACATCGCTGCGATGGAAGCTGAAGACTTAGTGGAAACGCATGACTCTTCATGCGAGTGCAACGCATGCGTTTTCGATTAGATTTCATTTGAATTATTAAGAAAATGTAATTGATATTTTATTTACTTATGTCTCGGTTGATACAACATAATTTGATATTTTATTTATGATTATCACAGTTAGATTCCTCAGTTCATTTATTATTAAGACTTCCGCTATTGTGTATTTATTATGATTATGGTTGTGGATGTGTACGGTTTCATTTCAACGGACACAGTTTATTAGAGATCCTGGTTGAACCGTTGATTTATTAGAGGTTCATCACATTGTTCTGAATGATGCAGAATTGGGGTGTGACACCCAACACAGAAGGAGTACTTAATCAAGTGGAAAGGACTACCTGAACAAGAAGCATCATGGGAACGAGCTGAGGAGTTATGGCAATTTGAGGAACAAATCTGACAATTCCATGATGAGCAAAATGGCTAAGGACTCGTCGAGGACGACGAAGGAATTGGTGGGGGAGGATTGTCACAAACTTGTGGGATTACCCCACCTTAAACAAAGAAACTATTCCATTGGGCCAGCCCACTATGAAGCCCAATACCTACATACTAGAAGGTCCTACCTACTAAAGTCTTCCACACTTGCATAGAAATGAAGAAGACTCTAGAAAGGAGATTAGATATTTAGAGAGTAGTAGAGAAGCATCTAGTAGTATAGAAAGTTCTAGAGATAGTTCTAGACAATTCGTTACACCATTGATTAAAAACATATGTACAAATCCTAGCCATTGATTTGTAAGGCCTCCAAGTATAAATAAGAGTTGGCCACCCTCATTTGAGATAACAAGAGTTGGGTTATTCTCAAAGCATTCCAAGCTTCATTTCTAAAAGTGTCTCTTGTTCTCTCTCTCTTTGTGTGCTAGTAAGTCTTAAGGGTCTTAGCAACAAGGGAATCTTGAGTGAGTACGTTGACTTGTGTGACGAATAAGAGGGTTGCACGAGTGCCGCACGGGCGAGTTATCTTCTTCAAAGAAGAAGTCCGTGACATCATGCTTAATTTTTTTTTTTTTTTTCTTTTGGGTAAAACCAAGTTTGGGGCACCTTTTTATCTCCAACCATCATGGTTACAATGCATCTTCATCACTTCAGATATAACCAAGTTCATGCTTAATTATTATGCATCGCTTGTTGACAGCTCTACATAGGCTCCGTTTGATAATTCTTCAGAATAATAGTTCTTTCAAATTTCTGTTCATTGAGAGCCGAATAATACGAAAGAACATTGTTTTGGCATTTGGTATCTCTGATATGTTCTTTTGTTCTAAAAGAATGAATTAATGTAAATAACAACTCAGAAAATAACAAAATAATTATTTTGTTCCCAATAAAAGAAGCCTTTTGATACTTTCTTCACCCTTCACACCTTGCGACTGAAACATCCACTGTAACATGTATGTCAAAACCCTCTTCATCCCATCTCCCTTTTATCTCTCTCCATGTCTCTGTAGCTTGAATCTTCATCTCTCACTCTGGTTTTTCTATCGTTCAAAAGTCTGTGGATTTCTTCAATGAAGCTCAACCGAGAGAAGCATCTGCTCGAAGCTTTCTTCCTCCTTGCAATTGTTGAGTAGTCTGTAATCCTTCTTCCTCCTCACAATTGAGAAGTCTGCAATCCCTCTTCCTCCTTGCGATTGTTAAGTAATCTGCAACTCTTCTTCCTCATCGCCATTGAGAAATTTGCAACCTTCTTCCTCCTTCATCAGCTTTCTTGTGTCTCATCGTGAATTCGAACAGGTCAGTATTCTTTCTTCTTCTCTCTCTCTCTCTCTTACTTCACATGGGTCGAGTTTTTGGAGTGATGAAAACCTCGAAACTGTTGTTTAGCTACGAAATACATGTCCAAATTCGTTGCAAATACTTGGAATTGTAACTGGTCATTGTGAGGATAGTGATGTCCACCCACGCTGAATGGACGGTGAAATGAGTTGGAGTCGCCACCTAGATTAAGGTCTAGGACCTAATATGTAGCCTCATCCTGAGATAAGACTTCTATTGACTCACGACCCAATGTATCAGCTTTGGTCCAACAGAGAACGGGTAAGCGTTCAAAGTACGCTTTGGGAAGGTGTTAGGCACCCAAAACCCGCCCGATTCAAAAATCGGCCTCCTATGTGATTCTACTTTCCTTAGACTTTATGGTTCGACTGTTCATGGTCAATGGATGATGACTAGGGCTCATGGGGGGATCCTATGCCAAGTTCTTCGAGTTCTTCTAGCTTAAGTTCAGCCAAAACATGTTCTCAAAGTAAGAAAATAAATAAAATAATATACAATGAACCGAACCAAAGATGGTTCGGTGATGGACTGAATCTGAGATGTCCAAAACGTCTCAAATTGCCTACGTATTCCAATCCTGGAAATCAAGTCCAAAAACGTAGTTCGAAACAGAAAGTGGTTAAGGTTTATGGATGTGGATTATGATTAAGCTTTCTTAAATTCAATTTATTCAAGTTGAAGTTTATGCTTGATGATGATTGAGATTGAATCTAGAGATAGCCTAAATGGATCGAAGTGAACGAGGATATGGATACGGATATGGATATGGATATGGGGAACCTAAGGATACTAAGATGAGGTACCATACTTGGAGAGTCCTCCAAGTTGCCTACGTATTCCAGAGGTCCTGGAAATCAGGTACAACGTAGTTCGTTTCATGGGTTGTACTCTCAGGGAGTAAGGTGTGGCTCTCAGGGAGTAGAGTGTGGCTCTCGGGAGTAGAGTGTGGCTCTCAGGGAGTAGAGTGTGGCTCTCAGGGAGTAGGGTGTGGCTCTCAGGGTGTAGAGTGTGGCTCTCAGGGAGTAGGGTGTGGCTCTCAGGGAGTAGGGTTGTACTCTCAGGGAGTAAGGTGTGGCTCTCAGGGAGTCAGATTTGTACTCTCAGGGAGTAGGATTGTACTCTCAGGGAGTAAGGTTTGTACTCTCGGGGGAGTAGGGTTTGTACTCGGGGAGTTGGGTTGTACTCTTAGGGAGTAAGGTTTGTACTCTCAGGGAGTAGGGTTTGTACTCTCAGGGAGTGATGTTTGTACTCTCAGGGAGTAAGGTTTGTACTCTCAGGGAGTAAGGTTTGTACTCTCAGGGAGTAAGGTTTGTACTCTTAGGGAGTAGGGTTTGTACTCTGAGGGAGTGATGTTTGTACTCTCAGGGAGTAAGGTTTGTACTCTCAGGGAGTAAGGTTTGTACTCTCAGGGAGTAAGGTTTGTACTCTCAGGGAGTTGGATTGTTTGTACTCTCAGGGAGTAGGATTTGTACTCTCAGGGAGTTGGATTTGTACTCTCAGGGAGTAAGGTATCAGGGAACATTGATTGATGTGTGGAACCGTGATCCCGGGAGTTTCCCGGACTACCTACGTATCTCAGGGTATTGACCTGAGAATCAGGATCCGCGTAGTTCGAAATGGCACTGTTCATTGGGTGACCCACTTGGGTCAGAATATGGGCGGTCCGGTCGGACCGAAAGATAATCCTAGATGATCTGCGGTTGGATTCACATTAACCTATCTAGATTCTGCATCCTAGGGGAAATGAACTGAGGGGTAGGGATCGTCCTAAACTACCCTTGTCACTTACAACCCTGATTTGGAATTGTTGGGCTAAGCTTCATGATTCTTGATTAAAACTTTTATCATTTTCCATTATTACCCTTTCCATGAATGTGGGTGCCTATATGCACGTCCCCACACCTAAGAATGTCTTCTATCAGTGTACATGCACGGCAGTTCGACTAGGGTGTAGCGAAAAGTAAGTTCTTGCCGACATAAACATCATTCAAGCATAGCATACAAAGCACAGACAAGATGGCAGTGTGCACAAAGCTAACATTGTAAGCATTCCAAACATGGTAGTGCATAATATGACAGCATAATCAAGGGAAAATGATAGATGCATAGATATAACAACATAGACCATATCAAATCCTCAATCTAACGGTTATCTCTTTAAAAAAAATGATGATCATGATCAACTCTTAGATTTCATCAAAACAGCCAAGATCAACGGCTCAGATCTCATCAAATAGCTATAATCATGATCAATGACTCATATCTCATCAAAATAGCTATGATCTATGGCTTAGATCTCCTATCATGATCAGACTAAGAAATCAATGGCTCAGATTCGTCTAAATCAATTATGATCCAGATTCAATAATTTACATCACTCAAAAATTTTTACGATGATAATCCAACGGTTTAAATCACTCAAGATCATAATCCAACCGTTCAGATTCATCAAAAATACTCATGATCAAGATTTAACGATTTAGATTCATCAAAATCACCCACGATGACAATCCAACGGTTCAAATTGCCTAAGATCATAATCCAACCATTCAGATTCATTTAAATCATTTCCAAAGATAATCTAATGGCCCAGATCGTTCATCATGATAATCTAACCGCCGATTGATTAAAAGCACTTCCAAAGACCATCCAACGATTCGCATTGTCAAGATCACAATCCGGCCCGTTCGATTGATTAACATCACTTCCAAAGATCATCTAACGGTTCAAATTAATTAAAATCACATCAAAATTTCGGATCAATGGCTATGATCAAATCATTAAAATTTAATCATATGGTCACGATCAACTCTCGTAAAATTCAGATCATGTGGTTGGATCACCCACATTAAAATTCCAAACCTATGGTCGGACCAATTTCATGAAATTCCCATTATATGGTCGGACCAATCACATTAAAATTCCCATTATATGGTCGGACCAATTTCATGAAATTTCCATTATATGGTCGGATCAATCACATTAAAATTCCCATTATATGGTCGGACCAATTTCATGAAATTTCCATTATATGGTCGGATCATTTTTCATCACATAAAATTTACAAGCACATCGGATCAATTTCATTATCCAAAAATACAATATCAACGGCCGACATTAAAACACATCCAACATACAAGATCAATGGCCAAAATTGAATGAATCAAATAATCAGATTAATTTTCCAATCAGATGCATCAAATAATCCAAATTTAATTCATCACATAAACATATTAATCAACATATTAAACAATCCGATCAAACGGCTCAGATTGCATCAAAATTTCCCAACCAAGGTTCAAATCAGTAAGGAGAAGGTTTGATCATGGTGGGGTATGGTCGGTGATGTACAGCCAGCAGTGAGCAACAGTAACAAAAAAAAAATGAAAGCAAAAGAGGGGGGATTTACCTGGAAGATTCCTCCCTCTCTGCAAGCTGCTGCTCCCTCTTTCTTCGGTGGCGGCGGCTCTGCTGCTGCCATCTTCTTCTTCCTCATCTGCCTTTTTTTTTTTTTTTGTACTCCATGGACCAGCAGCAGAGCTGCTGCTCCTTTTTTCTCCACGGCAGCGGCGGCTCTGCTGCTACTGCTTTCTTCCCCTTCTCTCTGCCTCTCTCTCTTTCTTCTCCCTTCTCTGTTTTTTTTTTTTTCTTTTTTTTTTTTCCATAGACCAGACCAACAGTAGAGCTGCTGCTCTTTCCTCATCCACGACAGCGGCAGCCTCTGCTGCTGCTCTTTTTCTCATCCACGGCAGCGGCAGCAGAGCTACCGCTTTCTTCCCCTTCTCTTTCTTCTTTGGAGCAGCAGCAGAGCTGCTCCCCCTTCTTCGACGGCGGTAGCGCTGCCGCTGCCCCTTCTCCTTTCTCCCTCTTCTTCTCTTATTTCTTCTTCCTCTCTTCTTTCTTCTTCTTCTCCTCTCTGGTTTCACTCTGTTTTTTTTTTTTTTTTCACTCTACGGCAGCGGCGGTAGTGCCGCTGCCTTCTTCTCCTTCTGTTTCCCCTCTTTTTTTTTCTTCTTTGGAGCAGCAGCAGAGCTGCTCCTCCTTCTTCGATGGCGGCAGCGCTGCCGCTGCCCCTTCTCCTTTCTCCCTCTTCTTCTTTCTTCTCCCTTCTCTTATTTCTTCTTCCTCTCTTCTTTCTTCTTCTTCTCCTCTCTGGTTTCACTCTTTTTTTTTTCTCTGGAGCAGCAGCTGCTCCCTTTCTCTTTTTTCTCCTTCGGTCGCAGCCCCCTTCCCCCCTCCTTATCATCCTCCTCCCTCTCCCTTTTTATGGTTGCAGGTGCTTTGGGACTGGGCTCAAGGAATGGAGGTGGCAAAGTAAGATGAGGTGGCGGTGAGGGAGAGCTGTACAGGCGGTGAGGGAGGGGCATGGAGAAAGAGAGGGGGCTGGTGGAGTGGGGCTCAAGGAGAGGAGGAGGTGGCGGATTTGGGGGAAATAGGTATGGGGAAGGTGGAGGTGGCAGCACCTCCATCTTTCCCTCCCTTTCTCTCCCTTCCGTCATCTCACTTTTCTCCCTCTCTCTTTCCATTCTCTCTCTCTCTTCCTCTCTCTCTTCCTCTCCCTTTCTCTTATCGGATTCCTCTTGACCGGTTATATATATATATATATATATATATATATATATATATATATATATATATATATATATATATATCTTCCTCTCTCTCTCTCTATTATGAGTCTTCTCAGCTTGCAATTCCGCATGAAAATTTCGACGGTCTCTCTCTCAGATTTTCCACGTCCACTTTGAAGAGGACGGACAAAGGAGCACATCTTGGTGCTTGAATCGTCCGATTCGGACGTCGGGCTGAACAAAATATGAAGAATTGAAGCTTTGACGATAATTCAATCGACAACTTTGCATGGGACCCGCTGACGGCTTCCGCCCAAAATTCTTCACGTCCACTTTGAAGAGGACAGGTAATGGAGCACAATGGCACTTGAATCACCTGATTCGGACTTCGGATGATCAAAATGTGGAGACTTGGAGTTTTGACGATAATCCTACTGGCAACTTTGCATGGGACCCGCGGGCGTCTTTCGCCAAAAATTCTTCACGTCCACTTTGAAGAGGACAGGCAATGGAACACACTGGCACTTGAATCGCCTGATTCGGACTTCAGATGATCAAGATATGAAGAATTGAAGTCCGATCGATTTTAATTATGATAATTTGCCCAAAAAATCCTTAATTTATGATAATTTACAGAAAAGCCCTTGGATTTAGTAAGCCAAATTCAATCCGACTAAAATCACGACATCTTCTTCGTTTGATATCGGAATGGAGTGATTCCGGTATCATTTCGAAGGTATTTTCATGACCTTGCTGTAGGGCCCGCCAAAATCAGTTTTGAAATCACCACTTATCGTCTAAACCTTGAATTGACCCGCAATCCTTCTGAATATGCCCATCAAGACTCTTGTTCATGGCTGGGGATGGCAAAAATGGGGTGCATACAGTCATATCAAGCTTGAAATATTATGTAAATATAGGAAAACTCTAATAATGTAAACAACAATGTAATATAATAACTAATCATATTATGGAAAAACAAAAAGGAGCAAGTTACCTAAGACGGCCCTTGGTGGGAAAAAGATCTTCTGTAGCGAGGCTGAAGTGATAGTGAGGATCCTAGCCACTGAAAGTGCATTGAGACACATCCCAATGCACTTTGGATCCTGTGAAGACATCTCAATGCACATTGAGTGGTTGGTATCCTCACTGCCACTTCAGCCTCACTACAGAGGATCCCAATACCCCTTGTTGGGGCAATCCAAGTCTATGTCTGTGGCAGATAGGCTAGGGCTCTATTTTTTTAGATAGGTAAACCATAAAGTCTATAACCTATTTGTCGAGTTTCATACTAAGCTAATTTCCTCAATTGGCAAAATAAAACTTTGAAAATTTAAGGACTAACTAAACAATGTAGAGACATATAGGAAGTCTGAAACATCCAAGGATGCATGCCAATACACAATATTTGATTAATTTACATCATGAAATTTGATATGCTACTAATCCAATCCTAAATGGCTAAACCTATATGTCTGTGTAAGCACAGCAAGAGAAGGGAGGTGAATGGAGGAAATTTGAAAAAGTACAGGGGAGGTAAGTGAAAATCTCTCAAATTGACAGTCGATCAGTCCTTGTGTGCTCTCTATGGTGTTCTGAGCGAAGCTAAAATGCCCCCCAGTGTGCAGAAGTCTTGGTGAACATGTTTGGAAAGGTATGCGGGTCCCAATCCAAAGTTTGGACTTTATGTGGCAACTTCGAGGCTGATTTCGACGGACCCCACAACAAGGTCATGGGCTGTAACCTGTATGAATGCGTAGGTCGTGAAATTATCTTTGAAATAAGATCAGAATCACTCAATTTCGATGTCAAATGGAGAAAATATCACGATTTTAGTTGGATTGAAAAGTGTAGGGGCTTTTCTGTAAATGATCATAAATTAAGGATTTATTGGGCGAATTATCATAAATTGAATCGATTGAACCTCATTTGGCCATATCTTAATCATTCGACGTCCAAATCAGGAGATTCAAGTGCCAGTGTGCTCCATTGTCTGTCCTCTTCAAAGTAGATGTGGAAAATCTGGGACAACAGCCGCCGAAAGATCCCATGCGGAATTTCAAGCCGATATCCCCATTTAAACTTCAATTCTTCATATTTTGGTCATCCGACATCCGAATCGGGTGATTCAAGCACCGTTATTCTTCATTTTCGGTCATCTTCAACGTGGACATGAAAATCTGGGACAATGGTCATTGAAGAATTCCATATAGAGCTGCAAATCGAAATGGCTCATAAAATGACAGAAAGAGATAAAGAAGCCAGTCTCAACCCGACCTGGTTCAACCCAAGTCAGTCTAACCCAGTCAACCTTGACCAGTCTTGCCTAACCCAACCCAAACCAAATCGGTTCAACCCATGTGCATTGTTCTATATATATATATATATATATATATATATATATATATATATATATATATATATATATATAGATATAGTAATTGGACCCGAAGAGAGAAAGAGGATCCTAGGGAATGAGGGAGAGAGAAAGAGAAGGAGAGAAGAAAGAGTGGAAGAGAGAGAAAGGGAACAGAGAGAACCCGAAGAAAGAAAGAGAGAGGGAAGAAAGATAAAGACTGGAAGAAAGAAAGAGAAAGAGAGAGAGAGAGAGAGAGAGAGAGAGAGCACCTTACCACCACCACCTTAGCCATACTCCAACTTGCTCCTTTGCTTAAAACCTCACGGCCATACCCAATTGTTGTGACCTATATCCTTGAACCCACCCCAGCTCACGGCCATGCCCATGCCACCAAACCACCTTGCCCCTCACCATTGCCCAGTCGTAGCTCCATCACTCCCTACACCCCGCCATACCCAATTGCCCACCTCCATCTCCTTGAGCCCAACTCCAACCCCGCCACACTACATCTTATCCCAACCAACCTTACTTCCCATCGACACCTCAGCTACCTTATTGAGCCACAACCAACACCATAATCGTAGCCCATGTTAGATTCCTATTAGGTGGGCTTGATTAATTACCTAACCAGTTGTTAAGTGGGAGTTTAATTACTAGTTTGACCAGTTCAAGTCTTGTTTGTCACTTATTAGAGATTATTAATCTGGTCCACTGTAGGAATGGTTCTGGGTTAGGAATGGTATTATAAATACCATGGTTAGGGTCCTCATAGCCATTGGTTTTTATCTCTCTGTTGCTCTCATATGCACAGAGGCAAAAGAGATTCCAAGAGGTTGTAAAAGACTCTAATCGAGGCATTCAAGGCTACAAGAAACGGTTAAAAATCAATCTACAACAAGAGGTATGCATAAAATCATCTCCATTGTTTCCCTTTGTATTCTAGTAATCTGTGTGGTGGATTCGTTAAGGTTCATGAGAAATCCCATGGGAAAAATCCTAACTGAAAAAAAAAAAACCATCAATTGGTATCAGAGCCACCCATACATACCTAAGATCGTAGGTAAGTGATGATTAAAGGCCCTATAACTGATTCAATTGAAAAGGAGAGGGATTTTTTTTCCTAATTTTTTGGTACGAACTATCAAAGTTTGGAACCCTTCAAAAAAAATTTGGACCAATGAAATCCAAAATAAATTACATAGGATAATAGAGCAGAGAAATACGAGTCCGCTGGTATAAAGAAGGTCGCTGGCATGGCCGGTCTCGCCCTCATGCTCCATCTGAAAAAGCACTTGAGATCCAAGCTCCGGCTTTTAGTTAAAAAAAAAACACTCTCTCGGTCGACATCGATTCATTGCCGAGTTGATCCAGCAATGAATCGAAAACCCTAATTCATTAATCGTCGGGTCAACCCAGCATTGGTCAACCTTGAACCCCGCCAGCCCAAGCCCACCAGGCCTAAACAAACCCTGCCCAACCAAGCCAGGCCAGCCAAAGCCAACGCGGCCTAGCCAAGCCAAGCCAGTCCAACAAGCCCAGGCCTGACTAGCCAAAGACCAGCCAGTCTAGGCCCAGCCATCCCAGGCCCGATCAACCGAGGACCAGCCAACTAGAGCAGGCCAAGGCTAACCTGAGAACCCTGTATGTAGGTAAATGGGTTGACCCGAGTACCCAAATGGTTTGACCATGGTACCTGTGAGGACAAAGTACGTCTTTCATCCACCCATCTCCAATGGACGAAAAAAAATGATTTTTGGGGGTCGCCACCTAGATTAAGGTCTAGGACCTATAAAATGTTGTCTCATCATAAGAAAAAACTTCTATTGATTAATTGGACCCAATATATTGGCTTTGGTCTATCAGATAATGGGTAAGCATTCAAGGTACAGTTTGGGAAGGTGTTAGGCACCCAAAGCTGTCTGGTCCAAAAATCGACATCCTATGTGATTCTACTTTTCTTTATACTCTATGGTTCTGACTATTCATGATCAATGGATGATGACTAGGGCTCATGGGGGATCTTATGCCAAGTTGCTAAGTTCTTTTAACCTGGGTTCAGCCAAACATGTTCTCAAAAATAAATAAACAAGAAAAGTAATATACAGTGAACCAAACCGAAGATAGTTTGGTGATGGACTGAATCTGAGATGTCCAAGACATCTCAAATTGCCTACGTATCCCAATCTTGGAAATCAAGTTCATAACGTAATTCGAACAGATTGTGATTAAGATTTATGGATGTGATTTATGCTTAAGCTTTCTTAGATTCAATTATTCAAGTTGAAGTTAATGCTTGATGATGATTGAAATTGAATCTAGAGATAACCTAAGGTGAATTGAAGTGAATATGGATATGGATGTGGATATGGATATGGATATGATATGGAGGACCTAAGGATTCTAAGATGTGGTACCATACTTGGAGAGGTCATCCAAGTTGCCTACGTATTTCAGAGGTCCTGAAAATCAGGTACAACGTAGTTCGTTGTTTTTGGGTTAATATGGATATCCTAAAGAAGACTAAAGAAGGCTAAAATGAGTACAACCCAAGTGGATCAAGCTACGATTTGGGACCTAAGTGTGTACAGTCCGAGTTAACCACAGGTACTGGTTTGGAATCTAAGGGTGTACAGTCCGAGTGAACCACAGGTACAGATTCGAGAGAACCTAAAGACGTACATTTCTAGTGAACCACAGGTATAGATTCGTGTGAACCTAAAGGGTGTACAGTTCTAGTGAACCACAGGTACATATTCGAGTAAACCTAAAGGGTATACAGTTTGAGTGAACCTAAAGGGTTGTGGAACCGTGTTTGGGAATCTCTCCAAATTGCCTACGTATCTTAGGGTGTTGCCCTAAGAATTAGGATCCGCGTAGTTCAGAATGTTGATTCAATCATTGATGTGTATATTCTTTCAAGATCATGGTGTGAAATCATGTTTGGAAATCTCACCAAACTGGCTACGTATCTTAGGATGCTGCCCTAAGAATCAGGATCCGCGTAGTTCGGAATACGGATTCATTCATTGATGTTCTTCTTTCAATATCAAGGTGTGGAACCTAAATGCTCTATGGTTCGATTCACATCACACCTATCTAGTTTTCTGTATCCTAGGGGAAAAAGAGCTGAGGGGTAGGGATCGTTCTAAGCTACCCTTGACCTAAAACCCTAATTTGGCATTTGTTGGGCTAGGCTTTTTAATTCTTGATTAAAATTTATCATTTTTTCATTCTTATCTTTTTCGTGAATGTGGGTGCCTACATACACGTCCCCACACCTAATATGTCTTCTAGGTGTACAGATATGGCAGCTCGACTAGGGTGTTGCAGAAATTAAGTTATTGTCAACAATAAATATCATTTAAATATAACAACAACAGCATATATCATTTCAAATATAACAATAAAGCATGTGAATCAATATAATAGCAAGCATGTGAAAGCATTGATCAAACATCGATCATCAACAATGTGACCAAGATATATTTGATCGACTACTCAGATTTGATGTAATCGGTCATCATCAATGTGATCAAGATCATATTTGATTAATGGTTTAGATTCAATTAAAACATTTAGGAGGTCAATCCGACAGTTAAAATTTAATTAAATCACTTAAAAAGGTAATCTAACGGTTCATATCACTCTAAATCACTCACGATAAAGATAATATATCCATTCTATCACATCAAGACAATCCAATGGTCCAAATTCATTTATATCACTCATGATTAATCCATTGGTTCAGATTCAAATGAGATGTATATGATCAAGATATAATTGTCTCAAGTTCTTCTAAAGCACAATATGATGGAAATCTAATGGTTTAAATCATGCCTACAAGGTCAGACTATGAAAACTGGTCAGACTGATTTTCAGATTCGAACCAGTCCTGAAAAAATAATCATAAGATATTCTTCAATCACGCAAAAAATTATCTGTTAACTTTGTTATCTTCCAGACTCATGAGGCTACCTTTTGCTTCATGGAAGTGATGTCTAAAAAAGTCTCTACATGACACTTATGCATGGATTTTCATGACTTTTACTGTAATCAATAGATTCTATAGACCTTTGCCAAAACATGCATATGGAGCTTCATACATATTCAAATTAAGCTCAAAATACATCCTCTGAAAGAGGACTTAGATACCTAAATTTTATCTCAAGAAGGGAAATCCTAACAGAGAACCAAAATAGATGGAAAATGCACCACAAGTGCAGGCATGTGCACTGGTCAAGTCTGTTCCAGATTCTGACCAGCTGCACCATAAATTCTACATAAAATCAACCACTCATTAAAAATAGAATTCAGGTAAATGTAGCTAACTGATATATCTAACACTTCATTAAAAAATATCATCAAACAGAAAGATCCTCAAGGCTCAAACATCATATCTCAGTCACATAATTTAATGTGTTTTAACTGACCCTAAAACAGACCATGGTGTACTTCAAAAATCATATGAAATCCATAAAAAAAAAAAAAAATTGAATCCAATGTCAAATTTTTCATGACTTCATATCTATCACTTCCTGTGAAGGAAAAATTATCAAATTATGGCCAAAAATTCCATTTTTAGAGCTTTTTCGATGAGGGTTTGCAGTTTGCACTGTACCCGAGAAGGATAGTAGCATCATTGGGGATTTTTTATCTCAACTTTCTCAACTCCAAACGAGTCAAAATTTTTAAGAAACCTTTCCATCATATGTATGAGTATTTCATAAAATTTTGGGCTCAAAATTCATAAAAAATCTATATGAGATGCATGTCCCAAAATCGGACTCTAGATCTATAATTTCTATATCTGAAATCCACCTTGTAAAAAAAATATTAAAATACTCAAAAATCATCATATGACATTCAATTTTTCTCCATTAAGTATTTTAAACGTTTCTAATGCATAAAAAATATCAAACATGGGTATTACAGCATCAACATGCACGCAATATAATATCTGTAATCATGATTTTTCAAAAATAAGTATATTCAAGCAATTTTTGACATGTTAGCATCATGGAATCTATCAAACCAAAGTTTTTTGTTACAACAATGGGTGAGGGGCCATGAATTACATGTATGTGCTAAAAAAATAAAAATGGAGAATGGACTTACCTCTTTGCAGAGAGTTCCCTCTCTCTTAGCTTCTCCTTCTTCCTTCTCTTCTTCTTTTTCCCTTCTTCTTCCTCTTCTCTCTCAATTTCGGTCTCCCTCCTCCTTTTTCTATTTCTTACTCTCTTCTTCTCCTCTTCTTCTATTTTCTTAGACTCTCTCCTTTCCTAGTCCTTTTAGATTTTTTTTTCTTTCCTTTTCTCTTTTCTTCTCTTTTTTTTTTCTTTCCTTTTTTTTTTTTTTTTTCCTTTTCTCCACTCACGTTCTCCCCTCTTTCCTTTTTTTTTCTTTTTTTTTCTTTTCCTTTTCTCCACTCACGTTCTCCCCTCTTTCCCTTTTTTTTTTTTTTCATTTTTTGCCTTTTTTTTCTTCTTTTCGGATCTCATGGCTTTCTCTCTTTCCTTTTTTTTTTTTTGGTTCTTTCCTTTTTTTCCACCGACTCTCTCTTTCAATCATTTTTTCTGGTTTTTTTTTCCTTTTTTCTAGAGTCCTACCGTGTCTCTCTTTCCTTTTTTTTATTTCGGCTTTTTATTAAATTCCAGCTGCCAACTCTTTGCACCTTTTGGCATCTTTATTAATGTATATAATATACATATATTAATATACATATTATAATAATATATGATAATATATATAATACCCATAACGTATAAGCACATGGATTTAAAATATTTGGTCCGAACTGGTCTGAACTGACTTGGGTTAGACTAAGTTGGGTTGGACTGAGTTAAACTAATATGGATTGAACTGGGTTGGGCCAAAAGATTGATTTTTCTCTCTCTCTATCACTTCATAGACCATTTCCGTTGCCATTCCGTATAGAATTTTTTGACAGTCTCTATCCCAAATTTTCTATATTCAATTTGTAAAGTACTAAAAATGAGGAATACTGGAGTTTGAATCACCTCATTTGGACCTAAAATGACCAACTTATGAATTTTTGAAGTTTAAATAGGTCAATTCATGATAATTCAACTAGCAACTTTACATGGGATGCCTCAGAGATCTTTGTCTCAAATCCTTTACATCCACTTTGTAGAACACTAAAAATGAAAAATACTGGAGTTTAAATTACATGATTTGGACGTAAAATGGTCAACTTATGAATTTCTGAAGTTTAAATATGCTAATTCATGATAATTCGGCTAGAAACTCTACATGGGATGCCTCGGTAGAAACTCTACATGGGATGCCTCGGAGATCTCTGTCTCAACTCCATCATGTCTACTTTGTAGAGCACTAAAAATAAGAAATACTGGGGTTTGAATCACCTCATTTGGATGTCGGATAATAAAATTCTGAGAATTGAAGTTTAAACAAGCATATCAGCTTGCGGCTCTGCATGGGATCCCTCGGAGACCTCTGCTCCAGATTTTCCACGTCCACTTTGTAGAGCACAAAAAATGAGAAATAATGACACTAGAATCACTTCATTTGGACATCAGATGAATGAGATATGAGAAGATGAAGTTTAAATAATTAAACTTACGATAATTTGCATGCAAGCCCCTGGATATTATTAATCTTCAGAAAAAACCCTTATTCTTATTTCCAGACTAAAATCGCCATATCTTCTTCATTTAACATTGGAATTGAGCAATTCTGGTCTCATTTCAAAAGTATTTTCAAGACCTACGCATTCATGCAAGTTGCAACCCATTTCCTTACTATGGGACCCACCAAAAACCTCCTCAAAGTCACAACCAAAATCTAAACCTTGCATTGGGATTCACTAATCTGCCATATGGTTTCACTTAAGCTCCTGGACACTGAGGATCATCTCAGTTATTCTCAAAACATTATAAAGAACATGCCGGGGCTAATCGACTGTCATTTTTGAGAGAGTTTCACTCGCCTCCCCTGTACTTTTCCAAACTTTCTCTTACTTCTCCCACTTTGATGTCTACTCTCCAGTAAGACTTTGTTCAACTAGGGATGACAAAAATGGGGTGCTTACAGTACCGACCCGGTGACCTGAACCCGTAACTCAAAAATCAGGATGAGTGAACAGGAACAAATCGATTGGTTTGAGCCAGACCGATTTGATTTGGTTCAGACCGTGTTTGATTCTGATCCATGGACTAAGGGCCTATTTGCCCTGCCCTTTTTTTTTAACTACATTCATAATCCGGCTTTAAACTGGGATTGTGGCAGCTTGGGAGGTCGGATTGACCTCCAATTTGTTCTGTTGGACTCAGTTTTCGTTGCTCTTCAATCTAGAATATACATTGTTGTATTTTGGTACATTAAAAAAAGTTTTTTTTCCAAATTAATGCTTTTTTAAAGCCCAGTTTACAGTGTTTCTGTTGGTTTTTCTTAATATTCATGTACCATATTGATTGTTAAGCTTACATGTTTATTTGAATGTTTAATTACATTTTGAAAATATTCATGGTTATATATATCCCACTAGTGCTGTAGATTGGGATTTGTTCATATCATATGGAACTTGTTGGATCCCACCAAAGGGGTATACCTTGTTTTGTCATGATGTATTCAAATTCAAGCGACTGTGTTTGTAGATACTTTAAAGAATGACAGTGTTCACCCAAAAGGTGGCATTGTCCAAGTTTATTCAATAATGATGTATACATGTTGTGTAAGGATTGAGTGAGACCATCAAAGTGGCAAACTCGGTTCTATCATGATATGCTCAAATCTAGTATTTATACATTTACAGACACAACAAAGAAGGATAATCCTCACCCAAAGGTGACATTTTCAAGATTTTTACTTTTGTGGAAATAGAAAGGAATGGCATTGTCCTTCCAAAGTTGGCGGTGTCAAAGATCATCTATACTCATGCACATAGGTGAAGGATCTTGACTTCAGGAGTTTCGTACACCCAAAGGGTATGGGCGAGAGTCATTATCCCTTCACAATTATTGCACAGATAGTAAGAGGACCAATGCACTCTTATCCTAAAGGATAAGGGTGTAGTTTCAGTTGATTCTTCATAGGTAGTAAGAGGATTAGTGCACACTTGTCCCAAATGATAAGGGTGTAGTTTTTGTTGATTCTTCAAAGAAAATGAACTTGCATATGTTTAATAATTGCTAGTTTAATTTATACTGTGCGTATGTGTCATTATTTCTCAATGTTTGTATTATATTATATATATATATTAGAGAACATGTAATATTGATCAAACACCTCTAGATGCCTGTTATTGGTGGCTAGTTTTATGAATTGGCATGGAAATTAAAAATCTGTCTAAGATTGTTTAATCTAGATATATTCAGTAGAGAATTGTATTATTGTCTTTAGGATTGCTCAATCCCTAAGATCAGATAGTGCAATGTTCAAATGAGGAACATTGAAAAGGATTTTCAAAGAAATTTTGGTGCTTCAAATGGGGTGGAGAGATGTTTTATTCCCAAGCTCTTTTGTACCAGTTTTGATGGTATGGAATGATACTGGAGTGTGAGAAAGCATAAGTTGAAGCTGGTTAACCATTCCTGTTAAACTCAAGGATATATGAACCTTCTATAGTGATTCACTTAACTTTCACTTCCTCACCAAGATTGCAAAGTCAAATCCTGGTGACCCATAAACCCCAAAAGGATAGTAGACAGTAGATGAGTTGACTTCCTTTGCATTAAGGGAAGAAAGATAAATGAAAAGGAAAGGAATGCCAATGTCATAGTACATAAGGCATATTTTGATAAAGGCAATAAATGAAGGGGTAAGGTCTCACAGAAAGAGAAAAAAAAACATATTTTTTAAGGAATGATTATAAATTTCATTTATGCAAAGGAAAAGGATATTATGGAACTACAAGAACTCAGAAAAGACATGTGGAGAAAGATCATAACTGGAAGTGAATAAAGATCATGTAACTTTCGAATGAGAAGTTATCAAAAATTGGAGACATAAGTACTAGAAGTAGTCCAAACCCATAGGAATAGCAAAACTCTTGTTCTCTCTCGGTAGTTTATTTAGTTTTATAGGTTAGACTGCATACCATGATCTCCCATCCTTGGCATAGGCGTTTAGGACTATTTATAATACCACCCCAACCTTGGACCAGTCCCACAGTATACCAGGTTGGTCCATCTTTAATCATACTTAAACTGATCTACCTGTAACCAAACTCCCACTGAACCAATTAACCTTATAATTAATTTAGCCTATAAGAATATCTTACAAAAGCAACCATGCTAGCCTGCAATCACCAACCTACAACAGTCGCCAATCACCTACTCTCACCTCAACTGCAATAATTTGCACTTCATTTTATCGAAAAACCATCACAACTACCTTGTTGTTCACACTCCTGTAAGCATCCCATTTTTGCCATCCCCAGTTGAACAAAGTCTTACTGGAGTGTAAACAGCAAAGTGGAAAAGATGAGAGAAAGTTTAGAAAGTACATGGGAGGTAAGTGAATCTCTCTCAGAAATTATTATTTATCAGTCAATGCATGCTCTCTATAGTGTTTTGAGAATAACTGAAATGATCCCCATAATGTAGAAGCCTAAGTGAAACCATATGGCAGGTTAGTGGATCCCAATACAAGGTATGGATTTTTTACTGAGACTTCGACATAGTTTTCAATGGGCCCCACAGTAAGGACATGGGTTGCAACCTACATGGATGCGTAGGTCTTGGAGATATCTTTGAAATGAGACTAGAATCGCTCAATTCTGATGTCAAATGAATAAGATATAGTGATTTTAGTCTGAAATGAGAATAAGGGTATTTTCTAAAAATTAATAATTATCTAAGGGCCTGCATGCAAATTATCATAAGTTTAATTATTTAAACTTCATCTTCTCATATCTTGCTCATCCGACGTTCGAATCCGATGATTTCAATGCTAGTATTTCTCATTTTTAGTGTTCTACAAGGTGGACGTGGAGAATTTGTGGCAGAGGTCTCCGAGGCATCCCATGTAGAGTTGCTAGCCGAATTATCGTTAATTGGCCTGTTTAAACTTCAGAAATTCATAAGTTGGCCATTTTACGTCCAAATGAGATGATTCAAGCTCCAGTATTTTTCATTTTTAGTGTTTTATAAAGTGAAGATAAAAAATTTAGGGCAGAGGCCGTTAAAAAATTTCATACGGAATGACAGTGAAAATGGCCTATGAAATGATAGAGAGAAAAACCAATCTTGGCCCAACCCAGCTCAACCCAGCTCAGTTTAGCCCAGTCAACTCATGTCGATCCAACCCAATCAAGTTAGTTCGGTTCAGTCAACCTTGAACAGATCAGCTCAGACCAAACCAGTTTGATTCATCTGCATAGTATCATATAGTGTATATTATGCATATTGATATGCATGTTATATAATTTGCTATTATATATGCATACACATTATATTTATAGAGAATCCGAGAGTGAGTCGGCAATGGAGAGAAGAATGGAAAGAAAAAAAGAATAATAAATAAATAATATAGGGTAAGAGAGAGAAAGAGCCGTGGATACCTAATTAGGGGACCACTAGGGTTTCGATTTAGGAAAGAGAGAGAGAGAGCCGTGAGAGACTTTCAAGGAAAAATTTAGAATCTGAAGAAAAAAGAAAAAAAATAGAGATGAAGGATTTCGATTTTAGGAAAAAAAATAAAAAGAAGAAAAGGAAGAGAAGAGTTGGTTGGACTCTAAAAATAGAAATCAAAAAAGGGAAGACCGAATAGAGAGAGAGTCGATGGGGAGAATTGGAGAAAATAAGGAAAAAAATATAAAAAAGGAAAGAAAAGAGAGAAAGGAAGCTCGGTGGAGATTTGGAAGAAAAGAGGAAAATTAAAAAAAAAAGAAAAGGGAAAGAGAATCCGAAGATGGAGAGAATCTGAGATGAGAAGAAGAACTCTAAGTGGCCAAGAGATTTCTGAAGGAAAGAAAAAATCAGAAATCTAAAAGGGATGGAGAGAGTCTAAGAGATTCTGAGGGAGAAGAAAAAATGAAAGGATTGAGTGAAGAGGGGACGGTGGAGACTCAGTGGTGGAATAAAAAGAAAAAAATCAGAAAGGGGGAACACAAGAGAAAAAGATAAGAGAAAATAGAGAGAGAGAGAGAGAGAGAGAGAGAGAGAGAGAGAGAGAGAGAGAGAGCTGAACACGAAAGAACAAAGAGAGGACGGGGAGAAGAAGAGAAAAGAGAGAGCACTCGAGATTGGGAGGAGAGGAAGAAGATTGAAGAAACAGAGGCAGAAGATCAAGAAAGAGAGAAAAGGTAAGTCTACTTATTTTTTGCTTTCCGTTAGTTTTTTTTTATGCAAACCCCGATCTGCTTATAAACCATCGGCACTGGTCAAACCTCATTAAACCTGTAACTCATACCTTGCGCATTGTTGTGACTGGTCCGCGACCTTTTATCATCCCATCATCATAGCCTCGACCTGCTACTACTTCAGATCCAAACCGATAACCCAAATCATCCCATCATCTGAAGCCACACCACCCCAGCATGTATCTCCACCGAGAAACCCATCGACTGCAGCCCACCATCTCAACCTGACTTCCAACTATACCTAGAAAACCTACTGCGAACCCAAGATCAACCCCGATTGACCACCTGAACCGCAACTAACATCCTGCAAACCAACCTCATTACCTACAACCGGCACTTGTCCCAATACTGCACACAGTCTCACCTGTTCATCATATGTCTCACCAAATGTACACAGCCAATACACCAAGCCTACACTCAGTCATTAAACCCTCATCTCTATAATATGTTAGATTTGAATTTAAATGTGATGAATTGATACATATGTTAGATCTAAATTTTTATGTGATGAATTGATAATATGTTAGATCTGAATTTTGATTGAAATTGGTCTGATTATGGAATTGGGATGAAATTGAAATTGATCCGATTGAGGAAATTGAATGAAATTAATCCAATTGGGGAAATTGGATGAAATGGATCCAATTATGTGGAATTTTGATGAAATTAAAATAAACCATTGATCTTGAAATTTTGATAAAATTGGATCATTGATCTTGAAGTTTTGATTTGATCTGTTGGTCATATTTTACCTTGATTCGAGTAATCTGAATGGTTAGATTATTAATTTAAATTAATATGAACCATTAGATTGTCATCAAAAGTCATGTAAATGGATATGAACAGTTAGATTATCATGATAAGCGATCTGAACCTTTAGCTTATCTTTGGAAGTGATTGAAATAAATTTGAATGGTTAAATTATCATCAGGAATGATTTAAATTGTTAGATTTGCATCATATTGTGTTTTAGAATAATTTGAGCCATTGGATGAACATCATGAGTGATATAAATGAATCTAGACCATCAGATTGTCTTGATGATTGATGTAAATAAATCTGAATGGTTAGATTATGATTTTGAGAGAATTTAAACCAACGAATCTTGATCATGTGTGATTTAGGAGTGATATGAACCATTGGATCTTAGTTTGATCATGACTAAACCTGATGTGAGATCTGAGCCGTTGATCTTGGCTATTTTGATGAAATTTGATAATCTGATCTTGATATATTATTGAAGAGATAAATTGAATCCATACCATTGATCGAGGATCTGATAATGAGATATTGAGAGATTTACATTCAATCTTAACTATAGATTTAGAGAATCCCATCTGAGACATACTGAGACATACCTTGATTGAGAATAATACATGAGATGCTATTTCTATCCTTTTGATGCTCACATACTTGTTCAAATGCTTGCAGTTATATTGATTCACATGCTTTATTGCTATACTTAAGATGATATATATTGTTACTTGCTATATTTAAATGATATTTATTATTGCTAATAACTTAATTTCTACAACACCCTAGTCGAACTGCCATATCTATACACCTAGAAGACATATTAGGTGTGGGGATGTACATGTAGGCACCCACATTCACTGGAAGGGTAAAAATGAAAAAGATAAATTTTAATCAAGAGATATGAAGCCTAGTCCAATACTTCCAAATTAGGGTTTTAGGTTAAGGGTAACTTTAGAACGATCCCTACCCTTTAGCTCATCTCCCCTAGGATACAAAGAACTAGATAGGTGTGATGTGAATAGAACCATAGAGCATTTAGATTCCACATCCTGAGATTGAAAAAAAACATGAATGAATTGAATCAGCATTTTGAACTATGCGGATCCTGATTCTTAGGACAGAACCCTAAGATACGTAGGCAGTTTGGTGAGACACCCAAACACGGTTCCACATTTCACTCTGTATAGATTAATCCTATAGGCTTCCTTAGACCATGGTAGAGTACATCTAAGTGGTTTTATGATAATAAATTCTAAGCTTCCTAGACCAAGGTAGAATACACCTGAGTGGTTTTAGGTTAGCAACTTTTAGTATCCCTAGACTAAGGTAGAGTACACCTGAGTGGTTTTAGGATAATAAATTATAGGCTTCCTAAACCAAGGTAGAATACACCTGAGTGGTTTTAGGTTAGCAAATTTTAGTATCCTTAGACCAAGGTAGAGTACATCTGAGTGATTCTAGGATAATAAATTATAGCCTTCCTTAGACCAAAGTAGAGTACACTTGATTGGTCTTAGGTTAACAAATCTTAGTCTTCTTAAACCCATGTAGAATACACCTGAGCGATTTTAGACTAACCATCTAGGCTTCCTAAACCAAGGTAGAGTACACCTGAGCAGTTTTAACCACCTCATTTGTCTTAGATCAAGATACAGTACACCTAGGTAGTCTTAGACATACCCTTTAGTCTTCTTAGATCAAGGTAGAGTACACCTAAGTGATCTTAGAATACTATCCATTTTAGCCTTCCTAAACCAAGGTGGAGTACACCTAAGTGGTTATATGATATCCATATTCACAACCCATCACAATGAATTACGTTATACTTGATTTTCAGGACCTCTGAAATACGTAGGCAACTTGGAGGACCTCTCCAAGTACAGTACCACATCTTAAAATCCTTAGGTCCTCCATATCCATATTCACTTCGATATACATAAGCTATCTCTAGATTCAATCCCAATCATCGTCAAGCATAAACTTCAACTTAAACAATTGAATCAATGAAGCTTAAGCATAAACCACATCCATAAACCTTAATTACAATACGTTCGAACTACGTTATGGACTTGATTTTCAGGATTGGAATACGTAGGCAATTTGAGATGTTTTTTAGCATCTCAGATTCAGTCCATCACCGAACCATCTTCGGTTCGGTTCACCGTACATTACTTTTTGTTTGTTTATTTATTTTGAGAACATGTTTGGTTGAACCTAGGTTAGAAGAACTTAGCAACTTGGCATAGGATTCCCCATGAGCCCTAGTCATCATCTATTGACCATGAACAGTCAAAACCATAGAATATAAGGAAAGTAGAATCACAAAGGATGCCGATTTTTGAATCGGACAGCTTTGGGTGCCTAACACCTTCCCAAACTATACATTGAACGCTTATCCATCTGATAGATCAAAGCCAATATATTAGGTCCAATGAGTCAATAGAAATATTTTCTTATGATGAGACTACATTTTAGGTCCTAGACCTTAATCTAGGTGGCGACTCCAAATCATTACCGTCCATCAGAGATGGGTGGATATCTTTGTCCTCACAACTCCAAGCAACCATAACTAAGCAGCTATCCACCCACCCATCTGATCTGCTAGCTAAACCCGCAAGTCATCAACAACCTTTGTCCACCTACAGCCTAGCCATCTCCACTACCTTGCTATTCACATCCTTGCAACATGAGAACCCATTACCTTACCTTCTTATTCTCCAACAACCTGCAATCCCCACAACAACACCCTCTACCCAAACCTATGGCCATACATCTTCCATCCAACTTGCATACAACCCATCAAACCCCATTACCACTAAACTTGCACCACCCCTTTTCTCGGTTTGCATAGTGCATTGCATATTTCATTGTTTTTTTTTTAATATCACGGTGCATTGTATATCCTATAGTTATTTTATTTGATATCATAGTACCTTGTGTATTTTTGTTTTATTGTCTGATATCAATATTACATGCTTTGCAAATATTGCCCATTGATCTTGCATGTTTGATGTGCTTTAATATTGGCCATCGATCTTGAATGAGTTAATTTTAAATCTGGACCATGGATCATGAATTTTGATGTGATTAAATCTGGCCATTGATCATAAATTTTTTATAAGATAAAATCTAACCATTGATCTTAGATTTTTAGATTATTTAATATGAGCCATTGGATTTTAATTTTGATTTTGATCACATAATGAGTGATTTAGATGATTCTGAACCGTTGGATCTTCATCATGAATATTTTAGAAGAATCTGAAACATTTGATCTGGATCATGAGTATTTAAATAAATCTGAACCGTTGGATCTTCATCATGTGTGTTTTAAATAAATCTAAACCGTTGGATCTTCATCGTGAGTGTTTTAAATGAACCTGAACAATTAGATCTTCATCATGAGTGTTTTAAATGAATCTGAAACATTAATCTTGATTCAATTACTATACTTGAGCACACTGTCATTTTTAAATTGCTTACATGCTATCTTTGTGCATACTACCATGTTGATATGTTGTTATATGTCATGCTTGAATAATATCTATTATTGGCAAGAACCTGTACCCTAGTTATACTGTCATGCATGTACATTGATAGAAGACATCTCTATATGTGGGAACGTGCGTGTAAGAACTCATCTTCATGGAGAGAGTAAATGTGAAAATGATAAAAACCCTTAATCAAGAATGATCAAGTCTAGCCCAACACTTTTAAATTAGGGTTTAAGTCAAGAGTAGCACTAAGACAATCCCTACCCCTCAACTCATTTTCCCCTAAGGTGTAGAAACCTAGATAGGTGTGATGTGAATACAATCATAAATCATCTGGGATCATCACTCAGTCCTACGGGACTACGTAGATCCTGATTCTTAGGGAATACGTAGGCAATTTTGAAAGATTTTCAAATACGGTTCCACCCCCTTAAGCTGTTTAGAATACCCGTACATTTCTTTTGTTAAGTCGTACACCCCTCGTACGTTTCACTTGTAAAAGTTGTACACCCCTTGTATGTTTCTCTTGTTAAGTCATACACCCCTCGTACGTTTCTCTTGTAAAAGTTGTACAGTCTTCGTACGTTTCGCTTGTTAAGCCGTACACCCCTTGTACATTTCTCTTGTTAAGCCATACACCCCTCATACATTTTGCTTGTTAAGTCGTACACCCTTGTATGTTTCACTTGTTAAGCCATACACTCCTTGTACGTTTAGCTTGTAGAAGCCATTCGTACGTTTTGCTTATTAAGCCATACACCCCTTGTATGTTTCGCTTGTTAAGCTGTATATCCCTCTTACATTCCCCTTGTTAAGCCGTACACTCTTCGTACGTTTTGCCGATTAAGCAGTACACCCCTCATATGTTTCGCTTATAAAAGTCATACATTTTCCCTCAGTTACATCAAACCATCCATACGTTTCACTTGTAAACCCGTATTCCCCTTGCATGTTTCGATTGCAAAAGTCATACATTTTCTTTCAGTTAGATTAGACCATCCATAAGTTTCACTTGTTAAGTCGTGACAAAAATGTGAAAATGCGGATTGACAGGGGGTCGAAATGTATTGATTGGACAAGTTTGCGCCATATCCAGGGGTCGTAGACCCCCTGTTCTATTCTACCCTATGGATTGACTAATGGGGATGGTGGTAGGTGAGGAGGAAGTTTGTTCGACAAGCTTCACCATTGTTCTATAAATAACAAAAGGTCATACGTTGTCAAGGATCCAAGCTTCTTCATCCTCTGAAGGTACTCATTTTCGGCAAGTATTCTTCTTCCCAAGCGAGATTAGTCTCAATTCACAATATCTGTTTGCTCCATAGTTTGGTGATAATGACGAATTGAAAGGATAGGGCTCGAAAGATGCTCCTACACCTTTGTACCCCTCTCTCTAAAGAACCCAGGTATCTTATCCCCTGATTCCATTATGCTTGTCCTAGATAATATTGACTTTGGCATCGGAGTGGCCTAAGGGGGCCCCCAACGGGGGTCGGGGGCCCCCCATTTTAAAACCCCTCCACCTCATTGTGTGTTATTGCTTTTGCTGGTCGGCCTCCAGCATTCTTGTCCACCGTCGAGACCTAATAGTTGAAGGGGGTCCATTGACGTTAATTCGGTAGATGACTCGGGACCAAGTACACTTGGGGGACTTTCCGGATGTAAGTGGTTAATGACGGACATCGACCACGAGAAGATAATTTTCTCTGAAATTCTTGGGGGGGGTTCTCTTCCCCGGTAAAGGGTTAGTCGACCTGGGTCTTACAGAATAAAAAAGAAAATAGAATTAGAAAATTTCCTAATTAATTTTAGATTGAGGTTCTTCCTAATCTCAAAGGGACTTATTTTAGGATGTTCCTACTCATTTAAAGGGCGTCCTAAGCCTCTTCACTCCCTTTTACAACCCTAATTGAATTGGAGAGAAAGAGAAGAAGGAGGAGAAGAGGAAGAAGAGAAACAAGGAGAGGATTAGCAAAGAAGATTTTTGGAAGGGTATTCTTCTCGGGTATGGATACTATAGTGTTTCAATAAGAATGAGAGAGGGAGAGAAGGAGAGAGGAAGAAGAGAAGGGGGATGAGAATGCGGAGAAAGGTTGAAAAACCATCACTGGTGTTCTTGAATAATAGGATAGGTAGAAATGAAAGGGGTATTGAGGAAGGAATCTGGCATCATCTTGTGCCGGAATTGGGGTGTGACAAATACTGATTTTGGCATCGGAGTGGCCACAGGGTAAACCCCTCCACCTCATTGTGTGTTATTGCTTTTGCAGATACGTGGCATCATCTTGTGCCCTGGGCGAAACCCAGCGACAACAACAGTCATCCATAATTCCATGCATTACATGAACACGTAGTACTATAGCCCCCTAAGAAACGTTGATCACTTGGTTGGCCCAGATATAATTTTTTTTAGTAGGACCCAGATATATAAATGTTACTGAAATAGTTGGTTTTTTTTGAATTATATGTGCATGATGAACACATGGAGCCTTCACCTATCACCAAGGATTTAGTTCTATTATTATTGGTTTCTGTTAATTCTAATACTGATTTAATCTTTATTTTATTATTATTTTGGAAAAATTACACAGATACCCCATCTACTATTGTGAAACTACACAGAACTATCATGTTTTTAGAAAAGCTACACAGAATACTCATCTAACAATGCTATCACACACTATCACCCACACTGTTACTTTGAACTTAACAGCAGATGGTCAATTTTTTTAAGACAAAAATACCCTTACTAAGTGTAAAATGACCTAAAAGGGTTTATTGTTTAGTCCTCCCAACAAAATCCTAGTTCCTCTTTATTCTCTTTGCCATTGCCGTTTTGTTCTCCACTCATCGATTTCTTGTCAAGGTTTAAAGTGTAAGATGTTGGAATTTTGTGCTGTACCGGCTCAGAACATCGATTATGTTATTCGCATGTTCACTAACACGGACCGACGAGACGCCTATTTGTGGACAACCATGATTAGAGGCTTCGTCGATGTTCAAATGCCAGATAAGGCAATCTAATTTTATTGTCTGATGAGATCAGAAGGAGTTCAACCCAATGAACTGCCAACGACATGAGAAATATAATGAAAATAGAATGGAAGAAGAACGAAAGAGAATAAGAACGAAGTGAATGAAGTAGAGAAAAGGGATCACACCTGTGATATGAGTGTAAATAGAAAGCAGCAAGCAAGAAGAATAAATCAATCGAACCAGCTTTTGGTCTCAAACGTGAGCAACCACAACCTTAGAAATTCTTTAGTTTTAGAAATCCTACTAGGAATAGGATATTGAAACCAGAGGACGAACTTGGGGAGAATCAGATTCGACTGTGTAAAAAATCAAATTTTCTGCAGCATTAAACAAAATATGCAAAGAAAATAAAAACTAATTTTAAGCAGACATAAACTTTTGCGTAGATCTTGAATTTTGGGGGAAAAAAAAAACTCAAGAAAACCTATCATAGAGAAACCAAAAGCTGGTTCGATTTAAATTTGAGAAGGAAATTGGAAAATTTTATGAAATTGACGAAGGAAGAGGAATACACTTGATGGGAAGAAATTCTTCAAAGGAACCCAAAGCACCATCTCTAGCACAGAATGTAAATTTTATGAAAATGTCTCAAGGTTTTGTGTTCGTTCTAACTCCAAAGATGGGTCTATTCTTCCAATTTCAATAATTGAAGGATTTGAAGTCCCAGAGGAGATCCAAGCTACATAAGAACTTGAGGGAAGTGGAGAGGTTCATTCTCCGCAGAGTAATAATGCGGTTAATTGGAATACCATTATATCAGCAAATAACCCAACTATATGAGCCTACCTGTTTGCCCTTACACATAGTGTTAGATTTATGTGAGTTTAATTAATTACTTAAACTAGTTCATTCAATGGGAGTCTGATTGACGTGGTCTAACCGGTTCGATTTGGTTCGTCACATGATATGAGATAGGTTTGGTAACCCTAATTCTATTGTGGAAAGGGTTTTAGGATTATATCTGTATTCTATAAATACAGGGTTAGAGTCACCACAATCATAATTAATCAGTTATCTTTGCACCTATTAGCAAGATACGTTAGGATATCATCTGGAGGCTATGGAATACTGTAGCTAAGGGATTTCGATCAAAACTTGGAACGACTTGGAATGTATCCTTTCAATCAAATCGGATCTAGATTTTCGATTAGCCATTTAGATCATTAATTATGAAACATGTCCTTTTGCTCCCTTTGGTTGGATGTTTGACTATTGGGCGATCATCTTGCTTGTTTGGTTTCTGTTTACTGCACGTATATTTAATAAAAAGTTGGTTTAATTGGCTATTATTGGTCTCAATTGATTTGGTTTCGGATTGGACCTATTTGATGGATCTGGTTTGGAATTATTTATAGTCCGATTTTGGTTTTTCATCTGATTCAAAACACACATTAATTATGGTCCAATAGGATTTGGTTTGGTTTTGATTCGGTCCAAACCGAATCGAATTGGTTCGGTTTCGATTTTCGATTTGGATCCAAATTTTGACACCCTGCCTTTGTCTTATTGTCTCCCGCCACTATTAGTTTCGGGTTTTCAGCCCTAAAACGTCCTCAGCATCAAATTGCCAGTCGCATAGCAAAACTACGAAGAACGAAAAAGAAAAGAAAACAATGGAGAGTTCTGCTATTAGCATGGACTCAATGGATTTGAAGGTGACTGAGCTTCTTAAGGAGGTCCAGCTTGACTACTCCACGACGCTGACTCGCTTTGTCGACGAAACGGTTTCCTCCATTAAAGAATCTATCGACAAAATCCCAGAGGATTTGAAGGTTTGTACAATCATAAAATTTCCTGACTCGAAAACCTAATTCTCGTTTTTATTTCATTATCTTCTTAAACCTTCTATTGCTACCTACCAAATTATGCAGGTTAGTGCAGATGCGGCTCCCGGTTTTATCAGAGACATCGGTGCAGATAAAGTTGAGTTCACTTTCAAAAAGCCGACATTTGTTGAAGTCGGCGGCAGCTATTCTATACGTTCTATGGCCAAGCCTAACGTGAATGTTGATCTATTCATTCGCATGCCTAAGGTGCCATTCTTGTTTTTTATTTTTCACTTATTTATGTTATTACATAATTGATTACTCCTTCTTTGTATTGAATAAGCCGGTGCCACTTATATTAGAAATAAATTAAGTTAGTTTGAAAATTTTCTTCACTGTGGCAGGAGTGTTTCCATGAGAAAGATTACCTGAATCACCGTTACCATGCCAAAAGATGCCTTTACCTCTGCACCATTAAGAATCAACTGAAATCGTCCTCACAATTCCGAAAGGTTGAATGGTCGACCTTCCAAAATGAGGCACGGAAACCTGTTTTGATTGTATACCCAGGTGAACTATTCTGTTTTGCTATTGGATTTTTTTTTATCGCTTTGAATTACTGTTATGTGTTTACTATTGTGTAGTCACATTGAATCAGATAGAGAACATCCTTGATGGTTTGATTTTAAGTCTCTATGCTGACTAATAATATAGTTTTTATCTTTCAAAAACTGATGACAACTGTTACAATCTGATAGCTGAGGAGCTCGTTGAACTTCCTGGGTTTTTCATTAAGATAACTCCAACAGTGACGCCCTTCTTTAATATTACAAAGCTAAATATGTCAAGGAACAATGTTCGTGCACCAAACCAAGGTAACAAACAGGCTCAGCTTCCTTACTTGCCAATGCAATTAAGTTCTGAGAGTTGAGGAGTGTGGTCTTCAGTTACGCCATTGACACTGTTGAAATTTCAGTTGAAGGGCAGAATGTTCCGCGAGCTACACCAAAGTACAATAACAGCATCTTGGAAGATATGTTTCTAGAGGATAATTCGGAATTTGTCAAGAGAACTTTTATTGGGTGGAAGGAATTAGGGGATGCTTTACTTTTGCTGAAAGTATGTTATTGGGTACCTTACCTTTTGTAACCAAATTCATTTGTTGTAACTGACAAGTGATGCAAATCCTTCGCCCACATTAGAGAAGTAAGTTCCTCTCCTATTGATGCAGATTTGGGCTCGTCAAAGAAGTAGCATATATGTCCATGATTGTTTGAATGGATTCTTGATCTCTTTCATTATGTCATACCTTGCGATGGAATCTGGGGGGAATCGTATTAACAGGTCGATGAAAGCAAGGCAGATTTTTCGTGTTACACTGGACTTCATAGGTATGTCTTCCATCATGTTGCCACAATATTGCTTGGTTAAGTTTGCCACTGCTTTCTTAACAGCCAAACACTATGGTAGGTAGTGCATGCATTTGTTTTTTCCTTTAATCATGTTTGTTGTTCTGGAAGTAAGAAAAGAGAGTTGGGTTGGTCCCACCATTATGTTGGGAATGATTTCCAGTCATTTGTTGACTGGAGATTAAGAGTCTCTTTTTTCCCTTTTCTTAGTCTGAACTTTTTCTTAGTTGGCAAAATATTTTCATCCAGAGTGAGGTTTATTGAGAAAAGATGGAGTAGAAATGCTATACTATGCTTGGGGCCCACATTGATGCTCTTGCCCTCGAAGATTGAATGGAACCTGACTACCTGAGATCTCAGACTGCTGTTATGATTTGTATAATTTAGTAAAATGTTGACTGAGATTAAATATTCATGGTGATATAATATAAATTGGAGGTTTTTTTTTTTTTTTTTTTTTTTTTGCCAAAGGTATATGCAGCAATTGGTCATATCCTTTTTTTAATCATTTTATCATTTAATGTTTTATTCTTTTGTGGGTATTTTCATGATCTTTAAGAAGAAATATGTATGTGTGTGTGTGTGGGAGGGGGGGTGGGGGGTGGGGGCTGTATTATCTTTGATTGAAATGTAATGTTTGATGTAGAAAGAGGAAACATGTATTACTTAATGAATTATTCACCCCTTAAGTGAAGTTTTACCAAAAAAAAAAGAAAAAAAGAAAAAAAGAAAAAAAACCTACTATTTGTGTGTGGCCTGAACCTTCGTGTTCTAGATATTAATGGGTAGTTCATATCACTAGGGATTAATCTCCCTTAAACCATTATAAATATCTGTTTTGTTTATGTAATGGATCTTCGGTGTGTGTTGGTGCTTATTCTATCATTTTTGTTAGCTCCAAATCTTGAGTTGAAGGGGGGGCTCTAGGGAGTTTCTAGAAATGAAAAAAGCAAAGCTATTGCAACATGCACCTATTACTGTGCTAAATGCCGAGATGCTTTAAAGCTGAGGTTCTTTTGAATGGCCTTAAATTATATGTGAAAGAGTTACACATTTACATTCATGGCTTTGAAGGAGGATGATTCTCTATTTTTTATTGATGTTATAAAATTTCCATGATCAGCAGGCTTGGTTCTTAAGGTACCTTTATTCGGAATTTTATTGTTTTTGGATGGTGAAACATTGGAGTGACTGATGATTTGTGTGAAGCAGTTTCTTCTCCCAATTAATTAAGTGTTTTCTTTCTTCCATGAGCCTTTTAGGCTGGGCTGAAGTAAAGTTGTTAGTGACTTTAGGCTTCTGTGCCTAATCCAAAAATGAGTTGGCTATTTAAACGTCCAATTATGCTCCAAATTTCATTGGTGGTCATTGTGTGACATTTGACCAAAAATCAAGGTTCGAGGTGCCGGTTTCGACCGGCCTCAAAACCAAGTTGTCTCGGGATTTGACCAGGTTTTGGTCAAAATAGATCATTTGTTTCACTCCGATAGTATCATAAATTGAAACCTGAGATTTTTCCCGGGACATCTTGAACCTTGGTTTCGAGGCCTAGAAGTTTTTTTTTTTCGAATTTTGTTTGTGTAGCCTATTTTAACCATTTTAAACCTATTACCTACATTAGTTTAAAAAAAAAAAAAATCTAAAATGATAATATGTGGTGTGAACCCAAGTTTGTTAGTGTATGTTGAGACCTGAGATTGTGTCTAGAGTTAAGTATGTACCATTTATTTGTGACCAACATCATTTAAGTAAATGTTTCTTTAATTTTGTATTTTATTTACTTAAAGATATTTTTCATAAAATAAGCAAATACCCCCAATTTAAATCCAATAAAAATAGTAGAAAATTTAAATTCCAAAAGGATAAAAGTCAACCATTCAGTTCAAGAACAAAAATTAGATTTTTGGGTGTGGGGTCGATTTTCAACTACCAAAGGCTAGGCTTTTCCCAAATCTAAAAATTCTGTAAATCTTATTATAGCTAAGCAACACTAAAAACCAAGAGTACACTAAAATAATCTTTTACTTTGATTCTCAAAAAATTATTTTCATCCAGGACGGTTTAAACAACATTCGCATATTCCAAACAATGTTTGACTGGAATATAACTCCTTTAATAGAAATCGGATTTAAGCAATCTTGGATTAGCAAAGCTAGCATAGTCAACTTTCTAATAAATCTGAGATTGTTTGAATCCGAGTTATAGTGAAGGAATTACACTTCGGTCAAACTTTGTTTGGAATACGTGAATGTTGTTTAAAGTCGTTTGGATTGAAATAATTTTTTGAGTATCAAAGCAAGTGATTATTTTGGTATACTCTTGGTTTTTAGTGATGTTTTACTATAATAAGATTTATGAAATTTTCAGATTTGGGAAAAAACCTAGTATTTGGAAGTTGAAAATCGCCCTACACCCAAAATTCTAGTTTTATTCTTGAACTGGAGAGTTCACTTTTTATCCTTTTGGAATTTAAATTTTATGCTATTTTTATTGGATTCAAATGGGGGGTTTTTTCTTACCAAAAAGAGAGGGGGGGGGGGTATTTGCTTATTTATGAATAATATAAACATTTACTTAAATGATATAATCATAAATAAGAACTGCTTAATAAGTTGTTCCTGTGTACTGTTTTTGGCTTTGGAGTCCAAACCTGGTTGATTTTAGGTTGAAATCTGTCGAAATAGATAGGTTTCGATCTAAACCTTGCATTTTATTTAAGGGGGTGAACCAAAACCAAGTCGAAACCTAGCCAACTTAGTCGAGTTAGACCAGGTTTCAATCGAAACCTAGTACTTTTTGGGTTTGACCCTTTAAGTCGTGCTGACCTAGCTAGAAACCAAGTTGTGCCGGTTGAGTCCAGTGGATCAATTGGCACCTTGAACTATGCCAAAAATGTCTTTTGAGATTGCTAGTATAACACTACATTCATAAGGCAACGGTGAGATCCCTACAATTTTTTATGTTAGTCACCCATTGGATTAGCATTCCTTGATGCTTTTCTGCTTGAATTTTCAAATGAGGTAAAAAAAAATACTGCTGTAATCCAACTATCTGTTATTTTATTTGTTTTGAATTTTAGGAGCAAGAAAGGGATTTGTTGGTCTACCTTCTGCTGTGGTTCAAAGTGAGGGTAGATTTGACCATAAGCATAATGATCATTGTCCTTGTTTTAGGATTCTGGGCTTTTCTACTCTTGAGTCTTTTTTGCTCACTTCACTTTCTTTGGTTCTTCAAAGCATATTTATGCTTGGTTTGCATGGATGACCACCCTGAACTTGTTCTGCTCCATTTTCCAAAAAATAATTTTACTTGACCTTTCCCTTTCACCCTTTGATTGCATATAGAATTGCAGTTGAAGCCTTGAGAAAAAATGTGGTTCTTCTTGAAATATTTGATTTTCTGAAATTGAAAGTGATTTGATTTCATGATCTTTTTTTTCTTCAATTTTCATCTCAACTGAAATTGGATAGGTTATTGTTTACTGTTTCTATGGTATTTGATTTTTTTTTTTTTTTTTTTTTTGTGTTTACTATGATGATATGATTAGCACTTTATACAATTATGTTGAGGGAGTAATGACTTGACTAAACTGACTGCATATTTCTTCACAGCCACTTCAAAGTTATGGGAGAAGGGCCTTCTGCTTAAGCCTCAAGACCGACCCAGTATGTCCAAGGAGGTTTGTTCCTTGTTTGTCTGATTGTATTTGCACAAGGGGTACAAGGGTTTAACATTGTTGCCTCTTCTTATTTTTGCACTCATATTTTGCTATTGGGTCTTGTTTTGATTGTTCATTAAGTTATTGTGGTTTGTTCATTGCCTATATGTGCAGCCAAGTATCTAGGAAATTTTCCTCCTATTATATTTTATTAATGTGGAGATTGGGTATTGCAGGAAAGAAGTCAATATCTCCAATTATTTCCAGTAGTATTATGTGATTCATCTGCTCATTTTAACATGACATACCGAGTGACAAGGAGTGGCTTCTTAGAGGTAGTTTTACGTTTCGGTTATATTATTATAAGGAGAATGCTGGTTTCATTGTTTATGTTCTGTTCTTTCTGTTTTCTTATGCTTTAGCACAATGTACTAATCTGATAAAATTCACATATTCAGCTTCGAGATGAGGCTGCTTTGACACTTAATTGCATGGATAAATGTAGAGACGGTGGATTTGAAGAGGTTTTCATGACCAAGGTTGACTTGCCTGCTAAGTATGATTATTGCATAAGGTGTGTTTTCTTACTTACTTCTGTGAATTTTCAATGATATGATACCATATTTTAGCATTAAATTGTATATTCCTTTTCTATATGAGCTTTTAGCTGGATTATGTAGTAGCGTGTGCTTGAGCAGTGATTTCTTTCAATCAGAACAAACCCTTGTTTTCTTGATAAGATGCTTGCTACCATTTTTCATTATGAAGTCAAGGCTGGTTATGGTTTATTGATCTTTAATTGGCATATAAGCTGAAATCTGAACTTTCATTCTCTTGTTGAGTTGGAAAATAGATATTCAATTGTTTTTCCATTTGTAGGGCCTGTGCTGTCAATTATATTTATTATTATTTTTTTTCATTTGTTGGGTCTGTGTTGTCAATTATATTTATTATGGAAGGCAGAAGATATTTCTAGGGCTATGAAGTTTTAATTGTTACAGGTCCAGTCCATGTTTCGGGCCCATAAGGTGTTTCAGCCCATCTAGCCCATTTCCCATTGGCTTGGCCATTAAGAAAAGGGGAAGGGAGCATACGAGATTGGCTTGTCTTGGAGAGGCTTTGGAGGAGAGGAGAGGAGAGGAGAGAGAGTGTTTGTGAGAAAGAGGAAGAAGACAACCAGAATATGGAGATGGAGAAAAGAGGAGAGGAAAGGAGAGGGTTTCTCTTTGGGGTTCGCTTGGGGCAAAGGAAAACTCAAGGAAGAATCTTAGACCTTCTTCTGGTTTTCTCCTTCGGTTTTCTCTTGGTGAGGAAGAGCACATGGAAGAAGGAGAAGGAAGACATGGGTCTCTTGAAGCTCAACATGGGTGCTCAAGAACAGGGTTTCTTGAAGGTTTTTTGCAATCTCCATCAAGGTATAAACCGTTGTGAGAGCTGGTTTCTCTACAAGGTTGGGGATCTTTCATGGTCTTTGGATGATGTGCTTGAGGTGAGATTGTAGGGTTTTGTTGAGGCTTTGCAAGAGGTAACTTGTATTTCCCATCATTGGTTGTGTCTTTCTATATTTCATGTTTCAGATGTGATTTCCTCACATTTTCATGCAAACTTGCAACCTCAAGTTCTAGGTAGAAAGAGGGTGAGCCTTTGTGTGACGGTAAGGGTCATATTGCAACCTGGTGGTCATAGGTTTGAAACATGGAAACAGCCTCTCTTCGCTGTAGGGGTAAGGCTGCATACATTTTGCTCCTCCCCAGACCCTGCAGTAGCGGGAGCGTCATGCACTGGTACGCCCTATTTAACCTCAAGTTCTAGGTAGAAACTTGAGAAGGGCACTTCTCTATTATTCTTTCTTGTAGGGCACTTCTCTATTATTCTTTCTTGTTTACCTGAGGAGGACACATTATTGTAAACCTCTTACGATTTAGTGAATATTTTTTGTATTGTACCCGTAGTTTTTTTTTTTTTTTGGTTTTTGGTTTGTGGCTGCTGTATTTATTGCTCCTTTGCTTTCATCATCTGTGCACACTACTGTGGTTGGTATATCTTTGATTCCAAACAGATGAGAAGGCCTCGCTTCTCAGCATAAATTTGGTTGATATTTGATCCAGTTAAGTACCAAATAAGATAACTTTTGGAGTGTTTTTCTGTTGTTGCACTTGCAGACTAGAAGCTTGATTGGGCTTAAGGCTGTAAATGCTGGGGATTTTTTAATGCATATTTATGGATTTGCACAATATGGGAGATTATTTTATTAACTCATTATAACTGGATGCTGGCTAATAAATAGGATGCAAGAATGTCATATCTTGTTGAAGTGATTTGAAAACATTAACCTGTCTTCTGAGGTATGGAAACACTTGGGGATTTAAGTGCACACTATGAATGTTTAATTTGTGTCACATTCAAAAAAGCAGCAAATTTATATTTAAGATGACAGTTTTGAGGCATAAGTTGGCCCAAGACAGAAAATGCTGGAGGATTTCCTCGTATGAACATAATCTGTCCATTGACAAGATGGTTTGGAAACATTGTTATTGGACATTGGCTGTTAAGTGCATGCGAATATATTGTATTTTGCTTGAAGTGATTCAAATACTCAAGTAATGGCGTTATCATCTTCTGATGCTCATAAGATTTAATTGATTAAAGCAAGTATAGTAGGTTGTGCATAGTCAAGCCCTGAAATGATATCTTCTAACACCATCTGAAGGTTGTGATTCAATCCTATCATCTTGGTTGGCCAGAATCTCAAATATTCAACTGAATGAGATAGGTTAAACTCAATGAAAGCCGTTCTCCTACATTGTCAAGCAATTCTTGAGCTGACCAGTATGGCGAACATGTCCTTTTTTTTGGGGGGGGGGGGGGGATTGAGCGAATTTTTTCTTTTTTTAATATGGAGTTAAATATTGACGAGCCAGAGTCTACAATCTGTTGCATCAGTCTCAACAATTGAGCCAGATTGTCGGTTGTTCCTTTCCTGAAGTATTTATGGTCAGAATGTCTACTTGGCAATCAATGCTATGTTCTTTCAACAGTAGCCTCTAGTGAGAAATAGGAAAAAGAGTTGCATACTTGCATATGTAAGCATGAAGCCGTGCAGACAAGTAGCATTTCCTTTTGGAAGAGATGGGAAAAAGTTCCTGGAATGTTGCCTATTTTTTGGACATTATGTGCTGAGGTAGCTTAATTTTGCGGAGAAATAGAAGAAAATAGACGGGTGGTGGTCAAGGAACCAATTCTATATTGCCACCTTTCTGCAACAGCTTTGATGGCAATTTTTGACCATTTGCATGTTAAGTTTTGGTTCGAATGCATATCATCACATAACAGAGTGAAACTTAGATGAAAGGTTGAAAAGGTCAATATTTTGGAAACACAGTTAAACTCAACTCAAGTCAACTGAGCCTTTTCCCAACTAAATGGGGTTCACTAATATGTCTTTGTTTAAGGCCATGTTAGTTGTCAACCCTTGGCCATTCATGTCTTTCTCATTGCTTCGTCTCAAGTCACTTTTGGTCTACCTCTTGGTCCTTCTACTTCTCTTATCTGAATCATGTCACTCCTACCTATGGATGCCCTCAATGGCTTCATTGCAAATCTTAAATACCACATCAAACAATGCTCCTTCAACTTAAATTCTATAAGGCCACTCCTAAATCATCTCAAATTTTGAAATGAGTCGGATTTCTGAAATTACAAGGGGAGTACTTGAACCCTGAAGAAAATATATCTGGACCATCTACACGACTCTAATCCTGACCATAGATTAGGCATAACTTATTTCTGAACATGGCTGGACAGAACAATCAATTACAACCACATGACTGGCTCATGGCTTCTAGTGCCCATGATACAATAACAAAATGAAGAATGCAAAGAAGGTATAAAAGCTCTAGAGATAAAGTGAATAACACTTCTTATAGCTTCACCTTCTTGGGCTGTTAGTTACCAAGGCGATTACGATGCAGTCCAAGGACCAGCTGTAAACCAGTCCAAGAACCAACATAAGGACCAACCGACATTGGTCAATGGAACCAGCCAAAAGCCAAGCCAAAACACTGTTCATGGTACTGTTTACATGAACAGTACCAACAGAATCTTTTTGCAATATTTTGTTTCTCTCTTTTGTTATTTATTTCCTAAAGTTAGTTTAGATTTTATTTCCTAAGTTGATTTACTTTATGAGTCAGTCTTAGTTGTTTCATTGTTTTAGAAAATTTTCTATTCTCTATAAAGGAAGTTTCTATTTAGTTTCCTAAAGTGTAGGTTAGTTAGTTTAGGAAGTCTCAATTACTTGGAGACTGAGATTTTCCTTAAATCTAGTTTCCTAGAAGTTTTGGAAACTTTCATATTTTCTAGTTTTAGGAATTTTTCCTATTATTTTGTTAGAAACTTCCTACTTTATAAAGGGAGTTTTAATTTCCTATTTTTCAGTTAATTGTCTTTGCAAATTGATGTAAATTTTCAAACTATAAGTAAAAGGAAGAAGGGCTGGCGGCAGGAGAGGGATAGTTGGCCAGAGTTTAATATTAAATTCTGGTTGGCTAAACTCCTATTTTGTTTATTCCCGTTTTTAGATAATAGTGGTTTTTCAAAAATTCATAATTTCTTCATCCATGGTTGGATCATCTTCAAATTTGGGTATGCTATCAAGCACATCCTAGAGTACTTCCCCTCCAAGTTTGAAGACCTTTCAAAGGCTGAATCTCAAGATAAGTGAGTTTTTTCATAATTTTCTAATTTTGGTTTGTTAAAATATCTTTCTGAGACCTACAGACAAGATTGGTTTCGATCCCACCTGTTGGATCAAGCTCATCTTCTGGGATATTGTTCCTCATAGCCTAAGGATCAAGAATCCCAATTTTTGAAGCATTCTTATAAACGGATTTGAAGTTTTGGAATTATTTGTTCAATTTCAATTACTCTAGTTTGTTAAATTTGGGTTTGGACTGAATAGAGATCCTGTAGCAAAGAGGGATCTATGAATTGGATTTGTTGAAACCCTCTTTGCCATCAGATTATCAATGACATGAACGGTTAACAGAGCTATATCATCTATCCCATAGTTGTCAAGGCATTGTCTAGGTGGCCTATTTGGTTCAAGGCATGTGAGCGCCTTGTTTGATGTAAGAAAGGTGACCGCCTAGGCATCGCCTTGTGACAACATGCTTTATGATCTATCAGTTTTTTGACACTTCACGAGTTTACGTTGATTTATTTTTATTACTTTGTTTTTTTGATGAATATGCTTATATTATATCCTATGCTTTGTTTAATATATGTTGGTTTTCTCCATATAATTATATCATATAGCATTAATATAACTTCTATGTTGCATATAAGCATTATTATATAAACTTAATGGTAAATTACAACTACCTCTCTTTACATTTGCCCGAATTACAAGTGCCTCTCAAATGTTCCCAAAAATTACAACTGTCCCATTTTTTTTTGTAACGGTGTTAAACTTAACCTGCAATAGACAAGTATACCCCTCAACCCAGTTACGTGAAGGTTTAATTGGCTGATACAGAGACACCCCTGATCCAGTAGCTCCCTTTCTATCGCTGATCTCGACGATCCTATCGTGAACACTACTGTCGCCACAAGGAACCTAGAGCCTGTGAGTGAGATCCCCTCGACGAGCCGATGTCCGCCTCCCCCATCTCACATGCGATAACGAAGGGATCATACCCTGTACCGGTAGAACTCCCTCACTCTGGCCAGACGCAACCTCCATCTCAGATCTCAGATCCGCCGTAACTCCTGGACTTGACACACCTGCCCGCATGATCGTTTGAGCCATCAAAGCAACCCAGCTACATGAGGCCTCAATCGGAGGTGGCAAAGACGCCCTCCAATTCTCACCCTGTTTCGACGGTGGCATCGACGTTCCAGGCAGAAAGCCCTTGAACCATAGAGAGCCCTCGAAAGAAGAGAACCAAAGCCATAATGACCACAACCCGCTTTACACAGGTGCCCATAGAGTGGGTCACTGGGGATACTATATGACCCACAGTTCACTAAACCGGTTTAACATGGGTTATTGTGTAGTCTCCGGTCTTCCTATCATAACCGGGTCTGACGAGACGGTCGAATGACGTAGCCACGCGTCAAGGTAACATCAAGGTAAATGTTTCTAGCTGTTTTACCTTGTCCAGTCTCACTGTCTGGTCTCACTTTTCTACCACCGGACAGTGTATCCGGACAGCTTATAATACTGCCAACTTTAACCTTGTCCGGTCGGATTGGTTAAGGATGTCTGATCACACGGGTTATGCCTCCTGCCATGCGACCGGACAACTCCAAATCGGAGTCCGAGAATAAGAAAGTTTCCTATTTTGTGTGGATTACTCTCCTAAACAGGAGTGTATCCACAATAGGACACTACCTCCCTATATAAGCTTGTTTCCCCACTCTTTCTCTCTCTCTGATCAACCAAAACCCTAGAATTGAGAAAAATCTGAGGGAGGAGTTGTGAAGGAGAAGAAGGCTGGGCAAAGAGGGATCGTTTCTCCAGCAAGAACTCTCCACTGGTTTCCATCAACGTCGTCAAGAAATCAACGGTAAGTTCCTAATCACCGTAGCAAGGTTGGGATGCACATGAGATGGGGATCATAGTCATTAACAATTGATACAACTGATGATTGATCCCAATATGTTGAGAGACCTTGTTGTTTAGATGGTTCATCAAGACCTTGGTATAGTTAACGTTGTATTAAACCAAGACCTAACACATCTTGACCATAAAATGGTGTAGGATGAACCCTAGAATGAGTCAAGGGATCGACTCTGGAGAGAGTCAGACCGAAGGAATAACTTGGACACCTTTTGGTTCATTCTGGAATGCTGTCCGGAAAGATGTTCGGTGGCACCACTATCAGACCGGACATGCCACCGGACAAACTCACAGAAGGTCTGAAACTTGTTCTGTCGGGCTTTACGAATTCCAAGTGTCACCGGACAAGTGACTAGACACTCTCGGGAAGTGTCTCAGAGTTATCCAGATTGATGTCCGGTGTGGCTATTGCCAGACCGGACATGCGATTGGACAATGTTCAGAATGACTTCTGCTAATCCGGACAATCAATCCGAAGAACACTAAACTGTCAGAATTGAACCTATATTCATCCTATTGTATATCTAGGATTCATAAGCAAGCCAAGCTAAAATTTCACATCTCGGAAAGAGTCAAACATTACTCGACAGGTGAGGGACAAGACCCCAAACTAATTGATTAATAACAAACTACCTTGTATGACTGATGTCTGTTTGTAATGTGCATATAACATGTCATCCAATATCTGTTATTACTGTTCAGGTTTATTATTTATTATTGTTATGAAGTGAATAAGGATAGGCATGTGTTTGTGTGTGGTTGGTGTGTTGAGTGAAGAGAGGTTAGAGCCTCAAACCATTCACCATACTGACATCGTCGTATCGCTGTTAACTTAGCGTGCTTAGTACGTTGCAGGGTATCAGGGGGGTGTTGGCGGTGTTAGTTGTAGCCTTACCGTTCGGCTTTAGCTTTATCTCTGTTTCACATTGAAAGGTGTTGGGGTAAGGCCTTGGATATAATTTGATGACATTTAGGCTTGGTTAGTGACATACTCAGTTTGCAAGCCCTTGCCAGTAGGGGCATACGTACTAGTACGGGGTAAGGTATCAGGGGGGTGTTAACGGTTTGGTTGCAGCCTGCCGTTGGGTTCTATCTCTATCTCTATCTTATAGTGAGTGTTGTGGGGCAACAACGGTTTTGGTTGAAGCTTAACCGTTGGATGTGCTCACACTCTCATGTATGGAGGTGTGGTTGTAGCCTATTCTTACCATAGCACATTGCAAACTTAACCAGACCAAATGGTTGAATGTTACTTCATGCATATTGCTTGCTGCATGTTTTGTTTCTCACTGAGTTATGTTGTCAGCTCACCCCACGATATCGTTTTCTTTTTAGTTTCTAATGATGCAGGTTATACTGTGGACGACTACTTCAATGCACCTTCGTTTGGGAGAGTAGCAGCTATGGATGTGCAGACGGTGGAGAACGAACATGACTTGTCATGCGAGTGTCTCTACTGCATCTACCTTTAGATGACATGTTGCTACGTTTGAGTTTATATTTTGTATTAAGATAATAATTACGTTGTGGTACTTGGGCATAACTGATTATTTATTATTTATTACTTAGACACTAATTTCATTTATTTAAGAAAGACTTCCGCTGTTACTTATTTATTCTGATTTATGGTTGATGCGTTGGTTTGAATGTTGGTACGGTTCTTTGTGATCCTGGCTTAAGCCGTGGTTTATTAGCCGTTCATTTACACTTCTGTTTGGGCCAGAATTGGGGTGTGACAGATACCCTCTGTAATATCATAAGAAACCTGCCAGAATTGAACCAACAGAATCATCAACTCTCAAGAACTTTAAAAACATTACTTTGCTTCACATGACATTGAAACTAGCTTAGCATAAACATTTTGTTTGATTTTTTGGAAACAACTAAAAGCTTTAGTTAGCTTAGAAGCTTTTGGCTGCCTTAAAAAGTTTTCAAGATACATTCTTTCTTCCCCATAATAAGTGAAAAAGCTTGCATTCATCCATCTGGTGAGCAACACAAAACACAATATGTGGAAAAGTGAAAAGCAAAGAGATCCTCAGGAAATCACATATCTGGTGAGGACCGTGGGGTAAAACTGATCTTAGCACATTAAGGCTCTTGATATTCTAAGCAGTTAAACAAAACTAACTTGTGCGGTTGGGGACTATGGTACCTTAGACAAGCTTAAAGGAACAAGGGGAAGACTGAAAATGACCTAGGGAGAAGTAATGAACAAGACATGCCTTGGCTTAAAAATAGATATGAATTTTCGAATAAGATTAGCGTAGTTGACCGTATTTAGTTGGGTATGGCATATGATCTGAGTTGAGGTTTTCTGTAATGATTAATATATACCAAAGATGTTGAGGAGGAAACATAGAGAGCCCTTGAACCGTAGAGAGCCCTGGTGCTCCATCGGAGATCACTTCCTTCAGCGGCACACGAGTCGGTCATTCAATGTTCTCCATCTTTAACTTCGATTGCATTGTTTCGCTCGAGATTGAAGGTAGGGTGGACGGCTCCAAGATGGGGAGGAAATCTCAGAAGAAAAAGGAGAAGAAAGGAAAAAAAAATGAAGTTGTAAGAGAAGAAATCGGAGAAAAAAGCATAGGGGAGGTACATGTAATGGGGTTAGTTTGGTCATTAGAAAATTATTGGCCATAAGCCGTCAGCATCTAACAGAATATACCTAATGGCGTTTATTTAGTTGTAATTTAATAGTCGTTGTAGGGGAGGTATTCATAATCGTTTGAGACGTTTGGGAGGAAGTTGAAATTCGGGCAAACCACAGGGGAGGTAGATGTATTTTTCCCTAAAATTAATGTTGCTATATTAATATAATGCATGCCGAGGGTTTCTAATTGATGCCTAGGCGGGCACTTTGTTGTAAGTGGCCCTCCAATACCTTGGGTCACCTTGACAACTATCATCTACCCACATGAAACCTCGTACAATGTATGCAACTAAGGATGACATTCTTTAACCAGTTTGGTCTTTTTTGGGTTTATCCTATTAGTCTACCAGTGGCCATATTTGGGTGGAGCAAATTGATTCCACAAGAAGTACTATAAATTTCTACTGAATGCTTCTGTTTCTTCTATCATGGAACATATAGGAAGGAATGGGTGCTTGTTTTTATTGGAGTTAAATAAAGGTTGAGTTTGAGACTATACAGCAGAATGGGTTTTGGTTGGGATCGGCTCACATCCATTCTGATCTAAACTATGGTGCTTTGATCTTTGCGTGCTTTATGTGAAGTTTTCTTCATCAGAGAAAAAAAGGACCAAGTGTGTGTGTTGCTACGGTGAAATGAAATATTTACCAATTACTAACTAGCATTTATTCCCAGTGACTATTATGAGATAAATTGGCCAGTTGGTAATTTACCTGGATTGGCTTTACGTACCTATTTAGGATGGAATTCTCTATATGGGTGAGTAATGTAATATGATTGCTAATATGCTGCAGTTATATCATGGAAGTTCTGCCGGAACTACAATTATATCTGTTTTTTTTCGGCTATGCCAGACAATGAACTCATTTGAGAGGTTGACATTCATTAAAATTATTATATTTGGTTTATACAAATTTTTGCATAATATGTGCTTATGTCCGGTGGAACTTTGCACTGTTGGAAATTTCATTCATAATAAATAGAAATTATTGTATTTTCAAGTAGCTTATTGAATCCAAGTCTTCTTCTTATTTTCCTTATTGCTGATTTCCAAATTTTTTTTTTCCTCTGCTTTTTGTTTTAAGGAGGGAGACCAGGTTGGTGAAGATATTTTTATCTAAATGAATCTGTGTTGAGATCACTTTGCAACGTTTTCCATTTGCATTATTGCTGTGTTGTCAACTATGTGGCTGAACTAACTGCATGTTTACAAGTGCTCGTTGACAAGTTACGGCAGTATATTTTTGTTAGATCCTATTAGGCATCTTTGACATATTTTTTAGGCAACATTTTCCATTTGCGTTATTGCTTACTGTCAATTTTGTGTCTGAGCTAACTGCTTGTTTATAAGTGCTCATTGACTAGTTATGGCTGTATATTTTTGTTGTTAGATCTTATTAGGCATCTTTGGCATATTTTTAGGTTGAATCTCAAAGGAAGAAGTGAGGTTTATGCATCTGGTTTTTGCTTGGATGATGAATGCTGGAGAATATACGAGGGCAAAGTACATTCTCTTCTAGAGCGAGGACTCAGTGATAGGGGAAAAGTTATTCGTGTTACCTGGAGAAGCACTCCACCTGACTGGACTATGGAGGAGGTATGAGATCCAAACTTTTAATCTTCAGTTTTATGGTATTATATTATGCACGTGTTCTTGATAATCAAGTCAATTCTAATATACATGTGATTGTAGGGTTTCTCAAAGTTCGATAGTGAGCCATTGTTTATTGGGATATTAGCTAGTCCTGCTGAGAAGAGTTTTAGAGTTCTTGATGTTGGCCCACATGCTGAGAACAAAGAGGAGGTATCCATTCTTCCTCCCTTCCCAGGCCTTTGGGCCCAAAGCATATTCTGATTTTTGAGATACATCTGCTGATGGTATCACCTTGTGATCTAGGTTCTCAAGTTCAGAAGGTTTTGGGGAGAGAAGGCAGAGCTTCGAAGATTTAAAGATGGGACTATTGCAGAAAGCACAGGTGATACATCCACCAATTCTTATGTTCATCACTGGTTTCGTTTCTGTACGTTTAGATAGGTGAAAACCTGCTGGGCTCTATTTTTCTGATTCGCAGTATGGGAGTGTGAGCAATGGGAAAGACACCTCATTATCAAAAGAATCACCGAGTTTGTTCTTACGCGGCATCTTGCATTGTCAAATGAGAATATGGTACATTTTGCAGATCAGCTTGATTTCAGTCTTCTTCAAGGTGTTCGAGGTACCAGCCACATTTTACCCATTTCTTGCATGTCAATTTTTTGCCACTGGTTGGCTTGCTTTTAACGAGACCAATAACTAAAAGGTGCAAATGGGTTCTGAACTCCAGACCCATCCCTTGACTGTGCAGCCTCAGTTATTAGGTTTTAAACTGAGTGATGGTTGCAATACCAATCATTGCCACCTGGTAATGGTTTTTGGGGTCATTTTTTTGCTTTCATCTAAGAAACATGAACCAAAAAAAGTGATTATTTTCAGATCCAATTTCATGTTCTGGAAATCTGCTTGCGGCATATGAAGTTCTGGCAAAGCGTTTGCGTGCTCTGGATGACATTCCTTTGAGAGTATCCAGTGTACAGGCTTTAAACTCAGGTTATTTCTCCTAGCTAGCAGAGCCATGTAAACATTGGTTGAAAATAATTGGCTTTTTATGCAATTCTTGTTTCATTTATTGTTTATTGGATTTCATCCTTGTACATCCTTTTTTATATTTTATTTAGCCCATACCATTTTATTGTCCATGATTTGTGATTGTTTTATGCTTGATTCATGTTTGTTAAGTTTTCGTTGCATTTAAGGTAGAGCATGATTAGGATTGTGAAGGTTGGATAAATGTTCTCCCCTAATATGCTGAAAGTGCCTTGAATGTTATTCTGAACTCTGCTATGTTTTCCCAAAGTAGGTATTTAAACCTGGCCTTTAACACTTTTTTGGATTAGAACTCATTGCCTTGAGTTTTTGGCAGAATTTTCTGGTGGCGGTGGAGAATGAATGTTAATCTGTGCCAAGTGTGGTATGTAAAATAGAGGCCTGGGATAAGTGTCATGTCTTTTTGTCCACACTTTCCATTGGCATAAAGTGTTTAAAATATGTGTAGCCCATAAGGTAAAAGTCGGGTTATGGCACTGCTTTGGCAAGCAACAGGTTAACCTGGTTTAAGTGTCATATTGTGATTAGGCGTTGGAAGATGCTCCATCATTGGATACCAGCTGATTGTGGTCCTTTTCTTTTGATATCTAAAAATAATTGTGGTGGCAAAGGGGTTTAAGACATCTCAAATTAACAATCCCTCTTTGCTACAGGATTTCTATTTAGTCCAAACACAAAATCTGCAGTAAAAAGTAACAAAAAAATCACTTATCTTGAAATCTAACCATCAGAATTAGATGAAACTTGGTATGGATGACCTTTGTAATAATTGTGAACACCCTTAAAAATCTGAGAATGATCCGAAATGAATTGAAGGAGCTATGAACTTTGTAACCTTGCTGTACCTGGTTCCACCAGAGCTTGGGCAGGTTTGAAAGATGTCGGCTGCTGATTTGATTTTACTTCCTCTAATTGATGTTGAGTGTTTCACATATAACATGCAACAAAGAACAAAGTAGAAGTATTGAATGCAAAGGAATAAAGGAAATAGAGTTTGGTTGAGTCTCACAACCTTGGAGATGCAACCAGAAAAATAGGAGTTTCACTCTCTTTTTTCTGGAAAATTCTCTCTACCAGCTGCTGCCAGCCCCTCTTCTTCTTATTAATAGCTTTGAAAAGTTACAACTAGAATGGAAAGTTCAAACTGAAATTAAGGAAAGCTAAACCTCCTTTATAAATTAGGAAGCTTCTTAAGACATAGAAATAGGAAACCTAAATTTAGACAAGTCTTAGTCTCCAAGCAACTAAGACTCCTAAACTAACTAGACTACTTTTGAGGAAATTAAACAATAGGAATAGAGACACTAACAATATGGAAACTAATAAAATTTCCTAACTAAAAATAGCTGGCGGTAACTATGGCTGGAGGTAGGAGAGATCTCTCACTTCGACTTCTGGGAGAGGCTGGAAATTGGTCTAGGCTGGGCTGGTTTCCTTTGATTGGGCCAGGCCCAAGTTGATTGCTGCGGCCCCTTTTTCTGGAGCCATTCTTGACCTGCATCAAATTGTATACAGTGTCATGCTAAACTAAGTCCATATGGCATTACAACTAATGCATGCTCCTTGTTTTCTCTCTCTTCATCTTTTCAGTATTAAAAACCCATTTTGTGTTTCAAACTCCTCTTTTTGACTTCTTTTTCGGTAAATTTATGTGGGTTCAGCTTTTTCCTGTTTCATACTAATATGGTGGCTGGCACTTGGATCTATCTGTCTCCATCTCCTTGTGCTTACAAAAATCCTGCCATTTTTAGATAATTAGAGCGTCTTCACCTATCGGGATCTCTAGGAAGTGTGAAGGCTTTTTTCTGAAAGCGATCTTACGTCTGATGTCGGAGAAATATAGGGCAGATTGGTCCCACTACTCCCTTGCCTTTTATTTCAGCTTGTAATTTGCCTGTAAAACTTATTTTCTTCTAATTACTTTAGGTGGACATGAAACTGTATTGTGGCGGCTCTGATACAGTTGCATTAGACATTAATCCCGTATGGAGGCTTATGTGCAAGCTTATAATGCTCACAAGGTGCTAGTGTCAGTCCAATGGGCTGAAATTAACTTTTGGGTAGCGATATGATATGTTCGGCCTTTTATTTTCTTGGGTTTCTTTGTAATGAACCTAATTTATAAGCCCATAAAGTGGTTGTAAAGTTAGTAATTTAGTACATGAAATTAGAGCCTTATGTAGAATGTTTGAGTTAGATTAGGATACCTAATAGCTTTTAAGAGTTATAATTTGAGTTTATTTACCCTTTTTAGGTTGGTTTTGAGAAAAGAGCTCTTATTGATTTCATTCTACCACGTCAGTTTGTTGATGAAAGAGGACCATACATTCCTGACTTTATATGTGTGCAACATATTTGCTCCCTCGGGCTGGATGAGAAGATTGGGGTGCTGATCATATCACGAGGATACTTAAACACTTTAAATTCGAGGACAAGTTTTTTTAAGTTATTACATGAAATTATAGCCTTAAGTGTTTCAGTTAGATTATACTTAATAGCTTTTAAGAATTATTTATTCTCAAGTGTATGAGAGCGATTAGGAGTTCTTTTATGGGTCAATTTAGGAATTTTAGAAGGTCTTTATATATGTAATGCAGTAATGCACCCCCCATCAATTAAGCATGTCTTGAGTAAAGAATATGGGTGTTTTCGAAGAGTTTTGAAGCTGTTGAGCTTGGCATATGGGATTGGTATCCTAGATTTGATTTGTTTTCTTTTCTTTTTCTTCTCCATTGATTACACAGTGTGATCTTTCCTCTCTCTTCATCTCTTCTGTTGTTATTCTAATTCTTCTACTTGCTTTCTTGAATATCCATTGATTCTTCAGTTTTCTAGCTTTCCTAGCTCCATTATGAGTGACTTGTCACACTAAATCTATCCATCAGATTTAGATAATCTTTTGCAGACACGTTATGTTGACTGATTAGAGCAACCTACCAGCATTTTATGTATATCAAATTTCTTTTCGTTGATTTATTCAATTTTCTCTTAATCTGGGTTGTCCTATTTCCCTGTGATCCTGTCGAAAGTTAATCACCTACTAGAATTCTCGTGGTTCGGGATTAGCACTGGATTAGGCTCCCATTATCTACTTCAATGAAAATTTCAGTTTGCAAATATAGCTTGATTAAAATTTGTGATTCACAGGATCCCTGTGTTTTATGTGCTGACATTCCACATCCAAATCACTAGGAATCTTTCCTTCTTGCAATTATTTACTGAACTTGTGTTTTCGGGTTTGGTTAGACTTGTTAATACTCTTAATGCATGTGCACTTCTTTTGTAATTTTTTGTCCTGATGTTTAACAAATTTCTATATGCTTATTAATTCAAACAGCCTTCAGGTTCACATCTGTCTTCCCTCCAGAACCGCATCCCTTGGCAAATGAAAGGGTTGTTTCCAAAAAGTTACCCAAGCTCACTTCAACTTGTATTCAACCACTGGAAGTAATGATTCAGGCAAGAAATATGGTGACCTTATATGATTTTCATGTGTAGTACTCTACTATTATTAGGTCTGAATGCTGCCTTTCTTTTTTGGTTTAGTTGGAGGGTTCAGGGAATTGGCCAATGGCTGACGTAGCAATTGAGAAGACTAAATCTGCTTTCCTTCTGAAAATTGGAGAAAGGTGGGGGTAGCCAGCCATTCTTCATATCACAGAAACTACTTTGCTGAAATTGTGCATCCAACTACACTAAAGTTCTTGACTTGTCATTCTGATGATATTTCTTCCGACAGTCTCCAGAGCAAATGGGATATGACTTGTATTGCTACTGAAGATGAGGTGGATGTCCTTATGTCTGGATATGCATTTCGTCTTAGAATCTTGCACGAAAGAGGCCTGAGTTTGTCGAACAATCAAGGTGAGGAATTTTAGGGTCCTATTCAATATCTATATGCGATGGCATGTTAATGGTTTATAGGGCCATTGCCCAACATATCAGTTAATCTTATCATATTTAGCCTCAACCTTTGAACACATTACTAATTGCTCCCATAATGTTTTCCAGTTGGAAATGATAAAATGAAGCGTATCTCTTCTATAGACAAGGAACTTTTTATACACAGTCAACATTCTAGCATGATTAATGGTTTACAAGGTCGTTACCCTATATATGGGCCAGTTGTGCGGTAAGGATCTGAGTTTTTGTCCTGCAATGTTTGGTATGCTGAGCCTTTTACTTATGTTAGTTGGTTCTCTGTGAAGGCTTGCAAAACGATGGGTTGGTTCACATCTATTTTCTGCGTTCCTAGCAGAAGAGGCAATTGAATTATTGGTTGCTTACCTCTTTTTGAAGCCTTTGCCATTTATTGCTCCTTCTTCACGGTTAACTGGATTTTTAAGGTTATGTTCTTCGTACCTATCTCTTTTTTCTCTTTTCATTTGACCACTTATGGATTTGAATTTCTCATTCCTATCACTTATGCAATTTATGATAGTAAGTCATTGCATTGTTTTTACCTGTGAGCGTGAGGAAATTAAAGCTGACTGTGCTTCTTTGTTCATTTGTAGTTTCCTGGGTTTTATTTCAATTCGAACATGCATCTATTGCTTTAGGGCTGCAGGGGGTTTTTTTTTTTTTGGGGGGGCAAAAATGTTCAGTCATTTATTGCAACTTTGTTGGTGCTGGACTGAGCAACATATTGTGAAATTGAGAACATTTTTTATACGGTCACTGCCTCACTGGTCGGCTACCATTCCTGTGGGTAATGTGTCCACACTTCAAATAACACAACTAAAGTCAAGAACAGACATCAGTTCATCACACTGCCAGTCCAATAAGAGGCAAAACTCAGAAATCGGAATGATCAATATCTTCAGGAACACAACTCTAGGGTAAATGTGAGCCAAATGCAATCAAACTACGAGATGTTGGAGGTGGGTTTTGAAAAATTTGTTTATACTTGGTGCCTGGCCCAGCCAGCTCATAGAAGACACTTGCTAATTAGATGGTATACCATATTGGAGACACCCATCCTTTATGTGCCAAGAATTTAATACCATTCTCTTTCTACGTCATCACACTGAAAGCAGATAGGTTTGATGGTCGGGAACCCCCCCCCCAAAAAAAAAGTCTAGTGAGTGTGATGGGACAAGTGCATCAGTCCTTGTGCTCTCTGGACCAGTGCTCCCACAAGTCGACCTTGGTGTGACAACTCTCAGTGCCTGCATTGTCATATCACCTTGTTACAGAGGGAAGGGAAATAAATATATTATAATAAGAAGTAAAATAGAAAAAGGAAATGTAGAGGAGTCTCTCCATAACAGAAACATGACACTACTCCATACTCTTCCATGGATACAAAAAAGTGCAACACCTCAAGATGATCTTCCCCATTTCTTGGTCTCTCCTTCCACCTAACAACCCCCCCCTCTCTCCCCCTCCTTTTTTTATGATGATGCCTTGGCCCCTGGCAAAAACCTGTTCCTTCGCAAGATAAATCAGATGCAGTTTTTGTATGAGTGCAAGGAGATTAAATCATTCAATTAGACTCACTCCTATTGATATGGACCTTGGTGTGACAACTCTCAGTGTCTGCATTGTCATATCACCTTTTTACAGAGGGAAGAGAAATAAAAATATTGTAATAAGATAAAATAGAAAAATGAAATGTAGAGGGGTCGCTCCATAACAGAAACATGACACTACTCCCTACTCTTCCGTGGATACAAAAAAGTGAAACACCTCAAGACCATCTTCCCCATTTCTTGGTCTCTCCTTCCTTCCTAACAACCCCCCTCCCCCTCCTTTTTTTTATGATGATGCCTTGGCCCCTGGCAGAAACCTGTTCCTTTGCAAGATAAATCAGATTTAATTTTTGTATGAGTGCAAGGAGATTAAATCACTCTATTAGACTCACTCCTATTGATATGGCCTTATTGTGATCCATGACAAAAAATTGATATGGTCTTATTGTAGATCCAAGACAGGAAAAAAAAAAAAAAAGAACTTGGTTGATCTCTACGCATAGACCATCAAAATATATGAACTATTTGTCTAGTGGGTCAACCTACCATTGAACTCAAAAAATCAACCCAGGGGTGGAAGTAGGGTTTTCACGCACTAAAAAATAATCAGTAATTTAACCTGATTGATCTTGTTAAATAACGATGGATAGCACACAACATACCATTTGAAGGTCCAACCCAAAATCTTAAGGCATTAGGTGGAGATAGCCTTCTACCAAAAAAAAAAAAAAAAAAAAAAAAAGGTGGAGATAGCCCAATGGTATATTAAGACACATTCAAGGGCCCAAATAACTGATGTGGGATTATACCTCTATAACTCCCAACATTTCAACACCCCTCCTTATGTGTAGCTTCGGCATTCCTGACTATACTTGGACATACGTCTAAGGAAGGACAACAAATGGATCTGGCTTTGATATCCTGTTAAATAAAGTGAGATAGCCTATGAAATATCACTTGGGGGTCCAACCCAAAACCCTAAGGCATTAGGTTGAGATGACCCAATGGTGTCGCCTAGGCGTTCAGGCGCCTTGATCTCCTTGGGCATCGACCCTCCAATGCCTTGGGTTGCCTTGTCACAGTGATAATCTTGCAATGGTATATACACATCCAAGGTCCTAAATAACCGAGGTGGAATTAAAGTTCCCAACATCTCAACAATCTTTATGCATATGCCTGCTGTTCTATGAGCTAACTAAATGGCAGCTACTTCAAAGAATAATGTAACATAATTGAGCATGTATCTGCTCAGGTTGATTCATCCATGAGATCTATGGCTGCAATAGCAGCAACCAAAAATGCCTTGGAGAAAAATCCAGCAATTGAGAAGAACCATCAGTATTATAATATGCACTTCAAGAACTTTATTTACTATTATTATTTTTATTTTTTGGTTTTCTAGGTGTGGGTGGTGGAGGATTTATGGCTAGAAGCCTATGGCCAATGCCATTGGAAAAGGATGAGGGTAGCTGCAACTATCGGCCCATAGAGGAGGCAGATTAATTTCTTAATCGAATTTATTTAATAACCATAAAATTTGATTGATAAGAAAGAGACATAATACGAGATGTACAAGGCAAATAGGGTAAAACAACAAGAGCAACAACATGGGGTAAACAGGCCAGGTGATGCAGGCTGCAGCTGCAGAAAAGAAAATAAGGGTTATTGTGCCCTGTCTCAATAGCTAATTAACATTTTTAATTTCAGTCAAGTGGTGGGTTTATTTCCAGTTCTTGTTCTGTTGAATTTTCCTGATGAGCCTGTGCTCAAGTCCTAAAATCATTAGGCATTTGATTGGAGTTTAGTTTTCAGTTCATTTTCTGTTTGAAGAGTCCTAGAATGCTTAGGACAGCTTCCTATAGCTTGTGTCAGGTCTGGTTTGAGTTCTCAGTTGTTGAATTCGTAGTTAAAATTTGAGTTAGTTTGAGTCCTACGACTGTCTCTCTGTCTCTATAAATAGTTGTAAGGGCTATAGCCCACCCCCACATTTTATGCTTTAGTTTGAGTCCTACGACTGTCTCTATAAATAGTTGTAAGGGGCCTACCCCCACATTTTATGCTTAATAAGATTTCAGCTTTCTGGTGAATTTTGCTGTGTGGATTTGCGGTGGGCTTGAGAGGATTCTCAGGTGGCCTTTGGTGAACTCCAAAGTTTCCTTAGCAAGTGGATTCCTGTTTCCCTACTCATCCTTTTCTCTGTTCATTTTTTTTTTTTAAATCAGGTCAATTCTCTACTATTTTCTAAAAAAGCAGAACCACTGTTTCGAACAACTATCTGAAAACTTCAATTGCTCATATCTTATCCTATAGAGATCTGAAATTTACTTGTTTAGTCCTATTTATTCTCGGTTATATAACAGCACTTTGAATCCCAGGTACAGCGACTTTATGTCGCTGCTCTGCTTTTGTAGTGCCACTAGGACAGTCTCTGCGCACCACTAATTTGATCTCAGATTTCTGAGATTTACCAGCAGACAGGCAACAGCCCTAACTTAGAGGACCTCTCAACTGAGTTTCAGGTCAATCAGAGGAGTCCCCTTCGAGCTATTAAGCTTCTTTTTTTTATATCTTAATTTGAACTTTTGCGGTTATCATAGTTGTCAAGGCGACCTAAGACATTGGAGAGTTGCATGGGCGCGTACCCAAGGTGTACCCAAGGCGTAGTAAGTATACATCTTTGTAAGAGGATTTATACAAAAGGGAGGGGGTTAGAGGTTTAGATCACCAATTTTTATTGTTTATAATACATATGCACGATTCTATGTATTATGGTGCATATATGTACTTTATACATCAAATAAAAATGCTACAAATGGCATCAATTAGAAAATGTAAATAAATAAAACAAGACGTGATACACATAGCTGACAAGGTGATCCAAGGCATTAGAGGCCATCCTAAGGCGCCTAGGCGATCAAAGCATTCCTAGTGTATTTTTTTTTTATTTCTAAAATAACAATGCTATTTTTATGTTTTATGCAGCATGCCACATAAAGAATCAACATTTAAGGCATAACCTAATTAATATGAGAAAACCAACAAATAATGAATTAAGTATAGGATGATGTTCCTCTAAAGCCTTGGGTCGCCTTGACAACCATGGATGATGTTCCATGCTTAGTTATTCCTGTGAAGATGCTTCATAATCTAGATGAATAAAATTATTCTGACACAATCCATGTTACACAATAAACTACAGAGTAAAGAGTATAGAGAGAAGGGGAAAAAAAAAGAAGGGAAGAAGGGGTAGTCAACAAAAAGGAGAGAAGGGGAAATAAAATCAGAGGTCCAGAGGACCAGAACCGAGAAGAAAGAAAAAGGGCAAGAAGAGAAAGGGAGGAGGAAGAAGAAGAAGAAGAGAAGCAGGAGCACGATCCAGGAAAAAAAAGAGACCGTAGAGAAAGGCAGGAAGAAGAAAAAGAAGGAGGAGAAAAACGACAAAAAGAAGAGAAGGGGAAGAAGATATAAAAGGGGAAGATTGGAAAAAAAAATTAGAGGATCAAAGTTCCAGAACCGAGAAGAAAGAAGGGGAAGAAGAGAAAGGGAGGAGGAAGAAGGAGAAGGAGAAGAAAAAGAAGAAGAAGAGAAGCAGGAGCACGACCTAGAAAAAAAAAAGAGCGTAGAGGAAGGGAGAAAGAAGAAGAAGAAGAAGGTGGAGAAGAACAACAAAAAGAAGAGAAGGGGAAGAAAACTTTGCAGATTTGCAGTAACAGTGGCAGAGAGGAGGAAGAAGAAGGCCCTCCCCCCCCAAAAAAGAAGTAGTAACCATAGACCGTAGTAGAGAAGGGGAGGAGGAGGAAGAGGAGGAAGAAGAAGAAGATGGAGGAGAAGAACGAAAAAAAAAAAAAAAAAAACAGAGGTATCGTGTTGTAGAGAAAAAGAATTGGATATATATATATATATATATATATATATATATATATATATATATATATATATATATATATATATATATATATATTTGGCGTTGCAGTTGCACTGTCGCAGAGAATAAGAGGAAGAAGGAAGAGGAGGAGGAGGAGCAGGAGAAACAGAAGAAGTAGAAGAAGAGATGATGGAAAAAAAAAAAAAGCATTGCAGATTCTAAGTTCTAACAGTAGCAGAGTGGAGGAAGAAAAAGACCCAAAAAGAAAATCAGAGGTAACCATAGACCTCAGCAGAGAGGAGGAAGAAGAAGAATAACTTAAAAAATAAACATACGTACCTGAACCTGAAGGGGAGGCCGACAGCCAAAACAGAGGAAGAGGAACCTTCAAGGACAGCCTTAATCGCAACGACTCTCTGTCTCTGGTTTCTAATTTTTTTCAAATGAATCCATTGCTCTTTGCGTCTTTGCCTTATAAATTTGATCATTCCATGTATCATGTACAACATATTATTGTACACCAACCCAATTGAAATGTTAGTTTTAGAATCAAATAGTTAAAAAAATACAAATAATAAATATATTACAAAAAAAATTTCACACACCTCCCTTGAGGTTTACCCTTAATTCAACCACCCCCATTTTCAGAAATGTGGTGCCGATGGTTCTTGACGGAGGTGCTAACAAGTAATGGTACTCAGCAGTTGCTTTCTTTTAAAGGTACGATTTTGGACTCCGGCGTGCTTTAGAATTGGTAGCCGAATCAGAATCCTTGCTACTTCATTGGAGTTACTTGTGAGGACTCGAGAGTTTAGCTTTGGATTTGAGTTCTCTTCCCTTGAACCATGTGTGCAGCTTATGTGGAGATATTGGCTTCAGAAACTCGCTGCTTCGTTAAAGGATATTTCGTTGCATGAAATGCGGTTTTCGAGTTCATGAGATGCAGGTATATATTGCAGCAAAATGTATTCGGAAATAGAGATGGCGAGGTGGGGTGCGAGTGGTGTTTGCAGGAGGAGGAGAAGAATACGAAGAAACAACAGCAGATTAAGGAAAGTACGCGGAGGGAGAGAGCATTCGAGTTCCTCCTTGAGATCACTTAGTCGTTGCCGAGCTCAAGTACGTCTCTATTGGGGAAACAAAATCTTTGGGGAATGGGGATATTCTGGTATCTAATTTCCGGAATTTGGAATAACTCGATCTCTCGTCCAACTATTCCTCAGTGGAAGTTTCGCCTTTTGGCGATTGCTTAGCTTTGAAGCATCTCAATTGACCGGGAATAAATTTTCCGGCGACATTAGCATACCACTCTCGGACTGGTTTTTAGTACAAGAATAAAAGACTCTTTTTGTCTTTTCCGTTAGGGAACTTAATGCCGTGGGGTGCAGTTGACATTATGGCCAATAATGGGGTATGGTTGAATTATGGGTAAACAGAAACCTTAAGGGAGGTACGTGAAAATTTTCATTTAATTTATGATTTATCTACACATTTACAAAAAGGCGACCACCCAGGCCTTTAGGGAGTTCAAGGCTCCCAAGGCGATGCCTAGACGGTGCCTAGAAGACCAAGGCAGTCACCCTTTGAACTTACCATAAGGCACCTCACCGCCTGGCCCCCAATATCACGCCCGGATGCCTAGGCAACTCCTTGACAACTATGGTGATACAATAAGGAGACCAACCACCTAGGGCTTGAAAAACCACCTGGACGCCTAGCCAACATTCGCCTTGACAACTAGGCTGGTTATATCTAATTCTCCATATTCTGTTTTATTGTTTTCTGGAAGGTCTTATAATCATTTTCCCATGCTGTATCTATCATTTATTTGCGTAAAAACTTTGACCTTCTTGGATTCGTATTATCTCTTTCTTGGATTCGTATTATATTTTGGAGATGTGAGAAACTAGAAAGATCTGACTACGATTACTCTCCTAGCCCTCTTTAATGACCAAAATACCGTTAACGGTTTTAGTAATCCAAGTATAGATTCCATATTTTCAGAATTTGAGAACTGCCTCCAAAGTTACAGATGATATGAGATTTCAAGATGCCCAAAAGCTAATAACTGAAATTCTAACACTGCTGCGTGACATAAGATTCCCAAGAGTTAATACCCTGCTATTAACTCTGTACCCCAAAGCAATTAAATTTAATTGGGTAAAGAGTTACTTTATTTCTCCATTATGACTTAAATTCACTGACCATGAACAATCATTGAATCTGTGAAGGACCCAGCCTTGCTTGGAGGGCGGCCTTAGTTGTGAGTAGGATGGTCCAATTCTAGCACGATTATAGGATTTCTAATATACTTCGTTGTTCTTGGATGTTTAGAATTATGGTGTGCTTCTTAGAGTAGTTTTTTTTGTAGATGATCAATAAGTGACAAGAGAACTTGTGAATAGCTTCCAAAATAGGCTGTTTGCACCTATCATTATTGGGTTCATTGAAGACTATATATCCTTCTTTCTTCAACAATATGAACCTCAAATGTGTGCAATTCCTCCTCCTCCCCAGCATTCAATTGATATAATTCCTGTATTTGACCAACCAAATTAATTACTGAAAACAATAGCTTCTATTACATAGGAACTGGTAGTATGGCCATAAATGAGGATTTATCCTGGATTGAGTAGCCAGTTTCCTTTTCCATTTTTATGTATTCAAAGAAACATTATGTGGGGAAAATTCTTCCCCTACTTGCAGGCCTTCAGTGAGCTTGGGGAATCAATCCATTCCACCAATCCTCGTTTGTCTCCTATATTACTTGTTTAGTTTCCTTTTTGTTTTGTGCTTCCTGGGTAGCCCAAATAGTTATTAACTATCGTTGGGAGCATAGTTGTCAAGGCGAACAAAAGCATTGGAGGCCTGACTAGGCGCCTAGGCGACCAAGTCCCTCTCCTAGGGGACTGATTTTCCAAGGAATCACAAGGGCACTTGGATGCCTGGGGGACGCCTTGACAACTATGATTGGTAGGTTCCTGCATCTTTTGGACAATTTACTATTTTCTGTCAAAAAATAGCAACTATCTGTTGCTTAGATATGGCCTCACTTCCACACTGGCTGTGTGTGATGCTAACCTGTTTTCCACAGTTTTCTGCATGGTCCATGTTTTAGGAATTGGTTGGAAGAGCATGTTTTTCTGATCCACTTATCACAAGTTTGACTCATTTGCATACCAATGACTCTTCAAGTATTTAAAAAATGTTCCTTTATTTTTGAGGGAAAAAATGGGTTAGACAAAAGCATACCTTTTAGTTATGTTTTCATCAATAATAGCTTCTACTGTACCTTATAGTGTATGATATTTGTAACTGATTTACCTCTTACTTGATTAGGCTGCTTCAAATCTCACAGATATCAATTTGATTGACAGGTTCTTGCGGTTGCTATCAGACTATGACTGGACCTTTTCTCCTTTGGTTGTGGACATAAACTGTGATTTATCATTGAAAGATGAAAAAGAGATCAATGTATGCATAAATTTACATGTTTACTCATAACATTTTATGAGTTTCTGCTTTCTTAAATAACAAGTGGTGATGATGGTTTAATTCAATGATAATAACCACTCATTGCATATTTAATGCACAGGAAAACTTCATGTTAAGCAGAAAATCTTATGAAAAAAATTCTAAAAATGTGGAGCCTGCACTATTTTTGGCTACAGCATATGACAAGGCATCTGAAGCTTGGACCAAATGCTCACCCAACACATCTGTAAGTAGGATCCCATCTTGAATTTTTTATGCGGAACAAAAAGTAGCCCCCAGTTTGTCTGTGAATGGAGTGGGTTCCCCTCTCTACCTCTTTCCTTTAGTTGGAGTATTTGGACTGTAGGGGCCACATGAGTTATCTTTAGGCCTGAAATTTTTACTTGACAGGATCCAATATGTTGTGTATGTTTTTATTTATTTATTTTGTAAGAAGAAAAAAGACAATTACAACATGAAAACTGCATTCTTCTGTCAAGGATGAAGGAACAGACCAACAAAAGTCCAAATCAAAAGATGGACCAAGCAAATGAAGCATTCCTATGGGCCACAGATAAAACACACATCTTTGAGCAAACAAAACTCAAGAGGAAAAAATTTTCAACAGAGAATGAAAATCAGAATTAAATGTTTAACATTTCTTTGACCTTCAAGATGCATCCATTCCCATTTTTAGACATGATCTTTTGGATCAAGTTTATATATACCAGTTCCTAGGAGTGTTCTATAATTCTATATATTTGGACCCTTATTTGTAAGAATCCTTTGTTGCATTCTGATCTATACCTGCATGAAACTCACATTTATCGATTTCCAAGGTGAAAATATTTAAAGTATGAAAAAAAAGTTGAAAAAATTCCAAAACAAATTGCGTTTGAGAAACATAAGTTATAGTTTGGCCTGGTCAAAAAGTGAACTAAGGAATGTAAAAGTAACATTCCATTGCTTTTAGCAAACATTTCTCTCTTTTTCTTTTTGTAAACACAGCGGTTTATTGGTTGAAGACAATGAATTGTGGAAGGAGGATTTGATCTGAAACATACCTTCTCAGGCCAAAGAATCTTTTGTTGCAAGCAGTTTGCTGGGAGTCATGAAACCATTGAGTGCCTCTCGTTGATTGAATAGTTCTTCGTAGATATTTTAGTGGAGATTTTATCTGTTTTCAAGAAATTCGCAGTTTATTGCAAACATTACTGACATTGGGATCTTTTTTTATTTAAAAGGAACTTAAAAGGATGATGGCCTATGCTCGAAGCAGTGCAAACTTCTTGACAAACCTTGTCCTGCATGATGAGATTAATTCTCATAGATGGGAGGTGATTTTGACTTCTTTCCTCACCCACCCCACCCCCTTTTCTTGCTGGGAGTTCATGGCTATTTGAAATGTGTTTACACCTCATAGATTTTGATTCTTATAGATGTAGGTGATTTTGACCTGTTTTCCGAAATCCCTGTCATGGCTTATTAAAATTTGTTTGCACCTTCCATCCTTTGATTTTTTCCTGCAGTGTCTGTTCCGGACGCCTTTGAACAACTACAATGCCATTATTCTTCTCCACAGGGATAGATTACCTTATCCACAACGTCTTCTTTTCCCATCTGATGTGGAACAAGGTGATCTTCCCTCCTTGATATATTGTTTTATCCATTTGGCATTCACTGTGCGATATCATGCTTTCTCGTTTTTCTGGTTCATTTGAAGTGCATATTTTGTTCAGGGAGGTGTGTCGCACAAGGGAAGGCAAGCAAAAATTTCTATCCCTACGTTTTACCAGGAGACATGCATGGGAGCTTAGTGGAAATGAAGAACAAGTTGATGGTGAACTTTGATCCAGTGAGGTGCTTTGTGGAGGACATGAAGGTAATCTTGTGTTTTTTTTTTATTTGGGTGGTGGGTGGGTGGGTGCTTTGTGGAGGACATGAAGGTAATCTTGTGTTTTTTTTATTTGGGTGGTGGGTGGGTGGGTGGGTGGGTGGGTGGGTGGGTGTGTGTGGGTGTGGGTGTGGGTGTGGGTGTGGGTGTGTGTAAGAGGGAGGGAGGGAGGGAGGGAGGGACGGAGGGAGGGGGGAGGTGGGGAACTCACAAACAGACCTTTTATTGGACTACTGCCACTTAGCTGGGATGCTGCTGTCTTATAGTTTCATATTTTCTATTTTATAGAGAGACTTCTCTGATGAATTAAAGGTATGGTATGATTCTCTTGGAGGTGATGCTATTGGCCTAACCTGGGAGGGACCGTTTTCAAAGGTAACCAAATGTTTATCACTTCAACATGGTGGAGAAGTTTTCTATTTTCTGTTTCAAGCATTAGAAATTTTATTTATTTATTTGTATTTACAGAAACGGAGTCGAGAAGAAGTGGAACATGAAGAACAAGATCCTGTTGACATGCTGAAAGATGTTGGCAAAGTTGGGAAAGGGTTTGTGAGGAGAGTCTATTACCTCAAGGCTCGCAAGTTCAGGAGCTAAATGAGAAGGTAAAAGCTCAGGAGTTAAATTTTCATATTTCTCGGGTAATTCATTTATTCAAAATTTTGTTTTGGTTTTTTTTTTTCCCCCCCCTTTATGTGGGAGAGCTGTTTGGCTGTTGTACCAGTTTGTGGTATGAGCTAAGATTGTACCACAGATTCATCAGTGAACTTGGGGGATTGTCACCCGTAGGAGGAACCTTTTCAGTAAATTTGTGTAGAGCCATCTCAGTTTTGGAATTTCTCTATCAACCCCAAGTGCAAATTGTTCCAATTGTATTGTTTAGTTTGCTTAAAGGAAGCTTTGATGCATTGTGGTCTAGGTTAAATATTTGGTCGGGGTTTGTGCCTTCGCAGTTTTATCCCGAATTCCTTGTCCTACATGTGTCCGGTGTCTCATGGGATGAGAATTCAATTGTATTACTTTTAGGACATCGGTTTACCACTTGGGCATCTTCCAAACAAAGAAATTTTGTAGACAAGTAGAGCCTAAACTCCTGCTTAATTGTGGACGAGTAGATGACAAACCTCTGCTTAAAGGTTCAATTTCAGACCAATCTGAGTTTGCAAGTGGCGAAATAAGGAATTGAAAATTCTAGGACTGTCAAGAAGCTGCTGCAAGGACTGTAGTGAGGTGTATGGACATGCACAGAAGATTTAACAGTTGATGGGAGGATAAATGATTGAATTTGAACCTCAAATTTGGACACATGGCATTTTGACACCTCTAGGTATCCAATGATTGGATTTGCTAAATCATTTTTTCATGCTCTACAATTGGTTGTGACCACATGTTACAGCATCACTCAAATTTTTGCCATTTGAGGTTTTCAAATTTGTCGTGTTTTACAATAATAATAAAATTTTATTTCAATTAAATGGGGTCGACTACATGGATTCTTGTTCGCCAATTAACTCTATTCATATGTTTTAACCTGAAGTTAAAATAAAAAAAAAATTTGTATGATCCATTATGTATAATTTTTTTTAGTTCCTTGGATCTTGTTGCAACTTTACATCAATTTGCTTACCCCTTATTTTAACGTTACATTGGATCTGGCAATGCCCATCCAACCCTCCTAAATTAGGAGGGGCAAATAAATTTGATTTTACTTGACATGTGGTTGGGCTATAACCTCACAGCTTCTATGAATTCACCACCCTCAATTTTCAACTCTCTTTAGTCTTCAAATATGATTGAAATTTAGAGATTCTATTAAACTCCACCGCATTAAAGGAGGAGGGGAGGTATGCAGGTTGGTGATGTTGATTACATCCTCCGAGGTTTGATTAATATATGATCACCAAAATTCCCTTGGTTACTTTTTCAACACTGCTGAATCATCCAAAGTAAGGCAATGTATTTTTAAATTAAAATTTCAATTATTCGTATCAAATAATTTTTTAGTATGACCAAACCATGCAATGTTGACATATCATTGGTTCTCAGACATGAACAATCATGTTTACCCCAAAAAATAGAAAAAAAAAATTAAGTTAGGTTCATGGGAAGAATCATCACGGCAGGCAGTTGACGATCCAAATGGTCCCAAAAAAAAGGGTTCAGCTTATTCCAGTGAATACTCTAACCCACCACCATTTTTACTGATGAATCAAGAGATATGTCAGGATAACATCAGCAGCTACAGAGCCTCTTGCATGAGTTTCTCCGTCAGAGCCTTTGGGAGACCCATCACACTATCTGTAGTCCCCACCTGCACAACACCATCAAGGGAACGTAAGAGTGAAGAACCTAACTGCACAACACCATCAAGTGCAGTACAAAACCATACTCCATTATATCCAGGCAAGAGTCCAGGAAACAATTAACAGTTTCAAGTGTCATGAGACATCCACCCATCTTAAGTGAATAGCTTGGTCAGCCGTCAACCACCGCCCACACCCCCCACCTCCACCCCCTTCATGATCGATCAGAAGGAACTGGTTACTGTCTAGTGCATTTGATTGGTTATCAGGGTAATGATGGGATTGGGTTCCCAGCCTTTCTGAGTCACCTAATAAAGAAATATAGGTGACCACAGAATCTTTCACATGACAATCTAGTTGGCAGCTTAAAAATAATTTATTGGCTATGGAATCCTCCAAAAACTATTAAAAACCACTACAAAAGAAAAAGAACTCAGAAAGAACAGAAAACAAACCACTGCTTCAACCAAGGGTAATATCAATGGGTGTTCCACTATCAGCCCCCCTGCAACTCGGAGCACAAGTCCCTCCTCAATCTTTGAAAAAGATTTAAAAAAAAAAAAAAAGAAACGAAAAGAATAAAAAAACGATTCGATTAGCAGAAAAAAAATGGACAAAGTCCGGTAACCAGAGAAAATGCATTGTTTTCTCAACTTTTACCAGATTATCCATGACCTCGTCTGGAATTTCATGGAAATAAATCTGCACCAGTATAACAATAGTATATTATTCATCCAAAATTTCTGGAATGTATGCCTCAAAAGAAAATATAAAAATGAAACAAATATAGATTTTCAATTCGTACAGCAAAAGATTTTAGTAGACGAGTATCAAAGCTTTCACAAAAAATTGACCCCAACTAGCAGATCTCCAGCTCTAACAAATAATATTGACAGATTATAAAGCTTTCACAAAAAATTCATGGTATTTTGCCTAATCATGCAATGGTAGGATGGAGTGGATGGCTGTGATTGTCAGATCAACTGTAGTATTACACTTGGAGATCTTTTAGGTGGGATCCATGATTGGCGTGATCCTTCATGTCTACTAGCTTATAATCTAAACAAACTGCCAGTAATTCTTATTCTCTTAAAGAGTGCAAAAGAGGCAGGTTCCTGATATGGTAAATTAGATAGGGTGCATCTGTTTGTAACCAAGAGGGTTACAAACAGCACTTGTGACCATACAATTTTTGCCCCCCAAAAAATGACATGTCAGTTATTTAAAATGGCTACTGATGTAATTTTTTTCCACACCATCTTTTCTTCCCATCCCGTCATCTCCATTGCCAACCTCCCAAACTTCACGGTTCACGCATTTCTTCGCAGTGAATGACATCAATCTCCAACCCTTCCATGGCCCTCCCCTGACATGATCTCTGATCCCAAGTACTCGTGTTTCTACGACAACCCCATATTGATTGGCTCCACTACAAACTCAGGCCAATAAAGGTACTCTTGTTTTTTTCTTATACTTCCGGGCAGAAGCAGGAGATTGTCGGACCTTCTCCAAGTACTGGAGGAATGCTGTCAGGAAACTTCACCTTTTGCAGTTATCTAAGGTCATAGAAAAGACTTGGGTTGCGAAGAACCTCATTTTGACCTCTTCACAAATGAATCAAATTGTCATGGTCGCAAGGGGAAGACCAGAAATCACCAGTGCAAAATTGCTATAGCAAGAAATCAAAGAGGAGAGATAGAAGACAAAATTGAGGTCTCTATCCGATTGTAGATCGTGATCTACTCCTGTCAAAGAGAGGGGGTTTGGAAAGGAAACAAGGAACTTACAAAAAAAAAGAACTTACTAAAAGTGGTTGCTAGTGATGTGGCCAAGGGCAGAGAAAAGAAGTTACAAGAGTAGCGTGTAACCGGTTTGGTTACAGACAGATCGTAGATTTACAGTACTTTCGCCCCCTTCCTACATATGCATAAGTGGTGGAAGATGAAAGGTTGCAACAAAAAATAAATAAGAGAGCATCACCTCTGCTTTGTCCCATCCTCCTTTTCTCGTACCTGTCTTAAGGTTAGAAACAAGCACAGATCCAAAGGTTGCAGCATGCCCACCAGAATAGTCTATATATCAAGAGAGTGTAATTGTTAGATCCAGCTAATCCTTGTAATGAAAAAGATGTAGGAGGAAGAAACCACTTAGCAAACCTTTCATGAATTGGCGTGCTTCTTCTTTGCTGGATGGCTTTTCTCTAACTTTCCCTTCATAGACCACCACCTCCACACCAATAAAACGTAGAAGTAAGTTATACAAAATAAGCTCAAAAGAAAAGCACATAGACACACACACACACACACACGAAGGAATGCAAGTATGCAGCAATGTTTACAAGGAAAATGTTCCACTATTAGTTGGCCATCTATGATCAAGGATATGCAAGGGGAGAGTGAGCTGTGAAAGACATGGCAGTCCAAACCTAACAGGCTGGCATCTAGACTAACATGAGATGTCTAACAAAATTACATTATAAGTGTGATACTATTGTTGCAATCAACAAAATTTAAAAAAATCATCATCCCCATCTTTGTTGTAAACCTCATGAATGGGAGGCTGAAACCTACCATTTAATTTTCAGAAATTGTCATTCTCAAAATCAACCAATAACAATGTGTTTCCTAACTATTTACTGTATCACTAGGCATCAATAACAACAGACAGGGTTGTAAGAAAGACAAAATTTAACAACCGGGAATAACCACAAAGCAGCTATGGAGCCAGTTACTAGGAATTTAAAACAATGGAAAGTTAATTCAGAAAAAAGCTTAGTCAAGTCAATTACCTTATTTTGAGTAAAACTACAAGCTAGGAGGCAGGAATAACAATGACAGAAAATATACATCCAATTATTAATTATTAAGTTATTGAAAGCATGACGTTGATTCAGTAGAAAAGTCATTCCAGGTAATCACTTTCCTTCTCCCTATTATACTATTACTTAAATCAGATAGAATATCCAAAAGTGCAAGCTTGAATACAATAACACAAGAATATCAGTAAATCTGGTCAAGGCCTAAGGTTACATCAATAACACAAGATTCCAACATTGTGAACGCCACAACCGTGGTATTTGAGCTTTGCAGCTAAGAGAAACCAATGAAGCATGAGGGCATGCTCATGTTCCATAGTTCAAACCAAATGTAATGTAGGATCCAGAGCATTACAACATCCTTACATCAGCTTTCTTTCCAGAACAGTGATTTATCTTTGGTACATAGATGAGAGTGAATGATATGCCAATGCCACAGTAAAGAAGGACAAGGAATTAGGGTGTACAGTATCAGCAGTGAGTAGAAGTGTTGTGTCAGCATCCTTGTCTTGATAATCAACGGTTTGAAGCTTTTCCATGATGGCATCTGCCTGAAAAGAAGTATCCATCCATCAAAGGCCAAAGACTTCAATTTCCCTAATTATGATGCTACAACCAGATACACAAGATAGATATGCCAAATAACATCTAACAATTGATAATGGAAGAACCAACGGGGGAGCGGAGATACTGACACAATCAAGGAGAACTTAAGAGAATTGGGAGCTAAAACCCACAGCACATCTGACACATGAGGATGGAAGTACAAATATATGAAGGAAACAATGAGTACACAACATTTAGCAAGGAAATTTTAATTAACTAGGAAGATGTATTTGAAGGAAATAGGCATGAACAAGAGAGGAGCAGTCCCTGATAATGAATATCAACAATATTACAACTCAACTTATTTATTACAAAATATATAACCCAATTTCCACATTGCATTGGTATTTTTTTCCGGACAAGGAACCACAGCCATAAAAATTATTTAGGCATATGTATAAAAGATAAGATCAACGTATCTGTCAAATGTCAATACATTTCTGCTTGACACATGTTGACATTGCAAATTTGAAAAATGAAATGTCCTTGCTGCACAGTCAGATGGGCACACGCAGGAAAGCACATGCACATATGCACCATCATGACAAACTGCTACTACATTGTCTAGTAATATGATTTTTTAAAACCAGTCAAATATGCAGCCTGTGTTGTTTCATTTTCTTATAATGTCAATTTATATCATGTTTGCTACCTAAATTTCACATTTATCATATCAATGTTTGATTGTTTGAAAAGCCCGTGTTTGGATGTCCCTCACAGTGTTGTAATCTTTAAGGACTCCTTCAATATATGCTGAAGAAGAACTCTCTTAAATCAGTCACAATATCTCAGAGATCCACACGAGGGCTTTGAAGTTTAAAGTGTAATTGGTTTAGATTCTAACTTCTGTTGTTCCATGATGCAAAGTCTTGATCGTGATGCATCCACCAAGATGCATGCAAGTCGATTACCATGGAATTTCCAGAATGGGTGGTAAATAAATTATGGGAAAAGTATCTCTGAATAGTGGAGTGGGAGCTATACCAGCAACCCACTCTTTCTCTCCTATGACTCTCTCTCTCTCTCTCCCCTGCCCCTACTGACGATTTGCCATCGCCCATTGTTGAGCACAGTTAACAACACCACTCAGAAAACCCTTGCCCATAAATTATATATTCTGACTTACATGTCCATTCAGATCCATTTCTGTGAATATGAACTATGAAGAGATGGAAACATCAATTCAGGCTGACCATTTTTGTCCCCAGTTTAATAGCTAGCTGAAGCCAGGATGCCAACATGAAGTTGCAGGTTCTAATTTGAGGGCAGCCACTTAGTGCAAAAAGTGCCAAAGGATAGGATCAAGACCAGCCCTCCAAAGATCCCTGTAAAAGTGGGAACTGCACCCTGTAATGGCCCTTAATTAGTAGCTAGTTCAATATATTAATTTTTTACGTGACCCACTTTTCATCTTCTAAGAGGATCTCCAGCAGAGGATGGTGCTCCTTCTCAGTTCTCATGCCCATTTGCTAACATCCAGATAACCTGCCTTCTCCTTCTAAATATTTCGAAAGAAATTTCAAAGGGAATTTCTCATGAGTAGCAAAAGGGCCTCAAAATAAACAAGGAAAACGTGAAGTACATAGGCTGATCTACCTTGAATGTCAGTTCCAGATGCTTATGAAAATAAATTAAATTAAAACCCCATTTATATTTACATATGAAAAGAGTCTACCTTTGCCTCAGCTAGTGTCATCACCAATTCTTCTGGCTTTTCCTTCCGAATACTTTTCTCATCTATGTCTGCAGTCTAAAGAACAAGCCAAGTTAGATTTTCAGGTTTCTATAGTCATTAGAAGATGGAAGGGTTTTGGTTGACAATACCATGACTGTAAACTCATATCCCATCTCAGCTAGAATTTGTCGACGAGCCACTGATGAAGACCCCAATATTATCTGTCATAACAAATAATATCAAGTGTCAGAATGATTACATAAATCATGCAATGAACTGACAGGTAGGAACTTTTCCTACTCCAAAACTCATGTAATAAAACAGAAGAAGTTTATCAAAGTATAGGTATGGTGTCTACATAGAATCAATCCCTGACCATCCCGTGCATTAATCACAGCCTAAAGATTGTTAAGAGTGGAAGTAACCCTTTTTTTATATATAAAGTATCTTTGAGAGAAGGATCTTAGTTAAACAGCACAATAATTTTGATCAGGCTGCCTATAGAAATGACAACCAACATGACAAAAGGCTAGCTTGTCCTTCACATACAGTGTCCACTCCCCAAAAAAAAAAAAAAAAAAAGAAAAAGAAAAAGAAAAGGACTATTCTTTCGATGCAATTTGACCAAGCCTATTTTGTTCAAAACATATCTTTGAAGACTGAATGGGAAAACAGAAGTTTTATGCACTACGAATAGAAAGGAAAACGAACTAATACATATTCATAAAAGTTGCTCAACAGTAGTATATATCTGAAAACTGGTGTATGGCACAAAAATATTTAGCAAAATTACTTGTCAAAAGAAACATTTTCATATGGTTGTTTCACCGAAAATAAAGTAATGAATCTCCAAATGAACACAGTCCTTTCCGTTTTGGTGCTTTATTAATAATCAAACAAAGTGAAATAATACATCATCACAATTTCTAATACTGAGAGATAAAAAAAAACACTCAAGCAAATAAAATAACATAATCATGAAATGAATTATGATGCGTCAAGGAATATGCTGAATGCTAGGGAAATTTTTTTTACAAGAACCACAAGTAAATTTCATCTACTTAGCACCAGTCAATACTTTTATTCTTTCTGTGCCAGTTTTCCACATTCTAGATTCCAAACAGTGAAAATGCACTGTGAATATAATAAATTAAACAAAAGAGTTCATCGTCTCATACTAAGCAAACACCAAACTGCATATCTCATCTAGGAAAGGCTAGCGTAATTTTATACCAATTTTTTTGTTTGGATAATATGTAAATTATTAAACCATGTTTTGTTCCTCATATCAATAGAGAAAGCACTGATTTTGATCAAAGATGTTATACAGATGAACGACAAAATTTCCATATTGAGCTTGCTCATAAGATGCATGGGGGATGATAAAGTTGGTTTTGTTACGTGAATTTGTATCATAGGCGATCGAAACTCACTTGTTAACTTGGTCTTAGTCATCACTCTACACTTCCTACCTTCAATTAAGACACTACCAATGACTATTAAAAATTTAGCAAGTCCGCAATCAGAACTTCAAGCTGGTGGAACCATAAGGCACACAATCTCCAAAAGATTTTCAAAAATCAAGATTAAAAAAATGTTAATGTTTCAAGAAATCGATAAATATTGGAAACACATGAACATCAAAGCTGACAAAGTTTTAGCCAATAGGCCTTCTTTAATGAAATTGACAGATAGGGGGCTTTTAGTGGATTGGAAACAACAGTAAAGAGAATTTGCAAGATTACCAGTTACGAATAAAACTGACCTTGAATGGTTTAGTCTTTGCGGCCATCTCTCTCTCTCTCTCTCTCTAACAGTTGAGAGTCGGAGGAGAGAAGCACCACCGTGAGTTCTCTGAAAGTCTACAACCAGAATTGGTATCCGAAGAAGCTGGAACTAAAGCAGCGGAGAGTGGACGCAGCACACACGATGCCAACAGGTAACAGCTCTAGCCTTATTAGCGCCTGCCCAAAAAACCAAAATCGGACCGAGATCATGAGTCGAATCGGTCAACCCAGAGGATGGTTCTGAGTTCCAACCCAGCTTCCCATATGACCAGGATCGTCAGGAAACTTCGCATTAAGTAATAAACTTGCTTCGCCACCCAGTCCTGACTCTTGCCTGCAGCCTGTTTCCATTGAAAATCTCATAGAAAGCGTGCAAATAATCAACGGTACCTCCTTCTGTTTTTTTCTTCATCATCTTGAGCCAGCGAGGTGAGCCAATTTGCTATCCACTCGTAAGAAGTTGCTATATCATCTAATTGTTTTTCAATTCAGGTTTTGTTCGATTTATAAGTGTTTGATAATTTGAATAATCTAAGAACCCTTCTCTCTAAAAAATTTTATACCTATTTTCCCTGTCGGAGGATCGAAATTAGCTGCAATCTGTACAGAAAAATATAGCAAACTCTGTTGCTGTCTCGCCCTCCCCACCCTTTAATTTCTCATTTGGATTGGATTAGTTTGCAAAAATATAGCTTCTCTGTTTTGCTTGCTCCCCAATTTGGTCTTGTATTTTATCTTATTACTCCTCTGTCTGGGTCGACCTTAAATTTTGTTCCTTTACTGGTTTCCAATTCTCAATTCTGAATTTCTTGTCAGAAAATAAAATAAAAAGTTTCTCTAATTGGTATTACTCAGGTGGTAAATTGAGTTCTGGTTCCAAATTTCAATGCATCCAGACTCCAGACTTCAGACCTATAATCTACTTTAGGATATCTTATATAAGTTAGTTTCTGTTTGAAGTTTAACAGCTTACGCTCCATAAAGTGGCACTTGTTAATGAACTTGATCTGTTATTAATTATTAGTGTACACAATTGATTTCAACCAGTTCTATGAAAACCCATTGTGTATTTGAAATTAACTGGCATTTATATGACTGGGGTGTTTTCGTCGGGATTATAATAAGATTTGGGCGATATAGATTTCAAAGCCATAAAGACTATTGCAGAGCGAAACAGAGGGGAAGATGATGATAATTCCCTTCAAGTATCAGTAATGGTTTTGTTTCGTTCAACTATTCAGAACTTAATGTATTGGAAAAAAAAAAGTGAAATTGAGGCTGTTGTAGAATCCAATTTGGTTGATTTGTGTATCTTCTGGCATGTAAATCTATTGTAGATGGCTAATTCTTATTATCTTGTGCTTCAAAGTGAATGCAACAGTCAATCATCAAGGACTTTCTGTGAAGGGGGTGACAGAGAAAACGAAAAGAATTCTATTTTGCCACACTGTTAAAAGAGATTAGGGAACAATATGAGGCTGCTGCAAATTGGTTGAGTCATGACCAATTCGCTGCACCTTCGCGTGGAAGTTTATATTTTACATGGGCTTGTATCACAGCATTACTATACTCAAATCAAGAGAGTTTCATCAAATTTTAAACCCTTTGCTCGTGTTGTTGCCTCACCTATTTACGAGAATTAGTCTAGGAGGTGAGATCAGTCCAAACTTTTTTTAAAATTGCTTAGCAATTGAGTTTCTGCTCTAATACTGTTGGGACTCCTAAATTGCATTCCTGGGAACATGACAGAGAGAATCTGAGACTATAAGAGGTGGAATCATTTGTAGTGATAAAAAAATTTGAAATCCTTCATTCACTAAAATTCTTTACTTTAGATGACTTTCTGTAGGTAATGGAATCACATGCTCAGTACAAAAATTTGTATCAATGAGCCTTAGTTGGTTCATACAGTGCTTTAAAACTGTTTGCGAGGTGTTATACTATGTTATAGTAGGCCTTAGGAGAGTAGTATTAATCACTGGCATTGGGATAGAATATCATCATAACTAGTGGAGTCCATGTTTTGTAAAACAGGTAGTAAGTTTCACTTGCCATGAGATATTGCACTTAAGTAACTATAGCAACCCAAAACCCTCTATTCTCTCCCACTTGCACACATGTTGCAGTATGTAACTCTTGGGTTATATATATATTATTATTGGCTATGGCCACTGGCTGCTTGGATATTTTATAATTATTAATAGATATCTATGTTCTACATTCTTTGGCATAATTCAGTATAGTTTTCATCGGTGTTAAATCTTGGCTGGTTATATGTTGTTCATTTATTTTTTACCTCTGCACGGTGCCTCATTGTTACTTGTTAGCCATGAAGAAGGCATCATAAATTTGGTCCGCTAGTATCGCTGTTAACTGATCTGACTGAGAGGTTCACTTGGTTGACAAATAAACCCATTTGAATGACCAACCTCCTCTACATGACACTCATTTTGGCACTGCTGAAAGTAATTGAAACAACTCAAGAAAGAGGTCAGCATCTTGAGTTGTTATGGTCTAACCTCTGATTCCATACACCAGATTTGGAATCTCTTGTTATGCATATCTTGAGGACTACTGCTTCAAAGTATAAGGGTCTACATGTCTGTAATTTTCTTGTTTTCTCTCTATAGGAATATAAAATCTATCTGATATTTATCTTAAATCACCAATAAGATGATAATATCTGTGACAGGATTGATCAGGAATGGACTCTGAAAAAGATCAGCTTCAACCACAACCACCTTCTCCTGTTACTACCCCACCCATAACTTCCTGTCGAAAAAAGAAGTCAGATGATGCGACTTTCTTGGAAGATTTAAAGGATCACGTTGATGAGTTCTTGCATGCCTCTATGGATGAACACTCAACTTGTTTTAAGAAGACCATTCAAAAGGTTAGTAACTCTCTAGGGCAAACTTTTCTTTTCCCTTTATGTTTGTGTGCCTATTATGATATAGCTCTGGATGCATTTCAGATGTTCGGAATGTCAAAGATTGTTGCAGAAAGGAGTTTAGAACCACAAGAAGTTGAAAGTGCCCTGCCCCTTCAGACAACTGTAGCTGACTAAATTATGTGTCATCCTTTTCTGATCAGGGGAACATGATTATTAGCAATAGAGGGTTTGAGACAATGACTTGTTCCAACATAATATTTTGTTATCATCCATTGATTTTGACAAAACATATGAGTTAATTTATAAACATTGCCTATAAGTTCATTCAAGTTTCTTGTTTATAACGTGTGTGGAACCTTGCCCACCAGATGATAGTTATATTTTGGAACACCAGAGGCTCTAAATTGTTGCAAGGGGAATTAAAGGGAATGGAAGTAAAAAAAATTTATTTAAAAATGAAACTATGGTAATCAGTACAGTACTTTCTATCACAGGACTATGTAACTAACTCCAAATCGTTCCATTAATAAGAAATTTAGGTACTTTATACAATCATATTGTGTTAGAAATAAGGAAGTTTCCTTTTTAAGTTGGAAAAAATTCACTTCATTTCCCTTTAATATCCCTTGCAACCAAATTGAGCCAAATTTACGTCAAATGCTCTCTCTTTCCCTTATAGTTTCTTAGTTTTTGGTGAACTATAGACCCCAAGCTTGTGGAAGTTGACATAGTTGGTAACTTGGAATATTAATGTAATCATTGGTACATAGTAAATTTGATGTAGCCCACAATAATTGAAGAACAAACTAGGAATTGTGAGTAATTTTATATAAAATGATAAGATAAGTACAGGATGATAGGGGTCACAAGGGATCACTTAACCTAAGGGTCTTTTGGGGACTCTCTCAACCCAAGTGTTGGATTCTCTCACCACAAGAGAACCTCAAATTCTCTCATTGGGGATTCAATAGCTCTCCAAAGTATAGTGGGGATTCAATAGCTCTCAAGTGGGATGAGCCATGAGGGCAATGTCATCAAAATTCTTTTGCCATCTTTTTGCCTCTACCAACCCTTGAAGCTTTGCCCTCAAGCTTACTACAAACATGATCAACAAATCATTGAGACTACAATGAGGGTGGTATTCTATTGCCATCTTGAGTTGCCTTGAAACTGTTCAACAGTCTTACATTCTTAACCACTATAAATGTGATACAGGAAGCTACATAAGGTTTTATAGCCACCCTTATATCTAGTGTTCTTCATACTTCAACTAATCTCTCATATATACGAATATATGTATACAGGGCAGTTTTGCTTAGCTGCAATTAGCCTGGTGGTCTATGCATCTTTGTAGAGAAAGATGTTGAGGAAATTATGGAAGCCTCACCCCCTGTTTGTTTGTAGGGATTTTGCTGGGGTGGGATTCAAGAATTGAGAAAGTTATACTATTTCACTATTAAACAGTTAACCCTATGCCTGTTTGGAGCCCTGGTGGGAATCACACCCATTTCTCCCACCGACCCTTTCCAAAGTCCCAAAAAATTGCAGGAATTTGGCACTGTAAAGCTGTAATAGCTCTTTGCTTCGTTTCTTATCTCTCTTGAATCTTCCTACACACACCACTCTCCCTTTCTTCCCCACACAACCAAATATTCGGGCTAGGGAGCAGCAATGTCTATCCCAACTCTTTTCTTTTCCTTGTGTATTATCCCATAACACATGGGTCTCATTCTGGCAAGAATCACATCTCACCTTTTCTCATTAAACAAACAGGGACTTAAAAAAGAAGTTTGTAATGGTGTCGGTCACAGATTTCTCAATTGGGTAATATTAGGGGCCGAGATGTTGTTGCTTTAGAGGATCCAAACTTCTAAATATTTACAAGACAGCTTTGAAGGAAAGAGAACTTGTATTGCAAGAACTTTTCTTACGCATTATTTATTTGGTTGATTGAATGCAGAGTGCCCTGATCAAACGAGATTAATCTTATTTATAGGCACCAAATGGTATAATGAATATCTATGATATATACAAGTGTCTCCTATCCAACAGTTAGGAAAATTCTAATAAGGGGTTCAAGAACATTCCCTCTTTTTAAGAGAATTCTATAAATATCTATGTATGTACAAATATGGAGAGTTGTAGATAACTTTAGTATGTGGAGGTTTCTAGATAATGGATCGATTCATCAACCCATGTACTAACCCATGACTCACGTAGGCGGAGCAAGTTGCCGGTAATGGGTCGTGATAATATGATCATGCACAAAAAATCTTGTCCAAAAAGAGAAGAAAAGTGTTTTTGAGCAAACAAAACTGGTAGATGTTGATCATTTTCTGAAAGTATTAATTTTATTATTTGAAAACTAACTAAACATAGGTGTTATTTATTTATTTATTTTTATTTGGATAAATAGATAATTTATTAAATCCAAAAAAGAGAACACGAACAAACTCGACCATCAAAAAATGGAAGCAATAACAAAAACAGACAAAGGGTATAAAACACAAAAAACAACTAGGACACCAAAAGTGGAGCCCAAAATACAACAACAATGAATAGAACTAAGATAAGAAAGGGGATTCTCCTATTGCGGTATTAACAGGAGATGCGACAACCTCTCTTGGATGGCCGACAAGTTGATTCTCAGAGATCTAGTGACCAAAAGAGAAAAGGGAATAAGATAATGAGTTTGATGTGAGGAAACACATAATCATTTCTTAATCTTCTTCCTCAAATCATGAAAACCAAATTTCAGCACAAGAGAAACCATTTTTTTTAAACCTCTTATTCTTCCTCTCCTGTCTTCTTCTTTTCCTTTTTCCTTTTGATTTCCTTTTCTTTTACTAAAACATTGGGGGAGTTATGAAACCCGTTGGGGAAGATGGAAGAAATTGAAAAGGGTAGAAATTTTTGCAAAGGAAGAGCTTGAGCAATGAAAATGGTTGTGGACATTCTCAAATTTGGGATTGGATTTGTCTCAGTATTTTGCGGTATCAATAACATTATATTATTATATGTTGAGCGCCAGCTATCACGGATATAGCGGGGTTGAATAACGAACATCTTGTCACACACGCACCACACCAACATGGTTTAGATAAGCGGAATTGGTAGGAATCGCAGGACCAGATCGATTGGATTTGATACTTGTTGTGGTTGATTCACTCAATCCATTCTTGATCCTTTAACCATGCACACCAGTCTTAAAAAAAGATTGAACTTTTTTTTTTTTTTTTTTGCAAACAATGAATATCTAGACCTCTAGCTTGACTAATCCCACGAACCCATACTAACCCCACAACCACATGGACCAGATCATTCCGGGATTGAATGAAAACCATTCCACTTGCACTTGCATCCATAGCAGAAAACAAAGAACACTTAACACGCTATGTAAGTAGCCCCAAGACAAAAAGAAGAGTCGATTATTTTTTTTCCTAGTACTTTATGGTATCAAATGAACCGAACCGATTCTGATCGATCCGTATTGAGATCAGATCGGTTTAAAAAAAAAAAAAAAAAAAAAAAAAAAAAAACGCGTAGCCTCAACCTTTTATTTTCAAAAATAAAATTTCCCGCCTCTTATTTTGGCGGGATGATTTTATGGTAAGTCTATTTAATCCCAGTCAAGTAAGTTCTCAAAATTTTTCTCCCGCACATAAGAAAGACAAGTTCGATGATCGAGGATTCAGATTTCTTCCCTGGATGGTTGGAGACTAAGCTCTTATCAATGGAGGCTAGAGATCTTCAATAACCTAAATAGATTTAATCAGCTTTTTTTTACTTATCTAGCCACAAAATATGATTACTCTTAGCCTTCTATAATCTGCATAATTTAGATTTCAATCTTCATTTATGTGTAAGTTTCTTGTGCTGAATTGTTGAAATTGCTCGATCTGTTAAACAAAAAAGATAATGCTTCTTTATATTTGAGGATCCATTACAGCATGGACAGAGGAGAACATAGGAAACGAAGTCTTAAAAATAGTTATTTCACCTTACATATTGGTCGTGAAGACATTAATAACGCATAGAAAGGAGGAAGAACAAGTACGGAGTAGAAGGAAAACAAAGAAGAATAACAGAAGGTGATTCTCGATTACTACATCTGCTTTAAAGTAGCAGAGTTATGGATCCTTATTGCGATCGATTCAGGTTTAATGGAGCTTTAAATACTTCAGCCTGCACAATAAACATGCATAGATCAGTCCCAGACAACATGAAACCCTAAATATCTGCGTAATCACAACGAAAAACTCAGGATCACAAGTGATGCTGGTAAATCGCAGCAAGATGATCAGCATAAATATAATTACATGAACTATTATTAATTATAATCGTAAATCAGGCCATTCTCAAAACCGTGTGAAACATGCAACACAGAGTTGGGGAGTGCAGAGCAATGCAAACTTGAAATCTCAGACTCGGTTGAATTCTTATATTGAAGTGAGAGTCTAAACACATAGCTAAGAACGTATGATCCAGAGGAAGTAGGGTAAAGTTCTATGGTGGACTCGGCTTTTGAGCCACGGACATGATTAAGAAGCTCAGTTTTGCATTTGAAATCGACTATCATCTTGTGAATAAACTCTGTTTTTGTACTACTAGAATAAAACTTTAAAAAAAAAATTGCTATTATAATACCTCTCCTCTTCGTCAGCAATGTTGATGCCTCTGCTGCTGCTGCTCCCTCCGCTTGTCCTGTAATTAGGAAAGGGCACTTGTCCGGACTCGATTTGCTTGAGGTCCTCTACGAGGATCTCATAATGTCTCTTCACTTCCTCCATCGTCTTCCCACCTACGGCCCTGGTAATATTGTGCCAGCGGTCGGGGGTGTCCTTGTCATAGACGGCCAATGCCTTCTCAAACGACTTGTTTTGCTTGGAAGTCCAAGTCGAGCTGGAGCTGCGGGAGGATAGGGAGCTGGAAGCCATCTGTTCAAATTTGGTTGCAGAATTGAAGATAAGGAGGCAAAGGCGACTGAAAACTTACACTAAAACCACCACAGTTGAAGTGGGTATTTTTCTTTATATGGAGTTACTAAGATCAATGAAGTGGGTTGATGGATTGAAGAAATGGATGGAGCAAAACAGAAGGAAGAGTTGTGTAAATCCTCAGAACATGGGGAGGAGAGAAAAGAAGGCACTAGTCAAGGAGGGATGAGCAAAGAGATGGCCAAGCGTGCTCTTTATAAGCTGAAGGATAGGGCATGTGTTGATGTGATGGCAGTTGGCGAATAAAATTTCAGGTGTGGAATCTTTAGTGACTAATCTCCGCAGGAACCACACACCAGATAATGGGGCTGGACAAGGAATAGCAAGAGGATGGAAGAATCAGTATCGAATGGGAGTTTTTTCTACCCTTTTTGAACTTCCAAGGGGGAAAATTAGTCCTTTTCCTTCCTTCAGATCGAAGATCAGAAACAATTGAATAGGGTTTTCTTGACAAGTTACTAAGCTCTGGGAAGTTATATCAGAAAAGGCATTAAAAGGGGAAGATTAGCCATATAATATAACCGTATACTTGCTATACAAGGTAAATTCATATTCGTGATGCTGTCGATGTTAATCAGGTCTACTTAGCAAGAAGCCACGTGGTTAGGAATGGGTTCACAAGGCTGAGCCGTTAAACGGGTTTTGCACTTTGAGGATGAGAATGCCAAAAGGGAGAAAAATAAGTGAAGCAGCCAAGAAATAGGAAGTCCAGTGATGGCAAAGGGGTTAAAACATATCAAATTTACAAGCCCGCTTTGCTACAAGATCTTAATTCAGTCCAATACAAAAATCTGCAGAGAAAAGCAATAGAAAAAAATTCTTACCTGGAAATCCGACATTCAGAAATTGATGAAATTTGGGTTGAATGACCTTTATAATAGTTATGAACACCCCTCCAAAGTTGAAGAAGATCAGAAGAGAGTTGAAGAAGTTATGGGGCCCGTAAGTTTGCTTGAAGTTAATATGAGTGAGGCTCAACCAGAAAATTTGAACTCTTTAAATTTTCTGGAAAAACTCTACTATAGCTAGCCTGTATTCTCTTTATTTATAGCTTTGAAACATTACAAATAAAATAGGTAAGAACTAAACTTGGAAAAACTAAACCTCCTTTATAACTTAGGAAGTTTCTAAAACATAGAAATAGGAAAGTTTCTGAAAACTGGAATTAGGAAACTAGATTTTAGGCAAATCTTAATCTCCAAGCAACTAAGACTTCTAAACTAACTAGTTTAATTTTTTAGGAAACTAAACAATGTAAATAAGTAAACTAAAAATTAGGAAACTAACCAAAAGATTCTAACTACTGCTATTGGTACTGTTCACGTGAATAGTACCACGTGAACAGTATTCACGTGAACAGTGTGGGTTGAGCCTATGTTGACAGATCCTTGGACTGGTCCACTACTGGCTGGTCCTTGGACTGCATCATCCAGCTAGGCTAGTTATTGATCATTGTTTCTGTTGTCCCGTTAATTTTGTTTGTATCTTACAAGTAAGGATGCCAGATGGACATTTAATCCAACAGCAGCAACCAACATTCACGGGAGTACCGCAGCTCATTCCTCTCGTTAATAGTGCTGTGGATCTGTGTGGCTAGGAAAGCCAGAGGACTTCTCTTCATGCCTTTCTGAGTTACGGGTGTTCTTATGCATCAGATCAGTTGTAGCTTCAAGGCTTTAATCTGAACAACATTCCAAAGGGCTCTAGCTGGCCGTTTGTGTCCTACAATGATGGTCTATGTTTTACTCGCTGAATAGTTCAACAGGTCAGGTGTTTATCTTTTACGAGTAGCATCCTGTCAGTTCATACATGTGGGGTATCCGAAATGTAGTCCTAAAGCAGCTGCTGTAGCACCTGTGATGCTTTGAATTCACAGTATTAATACTTTGCCATTATCCCCAGTCCCCACCATGACTTGGACTGTGTTTCATTATTCAACTTGCTCTCGGGGGGATCTTGCCTGAAAGTCGCTATAATGAAGTTTAGCAGCTATTACAGATAAACACGTGCATCGAAGAATAGAATCAAATGACAGGTTCTAGCATTCCTGTAACACATCAGAAACTCTAGTGTCAAAGAAAGAGAAGAGGTAGGAAAACGGAAATAATTTTACTTAGGGTCCGCCTGATTGCAAAGAAATTAAAGAGAAGGGAACTGAAAATTTTCAAACTTGAAAAGAAAATTTTAATCATTACTTAATATACTTGTTTAAAGTGTTGATATTTTCAGTTCAAATGTTTGAACTAGTAAGTGGAGGGATTCTTCTTGTACAAGGACCGAAGGTTTCAATCATAGCAATTTGAGACTATTTTCGAATACTCCCTTTCACATGTAGCCCACCGTTATGAGGTGGTGTATATGTGGTAGCATACGTGGCAACACATAGCATTTTTAGGTGATTGACCCCTCTTTTTGGGTGATATGTTTTTCATTTGGGTGACTGCCCCTTATTTTTGGGTGATTGTGGCCCTTGTTTGGGACTACTGTAGTTCCTCTTTTTAGGTTATTCATCCTCTTTTTGGGTTATTGTGAGAGGGAACATGGAGCTTTGATACTAGGTTGAGATTTTTAGCTAAAAAATTCGATCTAGTAAGTGAAATGATTCTTCTTATACAAGGACCGTTCCAATTATAAACTTCTTAAATTTCTTACCATAATTATTAGTGACACTTTATAGATGTATTTTTTATTTTACTTTTCCAAGGCAAGGGTTTGGATGCAAAATAAAAGAAAATCATATGATAGTCATATGTTGTGATGATTACAAAAAAAAAAAATTTATAAATTTGGAAATTTTATTTTCCTTCCCTTTATTTTTTCTTACAACTAAAGAGAGCTGTAGGAATGTTGCACAAGAAAAAATTATCACGTCTCTGTTCTTTGTTTGGGTTCTTGGGACATGTTCCTTTTAAGCAGCAAAACAGTGGCAAGATGCATTTCTTGGGGTCAAGTACGTGAAGACTACCATGAAAGGAAAAGACATCACATTGTTGGTGTTGTCGTTGGAATTTGTAAATGGGGATTGATCAAGACAGACAATATGGAACTCCCAATGAAACACTGGAGCTCCTTCTGAAACAAAGGGTTCCCTGAGGTGTTGTTGATCAAAGAAGTTCTCCCCTACAATTTTTCACCCTGAATTTGGATAGATGGAAAATAACTGAAGCGAAAGCAAATAGGATATGAGATAAGTAACCAGATAGAAAGCAAGAGTTTTTTCTTGTATTGTAATCAACCACCTTTCTTTTTCCTTTGTTACATATATATATATAGATTCACCAAAAATATGAACCTTTCTTTGGTATGATTTTTTATGTCTGTCACTACATTGATCATTAGTTACCTAGGGTATAGTAGGTTCGCATGCCTACTACCCCCTAGACTATGTCACAGGGTCTTGTTAACCACTTTTCGACCCCCTTTTGGGCTATATTCCCCATAACCTCCAGATGTCCATTATTGTCCTTGCGCTTTTACCAAGTAATATTCTGATGTTCCATCGATCTGGACCGAGATCTTATGAATCAGCGGGTCAAGTCAGTATACCTTGCATTAATGGTTGTTGTCAGCATTTATGGTCATTAAAGACAATCCATTAATGGCACAACAACTCTTGTCAACCTGTCACTTCTTGTCTGAGTCAGACAATGGGGTCGAACATGAGCTTCCTCCAATATTTACCACAATGCCCTTTTCCACTGCAATGGATAGAAGCCACTGAGTTAGACCATGGGGTCGAACGTGAGCTTCCTCTGATATTTACCACAATGCCCTTTTTCCACTGCAATGGATAGACGCCACGTGGTTACCTTCTGAAATCCCCTTTCTACGGTTGGATATATCCATTAACCATTATTTTCCCCAACAGTTGGTCGTTTAAATTATCACGCAGCGTCCAACCTACACTGCATGCCATAAAAAATCTTTAGAACCACATATTAGACAAGCGAAGAGACTAAGCAGTGCTAGCTGATACTTCAAGTTGATGTGCCTGTTATAGCCACTAATAAGGGTGAGGGGTTTAAATTGTTTTCATGATTACTCGCTTAAGAATTGTAAGCTTAACCGTTTAGAAACGTAGTTAGCTTCTTTCCCCAAGTGGAATAAAATAAAAGCTAGGGAGAGGGATCTACGTTATCGCGTATATTAAGATTTTAAGGAAAAGAAAGATACATTCCCTAAAAGCTATTTGGAACTCCACCAAATATCCATGTGCTCACGTGTTGAACAATTGAACCTGTTGGGTCCATGTGTTTGTTTTCCTGGCGGCGTTGCACATGTTAAGGAGAGAATCTCTCACCGGTTACAAAGATTCAAATTCAAATTATGAATTAGAAAATTAAAGACAGAATCTCTCACCGGTTATAATTTGAATTATCACCGGTTACAAAGATTCAAATTCAATTTTTGAATTACAAATTAAAGAGAGAATCTCTCAATGGTTACAAATATTCAAATTCAAAATTTGTAACTTACAAATACAATAACTAGATTTGATATCCAGCTCTTAATTCTTTCATCGGTTACAAAGATTCAAATTCAAAATTTGTAATTCAAATACACAATGTAAACAATTCCAGCATATTATAAATATACCTGTACCCAATGTATTTGGGCAAGGCTTTGAATCAATTCAAAATTTCAGACTTTACATGGTATCAGACGACCGGATATTCTCCATGGCTTTCGCTTCAGCTTTTGTTCCTACGCCTGGTTCGTCAATCTCTTCCTCTCCTAATGTTCAACATCATCTTTCCATCAAACTACAGTCTGATAATTATCTTCTACGAACTACTCAACTCCTCCTCTTCTTAGGAGCTATGATTTGATTGGCTTTGTTGATGGCACTAAACCAAGTCTACCCCCGACAATCACCACCACCATCGCCACTCCCACTTCTCCTTCGGAGAATTCTGCTCCACCTACCATCACCATTCTTCCTAATCCTAGCTATGAAGACTGGATCCGTAAGGATCAAATGGTCCTAAGCTGGTTGATTTCCTCTCTTAGCCCGAAAGTCCTTCCATATGTAGTTGGCTTGAACACGGCTGCAGCAGTATGGTCGGCTTTACGTTCTGCCTTTGGCACCTTATCTCACACCAGTATTCTACAAATACACATGCAACTCCAAGGTATGTTAAAAGGTAACAAAACTGTTTCTGAATACCTCCATGCGGTTAAATATATTTTGGACCAGCTGGCAGCATCCAATAAACCACTTTCTGTAGAGGAGCTTAATGCCATTGTTTTTCGTAATCTTGGAGCTGATTACAACGACATAATTGTTGCACTAGCTACAAAGTCCGAGGCCCTTCCCTTCCATGATCTTCATTGCCTTTTATTGAGTCATGAAATGCGACTCAACAATGCCCAATCGATTATCACTGCTAATCTGAGCACTATGCAACGCTCAACGAATGCTACAACGCATTCCTATTTGCCTTCACAAGGACCTATGCAAACCCCTCCACAAGGCTCTCCCCATTCTCGACCACCCTCCAACTTTGGTCAAAACAGAAAACATGGATACCGACATGGTAAGAGAGAAAGGTGTTAAATCTGCAATCGTTCCAATCACCTGGCATCCAAATACTACTTTCGATACACTGGTGGTGCAGCACCTACCTCCACCAATAATCCAACTGCAAACATGGCAGGACTACTTCCTACTCCACCAATATTTTCACATGAATGTCATCCTGATACAGCAGCTACTCATCATGTGACACCCGACCTCAGCAATTTGCATGTCTCCAATAGATATAATGGTAAGGAATCATTACGGGTTGGTAATGGAGTTGATCTTAATATTATTCATATCAGTTCCTCCTCTATTTCTCTATCACCAAACTCTTCTTTTCAATTTTCTAATATTCTCCATGTTCCACACATTCAAAAGAATCTATTATTAGTTCACCAATTCACAAAGGATAACCAATGTTATTTTGAATTTCACCCCTATTATTTTCTTGTGACAGATCAGGTGACGAACAGGGTACTGCTGAAAGGCCGACTTGAAGATGGACTGTACAAGCTGCCGATTAGTCTTCCTTCCCATAAACCTTTCGCTCACCATGTTCACTCCACAATATCTATCAATGCAGATGATTGGCATGCACGGTTGGGTCATCCCCATTCCCAAACTGTCAAGCACCTAATCTCCTCCCATTCTCTACCTACTTCATCATCTATTAGTAATAAATGTGCTGCTTGTTTTATGGGCAAGACTCACCGGTTCTCATTACCATTAACAGGGTCTGTTAGTAATGCACCTTTGGATTTGATTTTTAGTGATATGTGGGGACCTGCTCCATATGTTTCCTCTACTAATAATATCTATTTTCTTATTTTTATTGATGATTATTCCAAATACACATGGTATTATCCTATATTGAAACGATCCTCTCTTCCTGCAATTTTTGATCAATTTCGAGTAATGGTTGAAAATCAGTTTTCCACCAAAATCAAATGTTTTCAATCTGATTGGGGAGGGGAATACCAAAAGGTGAATACTTCACTTCAAAAATTTAGAATTATTCATAGAGTTGCATGTCCCCATACGCATGAACAAAATGAAACTACAGAACGGAAAATTTGACACATTGTCGAAACCGGTCTTTCTCTGTTGGCACATGCTTCATTACCTATGACATTTTGGGACTATGCATTCCAAATAGCTACTTTTCTCATAAATCGATTATCCACACCGGTTTTACAAAATAAATCTCCATTTGAAGTCCTATTCAAAAAGACATCTAATTACGCATTCCTTAAAGTATTTGGGTGTATTGCCTTCCCCCTCCTTCGACCTTACAATTCTACAAAATTCAGTATGCGCTCAATACCATGTGTTTTCCTTGGTTATAGTCCCCTTCATATGGGATATTGATGCCTAGATTACAAAACAAATCGAATGTATATTGCACGACATGTGCAATTTATTGAGAATTCTTTCCCATATGTATCGGTATCCCCATCATCCCCTAGTCCTCCCCCACCCACATCAGTCCCATGGCTGTCGATTTTGGCTCCTAATGGACACCCATCATCACCTCGGGCTCCACCAGATCCTCCTTATCTCCAGGTATCTTCACCATCCTCCCCTCCTATCATATCCCCTTCATTGACCGACACTAATATTACTTCCAATCTTCCCAATCCCTTGATTTCTACTAATGCTTTTATTGAAGAAGTTGTAGATTTACCTACCATTGCAGATTCACCATAGGACCTCAGTCCACAAGCCCAAGATTCACTAGCACCTTCTCCGATTGCTCCTCAACACACTCACCACATGCAGTTGCGTCCCAATCCAAAACCTTCATCGACGTACCCTATTCCTTCAGCTCATATGACCACCTACAACAGTGAAGTGGAGCCAAACAATTTTACAGAAGCTCAAAAAAATCCTCAATGGAGAGTTGCTATGATGACCGACTTCAATGCTTTGCTTAAGAATGGAACTTGGAGCTTAGTTCCTCTTTCCCCTTCCTTTAATGTGGTTGATTCAAAATGAGTATTTCGCATTAAAAGAAAGTTCGATGGTAGCATTGAACGCTACAAAGCAAGACTCGTTGCCAAAGGATACAATCAACAAGAGGGCTTAGACTATGGAGAAACATTCAGTCCAGTGGTTAAACCAACTACAGTACGCACTGTCTTGACTATTGCAACTACCCATCGTTGGTGCATTCGTCAGCTTAATGTGAGCAATGCTTTTCTCCATGACACGCTAACAGAAGGGGTTTATATGTCACAACCAATAGGCTTCATTGACGAATCCCAACCTCATCACATTTGCAAGCTTCTCAAGTCTCTGTATGGTTTAAAACAAGCCCCCCGTGCATGGTTTCATCGGTTGAGTATATTCTTGATTTCCATCGGTTTTGAGGGCTCCAAAACCGACACCTCTCTCTTCATCTTTAATGATGGCAGTCGATGTATGTATATCTTGATCTATGTTAATGATATTGTCTTAACAGGATCTGACTTAACCTTCATCACATCGGTAATAGCCTCTCTCAGCAAAGAATTTACAGTTCGAGATTTTGGCTCCCTCCATTACTTCCTCGACATTGAAGTAATTCCAACTCACAATGGTATTATACTTTCACAACAGAAGTACATTTTGGATCTACTTCGAAAAACTACAATGGCGGAGGCGAAGCCCGTTACTACACCCATGGCCACCACTACTCGACTCTCTATACATAGTGGCACTCCTTTGGCCGATGCTACAGTCAATAGGAGTACAGTTGGCGCATTGCAATATGCCACACTGTCTCGACCAGATATCTCTTATTCGGTCAATAAAGTTTGTCAATTTCTGAAGGCTCCAACCGATGAACATTGGCAAGCCGTCAAACACATATTGCGTTATCTCAAGCACACCTACACTCATGGCCTGTCTATATCAAGGGGACCTTGCAACCAACTCTTTTAGTATAGTGATGCTGATTGGGCCGGCTGTGTAGACGATCGTCGTTCAACTGATGGTTTTGCAGTATTTTTAGGTCATAATTTAATCTCTTGGTCAGCTAAGAAACAGTACACCATTGCCAGATCATCTACCGAGGCAGAATATCGCTCGCTAGCAGATACCACTGCCGAATTACAGTGGCTCCACTCTCTCTTATATGAACTCAGTGTTAAGCTTCCTCAGTCTCCAATTTTTTGGTGTGACAATCTTGATGCAACATACTTCACTGCTAATCCAATTTTTCATGCATGGACAAAGCATATTGAGATTGATTACTACTATGTTCGACATTTGGTTGCTTAACGTCTTCTCAATGTTCGTTTCATCTCAACTCATGACCAATTGGCTAACATTTTCACCAAACCACTGTCCTCTATTCGGTTCAATCATCTCCGGTGCAAGTTGAAGATCGATCAACGACCCTCTTCAACTTGAGGGGGGATGTTAAGGAGAAAATCTCTCACCGGTTACAAAGATTCAAATTCAAATTATGAATTAGAAAATTAAAGACAGAATCTCTCACCGGTTACAATTTGAATTCTCACCGGTTATAAAGATTCAAATTCAATTTTTGAATTACAAAATTAAAGAGAGAATCTCTCAATGGTTACAAATATTCAAATTCAAAATTTGTAACTTAATTACAAAAACAATAACTGGATTTGATATCTAGCTCTTAATTCCTTTCATCGGTTACAAAGATTCAAATTCAAAATTTGTAATTCAAATACACAATGTAAACAATTCCAGCATATCATAAATATAACAGTACCCAATGTATTTGGACAAGGCTTTGAATCAATTCAAAATTTCAGACTTTACAACACAAAGATCGAAATTTGTAGCTTTCAACTTTAGGGCTTCATGGCTGTGACGGGAAATCCAATCTGCCCAATGCTTTGCAATCTTTTATTGACCCAATTGAAACAAAGTTCCCTTTGGCCCACGTTTGTTATTCTTCTACAGTCGTAAACTTTTCTTCAAACTTTTTCTGTTATAGCTACCAGACTACCAGAGACCTTCACAGGATGCCCATGTGGCAGATCCTCAGATTATAAAAAAAAATTTCTTCAAACGTTTTCTGTTATAGCCATTTGAGGGCCTTCTATTATGATTAGTGTACAGTGTTTGTCTAATTGTCTTTTTTCAGATTGGATCTGGTTTTAGCTTCTTAATGGTCTTATTGCGATAAGCATCTGTTTATCAAGCAAAATTAATTAGTGAAGCCCATCTGATATATTGTTTTCTTCTCCTACAACAGCTATCACGGTGAGATGATTGATCGGTAAGACTGGCATTTGATGGTGAGCGTGACTGAACAAGTATTCTTCATTTAACCATAAAAATAGTATTCTTCATTTTGATTTTATTTGGTGTTCGTAGAGATAGTAGAAGCTTTTGACTATACATTAACAATCAATATTTTACTTTGTTAGGGACTGACCATTAGCTTAGCACACTAGATATTGTCATTAGGAGTCCTTAAAATGAAGAAAACAGTAAGTGTCATAATTTTTCAATAAACAAGTGTCTCAGTCAAGAATAGATTTGGATCCTGTGTTTGACTAAATATCTATTGAGATAGAAGGAGGAATTCATAAAGAAAAAACCAGAGTTCCACTTGACAGATTATCTGAATTCTGCATTCCCCTATGGCTTTATGCGGCAAGTTGCAGCGGCTAACCTCAGCCCTAGCAACTATGCCAGCCCTGATCTTCGACAGGTAGGTTTTAGGTTTATCAGCAGCTACAATCAATTAGAAGAAAAAACAGAAGAAAATTTTCACCTTAGTTTGTTGAAGAGAGTGTTTTCCCCTAACTGCCCATAATCAAATGTGTCTTAAATTAATCTGTCACCCAATTCATTCAATTGGAATTTACAAGGAGAAACTTATAGAAGAGGAGATATAAAAAAAAAATGTGAAGTAGAAGAAGAATAAAAGATAGATATGGATGAACACTCCAATGAGTTTTATCTGTTTGAATTTCAAATTTGGTTTGTACAAAACGACCAGAGGAGACCTAAGTTTATAGGACTTAAAAAAAAAACTTTTAGTTACAAGATATTTCTACTATTTCGAAGATATTTCTACATTCTCTTCTTCTACACAATTCTAAGATATTTTCTACGCACTTTTATAAGATATTTACTATACATTTTTAAGATATTTCTATACATTACTTTGAGATATTTTTACACTCTTTCACTACAACTTTTTTAGAGTTTGGAATTCTCGACAACTTTTCTAGATAATTACAATTTTCAACTAATTATAAATTTATTTTTACACATTTAGAAATTATAGTTTAATCCAAAATTCAAATTTATATTTTCCACAGAAACAAAGTGGTCTCCACAACTTCCCATCTCTTTCATCATTTGAAGCTTCCCATGCCAATAGGAATTCGGAGCATGTTACTGTTTGATAGGGTTTTTTTTCTTCCTTTTACCCCCTTATTTGGGTGGGGGGTGATGAGGAGATGATCATTTGATGAAAATGACTCCTGCAACAGTGCTAGGAATCAAAAATATATAAGTGGACCTCAGATACACCGTTCGGCATGGCTATGTGTGCAGAATCTTTATCACTTCACGTCTTTGTCTATCCGAAAGCAATGCCAGCGGATTCCTCTCCTTTCTCTCAAGAGCTTTGGACGCTCTTATCACAATCTCTTTGTGGTCCTACCTTACAAGTTGGAGTTGTGTTATATACCATACTCTGATGATCTTAAAAGTTCTTCAGTGTGATTGAGAGAGTAGATACATAACGGGTTCTACAGTAGTAAACTCTTAAATTGTGTAGAGAACCACGAATGGCCGACTTTTCATGAGGCTGAAAAGTCCACCTCGGTCTGGTCCATATCTAGAGAGAATCTTTGAAGTTTGAACAGAAGGCATATTGAAAAAAGAAAGAAATTCCAACACTGGTGGGATCTACTAGAAGAAAGGAAGGGAAAGGATACTAAAAAAGATTTTATACGTCATTGGATAAGCAGATATTTTATGATAGCCATGCAAGCTGTACCATTTGAAGAATCATGCAACACCGCCAGAGAGACCTGATCGATACATATATGCTTTGCATGCCTTTTAGCTGAGCTGATAACGTATCTGTGGCACATATCAATCGTATAAGACGTATCAGTTATTGGCAGCAACAAAAAAGTTGGGCAAAGGATAGACACTGCTTGCTCGATGCGTTCAATCCACATTGCTTGAGCTCCGAATTAACATCAGATTTCAGTATAATGGACAGAATATTTAGTTACTGTCTAGGAGTCTGAAGTTAATTATTTCTGCTTAAGACGCATGCATGAATATCTTTGGACGTAGGAACTCCGTAGGTGTTTTTTTGTGTAGGGTTTTACCTATCTCTCCAATGGGACTTTGGTTACAGTTACAGAGGAAGAGAGGAGGGGTAAAAGAAGAGTTTTAAGGCACAAGTGTAACGTGAAAATTGAATCCATGACATCGTTGGTGTCCACACTCAATTGCCAGGTCATCAACAGTTGAGAATAATCACATAGTTAGGACTTTAGATGCCTTAATATATTAATTGGCCTCTCCACCTAAGTAGCTTAAGCCTTTGAGTTTGATACTTCTGTTGGGAATAGTCCCAAGCATAGCTCACAATCTTTGTGGTTTTTAGGATAGAGAGCTGTCAACAGTTTTATGAGTCTTAATCTCGCTTTTTCCATGCCACTACCGTAGAAATCTGTTGGGGCCGGATTCGCTTGAGCTCTCATAGCTATACGCTATCAACACAGGATTACAGAGTTGAAGCATTTTGAAAGGATCTAATCCATGATATGATAAGGTGAGTCTGATTGCCCAAGGCCGCAGGCTATTCAGTCCAGAAGTGCAAAGCGATGGCAATGCTTTTTTGTTGTCTTTTTGAATTTGAGCTGCAAGTGAAGCAGCTGAATCTTATCATCTCAACTTTCTTCCCCAGATGGAAAGCAAGGGGCCTACGAAATGGTGGCATGGAGATTTCATGGTGTTACGGTTGGAAATCGTCCGTTGATCCGCGTTCTGAGTTACCTACAACCACAGAGATGAGACAAAGGAGTTGGGCGCCTAAGCCCCGGGTACACTCCGATCCCTAAGTCAGATTCCCAAAGTAAGCAGTCAAGAGATAACAAAAAGCTATCTCCAGTTCAAAGTGTGGGACGATGAGAGAGTTTGAACGTGCAAGAATGAGAGAGAGATATTATGAACTGTGTACTAGTCACCGACCTTACCTTGAGGGATTGCCCTCTATTTATAGATTGGGAAAAAGCATGGAGGTACCAGGACTCAGGCGAGTAGACTATCAATAGGATTGTCACGTGTCGCTCTGAGGGACACCCGTGTGGTAGACTTCGAATAGGAGTAAGAGACCTTAGCCAAGGAAGCTAGGTCGGTCAGCTCTAGGACTGACACATGTCAACGTATGAGTAATCACGGACCGCGATAGTCGACGTCGTATCAGACTGGGAGAAGGACTCCTCGGACGTAGCATAATCACATTAGGACTCTGACTACTGACTGGGAAACATAGCCAGGTAGGACTATGACTCCGAGCGCTACCATAGATGATGATAACTAGACAGCATAGGACTAGTGCGACATGCCGGGCGCATGAGAGGCCAGGCGTAAGATACCGAATGCCTCATAAGCCGAGCGCAAGATACTCCAAGCGGTCGGCTCCGAAGGTGAAGCTTGACACGTGTAAGATTTTCATTGGGTGATATTTTTTCCCCCTAACCAATGCCCCTTGCACTGTCGGATGCGAGGGATTCGATAGTGCAAATGTCCTTTGGTTGGCAGCCTCGACAGCTAACAGTTTGACCGAGTTCGACTAGTCGATATTGCATGTTGCTATGCCAAGTGCATTTGTAGAGGACTAGAGAAATTGCAGTGTTGAATGTGTCGAGTGTTGACGTAAGTAGGTTGGATCAGATCTACCTATCCCTTGCCCTGCTTAAGTATGTTTGTGGAATTGAGCAGACGGAGATGCGTGAGGTCTGTGTGCTACTCAGGCTTGCTTGTGGACCTAAGTATGTAGATTCAGGTGTGGTCTGCGTGCTACCCTGGTCTGCTTATGGATCGGAGTAGGCAGATTCAGGTATGGTTTGCGTGCTACCTTGGTCAGCTTGTGGACCGGAGTAGGCAGATTCAGGTATGGTCTGCGTGCTACTCTGGTCTGCTTGTGGACCGGAGTAGGCAGATTCGAGTATGGTCTGCGTGCTACCGAGGTCTGCTTATGGACCGTGGTAGGCAGATTCAAGTATGATGAAGCCGAATGGAACGGCATTGGAGAGTTATTGAACTTTGCACTATAAACCCTTATTGGAATAAAAGACCTCTAGATTGGCGACTATGAACTTCGGGTGCCCCTAGCAGGCCTGGCTACCTGACCAAGTCCTTATGCCAAACTGACAATGCTTCACCTTTGTATCGAACTGACAATGCTCGCCACGACAATGCTTCTTTTATTGATAGTGTAAACCCTTTGACATGGCACCGATAGTCATTGGCGTGGCACAATGGACCATTGACTTCACACTCCTTTGTTGGTTGACCCTCATGGTCGGGCATTGGCATGGAACTCCTTTGCTGGTCGGATTTCGCCATCGGCCATTGATATGGCACAGTGGGCCCTTCGTGGTCGGCCACTGACATAGCACAGTCGGTCTTCATGGTCGGTAGTTGATATGGCACAGTCGGCCCTTCGGGGTCGGCAACTGACATAGCACAGTCGCCCTTCATGATCGGTCGTTGATATGGCACAGTCGACCCTTCGGGGTCGGCCACTGACATAGCACAGTCGGCCTTCATGATCGGTCGTTGATATGGCACAGTCGGCCCTTCGGGGTCGGCCACTGACATGGCACTCATTTGTTGGTCGGCCTTTCACGGTCGGCCATAATTTGTAGTACTTTTTTTCTTTTTCAATGTCTTTATTTGTTGTGTGTTGCTGAGTGCATGCTATGGTACCCCTGGAGCGTAGTCGGTATTGCTCCGTGCAATGTCGAGTACGTTTGAAGTGTTGTCTTAGATTCGAGCACTGGTTCTGTTTCGAGAAATGGCAAAGGTGCCCCTACCCCGGGAGTGTTATTGGCTCGACAGTTTGGCCGGCCGAGAACACTTAGGTATTTTCGAAAAATGGTTTTGTTGGTCCCGGACTCTGAGTGGCCAAGTGTTCGGTATGCTTCCGACTACTGCCCTCGTCGCTCTTACCGACTGCTTATGTGTTCGCGTGCTTCATTTGCGGTCTGCGTGTTACCCTTGCCTGCTTGTGGGCATGGGTAGGCAGGGTGTTTGAATACCTGCATGCTGTCTACACCTGTTTGTGGGTGTGAACAGGCAGTGTTTATTTTGATCGACCTGCTACCCTTGCCTGCTTATGGGCGTGGGTGGGTCGAGTGATTAAACACTTGCATGCTGTTTACACTTGCTTGTGGGTGTGAACAGGCAGTGTTAATTTTGATCGGCGTGCTACCTTTGCCTGCTTGTGGGCGGGGGTAGGCCGATCGTACGATCGTCTGCATGCTACTCGCGCTCACTGGGGGGGTAAGAGTAGGCAAGGTCATAGGGGCCGGCATGCTGCCCAAGCCTGCATGGGCCAGTGGGCAGGTCGGCCATACCGGAAGGAGCGGTGTTACTAAGTGTTGCTTGCTGCACTCTGAATGAAATCACTTCTTGTATTAAAAGAAACCAAGCGGATGCCCTTAGGGGGTCCGGTTTACCACGGATGACTGTTCTTCAGCTCGGTGGCGTACCATCTTCGCGATGTGCCCTGATCTGTTCGGCACTCTCCGACTCCGTCCTCTGTCGGAAATTTCATCACCAGATAGTAGGTGGACATGCATGCCTTCAACTTGTTCAGCGAAGGACGGCCGAAGATGACGTTGTGAGCGGATGGTCGATCAACCACCATGAATTCGACCATCACCCTCCGCTGTTTGGGATTCTGGCCGAGGATGACAGGCAATTGGATGCCCCTCTTCACCGTGACCGAGTCTCCGGAGAAGCTGATGAGGTCGAAAGTGACGGGTTGGAGCTGGTCATCCGTCAGCTGCATCCTTTGTTAGGCATGATAGAATTTGATGTCTACCGAGCTCCCGGTGTCTACCAAACACTTTGCGACGTCACAGTGTTTCATCCCGACCGTGAAGACATGGCATCCTCATAGGGGACCGCGACGTTGACGAGATCCTCGTCGCTAAAGGTGATGACCTCTCCGGTTCGAGCTCTTTTTGATGGCCACTCTATCTTGGCTACTACACGCGAGTTGGCCTTGGCCGACCTGTTGGAGGTGTTTCCGGCCGCTGGTCCTCCTATGATGGTGAGGACTGACTTGCCTCAACTAGGGGTCCCTTAGTGATGGTATAGACACCATTGTCACCAGGGATGCGCAAGCCCATTGCCGTGCACGATCGGTCCTTGGGCCGCGGACTGCCCACGAATCTCCGCTCGGCTTTTCTTCTCTTTGAAGCCGGATGAGACTTCTTTCTTCTTCTTCCTCGGTTTTCAAGTTCTGACCAAGACGGGATGGATCCGGACTGGATGTGCTGTCGGCCTCCAAGCCTTTCTTTTACCGACACCCTTTCTTTTCCAGCTCCAGATGAGCTTTCTATCGACCCAAACTGAATGGCACCGACCCATTGTCTGGGGGCAGCCGGTCCTCTATCATGGTCTCTGTCGTCCCTCCGAGCGGCGTTTTGATTATCGCCAGCGTCCGCTCGGCAGTTGTTGGGTTGAGGGTTCCTCGGAGGTGGAGGTGGTAATCCCCGGTCTCTCCGAGCGGGAGCCGGTCCTCGGCCAGCGTCCCGAACAAAATTGTCGTAGTATCCTCGTTGGATGAGGTCTTCAATCTCTCCTTTGAGGTACTTGCACTCCTCCGTTTCGTGGCCGTAGTCGCGATGGAAGCGACAGTATCGGGAGTGATCTTTATTCCTCCCATCGCCGAGGGGTTTTGGCGGAGGTCGGAGGTTTCGATCGTTCTTGATCACTTCGAGAATCTCCGTCATCGAAGTGTTGAGTGGAGTACAATACTCGAATGTCTTGTATGGATGCCGGTAGGTTTGATCCTTACCGAACTTCTGCTTCTTGGGGTCGACTGAGTTCGGCGCCTGGTCGGTTGACTCAGATCTCTTCTTATCGACAGGCTTAGGATCGGCCTTCAGGTTGTTGACCGCATTACTCTTTTGAGCCTTTGTCGTCTCGTCGGCTGCGCTGTACTTCTCACACTTGGCCAGCAGGTCATCCAGATTCTTGGGGGCTTTTTAGCAAGGGACCAACAAAGCTGCCCGTCGGTGACCCCGGCCTGCAGACTGGACATGTGCACTGCGGGCTCGACGTCCTTGATTTCTAGCACTTCAGCATTGAAGCGCTTGATAAAGTCCCTCAAGGACTCGTCTTTTTGTTGTTTCACCGTAGACAGGTGATAAGATGTCTTCTTGTGCACTCGGCTGGCCTGAAAGTGCATCAGGAATTTGTTCGATAATTGCTCGAACGAAGTAATACTCCTCGGAGGCAGGTTATTAAACCATGTACGAGCGGCGCCTCAGAGCGTTGAAGGAAACGCTTGCAGATAAGGCTGTCTCTCAGAGGATAGAATAGCATCGTAGAGACGAACGCATCCAGATGTTGTTCGGGATCCGTTCTCCCATTGTAAGAGTCCAGGACGGGCATTTTGAAATTGTCAGGAGGGGGAGCCTTCATAATCTCATCAGAAAGTGTCGTGACTGCCGTATAGGTCGTCTTCGATAGAGCTACCCTGTTCTGCTCCACCTACTGAAGCCGAGTGGTTAGCTCCAGTAAACATCGCTCGACCTCGGACTGAGGCGTATCCGGAGGTGGCGCAACAGTTGCTGGTGTCTCTACATTAACCCTCTCCTGGCGGAGGGCGTCGAGGAAGGACCTTGCGCCTCTCACCGGAGGTGGCGCTGTCGGCGCCTGGTGTTGATTTGCCGGGGGATGCCGAGCGGCTGACCCCGCCACACTCTGTGCGGCCCTTGATATCCCATGGGGGGATTGCTCGGCAAGGTTCTGGTAGAAGCCGTTGGCGCTGGCTGCGGATGGACCGTTGGCGGGGCTTCAGGGGGCGCATTCGGTACCGGATGAGGATTTTCTCCTCCTGCTGCCGAACCGCTTGCTCGAGCGCCCCTCAAGGCTCTAGCCAGCTGTTCGATTTGTTGCCTCAACTCATCAAACTGCTGACGAGTAACATACTGAGGGGGTGGTGGTGGCGCCGTCGCCGTTGGCGTAGGCGTTGGAACCGGTGTTGGTACCGGTGGTGGTATTGGTGCTGGTACAGGCGTAGGCGCGCGGTTCGTCCTCATCGCACTTCCACTGCTGCCTACCTGAACCTGCACAAACGGCTTCGAATGTGCATGAGATGCCTGTGCTCAAGTTCTCCTGTGAGCCATTGAAACCAGAGTGCTCGCGCGCTAATCTTCAAACTCAGTCAAAAGAGCCCCACGGTGGGCGCTAAACTGTTACGATTGGAAATCGCTCGTCGATCCACGCTCTGAGTTACCTGCAACTACAGAGATGAGACAAAGGAGTTGGGCGCCTAAACCCCAGGTACACTCCGATGCCAAGTCAGATTCTCAAAGTAAGCAGTAAAGAGATAACAGAAAGTTATCTCCAGTTTAAAGTGTGGGACGATGAGAGAGTTTGAACGTGCGAGAATGAGAGAGAGAGATATTATGAACTGTGTACTAGTCCCCAACCTTACCTTGAGGGATTGCCCTCTACTTATAGATTGGGAAGAAGCATGGAGGTACCAGGACTCAATGGAGTAAACTGCCAATAGGATTGCCACGTGTCGTTCTGAGGGACACCCGTGTGGTAGACTCCGAGTAGGAGTAAGAGGCCTTAGCCAAGGAAGCTAGGTCGGTCAGCTCTAGGACTGACACATGTCAACGTATGAATAATCACGGACCGCGATAGTCGGCGTCGTATCAGACTGGGAATGACTCCTCGGACGTAGCATAATCACATTAGGACTCTGACTATCGACTCAGAAACGTAGCCGGGTAGGACTATGACTCCGAGTGCTACAATAGATGATGATAACTAGACGGCATAGGACGAGTGCGACATGCCGGGCGCATGAGAGGCCTCGTAAGCCGAGCGCAAGATACTCCGAGCGGTCGGCTCAGAAGGTGAAGCTTGACACGTGTAAGATTTTCATTGGATGATATTTTTTCCCCCGTAACACATGGCAAACCACTTGTTATGTTGTGTGGGCAACTCATATCCTATCAATGATTCCCAAGGGTGTGAAATGGTTATCAGATGGGAAGGTGAACTGCACTCGCACAGACTGTTTTCCTTTTGAGATTTCCCTGCGTTCACTGGTTGTTAATCGTGAGAACTCGTGAGTCGGGACTCGGGATAGCAATAAAGAACCCTGCTTCACAATAAGAATCATGGCCCAATTTGAGCTGAGGTTTGGACCACTTTGGGACTAGTCGAGAGGAAGCCCAGTTAAACTAAGGTCGATCGTTCCTGAGTTTTACATATGCAACTCTGTTTGCCCCACTATATTTGGTATTTAAGTCATATTAGGGAACATCCAGTAGTTAGTGAAGGTAGTGCCATCTAGATTTATCATCATTTGTCATTATTTGTCAAATCTTAATCTTGTATGGTCGAAGAAAACTGTTAAAAAATGTCTTAAAATTCAAAACTACAAGAATATTATTTCAGTTCAATAAAATCTAATGGTTTTTAAGTAATTTTCTCACCATGAATTCACACTGTAGACATTTTTCAAGTTCTGTTTGGTGCTGATGAAACTTCATAGGTGTGTTTGAGGCCTTTTATATCATGGATCCACCTATGCCTGTCAAATGGCAAGTGGTAACTTTTTTTCTTATTATTAACTATATATTATTACCACAACAAGACCCTTTGTCTTATGGTTGTGGATATTAAACATAAGAGACATTTTCAACAAGCACTATATATACTGTTGCACTAGTCAAACTGATTGTTGAATGGAAAATACAAAGCTTTTAGCATTTTAAAGTTTTGGGTCCCATCTGTTAAAAATCTCCGGTTATCAACTCTAGAACAAGAACAATGCCTTGCATCGTTGAAAACATAATAAAAAAGAATAATAGTGGATTAAAGTGGTATGTTTCTTGGCATGTGTTAAAGGAGAAAACCTCTCGTTTGAACTTGAATCCTGTTAGACTTTAGAGACAAGACAGAGAGACTAAAGCTGAGAACTTTCTCGATTAATTCTATTATGAAGAAATAAAATTACATTTATATTATGAAAACGAAAAAAAAGAAAATTACAATATTGTCATTCAATTATGGGCCTGTTTGGGTTGGGCTTTATATTTAACAAATCCTTTCCCCAAAGTGTCCCTGCGATTAGGGTCTTCTACGGTTTTCACGAACTTTCTATGTTTTACTTCTTTTGCGAAGTTAGAATAAAAATATGTGTGATTGCAGGGACCCTAATAGAGTATACATAACCCTAACTCAAACTCATCCCTACAATGAGTTGGGTCAAGCAAAACCCTATAACTTAAAATGGGTTCAATAACTAGATTGTTTATTAATAAAATAAAATAAAATAAAATAAAATAAAAATCAGATAGAATTGAAAATCAACAAATCGTAGATTATGATACGAGAATGTTTTCATACATTTTTGGGCCGTTTAGGAAGTTCACCTAAATAGATCATTTAATAGATCTCACCCTTGAAGCATTTACTCTAATAATATATGGAAGGGTAAATTTCATTTAAGCTTCCTTAGCATTCAAGGTATCAAAGGCTTTGGTTCCTAAACTTTAAAAAATTGATATATGAGGTATCCCAAGCTTAAATAGGGTATATGTGCTTTATTTTTTTTACTAATTAATTGATGGGTTTAGGTCTTAGGCCTCATATGTTCATGTGTAGAGACATATTAAAACCAGATCTTGGACCTGGGATGTGTCATGCTGATTTCATGTAAGGGGTTTAATTGGTTTGGTTGTGGGTTCTTTGGTTATTTGGTTTGATTCTTTTCGATTTAAGATGTAAGAACCAAAATCAAATGGATTTAATCAGTTGAAGATGGTCAAACCAAAATCAGTTACTAATCGATTGAATTAATAATAGGTTCGAAGTCCATTTCTACTACCTTTACCTCATCTACTTCTGAAATTGAATTTAGAAGTCCAGATCTCCAGTACCTTACTTTCCACAGGGAAGCAATTGCCTAAGATTGTAACAGTCGATTTGATTTAGGTTTTAGATAGTTTAGACCGATGGTTTAAATGATTCAAACCAAACCAAACCAAACCAAACCAAACCAAATAAATTATTATTCAATTTCAAAATTTTAACAGAAACAAAACTAATTATCAATCTGTTGATGAGTTTTAAGTTTTAGTTCAAAATTCACCTCCTTAATTTCCATATGTATGACCAATTACAATCGAACTCTGAATGGAAAAAGATTCTCTCCTCTTCCTCTTGTGCGACAGTCACAGTTAGATGAGTGACACCTTGCAGTGATCATATCCAATGTTCTCCCATGTTTGGTAGTGGAATAAATACTGAAATTGTAACAAAGAATTAGACACTTGAAGGAAAAGGGAAAAGGGAAAAGAAGAGGAAAGCAAGGAGAGTTGAGGTTCCTTCCTCAAAGGGAGAAAATTCTTGAGAAGGAATTCTCGAATGAACCATACAAAGATTGAAATGGTGTTAGCCACAATTTGACGAAGAAGGAGAGATTTTGATTCTTCGTGTTACTTCTCTTTTTGCCTGATTCTACTCCCAAAAATTAACAAAGATGAATTTATCTTGATTCCGCGACAGAAAAAGAACCCCGATTTACCTTGTCATATGAATAGGGCGGATTAAATCCCGACTTGGGATTCATTGTGTAGGAGCTAATACCCGTTAGCGGTGCTACAATCTCCATGGGAACAGACCGCTGGATAAAGGAATCAAATCTACGTATTGGATACTCAGGACATATAATTCACTTTTTTGGCAGTCTCAGTATAATAACTAATATTTTTTAAACAATTCATAAAAATTTAAATATTATAAATAAACATTAAAATTTGGATCTGCAAATATGGATCTAACATAACACGTGACCAACCACGCACATGAGACGGCAGATATCGGTCATGACTCATGAGTAATGAATCACGAGAATCACGACCAAGGTTCAAGTGCAGAAACACACGGACAGCTCCAGATTTAGATCCCGAGTCGACAAAAGGATCCTGCTGCTGAGCCAAAAGGTTGTGGATCAGTCAGTCCGCCTCCCAATACATGAGGAGGTAGACTGGCTGAAATCCCACCAGGCTGTAGGAGACAATTTAGTTACGGACTGATCCCCAACCGTTTGACAGGGCCGACTGATCCGGAAAGAAATCCTCTCGTACCTCTTGCCGCTGATCCAAGGGCTGAGATCAATCAGCCCACCTACCAATACATGGGGAAATGTCCAGCCCTTAACAGCGGCAGGTGGGCGGGAGAAGATTTTTTTTGCGACTGATCCCCAACCCCTTGACCAGCAGGAGAGGATCCAGCCAATCCCTAAATCCATAGTAATGAGTAATGATGACTCATGACCACAAGTTTGTATTTAATTTCCCCTCCACGGATCAAGTGGGCTACAATCTCTGTGATTGACTCGCCGAGATTTGAAGCTCTCTCACAGTCAGAACGCTGCTGTAACATTAGCAGTCGAGCATGATTTCTCAATCAACCAGGAATTAAATTGTCAGATTTATGGGTAGCGCACAGATTAACGACTTAACAGTTGACACCAACTAAATAAGGATGGAAAACGATACAGAGATGGAGAAGGAGACGGAGGGAGAAAATTGCAGGAAAGAAACAGAATTTCCAATACATGGATGGATTATCACTACTTAATTTTTTTGCATTTCTTTTCTCCGTAAACAGTGAACACATTCCCCACAAGAACCAAGAGACTACAGACAACAAACCATCGGTCAAAAAAACGATTCAAATATACTGAACCATTATACCAAGACAAAGAACACCCATTCACGACATCAAACCCTAATCAAACACTAGACAACTTCATCAGATAACACTAGTTCCTCCAGTTGCCGTCCGACGCACCGGAACCCCTCGAGTAACGAGATCCACCATCTCCATACCCACGGTCACCACCGCCGCCTCGACTGTAACCACCGCCACCGCCCTCACGGCGTCCTCCGTATCCGCCGCCACCACCCCCACCGTAGCCACCGCCCTCACGTCGTCCTCCATATCCACCGCCACCGCCACCATAGCCACCGCCACCACCGTAGCCACCGCCACCACCACTGCGGTAACCGCCACCGCCACCACCACCACTGCTTCCCCTGTTTTGGGCCTGGTTCACAGTAATATTACGACCGTCGAGAGTCTGGCCGTTCATGCCTTCAATAGCATCCCTCATTGCCTGCTCATCACGGAAAGTCACAAACCCAAAGCCTCTAGATCTCCCGGTCTCACGATCGCTGATGATCTGAAAAACACCAAACAAAGCAGGATATATCAGAACGAATTCAAGCTCAAAATTTAAGAAAGCAAGACATGATCTGATCTCGAATCGATTGATTTGAGATCGACCGACCCACGTTTCCTCAAAGAAACATACCGTTGCCGGTGGTCAATTAGAGAACAAAGAAACACAGGTAGTAACAGTAAACAGAGGAACAAAGCCATCCAATATCAGAGAACAGAAAACAGAGAACTAAAGCCTAATCGATCCGTTCTGATCCGATCCGATCTACACATCTGCGAAGACGATGCCTCGAAAAAACGGACCTTTGATTCAATAATCTCGCCGTAATGACCGAAAGCCTTCTCAAGGGCTTGGTCATCGGTCGCCCATGCGAGACCACCAACGAAGCATCGGAATTCAACATCTGCAGAAGCCATTGCTGAGGAACGGAACAAGATGAAGCAGCAACCAAAAAACAAAAATCCAAAGTTTAGAAACCGGAATAGATCGGAAGAACAAAGAGGGGATCGAAATCCACCTCGGAGAGCACGAGAAACCCTAAGGCTCCCATATCATTTATTTATAGTCAAATGTCTCCCCGACGGTAGCGGAAAGACATCTAGGGTACGGTAGGTAGCGTTCTTCGCCTCCACGTACGTGTAGTCCCTGAGGTATTTTATCACCGTCAGAATTGAATGGGTCCCACGTTCTAGAGGTATCTCTAATGCCATGAAGGGTGATAGAATGAATTCCTTGGAGAATACGTAAGTGATCCGAACTCCTATCTATTCATAGTTTAACACAACCTGGAGTTAACCCAGACTATAGTTGGGTCAAGGGAACTAAACCAACTATTTGTTTTGCTTTTGATTTGGAGTGGGGACCACAATCACGTGTTGGGTAGACCCAGCGTGAGGAGGACGGGGATATTTATTTGGCTGGTTGGTTGCAAGTTGCAACTATTTCAAATATTCTCCAAAATATCTACGAGAATGAAGTTACTATTGTATCCCTTCGTTTCTCGTAAATTACCTCTGTATGCCATTTATTTTCTTTTTCCTATTCAAAAGAGCCCAAAGGGAATGATAGCAACGCAGTCATTGGCTCTGCCAAATATTCGAAATATCTACCAGAGCTGACTTAGACAATGTTTTTTAAGCCAAAAATGAATTTAAAAAAAAAAAAAAAAAAAAAAACGAACAGGAATACTCTGTTTTAAGTGCATCTGTTTGTAACAGAAATTATAACTAAACTTTTTAGCCCTCCTCAGACTGATGCGGCATTAGAGTATAAGCTCTAATTAAGGGTATTAAACAGTTTACAATTGGTTTAATTGTTCGGACCGGTGCGGTGGGAGGCGGTATGCATATAAGAGGGTAAAATCAAAATCGAATTGATTAACTAATGGTCTCAAAATTGAAACCAGAATCGATTAGTAATTGATTTTGGTTTATCGATTTTTAAACAATTTTTCATTAATCGATTTTGTTTACAGTTTATAAACGGTTTGCATTGGTTATTAATTAGTTTTTTCACAAAAAAAAAATAGAAAAGTTCAAACGGGAAGGAGAGAATTGAGATTCAAGAGAGTGAGGTTGTTGTTATGTCTAATAACTAATGCCTATTATGTTTTTTCGTTTTGATTTTATGATTAAGGTTTTTGGGAATTAGGATTAGATCCTGGGGAAATAATATATTAATTAAGATTGGAGTCTAGGAAAAATAACATATTAAATTATTAATAAGGAATGACTAATGAGATTATGATTTATTAGTTTAGCTTTTAGGAAATTAAATGGTTTACGTTCTATCCGGTTTAATTGATGCTTATCCGGTGTAACGTGACGATTTAAATTATTTTAAACATAATCGAATCGATTAAGTAAACGGTGTCATGTTTCAAATCAGAACCGAACTGATTACTAAACGTCTCTCGATTTTAGGGTAAACGGTTTGGTATGATTTTGATAAACGGTTTAAGTGCAAAAGTTGCACTCTTAGCTCTAATGATTTAATTTCACATACATGGAGAGTAAGGGTGTTGCCGGTTTGATTTGGTTTTGGTTTGGACTGAAATAGTATAGGGTTTTACAAGTCTAAACCAAAATCTATTCATTAAGGGTTCGGACTGGGGTGGCCTCACTACAACAATTCTTATTGTTTGCTACGAAAATTGGCTACGGTAAGAAATATTCCGTTGCCAAAAATGACATATTACAATGCTTTCTTTAATTGTCGTAGTCATAAAAAAAAACTTTACAGTGCTGTGTTAGATACAATAATTAATGAGTCGGCCTGATATGATAACAATCTCGGGTTGGGTTTATTAGACTAATTTCGGACTGGCTCGGTCCGGGTTTGATCTATCGAGCTTTTCAAGCTGCCTTCGCATGTAGCTATTTTCGCACAACAATAATTTTTTTTATAGCGACTCTCATCTCTCTTCAAATTATGATAACAATCTTGGGTAGTTTGGAAAAATCGCAACAAACCCTCCTACTACTAGAACAAAATGATCTTGTTTAGTTCCTCGGTTGAAAAGAGATGTCCGCAATCAGAGAAACATTTTGATAAATAGATTTGATCTTGACCCTGCTAACGTGTTTCTTCTTACATGACTATAGCCAAAACCTTATCAACAGAGAGATCTTAGATTGGTTGGAGGAGCGAACTTTTTGTTCATATATTAAGGGAGTCTCCGGGCCAATTCGGGCAGGTTTCTGTCTGAATTGAAATGGTGTCAAATTTTATAAGCCTAGCCCAAAACATGTCCATTAAGAGTTCGGGCTGGGGTGGACTACGCTGGACACAATAATTAACGGACTGGTCTGGTGTCGGTTTGTTATTGGGCTAGGCTTATTGAGGTGATTTCAGACTGGTTCGATCCGGACCGGACTTATCAGGCTTATCGGGCCCATTTTATATGTAAATTATATAGTCTATTTTATTATTTCTATCCATAAAATTAGTATCCTTCTTTCCATATATATGTAATACAGTAAATTGTAACAATTAACATAATCTTTTCAACTACAGATTCACACAATTTTTCGTACCAAGAAATGAACTGTAACACAATCCATTAAAATTAAAAAACTGAACTCGGATGGATATTACTTGTGTTCGGGCTAGGATTGGATATTTGTATTTTATTAATGGCGTAATATTTGCATCGGAACCGTTTATCGAAATCGGATAGAACCGTTTACACTTGAACTAAGAGATCGTTTAGTAATCGGTTCAGTTCTACTTTGAAATTTGTCGCCATTTATCAAAATCGAATCGAACCGTTTAAATCATTTAAACCGTCGGATTATACCGGCGAGGCACCGATTAAACCGAATGAAATGTAAATCATTTATTTCATAAACGCTAAATTAATAAAACCTAATCCCATTCTCTATATTATTTATATATTTTTTTCAAGACTGAAGACGCCAATCCCAACTCTAATCCCAATTAATATATTATTTTCCCAATAAATCAATCATAATCTCCCATTAATATACTATTTTTTCAAGACCTAACCTCAATTCCCAAAGACCTAAACCATAAAACTAAAATGGTAAAATTGAAAAATACAATAGGCATTAACCATTACTTCATTGGGCATAACAACGTTACAACAGTTTCATTCTCCCTAGTCTGAACTAGTACGTCTCTCCTTCTCATTTGAAGTTTGAATTTTCACCTTAGTCTTTGACGTTTGAACTGTTAGAGTTGGATCACTCATTACTCTTGTTGGACGCAGGAGGAAGTCGGAAGGTATATGCATATATTTTTTTAATTATGAAAAATCGATTAATAACCATTAAACCGTTTATAAACCATTAGCAAAATCGATTAATGAAAGACTGTTTAAAAATTGATAAATCAAAATTGATTATTAATCTATTTTGGTTTCAATTTTGACACTATTTAGTTAATCATTTCAGTTTTGGTTTTACCCTCTTATATACCGCACAGTACTAGACCGGACTATTAAACTGATTATAAACTGTTTAACACCTTTATAATTTATTAAGTTAGATTCTTAGTGTTGGCTTTTTAGAGTTTTAAAAAACAAAAACATCAAAAAGTTTCAAAATTTTAACTCTATTATCTGATTTTGGTTTTGGAGGGAAATTTTTCCACTTGTATTTTTTGATTGGCATAGCTTGTAGGACTTGTTTTAGTCCCATATTGCTTGGAGAAGAATGATTGAGGAGATATATATGTATTGTGTGACTTATAACATCTTGAGCCATTAAATGAAAGGATGCCTCCAGAGGGAAGGGTCCGGGGGGTCCGGGGTTCTTTTCACACACGCGCCGCGCGCGCTGAGCCGAGCCGTGCTAGGCCGGGCGTGGGTGCGGGTTTATTGATTTATGACCTCTTTTCTATTAATACAAGAAGAGTCCATTAGCAGAAGGTTACAATAATAGTGTATCCGTACACATCTATCTCTCTCTCTCTCTCTCTCCCTCCTCCAGCCTTATTCTGTTTTTCTAAGTTATCAAAATCAATCGGTTTCGATTTCTGTTTGAGTGTTCATTGTAGCCGTCGAGATTCTGACGAAGACCACTTGTTGGAGTGCAACCTAAGTGGAAGAAGCTTCGACTTCGGGGCTGTTTTATCTTGGGGATTAATCTCACGGGAACTCTTTGCACATAAGGGGTGAATTAATCTTAAGGATAGTGACCGGTGGCACGACTCAGCCCTATCCATACTGTTGATATTACTTCAAAAATTCTGTAAGTGATCTGACTTAAATAAATATTTATAAATATTCTTTCTTCCTTCTAACTCTGTATTAGTCTCAAATTTACTTTGTAATATATATTTCTACACTTAGTCAATTGTTATTATTGATCAGCAAAAAAAATTGGTTTAGACAAGCTCGAGTTTCTTAACGGGCTTTACCAGTGTTCGGTTGGGTATTATCGGTTCGAATTAGTTCGAACTTCTTAACTAGTTGGTCTGGTCCAATTTCAGTCTAGACTGAAATAATGTCGGGCTTTACAAGCTCAGACTGAAACCTATCCATGAAAAATTCTATCTGAATTAAGTTTGGAATATATCGGGCCAATTCGATCCATGCTACCGGGCTGGTTCTATCGATGCCACCCGATCGAATTTAGATTTGACACCCTTAATGGAGAGAGAGAGAGAAAAGAGGAGGGAGTTTCATAGGAGAAGCCGCCGAAGGGGAGAGGGGTATGTGGATGATGGAGGAGAGTGGTCGAACGAATGATTTGGGAGCGAGTTTGTGTGGGCTTGGTTCTCAAAGTAATAACGTGACAGGCTTTGCTGCTAGGGATTCAGGACTTGACCTGACCTACCCACGAAAGTCGTTTTTTTCTCTTTTTTTTTGGGTCAAGCCACAAACGTTATTAATATATGAATATGAAATGAAAGAAATGTCCCCAGACCATGTATTCTAATTTAATATCACACCATTAATGTATTCTAATTTAATATCACACCATTAATAGTTTCAAAAAATTATTCTAATTCGAATGATAGGAATCAATCATAATAAATGTTTGATTTGAATCATGATAGTTCAATTAGTATTTTAAACCATGATAAATACAATAGTACAACTTTGCTAAGATCAGAGTGTCATAAAATTATAAAGATTTTAATTGAAATTATACAATTCAATCATTATATTTTCATATTTTTAGGTAATTGGTTTGCATCATGATCATACATTTAGCAATTTAAATCATTACAAATACAATAGTAAATTTGATATTTGATCAAATCATAAAAAATACTAATCATATGATTGAAATACAGATCGTAAAATGCAATATCAAATGTATTTAATGATTCAACCATCAACTTATATTGTTGTATTAAGGGTTCGGGGTTTAAGGTTTAAGGGTTCTGTATAGAAGTATTCAATGCCCAAGATTCCAAAGGATGCATTCATGAGTCTAGGAACTTTTTACCAAAAAAAAAGTCTAGGAACTAACTATGAGAGCATTTCTTTGATGGTAGTGAAACTCTAATAAACATTAAGTTCCGTGAATTCTGAGTGCAATTATTTCTCCTTGAATCATGTAATTGAATAATTCTAATGACCTTATCATTTACTAAACTTTTCAATTATACTTTTTTTTTTGGTAAAAGTACTTTATATAATTAGACGTACTAACTGAACGGTGATGATGCAGATCGAAAGTCTAAAAATGTTATATATGTCATATATATATATTTTGTTACGGTTGGAAATCACTCGTCGGTCTATAATCTGAACAACCTGCAATCACAAAAATTAAACAAAGGAATTGGACGATTAAGCCTTGGATACACTCCGATGCCTAAGTCAGATTCTCAATGTAAACAGTCAAGAGATAATCGGAAGTTATCTCCAATTTAAAGAAAGAGGAGAACGATGAAAGAGTTTGAGCGTATGAAAGAATTAATGGTGAATAGTGAGATTGTAAGTTTGCATTACCTTAGGGATTTGTCATTTACTTATAGGAGTAGGCAAGAAGCATGGAGGTATTAAGACTCAGTGAAGTCGATCGTCAATAGGACTGCTAGGTATCACTCTGAGGGATGCCCAGATCATAGACTTCGAGTAGGAGTGTGAGACTATAGCCAATGAAGCTAAGTCGGTCGGTAATGAGAGTGACACGTGTCACCATACAAGTGGTTGTATGACCGTGACGATCGACAACGTATTGTACTAGGAGAATGACTCCTATGATGTAACTTAGTCTCCTTAGGATTCTAATCTCCGATCAAAAAATGTAACCCAGTAGGACTATGCCACTGACCAAATACCGTGTCCTGATAGGACTATATCTCCGTCCACGAAACGTATCCGGATAAGATTGTGACTTAGAGCGTGAAAAGTCGAACGCTACATTGTTTGTCTAGTCAGCCTAACCTACTTTGGGTGCTACGTGTAAAAATTTCATTGGGTGATGTTTTTCTCCCATATATATATATATATATATAATGGTTTAATTGCATTCATCTAATTAAAACATTTTCAGAGTTTGATCTTAGATAAGTGTGTACTATTATGTTTTTGTCATGATTTAAAATAGGGTAAATTACACAGATACCCTCTCTACAGTAGTGAAATTACACAACACTACCCTGTTTTTTCAAAAGTTACACAGAATACCCCTATAATGATGCTATCATACAATCTCATCCCTACCGTTAGTTTCAACTTAACGGCAGAGGCTCATTTTTTTTAAGACAAAAATACCCTTACTAAGGGTAAAATGACTAAAACATTTTCTTGTCAGTTCTCTCCTCCACGAAAATTCTTTTTCTTCTCTTCACTTCCGTTTTTTTTCTAGGTTTTCTTCTCCACGGTTTCGCGGCTCATAGTTTCTTCCGTTTTCTTCTCTTCTCTTCACTTCCGTTTTCTTCCGTTTTCTTGTTGGTACACATCGGCGCAGGGATCATGTTGGTACAAAAGAGTGGTCACTGGGCACCACCAGTTCCTGAAGAGTAGTATTTGCGGCGGATTTCGTTTTGTAAGCCAAGGGATCAACGGCTGGCTCGGAACTGCAACTCTCACAGATCAGAGAACGGATGTGTTTACGCGATAGAGAAGAAAGAGGAATACAATTTTTTAAGAAGTAAGGCTAAATAATAGACCTTTGCAAGGGTATTTTCGTCTTAAAAAAAAAGTGAGCCTCTGCCGTTAAGTTGAAACTAACAGTAGGGGTGACATTGTATGATAGCATCATTATAGGAGTATTCTGTGTAACTTTTGAAAAAATAAGGTAGTTCTGTTTACTAATTGAATGTTGGATTAATTACACAGACGCCTCATCTACTGTAGTGAAACTACATAGAACTATACTGCTTTTACAAAAGCTACACAGAATACCCATCTAACAATCCTATCATACAATCTCATCCACATCGTTACTTTTAACTTAACGGCAGAGGGTCAAATTTTTTTAAAGACAAAAATACCCTTACTAAGTGCATTTTTGAAAATGAAAAAAAAAATAAAAAAAATAAAAAAAAATTATAAAAATGAAATTGAAAAGTTTTGAAGGTAAAAAAAATCTTTTTAGCATCTAAAAAGAATAAACCCTTTTTAAAAAAAAATTCTAAAGGACACTTAGTAAGGACATTTTTGTCTAAATTTTTTTTTGACCTTCTACTGTTAAGTTAAAAGTAACGGTGTGGATGAGATTGTATGATAGGATTCTTAGAGGGATATTTTATGTAGTTTTTGTAAAAATAAGGTAGTTCTGTGTAATTTCACTACAGTAGAAGGGGTGTCTGTGTAATTAACCCTTGAATGTATTATAAAGAAAATGTTAATTGAATATCATGATCTAAATTAAACATTTAAAAATATTAAAACATTATGGATAATTTTACGAATTCAATTAAAATCTTTTTAAAATAATTGATAATGTAATCTTAAATGCACCATGAGGTTTGTCATAATTTAAAATATTATATTAATAACCATGATTCAAATCAAAGGTTAAAATAATGAAATAATAGAAATGTTTATTACAGAGGACCAGTTGCCATTAAGTAGACACCGCTGAGTGTATTTCAGTAATACACATTTATTTTGGTAATTTGGTTGAATATGATTAAATGAAAGATTTGATGAGTAATTTATTTAATTTGAATACATTGCTGGTTTTTCTTTTTTTTTTCTTTCTTTTTTTTCAAGTACCTTCGGGAGGGATGTTGACAAAGTATCCTTGCATTAGGTTCATAATTTAGGTTCCGTTTGCTTTGACATAATTTTTATGTGTAGCATTTCGTATGTAATTTTTTTTTCAATGTTTGTTTCTGATAGGTAAAAGAAAGACCAAATTTATTTTCCCCCTCCCCCTTCGAAATTTAAAAATTACTATATTTTATTTCTTGAAAACAAATATTAAAAAAAAAATTACATATAAAATGTCACGAGTAAAATTGTATGTCAAAACAAGCAAAGCCTTATTGGACTCATAAATGTTCATTTTGCCAAGGATATGGGGGGAATTTTAATTTAAGAATGAGTTTTGGTCCTCTTGGAAGGTTTCTTATAATCCCCTCCACTCCGACCTCCGCCAAAAAAAGAAAAAAAAGGGTCGGGCCTAAATTTAGATATCCCAGGGACTAAGTCCGACATCAAATGAGGCTGGACATGTGCTTGAGTCAGGGGACCTAGGGTTCGGCAAGGGTTTTTAAAAACCTGGTCGAACCCCTGGTTGAACCCCCAAGTACTGCAAATTAGCTTGACCAACTCAATTATCATGACACCGGGTTGTGCCGTCTTCGTTTTGGAAGGCCCATCTAATTATTTGGATCAATTTGGTAGGGTAAGGCCCACACAAAAACTCTCTCTTTCTCTCTCCCAAGAGTAATCTAATCTTATGTAGATGGAATGCATGTAATCTTAATCATTGGAGAATTATTAGAATGTGTTCTTATTTAAACTATAATAACCTTGTAAATGCTACAATGTGTTATGTTTCTTTAAATTTTTTTTTTTTTTTTTTTTTTAAATAAGGAGACCAAGCAGGTAGTGGGGAGATCCAACTGCTTAAATCAACCCGAAGTTGTCACAGTCTTAATTGAAATGGCTTGGCTTAGTTTACCAGCCTTGGGCCTCTAAAATTGTGGGCCAAATTCTAAACTAGTGGGCTTTGAATCTAGTATAAAAATCTTCTCCATTCATCCAGCTGTTCAGCCAAACATTGGACTGTTGGGATTACATCGGGATGTGTGTCTAGTGTATCCTAACCGTCCGATGTTCAGCTGGACTGATGGAGAGGATTTCTATCCTTCATTCTTAGGGTCTGTTTGATAAAACTTTAGAATCTCGATTCTATGAATTTTGGTTCCCAGGGAGTCATTTTGGAGTAGAAGCATATTTGATAAGTCCCAGTTGGATTCGAATTCCCACAGAGTGAACCGGATTCAAAATGACTTCAAAATCTAAAATTTTGGAGTAACTAATAATTGCTCTAACGTGTTGGAGCAGGTTTTTGGGAGAAGAAAAATAGTCGACTCACACTTGACTCTCACTTGACCATCACCGCCACCACCCACCACCCACCACCACCATTGCCACCACCACCACCACCACCCACCACCACTGTCATTACCCACCACCCACCACTACTACCACTCCTTTTCCAAACTTTGATTGGGGGATAGTGTTTATCAAACATGTTTCTGTTCCAAAGATACTCTGGAATCCATTCCAGAAATACGTTATCAAGCATGTTTTTACTCCCAAATAATCTTGGAATAGCCTGAAGTAGAATCCAAATTTTGAACTAGAATCCAAAATCCAAAGTAGAAATTTTTTCAAACAGGGCCTTAGAGCTGAAAAATTGTAGTGCGTAATATTTTGGGGAAAAGCCCATTTAATGTACTGTACACACCCAAAGATTAGAGGGTAGGATCTGAATCCACCCCAAATCTGGTCCATTAGTGGCCCATAAATTACGCAAGCTTACAAGAGCTCAATTTCTTTAGGGCCTGTTTGAATAAAAGGGATCATTTGTGCTCCAAAAAAAAAATGAAAAAGGTGGAAACTGCCAACCCTATAAACACTGTGTCATATGGTAGAAGTAGGAAACGGGTCGGGTTGAGCATGAATGTTCTCGTACTCCTAGTTCTTAGGACTAAGGTTTTCTATTCGATTGCATAGATCTTGTACCTTCATAGGGTCTAATAGGAGGGCAGGCACAAGTATCCAATAGGAGGGTAAGCGGGTCATTTCATAGTCCATGTGAGAGATAGGAGTAGTCACAGTCGGACAAAATACTTTTTCCCTAAACCAAGTTAGCGGAAGTATACAAGAACCGAGAAAACTCCCCTGACACCAAAGCACTCTCTATTTACCCTACCCCAAATCTAGGCCCATGGCCTAGCCATTGGGTCAACACCATGGTCCAAGCTCAAGCCCGGACTAATCAAGGCCCATCCATATATCAATGGTTTGGCGCGCCTATAGTTTCCCAATTATTTTAATTCTATTTTTTGTGAAAGCACCAAGAAAGTTTTTATTTGGAAAAAGCTTTTCCTATTATTGAACATTAGTCAACTATTTTGGATATTGCAATAAAAAAATAAAAAAAATAGAAAAATAGAAAAACACCCACCACCCAAAATAAGTGCTAAAGACATGGGCCTTTATGAGAAGTGATAAGCCACACCGTCCTGGTATTTTGTCTGTGTGGTGGTCCATGGCGGCATGGCCGGCGCCTCCTGAAGCTGAGAGCTGACCAGTGACCATGTCAATCATTTGTGTTGTCACGTAAAGGAAGATGCAAGAGTCACGTTTGTTATAAGAACCATTTGACCCAAATCAGGGTTCTTAGAATTCTAAGAATACATGAGAAGTGTACATCACATACTTGCGCCAGAAAAGATTTAGAGAAATAAAAGAAAAGTCACTCGTCGACATAATTATTTTTCATATATAGATAATGTTTTAAAATACTATTAAACTCGTGACCTAAATATAAAATATCTTAGAAAATTATCTATTCATCATGATTGTCCTCACCAAAGATTCCTTACTCTAAAATAAGAGATGAAGTTGAGGATTTTGTCATTGTTGTCAATGGTAATGTTTTTGAGCCGAAAATGTCCACAGCATCATCGGCTGTTTTTGGGATTATTTACAAGGGATTTGTTGCCCAGTCTCTCTAGTTGTGATTCAACGATTGGAGTTCATCCATTATGCATATGGATATATTGTTATTCATACTGAGTGAACTCTAGCCACTAGATCACGACTGGAGTCCCTCCAACGACAGGAGGGGATCCAAACCCATTTACAAGAGCCTACTGAACTGCTTTTGCCTAGTTAGATGAGTACATGACATTGACTGTGACAGTTATTTTGGTTTTGGTAGAGACTCAAGGCTCTGTTGGTTTTCTCCTATTTCCCCCTCATTTTTATGGCAAATCTAATTTCAATGTCATGTTTGGTCGTTTAAAATATGTAGCATTTTCCAAGGCTTGGTTGCAAGAAAAATTAAAGGAAAATAAGTTTATATTTTTTCAAACTATAAAAATGATATTTTTATAATAATTACATCACATGATTATGTTACTCATTCTATGATGGTGATTATTAGATATATTATATATACAAATGCAACGGAATTATGGAAGCAGGTGAGAGAAACATGTAGAGATGCTAGAATAAGCCGGTGTGGTTCTCACAGCCACACGAATGATCTTTGTGGATCCCGCAAACAAATTAATGGGAAAAAAAATTCTTTGAACCAGATGGGCATGTTATGCCCCCTCACATATTTTTTTAAAGAGAAAAAAAAAATGAATAGAAAAATCTTTGTGGATAACCTAGGTTACCCCACTTGCTCAAAGAAGAGAAGAACTTTTCCCCAAATTAATATATGCCTTTAAACAGGAAGACCATGTTAAAAAATGCAAAGAAAGTCATGAGCATGGTTCAAGGTATCAGTATCGGATTCGTATCGATTTTGAACCTAATCGATCATCGATCTCAACTTATTTTAATACTATTTTATTAATATCTACACTGATTCAATCAGGATTCAGATCAATTTTAGATATTACACAAGTATGTAATCCTCTAAAATCTTAATTAGCACAAGTACAAATCCTTTTTTTTTTTTTTTTTTTTTTTTACAAGAAGTAAATATCTGGTTGACATCTGTGGTGATCTTGCATTAATTATGTGAAAACTTATAAGGTTGCCTGTTGCCCCGCATCTATGTTCCTTGACTGCATACTCAATTATCTATGTTCCTTGACTGCATACTCAATTATCCTTCCATCAACTTGGATGGATGCTAATCCTCCCTGCATGATTATTCACTTAAAATATCATTTCTCAATATGGTGGACAAGGCACTACATTACTCAATAATTTGAATGGACAGTAATCATCCACCAAAATTATTCACATAAAATATCTTTTGCCATGTTAGGCAAGGCACTGCATTATTCAATGAATCTTTCCATCACCTTGGGTGGATGTTAATCCTTCCTGCTAGTTTCACTTAAAATTTCGTTTGCCATGGTCATCGAGAGAGTCAAGAGGTTGAGAGAAATTCTTCGAACAATTTACATTATTACTCGTAACTCTCAGGAAGTCTCTTACACAGTAAATCATATGGTTAATTTGAACCATCAAATTCTAACATATAAGAACTTTAGGAAGAGCACATTATAAATCAAAACAGTTAAACACTATAAATCAAAGCAGTTAAAACAGTTATATCGTTCTTCTACGTGGCTAAAATCAAGAAAGATGGCCAACTAAAAAATTGGACTATCATGTCTTTCCCCTAACATTGAAAATGTAATAAGGGGGGAAGTTCGTTTTCCGATTATGCCCCATAAGCCCTCTCAAATGAGGGGTGAAATGACTACTCCATCCCTAATCATTTCTTCGCTTCATGTGAGAGAGTGCATGGGCACAGTCAGACAAAGAACCCTGACCCATGTTATATTAGAATTATCCTTCCTTTTTTTTTTCTTTTTTCTTTTTTTTCTAATGTAAACTTTGTTTGAAGGTATTCATCAAATTTTTGTTCCTAAACATTACTTTCATCATCCATTGCTGTCAGATACTCACCTATGGAAGTTTGCTTTCTTTGATTTTTTTTCATTATTAGATAAAATAGATCTTCACTACTCATGGAATCTCACATACACAAACTTTGATTTATTAATAATTACTTAAGAACATTTTTCTCATACTCATTCTTCTTAGTTTGATGTAAGGTTATTGAAACATACTTTATATAATTCAGAAATAATTGATATCCATATGTGATTGACTATTTCTGTTGTGAATAACTTCCTTACCCAATTGGTTGGTGTCATGTATCGTGCATTTGAGAAAATAAATAATATATATATTTCTATAGTATTATTATTATTATTATTATTATCTCAAAATATAATTATATGTTATTTTTTATAAATAATATTTAAATGTAAATGGGCTTAGTATAGTTTACAATTTATAGGCAAAAGGGGAGGACATAGAGTATGAAGTACTGTGCACTCTATTAGACTTATCTAGAAAATCATGATGTTCTCTCTGAAAAAAAAAGAGGGTTGGGAGTTTTAATCTGGTCTCCACAAATGATAGGTTAGAGATGAGTGGACAGTTCTACAGATTTGTAGACTCCATAATATTTTGCTTATATATCAAGTTTCAATTCAAACAGACCATGCCAATTAAGTGGCAAATTACGGAATCACATAAACTACCAAGATGTTTTATGGCATGCATGGTATATAATTGAATTTAATATTAAAATTTATTATGTAATTCATTTTCTTAATGTTATCGTATGTAACTGAGATATTTGATAGAAAAAAAAATTGAAAAGTTATGAATTCCATATATAGACTGACAATTACTCGGTATACATACTAATACATCGGTTGATGGATCTACAATCTCTCCAATACTGGAGTTTTTTTTTTTTTTTTTTGTGGGTAGAGATGATTAAAGACCCAAAGCCAACAAGTAAGATTTGTCTTATTAATCTGCTTGCTTTGCCTTGAGTCAAATTGTAGACTTTTCTAGTAGTTGACTGTTTTAAGAGAGAATAAAAATAGTCACATTTCCATGATGGGTTATTCATAATTTGGAACGAGTCTTTGAAATCATTATCTTTCACAAGTGGTAGACCAAAATCAGCAAGATAGAAAGGAAAGGAAAGTGAGAAAGGCATCATACTGACCAACTGGATTCATCTTCTATACAAGTTTGTCAATATAACCAGCTAATTAACAATTTTCTTGTTGATCTGTCGAAGTATTCAAAGAGGAAACTAAAATGCAGACAAAATGGTTTACTTTACAAGGAGACTCCATGAGGTGGACCCATTGAAAATAACAGTTGATTGGTCTGTTTAGTGACATAGTGACATAGATAGGGTGCCAGTCAGCCGAAAGTCTGAATAAACAAAATAATAAAAAATACAGTGATCCTTTTTTCGGATAATCAGCATGTGCAGGTTTGACCTGTTTGAGACTTTATGCTAATTACTCATTGCAATTCATAGTCATTTGTGAGTAAGGTTAAAGAACTTGTGAGAGGACCCATTAGGGCTTATTGAAAGGATTCTGTTTTTACACAACTTTGAGTGTTCCATTCACTAAGAGGGTAGATTTGATATTACACATTGTCTCCCTCTTTATCTATCTGATGGTGGAAACAACGTGTGATGGTGTTCGTGCATCTCTGTGCATGAGACCTTTCGTCCTAAAACCTTTTTTTTAAAAGAAAAAGAAAAAATAAGCTTGATGATGGAAAATGGTTATTTGCAACCATGGTTTTAAGTATCCAGATCGGATTGGCTGTATTGGCCGACCTGTATCGGTATCACCAGTGGTCGATATGGGTGATTGGCTGATATGGTATTAGATGACAAAATAGGAATGGAACATGAGATTTTATTGATATCTGACTAATACGTCAATACCAAAAAGTATGCCACATTAGCATAATGACCGATATCCATTAGATATCATGAACTAAAACCATGTTTGCAACACAATAAACTGGATTGTGTCTGCACAGGTAACTAAGATGGGATCTTCAATGTGTTCATGCATGTCGGTGGTTCTCCATGATGATCTAGTTCTTTAGCCTTAAACCATGGTTTAAGGACTTGGGTATGGATCTGCCAATTCAGACCGGAATCAACAAAGGTTGATCTAGGCCGATCCCAATGTGTATTATACCGATTCTAGGGTTTTTGGGCCGATCTTTGCCAGTTCAGGGCAATTCAATACAGAAACGAATCGGAATTGGCCAAGGCCGATACTGTCACCGGTCGCTTGTTCTTGAACCACGTCGCAAACTGCTACATAATCCACAATGGAACAAACAAAGCCAAATTCAGGATCCAGTTGCGTGATAATCAAGTCTTCCCGGTTCTGCAACTAAATAAACTCCTGGCCGTCAAAATCTGTCTTAAAAAATATATCTTGTATTGGTAAGTTTGTTAGGGTTGGTGACAATCATGAAAGCCCTTAGAAAGTGTTGAAAGGTGAAAGTCAATAATTCTGAGCTCAGTAGTAATATTTGTGACCTGTTTCCCAAGCTTTCTTTAAAGCCCTGTGCTGGCTGGAAAAAAAAGTAGTAAAACCCCTCTGTAATTCTATTATATCTCTTAGTAGAGACAGTTGTGGTAGCTTCAACCACTTCCCATTCTTGGTATAATGGTGATTCAATCACAAATTCAATTTTCAAATAATTTTACCCACATTAGTCTTGGCGGTAAAAATCATCTCATGTTGGCCAATTATTCCAGCTATGATCACATAGTTAGATTTTATACGGTGCGTGTACCAATATATCAATGTGCGCACTGAGTGAAAGCTAGCCATCCGATCACAACTAGCACCTTTTCAACGACAGAAGACGATTTGGATCCACCAAGTAGATGTTATCAACCCTAGTTGTACGGTTAATAAATAATGGGTTAGGATTGATCAGAAGATCCTTGTGCATCCACCTCCATTGGTCTTCGCATTAGTGCAAGAGTTACACAGTTGGTCAGAAAACCTTTTCCCACAATTTGCATTGATAATTATAGGGAAAAAGACATTTACCTCCCCTGTAACTTACTTTATTGACAGTTGACCCCAATGGTTTTGAAAAAGATAGTTACCTCCCATAAATAAACTATTAATTTTCAAATAGTCTCAATTTTTAACAATGTTAAAATTATATTTTTTGTGGACAATTCTACTTTCAAGTTTCTGAAACCAATATTGCCGGAAAAGAAGAGAAAAACCTTCTTTCACTCCGGTGGAAAAGACGAGAAAACAAAAAAAAAAATTGGAAAAAAAAATTAATGAACATGAACGAGATTTGAGATGCAAAATCAGAAACAAAAGACTGAGATGCAAGATCAAAAACAAAAGAACTCTAGTGGAACGAGATCTGTTAAGACAAAACAGAGACGGATAATTATGAAATTTCAAGAATCACGGCCGGAGAAGTTAAAGAATCATGGCCGGAGGAGAAATCTGAAATCCGAAGAGAGATTTCAAAGAGAAAACTAATGATAATGCATTTTTGAAGAGTTTGAGAACCAAAATGATTGTAGGAAATATGTACCTCTACAATAAAAACAAAAGAGATTGTAGAATATCAACAGATAGAAAAACATAGACTCATGCTGTTGAACAAGAAATAGTGAAGCAGAACTTCGAGAGAATTCTTGGAAAAAGAAATCGATATGACTGGTTATATCATCTTGCGCACCATCCATTGGAGATTACAAACACTGAATCGAAAGATTTCAAACCAGAGAAGAAGAAATGAAATTAGGATAAGAAAGCTTCAGAACCTGATTTCTTGAACATGTTTTCTTGATTTCAACAACTGTGAATGTGACGAACAAACTATGAAGTTTGATTCAATCTATGAAGTTTCAATGTCTTTTTCTCTAGGAAGTGATTGAATCCAAACTCAAGAACGGAAACCTGATCGCAAAGGGTTTGCAAACAAGAATCTAGGCCTGTGCGAGCTTGTAACCTCTTGTAAGAGGAGGATGAGGAGGTTCTCTGGATCTGGATGAGATCAGTGACGAATTTAAAGAGCTCGCATGTAGATGGGACAAGAGAGAGAGGTCCAAGGGCAAAGGGTTTGGGGGTGAAAGAGACGATGAATGATCAAAAACCTTGATTCTTCTAAATCTGCTCATCATTGTCCAAGGCTAGTGGAGGGAGCAGATGGAATGTGTTTTGGATGGATTTCAAATGTAAAAGAGAAGGAAACGGAAAACAGTGCAGATGGAAAAGGCTTTAGATGAATTTCTCCTTGTGGGTTTTTTTTTTTTCCTTCTTTTTGGTCAAGAGAAATCCCACATCCATCTTCTCCTTCACTTTATTTATTTTTTTTTTATTTATTTTTTATTTTTTTATTTTTATTTTTTTTATATTTCAGTCACCCTTGTAAAGGATTAATTTGGTCATTAAGAAAATATTGGCTCCCACCGTTAGTATCTAATGGAATATTTCTAACGACGTAGGTCTATTTGGATCTTAATAGTTTGTTTAGAGGAGGTAATTGTCTTTTTCAAAACTATTGGGGGTCAACTGTCAATAAGATAAGTTATAGGAGAGGTAACTGTTTTTTTCCCTAATAATAAAATGTGATTCTCACAATCCCAAAGTTAGTGTGAGGAATCCCTATGGACAACAGCGGTCCACAAGGTCGGATAGAGGAGGAGATAGGATGTTCCTTGCCTAATTTGATTCGTAATTTGTGCCTTTGACTTGACTTAGCCTTCGTAATTAATGATTGCGTCTTTTCATTCGGCCATACTTTTTTTGCCATAGAAAGAAAAATGTATACTCCGCTATTTCTATCGTTTACCAGGGTGGTTTCTAAAATAATGATTATACATTGGAAGGGTCAAAATTGAGGACGAACTTTGGTGTGACAGTAAAATTATCATATTGCAACTCGGTGGTCACGAGTTCGAAACTACGTGTGTAAAACAATTAATTATAGTAAATGGGTAGATTATTAATTAACATGAAACTAAGAATTGTGAATTGGATTCCTTAAGGCAAAAGCTTTTCTCTAATACCCACTTGGAGAGGTTTTTTTACGCAAACCACGTATTTTTGACGAGTCATCTCTGTAATACTTAATTTTTAATTCTTAATTTTGTGACTTAACCAACTACAATTGAGATAAAACTTGACATATGAATATATTTTTTTTTTATATATTATATTTAATTTTGTAGTTCTTCGTGTTCAGCTCAATCTATGTTTAATATGTGTTTAATATATCTTTATACTAGCTAAGCTATTAAGTCAAGTAATGAATTTCATTCATAAATCAAAATTATAATTGGTAGTGTTATGAGGAAACTATATTTTTTTTTTCCTTTTGTGGTTGAGAGTTCATAATATTGAGTTGTATTTTCTTTTAAATTTTGATAATATTCATAACAACGTCAACAATTGTCACATACTCCAAAAAAAATTGTCATATTACACATCAGATGGGGCCCAATTTTCGTACAAGGATAGTTCTCTTCTAAGTATCTTCCTCATATATCAAAATTCACCACATGACTAAACAATTTTGATAGTTGTTGACCATAGGTGTGTACTGAAATACATGGATTGCATATATAGAAGTATTTGATTGAATTAGGATATGAAATTTGACACATGATTAATCCACATCATAATCTTTTTATCAAACTGTTAAAATATAAAGCACATTAGTTGTACAAATGATAAGATTATAGGAAAGATTCTTATCACTTGCGGGTCAAAACTTTTTTTTTTCCTCTGATTATTGATAAGGAAAATTGTTTTTGCATACCTTGCAATCCATTCCCAGTGGACTACCATTTTTTCGACATCAATTTAAAATCCTACAGTCATTTATAATGGCATGCCTTTCCGAGTATGTTTATACATCCCTTTTGTAATTACAATTGAGATATTAGATGAAAATTTAATCATATATAGATGATAATGTGAACAACATATCCATCATTCATGTATACCAAATTAAGGGTGTACATATAAAGTTTTCCCCTTTTTTTAGAAAACTAATGATCAATATTAGCAAGAAAATTAAAATTTTTTAATCCCATAAAATAATGACGAAGAATTTGTTCAATTAATACTTTGCAATATTTTTATTATAAAAAATACAAAACAAAGAAGGTCCAATTTGGCTTGGTGGTAGGGGTTCAGATCCTTTCCCATCATAGGAGGGACTCCAAGTGTGATCCAGGGGCTGGAGTTCTTTTGGCATGTTTACCAATACATTGGTATGAGTGCCGAATGACTTCTAGTCACTGGAACACGGTTGGAGAAACTGGACAATAGAAGATTATTTTTTTTTCCTAGTGATAGAGTTTCCAACTATTGGTAGAATTTCATGTGGGGGGCATTTGTTTTTGTATAAAAAAAAAAAAACATTTTCAATCATGTAAACTTCTCCTAAAGAAAAGAACATAGGGCATGAAAATACTAATGGTATAAACAACTAAATATGCGACATTTTAAAAATACATCAACAATATGGATTTAAAAAAAAATAAAAAAAGTCAGTATTTTTTTGTTTATATATAAATGTAGTTTCGGTTAATATAGATATTTTATGAGTTTTCAATAAAAGTATTTAAAAAATGGACCCATTTTATTATTCTTTGTGCCTATCACTAATTATAGTAAAAGTATATTTCAAAGTAAGTTTAAGACTATCACAGAGTTACAAAATAAATATTGATAATATTCAACAGTATACAAATACAGTCATTTTTAATATAGAATATTTACAGAATTTATGAACTATGATTAGCAAAATGGATAGGGCTGAGTCATGCCACTGGTTAATATCCTTAAGATTAATTCACCCTTTATGTGCAAAGAGTTTTCGTGAGATTAATCCCCAAGATAAAACAACTCTGAAGTTGAAGCTTCTTCTACTTAGGTTGCACTTCAAAAAGTAGTCTTCGTCAGAATCACGATGACTACAATTAACACTCAAAGGAAAAATAGAATGATTCTGATAACTAAAAAACAGAGTAAGATTAGAGGAGAGAGAGAAAGAGATAGAGTTCTATACGGTTTAAACTTGTTCTTGTAACCTTAAACTTTAGGACTATTTGCTTATGAATAGAAAAAGAAATCCTAAATTAATGGGTGCAATGGAAAATTATATCCATCTGAAGAGTTGTGATGAATGGATGCGTCAATTGAATAGAAGGTCAAGATTTAATCTTTCCAACGATCATAAATATTAATGGTTGAAATTAAACTTCTTTGAATTTGTATAGGTACGAACTTATCCATACAAATATGTCATACCTCTATGTATTCAAATACGTAGAGTCATACCCTTAAAAAAAATAAACCAACAGATAGACCCGCACCCACACGCAATGCCACGCCCGACCAGGCCCTAGCGGGTGTGTGTGAAAAGCACCCCGGACCCCCCCGGACTCTTCCCTCTAGAGACATCTTTTCATTTAAGGGCTCCAAATGTTATAGATCACACAATATATATATATATATATATTACCTCTCCAAGGAGTAAAAGAAGTCCTACAAGCTAAGCCAACCAAAATGTTGACTTTGAAACAAAAAATGATCTCAAGTGTTGTTGGAAAAAGATCTTCTCTTGTCGCTTAATCCGTAAGTCATCCATCGACTTATTAAGCATCCCAGTTCGTTCGATGGACAGCTAATGCAGCTAAACGATAGAAAATGATCCAAATCCTGTGTTGCTAGATTTAACCGTTTTACATGATAAAAACAAAACCTTCCTTAAGAAATCAACTAACATGTTGATATTGACATTCCAATTATTTTCTTCAAACATTAATGCACATCGTGATATAGAATAATAAGGAAAAAATATAATATAAGTTTCAAGAAAAAAAATAAGAATTATATAGAACCCTTAAACTTTAAGTGAATGTCAGAACATTGAGATGTACAAAAGACATGTACAAAAGACAAATGCCACCACCAATCAAATCAAAAAATCTTTGGAATAATAAAAGTACATAAATTCGTTAAATAGTGAATGATAATATACAAATAGAAAAAAAGAAAAGAAAAATAGAAATAAAAACAAAATATGATCTTGTTTTATGAAATTAATATTAGTGGCATCACAAAATTTGTTCTCATATTCAATTATATAATTTTTTATGTATTGATATATTTTCTTGTATTTTTAATCATGTATTTTTTTTTTAATTTTTAATTTTTTTTACAAATGGTAGTAAAAAAAATTTAGGTTCCATTTTAATGCATATCTATTTATTTGGATATTTATCTGAATAATTGAATATTGGATTCGAATTCAGTTAATTTTGGATATTTTTCTAATGGTTATCAGATACGGGATTGTGATATTTGTGTACTCCTTTGATAATTATTATTTGATTTGTCATATAGCAGATATTGTGACGGTTTAAAGATACCCTCTTGATTTTTGTCCGACTAGAAAAAATTTTCTCTTTAAATTTATTCTAAAACGAAAACATATAAAGTGATAATTTTTTTATAATTTTAAAAGGAAAATACTTTTTTTATTCATCTCAAGAGCACTCAGACCATAGGATGAGAAGGTTCTGTTGGATCAGCCACATGTGAAGTTGTAGGTTCTATCTCCCTACATGGCTCACCATGTTAGAGCTTTTGTCTTGTATTTTATTGTTGAAGCAAACTGAGTCCAAAGCAAGTAGGGTTGACCTTCATATTTATTTTTAGAATAAATGGATTGGATTGGATTGGATTGAAAATTTTGAATTAATTGTTTGATGATTATGTAGATTTTATATTTATAAAATTTAAATGTCAATAAAGTTCTCAATTGGTAGGCCTCTTGACAACATCTGAAAGAGTTTTTCCTAATTGAAAAATGTAATAATTATCAATGGATATTTAGTTTTAGGGCAATGGTTCTCTAAGGGGCGGATTTTTCGGTGCTTATCAATGGAGAGGGGCGACAGTGGAGGAAAACGATTATCTCCTGTTGTTCAATCCCTTCAACCATGATCCAATGGTTGGAGTTCACCTGACGCGATATGCGCACTGAGTGAACTCCAATCGTTGGATCACTACTAGAGTCCCTCTAACAACAGGAGAAGATTTGAACCGTGGATGGTCAATAGGGTAGAAGGTAGGAAAGAAAAAAAAAGTGGAAAAAGAGGGAGAAAAATAGTGGGATGTTGGGATAGCTGCCACTCTACCATTCACAAATACTTTTACCATAGTTTTAACTTGGAATATTAGGAAAAAGAAAGCGAAAACTATCCGGCTTCATGGAGCCTACGCCCAAACATAGGAAGGGCAATCAAGAATTAAGGGCACCGGTTGAATGCGCTTACATTAATTTTGTATTTATTTTTCTCCATATTCTCTCTAACCCATCTTCTCATCTTATTATAGGAACTATCCATCCCATAGCTGTAATGGGGGGAGGGGTTTGCTAGGGAAGTGCCAGAGCGATTCTTAAAAGGGAACTTTTGTGGGTCGTTAGATAGAGAGGGAGGGTATTATGGGAGCTTTTAATACAGAGGCTAGGAGTAAGGATGTTAAAAATGAACTAAAACTAAATCGAATCGCTTAACGGAAACCAGGAGACCTATTATTAAACGGTTCGATTCTTATCTAAAAAATGAAAAACGGTTTGATTCTAAAATAAAAAATGAAACCATTTAAAAATGATTATTTGGAACTTTTAAAACTAATTAAACCCTTACTTTTATCCCTCTGTGCTAAAAGTCTATATTTTATAAAAATAAATTTTATTTTAATGCTTTCTACATGGCCTATTTCTCAATCATAAGTCACATTTTCATGTATGACTAAAATTATTTTAATGTTTTCCTTGGTTTTCCCTCTCATTTGTTCCTAACTCTCTTCCTCTCCTTCTAGGTAGCATTTGAAAACCAAAAAACTAAAATCAATTATTAATCGATTTTAATAAGTATTTTGAAACCGTTTAATAAATAGTTTGGTTTTAAGTTTACTCATTACACACAAAATAATACTGTTAAAATGAAACCAAACCTTAAGTGGGGGCCTTTGCATATTTTTGAAGGTAAGATGTTTTAGATTATGTCCGTCAATTCAGAGGAAGACCAACTAAACTTTTTTTTTTTTTGATAATAACAAGAAGGGAAAAAGAAGTAGACATTGTCGGTATGTGCTTCCCTCTTATATTTTTCTTTCTTAAAATCTAACCTTCTTATCTCTCTCTCTTCCGGGTGATCAGTTATCAGTTTTCCTTATACTCCCATTTTGCCACCAACGTATAAGATTCCAATATCCTTGAATAAATCTGGATTTCGATCCTCTTCTTTTGTTGAAAAGACTTCAATCATGATCTAACGACTAAAATTCACTTAATATGTATATTATGAACTTCGACTCCAACAGGAAACTGAACAACAAAAGAGGATATGAGGAGGCCCTCCTCCCTAACGAGAATTAAAGAATTGAGCACCATAATGACTTAAAGGAGTACGAACATATTTCAGTCACTAAGAATAGGACCAGAATAATGGTCCTTTGGTCGTCCCCCCACTCCACAACCGTACGATCTGTCGGTGCACTTTACACACCAATCGGAAGATTTCTAGGTGGGACCACCATGAAATGGGTATAGGCCATCATACCACATGATCAGAATCAAGTGGCATGATGTTGACCCTTCACTCATGATTCTTGAATATTAGATTTTATTCAAAAGTGACTATTCCCTCTTTATAAATGTGTAGAGAAAACAAAGTGGTACACGTAATCTGTGGAAGTGGGAGTTGACCCGACTGGATCTACGATTATCCACTTCTCTATAATGGAAAGCAACCCGGACGCGGAAACTGTCGGTCCAAGTCAGATTCCGCGTCAAATTTTGGCCACGTCAGCAAATATCATTCCCTCTTACATGTCCACTTGTCTTTCTCTCACTTGAACTCTCAGTTACATCTGTCATGTTTCTTTTTTTTTTGTCTCCGTCACAGATAGTGACTCCCATAGATATATAGAGAGAGAGGGGGGTTTGACTTTGACCAAAATATTTTTGTACAGAGTCTACAGACTACAGTATGTTTTGTAACACTATATCATGTTCTCCTCACATCATCACTTGCTTGTAGTCTTGTGTATTCACATCGTCTCCTCCCAATGATTTTGGGAGGATATGGCAACCTATCTCGGATGACTGCCACATGACTCTCGGGTGAATCTAAGACCCACGTCTGAACCTACACCCAGTCGACAAACCGAGCCGACAGGGGTTGTCGGCTCAGATGTGGGTCTCAGATTCACCCAAAAGCCATGTGGCAGTCATCCGAGATAGGTTGCCATGTCCTCCCAAAATCATTGGGAGGAGACGATGTGAATCCTAGTCTTGTACATGTATTTTTTTATGAGATTCTATCACTATCGATGTAATGTAAGATCGATCTTTAAAATGTGGGATCCACTGAATATGGAAGGTGATAAAATCCCACATCATTCCATTGACACCCTTATCCTCAAATAGTGGATCTGAGCCCTACAATTCCAATGAAATTACAAAATTACCATCCATTATTACCATTACCGAATCATTGGTTGTTGAAAAATTAAAAATAAAAGAGAGATGGAGGCTAATGAATCCCTAAAAAGGCTCATAATATCTAAAATGGCAACTCCCCACATGGACATGGGCTGGCTACTGGATCTGTCAGTTGGGCCCACACGCAAACCTTTGTGGTTTTGTGCTCCTCACGTTCTAAACCGGTAACACCGGTCCAGGCGGTCCCAATCCCCCGCCGGTCAGAAAATGATAATGTAACGTAGCAATGAAGATGAGTGTTCTTGGGGATTGAGTTTCAGATTTAAAATGGAGACGACAGAGCAGAACAGCAGAAATCACTGAACTTGTAATTCAAGCAAAACGAAAGCAAATATGAAATCTATTTGAATTTTGCAGGAATTTTGTTAATTTTTCTCGTAATCATTTGGTGTTTATTTATAGCAATGGCTACAGTGATACAGAAATAAATTCGGAAGAAGAGAAAGAAATTGAACAGAACTGAAGCAGATCTCGTAGATGTAATTCCATTTTTTTATTTTTTTAAGAACTTAATTAAGTTCATAAATGATAATTATAGAAATTTAAATCTGTAGAACAGTTGTGGTAAAAGGATTATTTTATTGAGATCCTTATTTTTTTTGGGGTTAGCTGGCTGTGGCGGGATTTGAGGAAGAAGGTCAACTATGTGCCAACTGCCAAAGGATCGGCACTGGTTTTGCTTCTACTGATCAATCTGGCAATACCAAAGAGAGAGTCAGCGATCAAACCCCCCAATTGCATCATTTGCAGTTCCGGCGACTGTAGCAGCTCCTTACCATTGGTAACTATAGAGAGTGAAGAACAGGTCGTTGGGAATACTCCCTTTCATTAATGTCACCATTTAAATGAGTTTATTTTTATTTTATTTTTTATTTTTTTCCCTTGTAGCTGTTGCTGTAGAAAGCGACTGATAAACTAGTCAAGAAGTTCGTTTTATTCCTGTATTTATCTCGAAATATATTTCTAGTTTTTTTTTTTTTCTTCTAATATTTTTTTTCCATTTTTTCTCTTTCCGTTTACCAAAAAAGAGTGGAGGAGAAAGAGACGGAGCATAATTCGAAGGTAGAAGAAAGTTCAGAGAAACAAAAAGAGCTGATGAAGAGTTATTGAGAGGGGACCGGCTAGATTTTCTTACCTTTCATTCTTTGTTCTATTACTTTGGATCCGCAGGTTTAGAGGAGAAATAATTGTTGCATCAAATCTTAATATTGTCATTGAAGGTAAGAGTTGCAGAGATAGAACAGTGCGCAGAGAGAGTGGAGAAATTTTAAACCAAATCCTATTAAGTTCTATCAGATACGCATGTATGAAGAAGTAAACATTAGATTTAGGTAAGTCAGTAATGGGATTCACAGGCAGCAATCAAAGTTGAAGCAGTCGAAAATGCGAAGATTATAGTTAACGCATGTTCGTTATTGGTAGCCATGGGTTATCGCCGGTGGAGTGCAGTGGAGTTGCTTGCTCTTGTTCTCCTCGTCTTACTGTTTCAGTCTGGGTTTGGACAGTTGGAGCCGTTAAATAATAGCACTGAGCGAGCTGCGATGCTTAGCCTCCGGTCATCATTAGGGCTGAGGGCCAAAGACTGGCCGAGAAGAGATGACCCCTGCTTGAATTGGACTGGCGTCCAATGCAGGGCTGGTAGGGTCGTCGGAATCAGTATTTCGGGGCTGGGGCGTACTCGTGCTGCTCGTCTCAATCCACAGTTCTCCGTCGATGCACTCGCCAATCTCACCCTCTTGTCTTCATTTAACGCCTCTGGTTTTCTGCTGTCCGGCTCCATTCCTGACTCGTTCGGCGAACTGCAGTCGCTGCAAGTGCTTGATCTCCGATCATGTTCTGTGGTCGATGCCATCCCTTCTTCTCTCGGGAACTTAACTACTCTCAATTCTCTTTATCTCTCTAAAAATAACATTACCAGCATAATCCCACCTTCGCTAGGTCAGTTGTTGAACCTGTCGGTGCTTGATCTCTCGCAGAATTCGCTCACTGGATCCATCCCTTCGACTTTCTCTGCTCTCACTAATCTTACCCTGCTTGACCTGTCTTCGAATTTTCTGTCAGGGCCGATTCCTCCCTTCTTAGGGACCCTTTCCATCCTTAGATTCTTGAATCTTTCCAGCAATAGCCTCTCTGCCTATATTCCCGCTCAGCTAGGTGACCTTTCTTGCCTGGTTGACCTTGATCTCGGCTCGAATTTCTTGTCTGGGTTGTTGCCTTCGGATTTGAGTGGGATGAGAAGTTTACAGAAGATGTTATTGGGGAATAATGTTCTTGCAGGATCGTTGCCTAATACCTTGTTTTCTGGTCTCACGCAGTTGAAGTTTGTGGTTTTAAGTCACAACAATTTCTCTGGTAATCTTCCCGTTTCATTATGGTCAATGCCTCAGTTGCACTTGCTTGATGTGTCCGGGAATATCATTACGGGTACTCTTCCCATCCGTAGTTCAAATGCTAATGCCACACTTCCAGTGTTCAATCTCTCGAACAATCAGTTTTATGGAACTCTGACTTCCCTTGGGAGATTCAGTTCTATTGATCTGTCTGATAATTATCTTGAAGGCAGTGTTCCGGTTGAAACTCTTAGTAATTTTTCTGTTGCCAACAACTGCCTTCAGAATGAATCAAATCAGAGGAGTTTGGAGAACTGTTCATCGTTTTATGCAGAAAGAGGCCTGAGTTTTGATAATATTGGTGCACCAAACACAATACCACCTCCCTCTTCAGCAGAAGAGCACAAGAACGATTCAAAGTTAGCTCCCATTCTGGGAGGAGTGTTAGGAGGAGTTGGTTTTATTGCGCTTTTGGTATTGGTTTTGGTACTGATCTTACGGAAGCGGAGACTGAGACCTGAGAATGGTGTTACAGATAAAAGAGGCAGTGATGTAGGGCCTGCCACTGTTGGAAGCAGCCCACCACCTCCTGGAGTATCTATTAACTTTTCCAGTTTGGGAGATGCCTATACATATGAGCAGATGCTCCGGGCTACAAGTGATTTTAGTGATTCAAACTTGATCAAACATGGCCACTCAGGGGACCTCTTCCGAGGAGTCTTGGAAGGTGGTATTCCTGTAGTTGTCAAGAAGATTGACGTCAGTTCAGTCAAGAAGGAATCATACATGAGGGAGTTGGATTTCTTTAGCAGGGTTTCACATACAACATTGGTGCCCTTCTTGGGTCACTGTTTGGAGCAGGAAAATGAGAAGCTCCTTGTTTACAAATACATGCCAAACAAGGACTTGTCAAACTCATTGTACAAGAACAATTTGGAAGATGACAGTTTACAATCTCTGGATTGGATAACAAGGCTTAAAATTGCAATTGGAGCTGCTGAGGGTCTATCTTTTCTACATCATGAATGTTGTCCACCCCTTGTTCACAGGTATGCCTGGACTAGCTTTTGCATGTTTTAGTAGGTGTCAATTGTTATTAGGCCATCCCTTTGATGGGCCTTTCTTACTATCCATTGATCCTGATTACTTAGACTATACACTGTTGTAATGGTAATCTTTCAAATTTTAGAATGGCAACCGTATTTGTTGGTTTGGCAACCCATCAAATAATACATGTGAATCTTCTCTGAGACACTTGAAATAACTAAAGGTTTTGAGTTTCATATCATGACCCCATTATGTAGTCGTGAAAATGGATTGGCTCTTCTGGTGTAGCCTAGGCCCTGACCCAACACATTGATACTTGGAGTGTTATCACTAGTTGGGTGCAGGATCTAATCGTTGTTAATACTTAAGTTGTTATTACTTAGGCTGCTTATCATTTCTTATTAGGGTTATGCCATTGCTTTAGGTGACTTCAAGGTCCATTACTGGGCAATATTTATCTTCGCATGAACACTGTTTTACTGGGTGAGAACATGTGGGCACATGGTGGGTGGGAGTTAAAAAAATGTTTAGGCTCCAGACTGTATATTTGTTGGTGCGTCTGTGGCAGCTTTCTAGCCTAGGAATGTGTGGGAGGAAGTAGAAACTTCTATGCCAACTCCTTGCCATGTCTGATGCATGTCAGGCTAAATTTTGGGTACCTAGATTTGCATGATATTATTTCTGATACTGAGTGCCTGTTTTGATTTTATATTTTGGCCTGAAAACCTGGTACGTCCCTTTACACTTGTGAGTGCACGGGAGTATAATAAAGCATTTATTGAAGGGCTCCAAGACGCCCATGGATTAAGGCCATTTTACACTTTTCATTTGAGTATGCAGGGTATACTTGCAGTTAGACAAATCTCATTACTGTTATATTTTAATTTTTGTTATCCTCATCATATGATAGCGGTTACCTTATACCAGTATCATTCCAGTTTTATCAGATCTCTCCAAAAAGACGACTTCTACTTTCTATAACATGATAACGCAAATTAAGTGGTTATGAGCCATTTCAGAATAGAGCTAAGCATCGACTTGGCTAATGAATTAGATTTTTTTTTTTTTTTTTTGTGTAAGTACTGATGAATTAGAAATTCCTGCAATTCAGGCTGTGGAGTTAGAAAAATTGTTATTAACTTGGAAGTCAAAATGTTTGCAAGAATACTGTTGTGAAAATAGGCTAAAAGCTAAGATTTAAACAACTGTATGATAGAAATGGCTGTTGCTTAGAGATGGTTATATTTCTTAAATGAACTATAAAGAAGGGAAGCAGTTACTCCCACAACCTTGTAAACTTCTATCGAGATGCAGTCCATTTTAAAATGATGGCCTGTAAAGTAAAGAAGGCACTGTTCTATAATTCATTGTTGTTGTTGTTGTTAAATTTTTTTTGTTTCCTAGACGGCTGGGAAGGTAGGGCCCAATGGCAATAAGTCTTTGAGATCAGAGACTCAAGCTTTTGGAAAAAAAAGATTAAGAAAGGACAACTGAAAATAAAGGAAAACAAATGTATGATTAGAACTTTTGTTATATGACATGAGTTTGTACTTCAAGGAGCCTTGTTTTGGTGATTTGGTATTTAATATAATATCCATATTAGAGACTGTAGTAGAGCTAGTTATCATCTGATCCTCCCACACTACTATTCTGCAGCAAAGTTTCCCTAGCTCAAAACCAGCTCCATGTAGCTTGCTACTCAAATCCTCTTTAACCAGGGTGAAGTGGTCTGATGGGGTGCATTCCCATGAATGTGTCTCATACTATGGCAAATGGTGAATAAGGGAACCACTTGCTTATTCATTGCAACAATATCTCAACAATTCCACATTATAGTATGATATGTTTCTGTATTAGTAGCCTATCCAGGTGATATGACTGCATTCAGTTCAGATTGGTATGCCTCTTTTCAGTGGGAGATGTTAACTTATCTGCAGATGCATTTATTGACTTTTCTTTGGGGCATTTTGTAAGAAAGATCTAAAGGTTTTAAGGGCCGCACTATAGAACAGCATTGGTCTGATATCTGTGGGTCTGTGGCTTTATTTTGGGGCATTTCTTTATAATCTATTGCGGGAAATCAGTTTCCATTTGCCAGTTCTGATCCTTATGTCCATTTTTTTTGGGGGGTGAATATTGTCCTAATATATTGTTCACCCACATACATATACTGCAAACGCTCTTCCTCTTCAAAGACCCATATTGCCTTTTCCCTTGGGTATAAGGGTCTACTTGCAGGGTACAACTCATATATTATGATTGAGTGGCTTCATAATACATATGGTGCCCAGTGGAAAATTTTGCAGTACACGAGAGATTATTGTGCCTTGGCTTCATGGTCTTTTTCTATAATGCCAAGAACTTAACTGATGATATTTTGCTAGACTAGTCCTTGTTTATATTCTGGGACTTCTTTGTTGGTGTTTGATTGATTTTATTATTTTTCTTTCACCTTTTCTACTCTGTTCATTATGGATAGTGCCTTTTCCTTTTATCTTCCCCTTTCATTTTTTGATGAGGTGTCTTTTTTATTGATTTACCTGTCAAATACTTCTCTGAGGTTTTACCAAGCTTTTTGATAGAGGAAAATGTTAGCTGGCTAATCTGTTAATATATGGTAACACTATTAAATCACTGTCCAAATTCATGGCTCAATTTGTTATTTAGCTTTCGGTGAAAGAATATCATTCTCTGGTGCAAGTACTTAAGGATTTTTCTTATTTGCTAATTGAAGAGATGTTCAAGCGAGTAGTATCTTTCTTGATGATAAATTTGAAGTGCGGCTTGGGAGCTTGAGTGAGGTTTGCATTCAAGAAGGGGATGCTCACCCAAATGTGATCACCAGGTTGCTGCGGTTGCCACAGTAAGTATTCTATTACTATTTGTATTTGGACAGTCATTTTTATACTATGAATAGACCAGAAACCCATATATATTTTTCTTTTCTTCTTTTCATGTATGTTAAATAAAATTATCATGGTGGGGTTATTTTGTTGTTTTATTCTCAATGCCCACCTTGATCTCATGTTTCTATGAAGAGATCTAAAGAAAAGGAGAAGATGGTTATTTTAAAAAAGAAAAAGAAAAAGAAAAAGGGAAGGTAGAGGAAGAGGAATGAATACTACTATTGAAATTTTATGTTTACATTAGTATAGAGCATAGTTGTCAAGACGTTGCCTTGGCGCTGCCTAGGCGCCCAGGCGCATTTGTGACGTCTTGGAAAATCGGGCGCCTTGGTTGCCTAGGCGGGCGTCGTAAGTGATGCAATATTATTCAGCCCATGCCAATGGAAATCAATATCACATCTAGATCAAGTCACAAGATCTCGCAAGATCTCACACAATCTCGCAAGATCTTACACAATCTGGCAAGATCTCAGAAGATCTTACACAATCTCGCAAGATCTCACACAATCTGGCAAGATCTCAGAAGATCTTACACAATCTCGCAATATCTCACACAATCTGGCAAGATCTGACACAGTTTCGCAAGATCTCGTAAAATCAAATAAAGATCATGCATGGAAAGAACATAGATAGAATGCTTAACTATAGCAAGAAGAGATGTTGTTTTATTTTAGTAGGATTTATTTAATATTTATTTTCCTAGTTCATTACCTTCCTATATTAATTACTTTTTTTTAATTATGTTTCCAATTTGAGGCTCGGGTGAGAGCCCTATTTAAATGATGCAGGCATATGCCAAAAAAGGAGTTGAAGTTTGAATAGAATTGAGTATTCTTGAGTATTGGGTGTAAGGGTGTCAAAACTGGGCCCGGCAGCACGAACCAAGCCAGCCCGATATAACCCGAACCCAGCCCGGACCGAGCCTTAATGGACAGGTTTTGGTCTGAGCTTGTAAAGCCCGACACCGTTTCAGCCCAAACCGAAACCAAACCGGACCGATCCGTTAAGAAACCCGAATTAGCCCAAACCGATAAAACCTAACCCGAACACCGGTAAGGTCCATTCGGGCCCAATTTCTTAATTTTAATGGTTTTAAATTTTAATAGATTGTGTTACACTATTAGAGTTCACTTCATGATCTAGAAAATTATGTGAATCTATAGTTGAAAAGATTACGTTAATTATTATAATTTATTAAATTACATACATATGGAAGGAATAATGCTAATTTTATAGATAGAAATAATAAAATAGGCTATATAGTTTACATATAAAAGGGGTCCGATAAACCCGATAAGCCCGATCCGGACCGAACCAACCTGAAATCACCTCAATAAACCCAGCCGATAACAAACCGACACCGGACCAGCCCGTTAGTTATTGTGTCCAGCGCAGCCCACCCCAGCCCGAACTCTTAATGGACATGTTTTGGGCTGGGCTTATAAAACCCGATACCGGTTCAGCCCGAACCGAAACCGACCCAGACCGGCCCGTTGACACCCTTAATTGGGTGAGATGCCCTTGGCCTGAGATCGGCCTCATTTCTTCCCCCTCTTTCATTCTCTTTTCTTTTGTTACTGTTATTATCTATTGTTGGAAGTCACTACTATTGGGATCCTACCTGCAACCATTATCGATTCACCATATCGTTATTGGGCCTGCATTAGTAAGGCCTCAAATGCCTTGGTTCGCCTTGGCGCCTTGACAACTATGGTATAAAGAGACAGATCTGACATAGGAAGCAACATTAGAAATAGTCTGTTGCGTATTACATGCTCTGAAATAAAAATACTTGCTGATATTGTAACAGAAAAATGTGTTGGCAAGTAGATATAGGAGGAAATAAAATTTCCTTTGATTTTTAGGTATGTTCATTGCTTAATGATTGCACGAGTGGATGGTTCAGTTGTATCTGGTAGCAATGAAATGGATGTTTAGACCTAGTATGAATTATCATTCCCTATAATGTTTCCATTAATTGAAATGAATATTTTAAAATGATAGGTGCATACTTCACTGCTGAAGGCAGGAGGAGCAGATAATGCCAATGGCTAATTTAAGTTAGGTGCTACTTTTCCAAAAAGCATAAGGAATAAATAATGACACATGTAACATATTATTATTTTTTTTTCGTACAATCTAGGTTTCTCTCCAACCATATTAGCAATAGATGAGGGTGAAAAAGAAAAAAAAAATGTATGACAAAATAGTCTTTCCACAAATGTTGTACATGCTTAAACTAAGAAAAATACCACATTTGAGCCTCTTCCTCCCCCACCCCTGATGAGTAAAGAGGTTATTAGAAGAGGATTAACTCCAAGAAGTCCCAACTATACCTTTAGAAGGCCAGTACATGAAACCATTGAACAAGGCTATTGCCTAAATAAAAGATAATCAAGATATGTAAGCAAATCTGTTGATGACCTTTATTTGTACTGTGATTTTTTTTTCTGAGGAGGGGGGAGAAGAGAGAGAGAGTATGAAACACCTTTTATGGATAGGTTTTTTATCAGATGATTCCTTGGGACACTCACATTCTTTAAACACAAAGGTAACTGCTTGATTGAAATTGTGAACTTGGGTGGCAGGCACCTTAGGAAATCCTGTTTCAAATCCTGCTTCAGTCACACCCTTGACAATACTGTGACCTATTTATATCTTTTCCTTGCTGTTTTACTGCATGTTTAGGATTTTTTTCCCCTTACAATATTCTCGTTTTCATGATGTGCAGGACCTCTGGACAAGGCCCTTCTGGTAAGTAGCATTTGCTTTCTTCTATAATCATCTCCTGACATTCATCCAGAATCTGCCCATTTGTTTTGAGATTAATCAACTGATGCTCATAGGGCATATCAAGGATCACAGATCTCATCCTTTTTTGCACATGTTACTGTTAATGGTCAAGCCATATAATTCTCTCATTGGGTTATCTCTTGCATGTTGTGTGGCTCAAAAATAATCTTGCTTCGTAATTCCGTCCTCTGGTGTCAAACAAATTTGATGGTCCGGACTCCAGACCATCAATTTATTACAGGATAGTTAAGATGCACTTAAAAGTATGGACCTAGGGAGGTATCTCAGCCCATACGGTGAACCACCTCTTTTATGGTTTAACCAAAAGAGTAGCATCCATTGTCACCCAAAAGGATTATTATCAATATGGGGAAGAATATAATATGTAACAAAATAGAAAAATAAGAGAAGATTGAGAGAATCAGTGTGTCATGCTCCTCTCCTTGTAGTTTATATTTATAGAAAATAGAAAGTAAATTTAAAATAAGAAAAGAAAACTAACAAGCCTAATAGGTAAAGGAAACTAATAAAGCAAACTAATAAAGTAATTAGAGTTCATATACTAATAAGAGTCTAAGTCCTAGAAACTAGCACTAACTACTTTGACTACTAAGTCAAAGTATTGTACGGTTTACAATTTTATTACGCTAACATAATCAATTAGTGAATAAAGCTTTGTTTGGTTGTTAGGAAATGGGTAGAAAAGAGAACAATTGTTGGAGAAGATTCCAAGTGGACAAGAAAATTGAGCTTTCTGATTGGTTGGTTGTGTAAGAAAGCTAGATGAAGAGTTGATAGAAATAAGTTCCTTTGCATTTGGTTGTGGCTTAAAATCAGATGACATGGGGTTGTGCCCTTTTGCCATGCACTTGGATCCTCTGTAGTTGTTTCCTCCTGTAGTTTTCATGTGACTAATTGTGAACCTGTGATGGTTGGGAAAAAGCATCTAGGTGCAGTTAGGTTTATTGTCATTTATATACTAATGCCATACTTTTTCCTAGCCTCCCCTAAGCTACCCAATAGCTACAGTGAAGACTGATTACAGAGTATACTCATCCTGTCACCATTGCTCATATAATTTATTATTTCAGACAAAGAACCAAATCCAATGAAATCTGCTGGCTATAAAGAGAGAGTAAGAGGAAAAATGGGCTTCATATATTTTTTTTTTCCTTTTCTAGTCAATCGAATGGATGGGCTATCTATTTTCGACCAGAAAATCCACTTTTTCTGGTGTTTTCCATGAAAACCTGTACAATTCTTCACAAACAAATGGAGTCTAGGTAAAATACCGTTATTGGTTATTTCTTCAGACTAAATCCAGTGGGTTGGAGAGTGTAGCCCTTTTTGTTTTTGGTTCAGGATGGCAGGATCCAGTGTTTTAAGATGAAATTCTGTCTTTTAGTTGTATTTCATGGATTTGGTACTGTCTTATTAGGGGGGTCACCAAATTGAATTTCCTGACTATCACAAAATGGGTCATGAAAGAAATTGTATCAATTCCTTAAATGTTGATCCATGTGGAACCTGGACAGCTGAAAATGTGCTTTTAGCAGTGTGCTAAATGTGAGCAAATATATTAGAGGTTAATATCCCTGTGGTTTCTGTATTCGTGACCTTGGGCTGTTGTGAATCCCAAAAAAGTTGCAAACTGGAGCTCTGATACCATGTTAAGTTTCCATATCAAAAGTTCGAACTAGTTAAGTAGAGAGACTTTCAAGTATATAAGACACTCAATGTTCCAGACTTGACCAATGTGGGATTATTCCCAAACATACAGTTGTATCTTTCCACATGGAAGAAGCATATTTTCTTATTTAAAAGTGGTTTGTAGTTTTGTCAATGCAAACGGAGAGGAGTAATTGGTTGTAGGAGTATGGGGGAAAGGTACAGAAATAACAGTCCATGATGTAATTTCCTAGTCTGGTGGAATGCGTAGGTACCTGCTATTTGTTACAGTTTCCTATATTCATGAGTGCCATTTGGATGATAGATCATGGCCCTTGTTCATTTGGATGGTATAGGAGTGTTTGGTGTATGAAATTCATGAGTTGGGACCAGTTAGAACTTCGGACAATTCTGGGTACACCTCTTTTAAAATAATTAGACTTTTTTGCTAAAAGTTATTATTGTTAATACGTTTGTAACAAAATAGAAAACAAAGAAAGTGAAGATGGAGAAAATGGAGAACGGAGAAGAGGAAGAGAGAATCAATGTGTTCTCCTCCTCCTATGGTTCCTTTATTTATAATCAAAGAGGAGAAACAATAGTTTAGAAAACTTTCCTAATTACAATCATAAACCAATTAGGAAAGTAAATCTAGACAACTTAGGAAATAAATCTTAATCAATAAGGAAACAAATAAACAACTATGGTGGAAACAACAAATCCACTATTTACATCAAATAGAAAACATCCAAAAATAATAAATATCAAATCTAGAGTGGATCCCACATCGCTAATGCTAACACGTTTTATTTTCCTTTATGTTGAGTGTGCAGGTTCAGTGTCTGCAAGTTGTGCTTCCGATGTCTACTGTTTTGGGAAGGTCTTACTTGAGCTAGTAACAGGGAAGCTGGGCATCAGTGCATCTGATGATGCCTCTGTAAAAGAGTGGCTGGAGCAAACACTACCTTGCATCAGTATGTATGAGAAGGAATCGGTAACAAAGATTGTGGATCCATCTCTCATGATAGATGAGGACCTGCTGGAGGAGGTGTGGGCAATGGCTATTGTGGCAAGATCATGCCTTAACCCCAAACCATCCAAGCGCCCACTTATGAGGTACATTCTTAAAGCATTGGAAAATCCTTTGAAAGTGGTGAGGGAAGAAAACTTCGGCTCTGGACCATTGAGGACAACTTCATCAAGGGGATCCTGGAATGCAGCTCTTTTTGGTAGTTGGCGTCAAAGTTCACTGGACAGTGGAGCCGTTCCAAGTGCCAACAGAGAGGGAAGTGGTGTTTTAAAAAAGTCAGGAACAATAGGTTCAAATGGCAGCGTGCTAGCTGGTGGATATGATCACTCTTCTTTCCACAAAAGGCTGTCTAATGAGATTTTCCCTGAACCAGAAGATGTTAGAGACAGAGAGAGGCCAGATGAAGACTAGCTTAAACGAGTTTGTGATTCTTTGCTAATAATACTGTGGCAGGATTCCCATTTGAGTGCCTGCTCATCGTAACCTCCCCACATTCTTAATGTTTTTTGATGGGGAGGATCACCAGAAAGCCATTCTTTCCCTTCAACGAGGCGACGCAACTGTGTGAAGCCTCAAGGGGCAATGCCCAGGAGAATTGTTGGCAAATTATAGAGAAAATGATTTTGATGGCAGTGGCACTGGGTTTTGTAATTGTGGCTGCACATAGAAGGAGAGGAACAGGGAGACAGGCTGGTGCCAGATTCATACTCATTGGAAAAGCTTGTTATTAATTTGTGAAACCCAGCTACAATTTTTATCTTGTAATTGATCATTGTGTTATTGGTTTTCTTTTTTTCGGTGTGTAAAAATTGTAACAGCTGAGGGTATCAATTGGATTTCCTTTTCAGTTCAGAAACAAAGGAAGAATATTAACTCAGCCACTGTTTTCCCTGTATTGTGATCATTTCTGAACCTCACTTATATATGAATGGTTCTAAATTTTGGTTTCGGACCTGGTTTCGGCCAAGAAAACAAAATCTGGTTTTTTTCTTTTTTATTTCTAAATGTAATTTCAGAGGGAGAACAATATACATAAATAAGTAAACATTATCCATTTGAATCTAATAAAAATAATCTAAAATCAAATTCCAATAGAATAAAAAGTGAACTTTTCAGTTCAAGAAAAAAATCTGTATTTTCGATCGCAGGGTGATTTTCAACTTTCAAATGTTAGTTTTTTTCTCCAATATAAAAATTTCATAAATCTTATTAGAGTAAACATCATTAAAAACCAATAATTCATCAAAATAATCTTTTGTTTTGATATCCAAAAAATTATTTTCATTCAGACGACTTTAAACAGCATTTGCGTACTTCGAACAAGGTTTGACCAAAGCGTAATTATTTCAATATAACTCGGACTCAAGTAATGTCAAAGTTGTTGGAAAGCTAGCATAATCATCTTTGCAATAAATCCGACATTGTTTGATTCCGAATTGTATTGAAGGAGTTACGTTTTAATCAAACTTTGTTCAAAGTATATGAATGCTGTTCAAAGTCGTCTAAATGGAAATAGCTTTTTGGACATCAAAACAAAAGATTATTTTGACGAACTCTTGATTTTTATTAATATTTTACTTTAATAAGATTTATGAAAATTTTATATTGGAGAAAAAAATATAGTATTTAAAAGTTGAAAATCGCCCCGAGATCAAAAATTGAGTTTTTGTTCTTGAACTAGAAAATTGACTTTTTATTCTGTTGAAATTTGAATTTTAGACTATTTTTATTAAATTCAAATGGAGTGTTTGTTTATTTATGACCAATATCATAAACTATTCATTTACTTAATGATATTGGTCGTAAATAAGTATTGTGTGTTGTATTGTTTTCTGTCTTGTATTACACTGGCATGTAGAAGTCAGAGTACACTAAGTTTTGACCGAAATTGGATCAAATTTCAGCCGAAACTTGAGATTTCAACCGAATTTGATCAAAACATTAATTTCGAACCAAAATTTGGTATTTTTCTGTTTCGAACCACTAAAATTTTGAAACATTTCAGACCGAAACCGAAATTTCGTTTGAAATTTAGAGCCATGATTATATGTTAGAATCATAGTAAGTTCGGCAAACATTCAGGTACGGATATGTACGTGTTAAACATTATCAGATTTAAATACGGAAATTGAAAATCCAATTCAAAAAACACATATGACATTAATACGTACGTGTTTAATATGTATTTGAATACAATTACCTTATTACTGAAAATATGGACATATATTTACTATGCAATAGACATCTATATCATTCAACAAATAGAATAATAAAATATTAATACAGATTTATATACAAACAAAATTTGTAATCCATGAAATTCATATAAAATGATCATCTCATTAACATAAAACAAAAAATCAAAACAAAAAGGGTTCAGTTTATTCTATAATAAATTAATATAAAAAATATGATTTTTTTAAAATCTATGCTCACAAAAATATGTAGAGAATTTCAAAATGCATATTCAACGATTCTTTGGGAGTAGACGAATCATTCTTGGTAAAATATGAAAAAACAAAGGTCCCACCGAGATTTGAACTCGGGTTACTGGATTCAGAGTCCAATGTCCTGACCACTAGACCATGGGACCTTTAGTTGTCTATTCAATTATAATAATTATTGATTTGAGGGCTTCCATATTTTAGGGGAAGAGTTAAGAAGTGGCTAAGAGGTTGAACATGGACATTGAACATTTGAGGGTTTATTCTGCATTGTAGATTCCGTAACAAGGGATGATAATATTTTTAAAGTCAAGGAAATTTGTTCTAATTCCAAGATATGGTTAATAAAATATTATAATTTAAATACTATTCATGTCAAAATCAAAAAACTTCAATTTACCTTATACTTGCATAGATACTCCTTCATGCTTGGATTAAGCATATTGAGTTGGATTTCTATTTTGTTCGGGAAAAAATGGCTCTAGGACTCCTTACCATAGAGTTTGTTACTTCTCAAAATCAATTAGCAGTCATTTTTACAAAACCATTAGCATACAGGCCATTTGTAGACATTTGCCTTAAACTTGGCTTGTCGGATTCATCCCAGCCAGGTTTATAGAGGGATATTAAGGAGAGTGGTTCCGGCCCATCTGGTCCAGGCCTAGATGATACATTACCTGAGATATCGGGTTAACTTCCCTATAGCTAAATAACAAAGATGGATTTCCACGGAACTTTCCAAAGACGGTAGATTAAGGATATATGTGGATTACAGAAATCTAAACAAGACGAGTCCTAAAGATGATTTCCCACTACCCAAAATTGATATATTGGTCAATAATATTACTGATCATGCCTTATTGTCCTTTATTGATGGATTCTCAGCTATAATCAAATTAAAATGGCTCCAGAAGATAAGAAGAAAACTTCATTTACCACGGACTTTGCAAAACAACACTTCTTCCAAGTAGGCTTTCATGCTCGGACTAAGCACGATAAAAAAATAAAAAATAATGATAAATGGCAATTAGCAAGAATTAGGAAAAGTCCATATTTTTTTTGTCCATCAGAATCATTCACCTTCAAAAGTGTACAAAACCCAACTCCTTTGTGTATGAATTTTCATCTCTAACCCCTCCCATCCTTGCACCCTTGATTTCTTGGATCTTTAGACCAAATAATACTTCTCCTAAAGTTTAAAGTGAACTATCCCAATTCTTTAACATTCAATGGTTTTAAAATTTTTAATTATTAAATAATATTTAATTTTCTCATACATATAAGTTTTCAGCATTCATGTTATAAAAATTTAGAATATAAGAAAATTCAAGGTCTTATGGATTCGGTCAATCATCTCTTAAGATATGTTTGGATGTCAAGAAAAAAAAAAACAACATAAGACAAAATTAATGATGAAACAATGATCATTTTATGAGTTGAAATCCTCTCCAATAGGCCAGCCGACTAACCCGTCATCGGATGGGCTGGGATACATCGGCACACATACCCATGTATCTCAATCCGTCCGATGTTTGGCTGGCAGACTGATCGGCTAGAGAGGATTTCTATCCTCATTTTATGGGTCTATCTTTCTCTTCCCTTTCAAATTTTTTTTTTCTTTCTTAATTGCACAGGCTGGCCGGCTAGAGAGGATCAAGTCCAAGTTTTGGCGTCAAACGAGCCACCATATATGTCCATTTAAGAAAAAGATCATCCCCTATCAAACGGGCGAGGATACATTAGCATATGTATGTGCCGAATATCCCAGCCCATTAGATGGACAGTTGATGTAAGTGTAACTGGACGACACGAGAGGATCCAGGTCCATCCATTTATAGTTATCCAAAACAACGCCGGCCCATGAACATGTCACGGCCCATCTTCTTTTCAAAAATATCGGGAAATTGTCGTATCGTAGTTGCAGTATCCACAGTTACAGAATCCTGAAGGCGCGCCATTCCCATATCCCATTGTGAAGATGCTGGTTTGGTCGCCACACCGACAGCAGCTCTTCTTCTCCTTCTCAGGCTCCGCCTGCCTCCGGTGCCGCAGTAATTGTAACACCAGAAGTACCAACCAACTGTATTACTTTGTCTCCAACACCAATCTAGACCGCAAACCCTCCTTGGTTATCGTTTCTTCCTCAGTCCTCCCCCCTCCCCATCAGACGCCTCAGGTGTCTGAATCCGAATTCCACAATGATAACAACCAACAGATTCTCCGAAAGCACAATGCCAGGACCTCAGCTCTTCTTCTCCGCCATTTATCTCAACAAGAAGAATCAAACTCGAGAGACACGACACCAGAACCATGGCAAGAAGAAGAAGAAGAAATGACAGAGGAAGAGAAAGTGAAGCTCTTGGAGATGTCTCTTGTCAAAAGAAGATCCCCTCAGTTTTCCGGCTCCATCTACTTGCAGTCGCATGTAAGTCCCGAGGGCCGTAATTCTCCTCCTCCTCTGCACCGTCTCTTCCGAGGAGGACCCGCAGATGTCGACGACGATAAGATGTTGTTGCGGGCAATTGAAATCCGCCGTAAGGTCACTGCTGAGATATTCAAGGAGACCATGCGTGGTGGTAGGTTTCGCATCATTTTCTCCACCAATTTGGTGTCTTGTTTGCCCGACTTCATAGACCACATCATGATCCAAGCTGCCTCCTTGAAGCGGTTACACGAATTCTCACACTCTACCTTCAACATTCGCGCCAAGACCGTCATACAGAATTCAAATGTCATCCCTCTCATCAGGTACACTGCTTTACACTACTCCAGATGCTTATTTATCTCAATAAAGCATCGCCCTTACTCATTTCTTCCTTTCCTCCCGGATTTTAGGTGGTTGAAGCACAATTCGTTGACGTATCCCCAAATTGGGAAGCTCATTTGTATGACTTGCAAGAATCTCGAGTTGATAAAGCAGAAGATTGAATGGTTGAAGACTATTCATGTGAAGGGAGAATTTATCGGTCCCACGCTAGTAAAGGCAGGAGGAAGTATTTTGCAGCGCAGCACCCAAGAGTTGGGTGAGATTGTTAGTTATCTAGAGAGCAATGGAGTCAGGAGGGAGTGGATGGGGTTCGTCGTTAGCCGCTGTCCTCCACTGTTGGGTTACACCATGGAAGAAGTGAAATCGCGTGTGAATTTCTACTTGGACATGGGTATGAATGAGAAGGATTTTGGCACCATGGTATTTGATTATCCGAAAGCACTCGGCTTCTTTACTCTAGAAGAGATGAATTCTAAGGTATTTACTCATCCTCTTCAGTCTGCTTTTCATCCATGTTTAGTACTTGGAAATGGTAGTCATATGCTGGAGATCCCTTGCTTCGTCATTGTTCTAATCATCAACGGAAATACTTGACTTCTTAGTACAGGTTCTATACCTTGAGGAGTTTGGCCTTAGTAATGAAGATGTTGGACGGTTGTTGGCGTTCAAGCCACAATTGATGGCTTGCAGCATTGAAGAAAGATGGAAGCCTCTTGAAAAATACTTGTATAACTTTGGGGTTCAGCGAGATGGTATGAAGAGAATTCTTGTATTGAAACCAGTGGTTTTCTGTGTTGATTTGGAGACAACAATTGCACCAAAGGTATATTGTCTTATGCTTGTGATGTATCTATTTAATTCCAAATGCATATTTTGATACACTACTATGTGAATAATCTTGTAAATGCTGAAGCCATTGTAGATTTTTCTAATACCAAGATTGAAACTTGTTACAGTAAAGCACTTACCTCGATGTCTTCTTAGAATTCCCTTTGTGTGAGATAAGATTTTGAAAATGACTGATAGGATCATGCCACTGAAATAAAAATTTCCAAAAATTTATGGAGTTCTTACTCTGTTTTGCCTTTTCCATTTACACATAATTTTGTATGATTTCAACAATTCATGCCCAAGAAATGGATGGAAGACAGCGGGCGTACTAGTTCTGCTAAGCTTAGTGGAACAGACTATGTATCTGCCAAGTGGCAGCTCAGATGGGTCTCAAAAACACAGGCAGGTAGGCGCCACCTTCCCCTACTAATTTGTTCTTCAGTCACAAAGATAAATTTTAAAGGCCACTTTAGTTTTTAGTTATTTTGACTTAATTTGACTCATTTAGGATACAAGGGGTAACAGTCAACTACAGGTGGACCGTATGCTTGAGTTGGAGCCTGGAACTTCACACGTGGCCAATACAGAAAGTCCCTTATCTATCCTGTGGTTAGGTTGACCAAGCTCTCCATGTGGCCCAAATTTAGCAACCTATCCTGTCAAGCCCTTCAAAAAACATTTGTAAAAAAAAAATAGTGCTTGAAAATTCAATGAAAAGATGATTCTATGATGATGTGCACCACGTCAGCCCAACATACTCTATGGCATTTTTAAAAGAATGACAAAAGGGGGGTCGAAAACCAGTAATTTAATTCTTTAGAAGCAACCCCAAAGCATGGTTTTCTCTTGCCGGATGGCAAAGTGCGGCTGGGATTAAATTCACCATAATGGTGGCGTGGCCAATATGTGGAGCCGTTCTGTGTAGCCAACCAAGCTTAATTCTCATAGTTTGGCTGTACTTATTCTCTTGGTGATTCACCCATCAATCCCATCCTTAATTCTCTACATGCACGTACACAGACATACATGTGGCTCTTGATGAAACAGCTGGAAATCTTTTATGATATTATTCTGATATATTACAAATGAGATGGCTCTCCAGATTTATGTCTTCTCTCACTTGCTTGGCAAGCTCTAGGCTGGTTGCCTCTACCATGTGGGAAGAAGATTCCTTTTCTCAGCCTTGCTCAAAAAATATAAATAACATAAAAAATAAAAACAAAACAAAATGTAATACATGGTGGGCAATGAGGCAGACCTGGTCAAGTGTCCCTGTACACATGGCTAATGAAAGCCTCCCGATAAGATGAATGTTTCAAGCTGCCATGTTAGTCCTCTCCATGGTAATAAACCCCATCCCTGGTTTTCAGGTGGAAGCCTGCACGATCTTAAGAGAATATTTGGCTGGCATACATGTACACACATGTAATGATGCATCCCATATAATGATCATTGTTTGCATGGTCAAATTTTATTGCAACACTACTGATACAAAGACTTATTCTTTCATTGTGAAGGTACAATTTTTCCAGGACATAGGCATTCATGAAGAAGCAATCGGCAGTATGCTTGTCAAGTTCCCTCCTTTATTAACGTATAGCCTCTACAAGAAAATTCGCCCAGTGGTTTGTTCTTTTTCTCTCAATCTTGTTCTTACAACGTAGTTCGATCGTAGCTTGTTCCAGCTAAGTCAACTCTGAATTAAAGCTGACCTTGACCTTGACCTTGGCTTTGATAATGCCATATTGAGGTTTTACTTATTTTTTAGACAATGGGGAAAGTACTTTTTTGTAGGCGTTTTTTTGGACTCTTTTCAGTTCAGCTGTCAACTCTTCATAAAACAAGGGGGGAAAAAATTCAATAGTTATGCTCTTTGTTACTCCCTTTTTGACATTTTTTTTTTTTTTTTTGGTGTAAATGTGCTTTCGACACTAGATGATTGTGAAAGGGTTTCCAAAGAAACAAGATTTGCAGAAGAGCTTTCTCACCGAATGAGAAAAGCCAGAGAACTTTCTATTTATATATGTCAAATTTACAAAGCAAGAAAATAAGTTTAAACTAAAGCTTACTTCTGAGCTTATGCTGACGTGTACAAGAGACAAACCATACTAACAAAATAACCAATAACAAATAATCTAACTACAATGTAACAGACTTACTTCAAAACAGAGTAACAAAGGTACAACTGATTACAACCATATACAAACTGAATACAACTGACTATGGTAAAGCCTTATTAGACTGGTGTCATAGTCTCATTGTCTCTTTACTTAATTTATGGTTCTGTTTCTCCTTGATCTTCTTCTTCTAGAAAACTGGACTGCTAGGTTATAACCACCATATAAAGTTACTTGGCATGAAGATATTGGTTGTATTACTATTTACTACATGAGTCTCAGGGAAAGGCAGGTTTGAAACTTATAGCTCATTTTGTTTTGGGATTGCTGGTTCTGAAATTCAGACATGACAGTTTGGTTTGAAACCAGCCTGACGTTATGCCAACTTGATTCTGAAATTTTGACTGGATCTTCTTTATGCCATAATGAAGTTCATCCTGCTAGGTTTGTCATGTGTTTTCTCTGGTATAGAGGCAGTTAATCAATTGTTTGTGCACTGCTGCTTCATGCTAAATCTGTACTTTATCTTCTTCTAAAGATTTGGTATCCATTTGGTTATTCTGCACAACCATTTAGACCTCGTGTTTGCCAGTTGGACCTTGCAGCCTGAGAGGACATATTTTGCATAATCTTTTTTTGCTTTATGTTGGTCTTAGGCTCCAATCTTTAACCAATTATAAGGAATAAAGTTTCCTGTTTCTTAAGACTGCTGAGACCAAAATTTGGGCACAGCTTTTGTACTTCTGATTCTCATGTATATCAACCTATATATGTTTTGACTTTTAATCCTTCATATGCTATACATATCATGCATAGGAACAAAATAACATTATGATTACCTGTGCCTGGGTCTTGCTGGGCCAAATATGGCTATTCTCTTTTGGGGCATTTTTGTCCATATACAATTGTTTTGTATTTTGTGCAGAGCTGTCAATACTTTTTCTCTTCCCCAAAGAAACTTCCTTATTCAAAAGAGAGAAAAAGATATAGCTGCTACTGATTCTTCCCCATAAAAAGAACATTTATGATATTCTTGTACTTGGATTTTTCTTCTAGAAGGAGTTTTCCCTTGTTCTACTCTTTTCAGCGAAGATTTGATGGCTTACACTTTTTCCTTTTCCTATATGAATATGTTTTGTGTCTGGTTTTAAAACCATCAAGATTTCTAGGTGACTAATTGGCTATCCATGAATTAAAATTATCTAGGATGCTATTTTCTGTACCTTTTATGTTGCGGAATGTATGTTGCTGAAAGCACACAGACCCTTTCCTGGTGGGTATACTTTACAGGTTATCTTCTTGATTGCGAAAGCTGGAGTTTCCAAGAGAGATATTGGTAAAGTGATAGCTTTGGGACCAGAACTCTTGGGTTGCAGCGTTGTTAATAAGCTTGAGGTGAATGTGAAGTACTTCCTTTCGCTGGGTATTCCTCTCCGTGTGGTAGGTGAGATGATTGCTAATTTTCCCATGTTGCTAAGATACAATGTGGAGGTCCTCCGACCCAAGTACCGTTACTTGAGGAGGAATATGGTCAGGCCATTGCAGGATCTCATTGACTTTCCAAGGTTAGCATATTACTCTGCTATTACTTTTTTCTTCATGTTTTCAGCAATCTCCCATTGTAGATTGAATCATTCAATAGTGTGTGAAAATCCGTGAATGTTATATTTTAAGATGTTTCTTTTCAAAATAAATCATATTAAATGATGAGAAAATAGTATGTATCTAGACATTTTATTAATTTTTTTTTGAGACATTCCAAAAACTTAGAAAATTTTGTTAGTATATGGAGATGTTTATGCTTATCTTCATGCTTATTAAAGTAATTTTTTTTTATAGTTATACTGAAGTAATTGAATTGCATTATATATACTCATGTTAGTCAATTATTTACTTAAGGCTCTATTAAGTTCCTAACTGGTTTCCTTGTGTTTCTTAAATTTTTCCTGTGTGTGCGTATCTATACATTTTCACGGTGCATCTCTTAAAGTTGAACTCACTTTGATGCCAACATTTTAATCCTTGATGGTAAAGTAAATTTGAGGAGCTCTTAGACCCCTCTCCGGGAAGGGGGTTAAACTATGGTTCCCGGAGATGGTTTGAGTATCTTTTCAAAATCCAGCATATAGATTAAGATCCAAGTTTCACTCACGAAATCCTTTTAAGCTTTATGTTCAAACCAAACTTACCCTTGCTAACCTCTGACACAGGTAGGAATCGGAAATTTTCAATTTCTGTCGGCTATACTTTTTCCACTCAGAAATTGATTGGCAAAGGAGGATACTTGTAACTGACCCCATTTAGTTTGCTTAAGGCGGAGTTGAGTTGAGTTGAGTTGAGTTACAAGTGTGCTTAGTCACTCTAAGTCTCTCGCCGCGGGATAGATGAAAAGTTACTTGGATAGGGCACATGTCAAATATGGTGGCCTATCTCAACCATCTGGCTCACTATTTTGTTTCAACAGTTCCTCTTCAAATATAAATGAGCTTTTGAAGTAATTTTAGCCTTGTCCTGTCACATTATTATGTTGGACCCATGAATAGATAATGGGGAAAACAAGTCCATAAAGTTTTGACCCACCTAGAACTGCCAAGTGGCAATACAGATGGCAGAGCAAAGACCTCTGACCTTCGTGCTCCCAATATAAATTGTTTTAGTTTGTAATTTTTTTTTTTTTTTTGGGTCTTCTTTCTCTCTTGCTTGCTTAAATTTGTTCTTTTGAGTAAAATTCGATTATGAAAGAGAAAAGAATCAGAAAATGGCAAACCATTTTTATAGTCTGCCATGTAAAGAACAATTGCGCTTGGAATATTCTGTATAATGTGCTTCTGGCGTCTGAACTGAATTGGAGCTGTAACGAGCTGGGTTGTGTCACTCTGAAATTGGTCTGAATTTGCTTGTCAGAGGCTGATTTGCCAGTCTTACATTTGGTTAATTCAATATTTTGCTGGACTAGCGTATCATACAAAATTGACCAAGCCAGGTTTTACTCAACGGATTTATAGGGCAGAATCAGAAAAATCTCAAACGCATAAAACAATTCTGCTACCTACACATTGGGTTGATTCAGGTCCCAAGTCCACAAGGCCAATAGCTGGAGCCAATGCGCATAAACTTATTAGAAGTGAATTAATGTCATTATTTATTATTACTCAGAAAAAATTCATTATGATATACGTAAATCTACCTCACAACCTGAGCTTAAGAACGAGCCAACCTTATCCCCCCCACCCCACCAAATTTTTTTTTTTTTGTTTTTAGGGGTACCAAGTTGCCAAGTTATTCTGGTTTATTCTATGCATGATCAGAAGTGGCAAATGTTTGGTTTCTATTTTTTTTGGATCTTATGCTATTAATTCTTCTGAAGCTGATGAGAATGAGAGGTTTTGCAGGTTTTTCAGTTACTCTCTTGATGGTAGAATAATTCCAAGGCACAAGATTCTGGTTGAAAACCGAATAAACTTCAAACTGCGTTATATGTTAGCAAGCTCTGATGAAGAATTCAATCAGAAAGTTGAGGCAGCAGTTGAGAGGCGCCGAAAATTTGACCGTTCTGTCGAGTGAAGTCAACTATCAAGGGATGAATTTCTAGCCCTGGAGATGGATGCAATAATTCATTTTCTAGAGTTGCCAACTGGTTCAACTGGTAAAGTCTCAAGCTTGTTATAGCCAAGACCTGGGATCAAATCCCACCTTTGCCATGAGCAGAAGTGCACCACCTTTGCCGCTCTTCCCTCTTTCTTGTCCCTCAATATCTTGTACTCATACAGGTGATGTACATCTAGGGGGGAGCATCACAAAGCGATTGTTCAGGAACTGTGCATTCCCAAGCTCAGTGTTTGTAAGTCGAATGTAAATTTCAAGCAATATAGGTTTGATTTTAAGCTAATGCATGGGCTCATTCGGTAGCCTTTTGGATCAGTATGACAGGAACATGAATTCGGTGACTAAAAGTAGGTATCATCTTGGGTAACACCGTGATATATTTCTTTGTGTCCTCAGAAAATGATAATTATCAAACCATTTAGGCTCTAATTGGTTGTAGGGAGAATTAAAGAAAAGAGAAGTGAAATTTTTAATTTTAATAAGGAAACATTTATGATCATCACAGTACATGATTATGTAATTAATCCCAAATCATTCCATATATAATTATAAATTTACATTTTATTTTACATCCAAATCTCTTATATTTGAAGTGTAAAATAAAATTTACAATATCATTATTGAATATAATAAAATATTTAAGAACTTTATACAATTGTATTATAATCATAATTTTTTTTTTTAATTTGAAAATTTTCACCTTTCTTTCTTTAACCAAATTAAGTCTTAATGTTAGGTTTTAAGAGAATTTCTATCACACAATCTCCCTCTTAGAAAATGATAATTATTTCTTTGTGTCCCTCTCAGAAAATGATAATTATTAAATTATTTAAGCTCTGATTGATTGTAGGGAGAATTAAAGAAAAGAGAAGTGAAAATTTTTAATTCTATTAAGAAAACATTTATAATCATTACAACACATACCATCACATAATTATGTAATTAATTCTAAATCATTCCATATATAAATTATAAATTTATATTTTATTTTACATCCAAATCTCTTATATTTGAAATATAAAATAAAATTTACAATATCATTATTAAATATAATAAAAAATTTAAGTATTTTATACAATTGTATTATAATCATATATATTTTTTTTTAATTTGAAAATTTTCAAATCTCTTTCTTTAACCAAATGAAGTCTTAATGCTAGGTTTTAAGAGAATTTCTATCACACAATCTCCCTAGTATATATGTACTCAAATTCCCTGTAGAACAGGGTGGTATTCCACAAAGCAGTCACACAATCTAGTAGACACATGTTTTACTTGGCATCATGTTTTAATGGGAAAAACTTTCCCATCACTGTCGCTGAGGTGTAGGACCCACATTTAGACTCTGGGATCCACTAATCATGGGTGGTGATGGTCATTAGGAAGGTACCCTTGTGGGGAGGGGATCCAGACAACGATTTTTGAGGAATTGGTCCGGACCCAAACCAACTTTCCCAGAATATACCAATTATCAAACCTGTGCTCATTCAGCTGTTCCTCTTATCTAATTACTAACCGATCAACCCAGTAGGGGGATATATGTTACTCCTGCTATGATATCCCGGGGTTTTCCTCCCTTTTAAATGGTATCCATCTACCAAATAGTTCTAGTTATCCGCTAACAAAGAGTGCATAATTAAAATATATATGTGTGTGTGTTGTGTGTGGGAAGCTCAGGGCATGTATAACAGTATAAACTACAAAACCAAATGAGATCCCTTTTACTTTCAAACCGAATGCTCATATATCAACAGGCAGACAATTAAGGTTCTAAATCCAGGTATGGGATACAACAGTCTCAACCATATCCAAAACCAATTAGGATTGGTGTACGGGCTTGATGGGAAGCTTACATGTGGCACATACTGTATATAATAATATTAAAATAGGATCAGATTGGGGCTCGATCAGGTCTAGAACCGATACAAGTCAGACCAATCTGATATTGATCACTTGGACCACGGTCAGAACGGTTCAACGGTACAAGCTTTCGGATCTGAGGTTCTCTGCAATCTCTGTTTCCCATCTATCTCCATTCTCGAGCAGCTTCTCCTTGTCATACAGAAGTTCCTGCAACAATGGAAAGATGTAACTTTACCATTCAAGACGGGGGGATAGGAACTCCTGAGATTCTCACACAAGAATGGAAATTCACCTCATGAGTTTCTGTTGCAAATTCGAAGTTAGGTCCTTCAACGATGGCATCAACAGGGCATGCCTCTTGGCAGAATCCACAGTAAATGCATTTTGTCATGTCAATGTCATACCTGTGCAACTGGACGTGAGAGAGAGAGAGAGAGAGAGAGAGAGAGAGAGAGAGAGATCCAAGTTCAAAACCCTTGTGAACTCTGTAAACAACGATCGCCCACGTACAGAGGCCCTCATTTGGGCCTGCTTTTCTAGGTGTCGGTGTTTGTAGCCCCTGCTTTCTCTCATGGAAAATGGGATCCACCTTTCGACTTCCACATGGAGGTAGGTAGGTTTAGCTTCGGCGATCACTGATTCTGAACTTGCAAGAGTTCACCCCACCAGTTCAGTTTGTCCCCCAGTCATCAACAAGATTTTTTTTTTTTTTTTTTTTTTTTTTTTTTGATAATAGTCATCAACAAGACTAAACTCCTATAGAAAAGAGAAAAAACGACTTTACCTGGTAGTCCTACGGCTGCCATCCTCTCGCTCCTCAGCCTCAATTGTGATGGCTTGCGCTGGACAAATCTAATCAAGCAACAAGACCTCATGAGAGGACTATAATCAATTATAAAGACAGATTCATTATTTCAGATGGGACAAATCAAGCTTTAAAATTTTAGAATTTATAAATTGGTCATTTATAGATACTCATTCGGTCATTCCTAATTTTAAAATTTCATGGTTATGATGCCCCTAACTTCGACCAAGTTCCTAACAGGCTGTGTCTGCAGTCAACTACATTGCAATACAATCAGTCAGACCTAAAAACTGGACGGGCATGTGCAGTGAAGATCATTTTCATACATACATACTATCCAAACCTACTTCTATTACAAGAGAAACACAAAGATGGACTAAAAAATGTGCAGTCCCCACCCTCACCATTTGCAAGAAAAGGAAAAAGAACCAAACAAGAGAAGTAAAAATGAACGCACGCAGAGAGAGCGAGAAAACCAAAAAAACAACACAAAAGAAAATTTTCCTACGACAATCATGATCCTAGAAGCCCACCCCAGAAGCTTACAAAAACATGCACTAAACTACTTCCAGTTGCATGGAGATCCATGCAATGAAGGTTGAGGGACTTGCATGGAATTTAAAGGCTAGACTTCTGCTAAAAATGCTGATAAATGCAAAGGCTGATAACAAAACCAATACCACTCCTCCTTTGCTGCATTGTAGAGATTGCCAGAACAAATCCCTTTGATCATGAATCCAACATCAGAAACTTAAATTCTTACCGCTTCGCAGAGCTTACATGCAATACAACGTTCCTCTCCAGTTGGATAACGACGAAGGGCATGTTCACCACGAAATCTAGGGCTCAAAGGGCCCTTTTCAAATGGATAATTGATCTGTGCAAGGTGTAAAAAACTTGGGATTTTTTTTTTGTGAACAAAAAATAAAAAAACATGTTGTCAATCAATGAGAGAACATGTGTAGAGATACTTACAGTTACTTTTTTTTCAAAGAAGTACTTGAGTGTGAGGGACAGACCCCGAACCATTTCAGAAAGAAATAATGTATTTATGCTCCGCTCAAAAACTGACATTTAGTAGCAAGTATCAGAACTACCAGTACAAGTAGTCAATTAGAATTACAGTTGAGAATATCCGCCCAACTGGCATCTTCTTATTATTGTTGTTGTTGTATTATTATTATTGCTGTTACAGTTAAGAATATCCGCCCAACTGAAATCTTCTTATTGTTGTTGTTGTTGTATTATTATTATTATTATTATTATTATTATTATTATTATAATAAACAGTAGCCACAACAATGATAGCAATAATAACAGAAAAAGAATAGAGAGCATTACTAGAACTCCAATCCTTTGAGATCTCCTTCAGAAGTTTCTCCTTTTCTTCATCGTCTGCAGTTTACATACAAGAACAAAAAAGATGAAAAAAACAATTGAAATGTATTGTTACTGTAGTTCTTTACATTATCTATGTCACAGTAATTAAAATAAAATAACTAGACAAACAATATAATGCACAGATATTACATCCGAATAAAAATTTGAGAATAATTTGTTAATAAATATCAGCACTTTATAGAAGAGAAGACAAGAAGAACAAGCCAGGCCAACGACTCCAATCAACAATGAGCCACACACAACTAGCCAACAAAGTAACATATCCCATGCTATGAGATATGGACCACAATATACAGAACCTCACTACATGTCTTCCACAACTAACAAATGCTTTAAGAAACTCCATAGAAATGATATGCTCATGATACATGAACAAGGCCAAACAACAGGCCTTTCTGTCACGCTAAGAAGATCTCCATGGGCCTCTGCTACTTAAGGAGAACCACTCAATAAGTGAATTATCACTTCAGGAAAAAAGCAACGAAATGAGAAAGGAAAATGAAAAAGAGAAAAAGGGAAGAAGAAAAAAAAAGCTCCACAAAAATCTATAGAAAGGAAAAGGGAGAAAAAAAAAAAGTTCGAAGCGAACTTTATACTTCAAAGAGTATTGTATATTACAAACAACAATGACATTTATGAAGTGAAACTAAATTAAAAAACAAAAAGAAAAAAAATATATGATATTAAAAGAACAGTGGAAGAATAAAAAGATATTAGCACAGATTGATGGAAGACAAATAAAAAAACACTTGAAAAAAAGGATGCAGGACGAGTAGGAGATGAAACTACACTATTTTCAGGCATGCGCAGTCCTACATGAAAAATTGAACATTGGAATGCAGATTTCAAGTCAACAGCTTTGACTCTTTGATTGATTAAGTGTGATAATCCTGAACAGGAGCCGGATTTTTTTAAAGAGGACCTTAAATCTTGGCTGGGTGATAGGGCTATATGATGAATGCAAATAACTCTCAAATCTTTCCCTAGAGAGTGACTCAAAAAAATCCCATTCGATCACTCAACAGAAACATAAATGCAGCAAAATCTCCCCCGTATTATTGGGACTAAAATAAACTCAACAACCATGCAATTATTTGCAATTGCCACATTACCATAAACATAGATGTTCCAAATTATAATAAAACCAAAACTTGTAGTTCCTAAACATTGAACCAACTCCTCAATGATGAGGGTGGTGGGAACCTACAAAACTAATAGATGCAGGGAATATCTCTATTTGTTTAGAAGAAATTCTCCCTTGGCATGTTGTGGTTGTTTGGTCTTGAACATTTGTTTGGGTCTGGACTCTCCCTTGACCATCCCCACTCTCTCCTTCCCCCTTAAAAAAAAATTAAATAAATAAAATTTCCCGGGGGATTTACATTATAGAAGATCCTCCAATAAAACCCTCTCTACACATAAATTTCTTCAAGGGAATTTTATCCAGTAAACCCTAAATTTTAAATTTCTCAGGACCAAGAATTATTCACACCAAATGGCCCAAACAGCCAATATATCCATAGAAAGGCATCAAAGTAGGACTTAACTGTGAAAGCCCATGAATTATTCCATTCTTTACCCGCTATCAATTCTCACCTTTTAACAATTAAAAGACCCTTCACAAAGTCCAGCAACTCCCAATCCTTAAGAAGATCCACGTATATCAGATTCAAGGTGGAATCCATAAAGGAATCAAATATTCAATTCAACTTTGATTACATCCAATTAATTATGTCGTTGATCTAAAAAGTTTTTCACACTGAATATCCTATATTTTAATTTTAAACAAGGTATAAAATGTTTCCAAGCGCAAAAGCATCATAAACCAAGCAAGAGAATCTCCCACTTAGCTACAGTATGCCTCTTAACAATATTCTTCTGACTCATAATGAACTGCACAGTTAGGGACAGTGTCTTAGACACGGGCCAGAAAGTATGTCAACTGTCAAGTTCCAAATCCTTTACTCTGCACATCCGACGGGTCATTCCAGTATGGTGCAAAATTAAAAGTTTTTTGGTATATGGTTGTAATATGTTGAGCACTACTCTGCTTCAACCTGGCATATCAGTGTAACAATAAGGTTGCAAGGTAGTCACAGGTTCGAATTGAGAAACAGCCTCTCTGCAAAGAGATGATTAGGCTGCATACATCTACCCCTCCCCAGAGTACTCCATAATGGAGAGAGCCTCATAAAATTGTGGAAGGTCATGTTTGATATAGTTTTGATTACCAAATAGAGCTCCAAAGTGAAATCATTCATAATAGCAACGTGGTATTGTGGTTGCCCAAAACTCCTGTAAGGTAAGCAATTTGTGCTCTTATTATTTTTAATTTCCATGAACAAATCACGTTCACTTCATTGTTTCATGTACATTTAACTTTCTAAGTTCTAAATATTCTGCATATTCAAGGAAATCATCCTCATATTCCATTATCTTCTCATCAATTCGTGCATGCACAAGCGTTTCAAGTATTTAACACACTCAATCTGCATGGTCCACTACAAAAAAATAGAATATAGAAAGAGAAGAGATGGATGGAGGGCCCCAAAAAAAACCTCTCTTTGTGGAGAATCGGTATGAACTAATTTGCAGCACATTTTTATTTGAACCCTGCATAGCCTGCCCTGCTCCAGCCTACAAAAAATAATGTGCATTCAACAGCCTTTTAAGTCCACAAAGAATAAATTAAGAAAATGAAAGGGAATGGGAAAAAAAATGAAGTTGAAGTGTAGAAACTCACGAGAAGAGTTACTGCATGTTCTTATATCCTCCTTGGATCCCATCACCGTCCATATTCAGTGGGTCTCACACTCTTGAGGAGGGTCCTACACCATATCGACGGTTTTGGGATCCTCGGGAGAGTAATGTACATGAGGTGATCTGAACTCAAAACTCACTCCCAAAAAATAGAACTTTATAACACCAACAACAATAATAATTATAATAACAATAACAATCACAGTAATTAAACACGGAAACTGATTGTCAAATTCCTCCATGAATATCACGCAAATTATAACCAAAAGTCTTCAGAAAATTTCTGAAATACAGCCCCCACGGATTCGCATCCTCTCCTCCCAGTGGTTCTGGGAGGACAGTGGCAACCTGCCCTGGATAGCCACCACGTGGAACCGAGACCCATGTCTGAGTCGACACCCGACAAGCTGAGTCGATAGGGGGTGTCGGCTCAGACGTGGATCTAGGATTCACCTGAGAACCACGTGGCGATCATTTGAGATAGGTTATCGTATCCTCCCAGAACCACTGGGAAGAGACATGTGAATCCCAGCAGCCACACCCCCCTCCAACAGAAAAATAAAATGGAATCGGGCTCACACCCCCAAGTGCTAAGGTGCAACCGCTGTTGGATGCTTGCCACTTGTAACAAAGATTATCCGATGGTCCAAAACTGTATGATGCAAAATAAAAAGCGGAACAGTGTTACACGAGATCAGAAGCGGGAAACATTGTTCCATCTTCTCTCCCGCTCAACTCCCCTGTAAGTTAGGGTTTTGAATTTAAAGAAGGGTTTCATTTGATTGAGGATAGAGATAAAAACTAGGTTTTGAAGAAATGTTTCGTCGGATTGAAGAGAGATGTAAACATGTTGCAGAACAAAACCAGAATGGGTGAATGAGCAATTGGTCAAAAGCAGATCCGAGCAAATCAGAGAAGGTTGAAGCAGGCCGTTGCGGCATGGAGTAGACTGTTCAGATTGAAGCAGAGACGAGAGAAAGTCTTGGAGCATATTGTTCATAATCGTTTCAGGTTGGTTGCGGGTGGGGTTTCAAGCCTTGGGTTTAGCTTTGCGTCAATGCCAGCAACTAGATAGCCTTGTGTCTTTTGGAGGACCTCGAGACCGTCGGTCAGTTTGACTTCTCCGGTTAGCTTGGGTCCTCCATCACGACTCCACAAATTGCTGCAATGTATCTCATCGCGGCAACGTGGCAAACCGAAATGGTTTTAAAATATGCTGCCGCAACGTGGCCCAAAGCAGGAATACACCATACTGATTCACTACTTCATTTCTACAGATCTTCACATGCAGACCCCCCGTTAACGCTCTCGCAAAAAGAATCCTGGCCAAAAATGAATTCCGTATCTCACTCCAGAACTTCTTTTCGTCCAACACATCTCTCTCAAGAATCTCTGGTTTTAATCTCTCTTCAAACAAAAGAAACCCTTCTCTGGTTTTAATCTCTGGTCTTTGTTTCTGGTGAATTTTGATATTTCGGGTAAATGCTACAGAGGGCGGAAGGGTGAGACTTGATGAGGGTTGCAGCAGCGGAGGGAAATAGCCGCTTCTGATCTCATCTCCTGTTAAAATAACCCATTTTTTTTATTTTGCAAAGAATCTACTCTCACCGTCGGATTCGATTCATCCGATCCAAAACATTGTTAATAGATATCTTATATCCGCTACAACACCTGAATATTAGTAAGATAAATACCTAGAAACTCTAATTTTTTGTACATGATCAAATAAGTAACTTCTTCCCATTAAACTACTATCCTTTTATCTAATTATTTTAAAATAAGACTTAATAAAAAACGAAGCCTCCTCCAACATTGTCCGTATAAGGAACCACATGAGAGGCCAGCTACGCAAGCATCAGATGATTTTGACATAAATCCTCGAAGGAAAAAATAAACAAAAAAGTGGCCAAAACATAAAAATATTCAATCATTTCTTTCCGCTATCTTAAACTTAGTGAAAATAAAATACAAATCTTTTGTGATGTTTTACGAAAATTGTTAGTTTAGTTGTGGACACTGAATAAGGTGAGAGTATCAATTCGCTGGCAAGCAAATGAAAAGCTCAGAAGTTAAGGATATGCAAATACATGAATTGGTGAAACAATTAATCACATAGCTAGGCAACTAGACTCCTGCAAAATCAGAGATAAATTCCACTGATGCGTTCCAGAATCTTACCAGTTGCCGAGAGCAAAGTGATTTGAGAGATTTACGAGCCAACAGAGACGCCATTAATGAACAGTGGAAGATCTTCGCAGCTCGCAACCGAGTACCGACAATCCGTTAGAAGAACCTGGATGATAATATATTTGTCTTTCTATTTGACTATTTGAGTTCCAACGGATTCACATTTTCCCTCGTAGAAGGTTCGGGAGGAGGCGACGCTTCCGTTAGACGACCGACACGTGAAACTCGAATGAATCCAAGGCCTTCGTCCAAGATTCGATGTCACTCGTCCAAGATTCGATGTCAGCTCGAAGAAAAAACTAGAATTCACCCGAACCTCTGAGAGGAGACGATGTCGATACAGTCCGTCTCTAACGACACTTGTAAGTGAACCTAAATGGACACGTGTTGTACTTCGTTGAGTGAACCTTAAATAGACACGTGAACCTTGTTTAACCTCCAGATGCCGTCATCCAAGAAGCACTCTATCGAATCACTAAATACTAGTCAAAATAACAACAACAACCGACGGGTGTAGGATAAAGAGGGACAGTGAGTTACATTGAATCAAGTATTCTCTTTCAAACCATTTGAAATGAAGGGGACCGAGGGGCATAGTTAGTAAATAGTTAATAAAATAGCGTTTAATATGTAAATTACATGTGTTCTGAATTTTTAAACTAAATTTTCCAAATTATTATATAGCTTTTCAAAAAATCGTATTTTTTTATATTCAAACATATTAAACACGTTTTAAACGTGTATTAACTTATTAAATATGAAAAAAAAAGAAGAAGAAATTCTCCTCACAAATGAACCCTTCCTGTTCAGTTTTCATATGCGTTTTATATTAATGAGATGATGATTTTATATAAATTTCATAGTAAAAAATGTTACCATATTAGACACATTAATGCCTTATGTATTATTTTAACTGAATTTTCGATCTCCCTATTGAAGTTAATGCCTTATGTGTTTTTTTAACTGAATTTTCAATCTCTGATTACGTTTAATAAGCGTGCCCGAATGTTTGTCGTTCCTGAACTTACTTACTATACCAAGGATCTACATATCCAGAAAGTTTAGGCCCGTCTTACTTGCCATGTGTGGTAGATTTTAGGACCGACCAGATATACTTGACCCGTATTAATTGAGAGCCATTAGACTATTTTGTTGGAAAAAGATCGTTTGTAGCATTGCTCCTCTGGCCGTTGAGAATGCATCATTCACATGTCCCAATGCACTCCCAACGGTGAGAATCAGCACTGCTACAGAACAGTGTCACAGACGATCCTGGTCCATGTTTGTTTCGCCATAAAATATTTTTTGATAATTATTAAAAATAAGAATAAATTTCAGCTACCCCCCATAATAGTTTCGAAACATCACCTACCACCCATACTTATTCAAAAAACATCAATTACACCCAAGTAACTGACGGAGGTGACGGAAATGAGTGTTAGACTGTTTTAGCCTTTATGTTTTTAATTGAAAATTTTTAAATACTAACAAAATTACTAAAATAACCCGGATCATTTCGCTTTTATAAACAGCCCAATCTTCTTAGGGTTGGACTCTCCTCTTCTACTAAGAACTGCTCCTGTTCTCCTCTTTGAAAAGAAACCTACGATTGCCATAGCTAAAGTCTGATTTTGTTGCAACAGCTGCTGAATCTTCTCCGACCACCGGTTAATAGATAAGTTAAGTTATCCCCTTAATCCCCTCTCTTTCCTTTCCTCTCTCCCTCCCTCATCGTTCTCCCCTCTTTCTTTTCCTTTGTTGTTCTCCCATACCGAAAGATCAAGAGATCAATTCGAGAAGAATTGGAGGACGATATAAATGATTTGCGCAAAGAAATTCAGGACTTAGAAAATCCACGAACCAACAACTCAAAGAACTTGGGGACTTGAAAGAATCCCACAGCCCAGATCGACAGATCAAGAACCAGATCTGAATTCCTTTTAGTCTTTTCGATTATCATCGTCATAGTTGTGAACAGCCGGCCATTGAGGAGGATGAAGAAGATGAAGAGAACCAGATCTGATTTCCACATCTCCTCACATAGCATATCGTTTTCCAGAAGATTCAAGAACAGCAGCAACCTAGAAACAAGAGGGAAAAAAAAATTTTGGTCGAAAAATTGTCTCGATTTTGATTTAACAGAAGGAAGTTTTTCGTCTCTAATACAAAGACAGAAAATCTAGTTCAGATTGACAGCAGCAAAATAGAATAGGAAAACCAGTTTCAGAATATGGAAAACAGACCAATACTAAATTGAAATAGCACATAAGATCGTCGAAATCAGATCTAAATCTGCAAATCCGAGACAAACTAAACCCCATCAGTAATCAGTAACCTTGTTACAACAACAATAATTCAGTAAAATCCCAAACCCAAGAGCAAGTAGGTTGAAGAAGTAAAACCAAAAAATAGATCTATGACAATTTCAATGAACCGTGGATGGAATTGAAAACAAATTTGTCAATAAACTAAAACAGAATAACTTACTTGTTTAATGGAGGATAAGAGAGAGGACCACTGCGTCGTCATCGTGGGTGATGGGGAAGAAGACCACTGCGTCGTCGTCGACGGAGAGAAGAAAGTTTAGTCTGCTTTCTTCCGTTGAAGTCGGGCTTACCATTTAACGGTTTAGGGTTAATTTTCATTTTCATTTTTTTTTCTTTTTTTTTTTATTTTGTTAAGAGGGTCAATTAACTGAGTGAGGGTTAAAAAAGTCTTTCAACTTATCTGTTAGGGTATTATAGTCCAATTAAAATTCGTTTTTGATAACATCAGCAACTAAATTCGTTTTTGGTTAAACAGAATGGACCTAATTGATTAACGGTGGTAAACGTTTGGGTGGTAGTTGATGTTTTTTGAAAAGTATGGGTGATGGGTGATGTTTCGAAACTATTATGGGAGTAGCTGAAATTTATTAATATAAAATTGCATAAAAATTAGAAAAGAATAAAATATTTAATTGAAATGCAATACCAAAAGTTGGAAAACAGCTTCCATTTGAGGTAATAATGTCATGAACAACAGCTCCATTTGACATCCCACAGAAAATCACCAGTGAGTCAGTAAAAGACCGGACACCGAGTATGCAAAATGTCCATAAATAAATTTCCCCCATTGAAAAGCAAAATGGAAGAAAGCGCAACAAAATAAATTTGTAGTTCTACTCTGTAAACTGAATATAGAGCAGGAAATGCTCACAAATTAGGAGCATTAGGAAACATTAGTTTGACATGACACTGATATGGTACAATTCAACAAGAATATATACCAATTACATGCAGAGCCTTTGAAATCCCACCCTTTTAAGAGCCATACTAGAGATGATTCTCTTTCCACATTTTCAAAGACAGGATTCAATGCTTTTCAAGTTTCAATATGCCACATATCTTTGGGATAATAATATTAAGGTCATTCAAATTGCGAGAATATCGAATTCATGCGGCATGAAGTCTTCACTGGGTCGATAGTATTTGTCGGGGGAGTACAAGCTCAGGTTGGTGACTTGGCTAGTGTATAAACAGGCAAACCTCTCCACCTACACAAGTAAGGGTAAATAAGAACTATGTTTTACATACAACTAAACACTTGTAAGTGATAAAGTTGAATTTCAACCAAAAAAAAAAAAGAAGTTGAATTGATTGATATATTAATAAGTAACTAAGAAACTGAAAGTACCACAGGCAAAGACTGACAGCAACATGTTGTCACAGGTATAGATGCCATGGTTGATAGAGAAGGAAAAGATAAAAGAAACAGAAAAAAACAACATGACAGCAGAATCAATTTCATGGGAAACATTTCCCGAATACATTTCAGAGGAACAAAAATTAAGAAGGGGATCAGATGGGATGATCAACAAATAATATCCAAATCAATGTTGAAGCACTCAACTGCAGAAAATATAACACATCAGGCAGCTACTGATGGAGTTGATACTAGGCTAGATTGCCTGGATATCATGGAAATTTGTCCCAAATGTGTGCCACTACGAAGTTCAAAACTTTGGATTATGGTGTACAACATTTTTTTTCTTTTTTTGGTGGGGGGAGGGGTACCACGAGGTAAATTAAATAATTTAATAAGCTAGAATGACACATGAGAATATGGAATTTCATCTAATATATGCCATTAAGCAACATATACAAACAAAAAACAAGATGGTCAGAAATTTAAAACTGGACAAACAGGTTACCCTACTTTCCAAAATATATTTGTTCTCAATTTTAAATGGCCATTATTATAATATTTTTTCGTATAAATGATCAGAGATGAGAAACAAAAAGTTTCCGTACAGTGACAATTTTCAGCATTAGGCGATGACCTTGCTGTATGGTAGACTTCACAAAAAGAAAACTAACCTGATGTGCAAAGCGAGAGTTCTGGTATCCAGTCTTCATGAGTTGGCCCCAAACTTTGTGAAACTGAAATAGATTGCAGGAAAGATGTAATATAGGAGCAGGAGTGAGTCAAAGTATTGTTAGAATTAAATGAAAATTTTCTCTTCACAGAAATGGCGGACTAAATAAAAGTACCAAAGTTCATATAAATCGAGGAAAGAGTGATTTAGCATAGATTAAAACATGAACTAGACAGTATTCCATTTCAGGTTAGTATATCAGCTACCAATCGCACAATCCCAGTCTCCATTAAAATATTTTTTTCTGGGCTGGGCAACTCCATCCCTAGAGTTCCAGCACAATCCAGACTGTTTTTAGTGCAGCTCAATCGTTTGGTTCGAGTTTCTGCTGGTTTGTTTCTAACGTAAGGTAGAACAAGACTTATCTTTATTAATTACTATTAAGGACAGAACTTAATTAAATTACTCAAGAGTCCTTTCCTTAATTTCATTCTGTTTTACCCCTATCTTTTCTGAAATTCCAGATTCATCCTTCCCTTCTAAATTTATTCACTATCTGTCCTAAGGCCTTTTATTTCTTCGAAAAGGGTACTAAACTGCTCTGATATTTACTAAATTGCCATTGTTCATTTTAATTGAGTTCTTATCACTCCTGGTTGGGGCCATAGCAAATTAATTAGGGCTTTAGCACCCTAGGTTGCACCACCATGTAAGAATGTTCCAAGAGAAAAGGTAAAAGAGCAATGAGCAGAGAAAAGAATCAGATGCATAAAACACAATGATAATAAACTACCAACTACCAACTATGTATCAAAAAATGATCTAGGTATCAAAAAAAAAAAAAAAGACTACCAACTATTAAAACCACCCATAATGCATTTGTTATTGCATAAGTGATTCCTTCAAATTTATTGGAATAGAAAACCACTTAAGGTACAGACTGACTACCAGATTTATCACCCCAGCACTGAGGCAAAAATTATTGCATATGTTTCCTATTTTCGACTCTACGGTTTTGTTTGGGATTAGATTTGAGTCTGATCAAATTCAATATAACCCATGAAGATTGTCTCCAAGTTCCAGCAACTAGTAGGGGAGGGGAGGGGAGACAATGTCATGGAGGGAAATGATGAAGGGCAGAGGGTTTCACACTCAACTTAACTCAGCCTAATCCCAACAATTTCTCCTTCTATTTGTTTAAAGAAAAAAATAAATTAAAGAACTTATTATTTCTGCTTCTGACCAATTCAACAGACAGTTTGAAATAATTGGTTAGACACTTAGACCAACCATGCGGCTCAGATGAGCTTTATGCTTTAACAGTCAAATTGTGGGTTAACAACTTTACAGATGGCAATATGAAAAGCATAAAGTAGAGAATCATTAACTTTTTGGACTAGTAGCATGTGCACTAGTCTCTGTCTTTCTGCAAGTGAACATGAGAACATTTGAAATAAACACGTATAACTATGAAGTCATGATAATGACGATACGTGGCACCCTCAAAACTATGATGAATTGAGTAACCAAACCACTTTCTAGTAATTCAACAGACAAAATTCAGTTGTTAGCAGCAAGTGTAAGCAACCAAGTTTTCTATAGACCCAACGAGAAGGCAGTGTCCATATAAGTTCGACTACCTTTTGGTGACAGTTCCGCTGAGTCTGTTGATGATGGAGACGAACTTCCTCCCTTTGTGACTGAAAATCAAGGAGAAGAAAAGAACAAAGTAAATAACTAGCAGCTAGTACTTCTTGTTATAAAAGAACAGATATTCAACGTTAGTAGCAACACGAAAACAGGTAGTATAGAATCTTTATCAGAAGTCACCCTCACAAGGTACACCAATTTCAGACAACATAAACAAAATTAAAACCATGAGACCAGTATTTTCTTTCACTGGATAAATAACAAGGAAAGAGAAAAAATGTGAAGCCCTAAACAAACTAAATGATGCAGTTAGAGTTTATCAAAGAAGAAAAAAGGGGCTTGATGGAAGTATGATGAAGATTTGGAATCTGTAGCAGCAGCAGCAGCAGCAGTAGCAGCAACAGTAGCAGTACTTGTAGTATAATGCCAGAAGATCAAGATTAGCAGCAGCAGTAGAAGATTTCAGATCACAGAGAAGGATCAGAGGCAGATCAGCAACATTTAGCAGTAGCAGGATGCATGAATAGAACAAATAATATCACCAGATTGTAACAGAGGCAGATCAGCAAATGCGGCAGTAGCTGAAAGCATGAACAGATCAAATAATGTCACTGGATTGGATCAGGAACAGCAGTAGCAACTTGTGGCAATAAGATATCGCACAGACCATGTAAGAGAGGCTTGCAGAAACAAGTAAGAGGCAGTAAATATGCAGAGAGCAACTTGTAAAGAATAGGAAGCAGCAATGGTAGCTGCACACCTAACGAAGAACCTTAAACGACTCTCAAACTGGCGACCCAGGAAATAACTCTGATACCATGTAACAAAATAGAAAGAAAGAGAAACGAGAATAGGGAGAGAGGAATTGTGTGTCTTTCCTCTACCTACGACATCTATTTATAGAAGAGAATTAGTACAGCCTAAGGAGAGTAGGACTGCCACATGTCAACATGATAGAGCAGACTGAGCAGTCCTAGTTACACTTAAGTAAAATAGAAACAACTAATCCTAACTTCTCCACATGGTTTACACACTGATTTGACCAATGTATCTATTCTTTACACTGGAGTTACTAATAGAAGAGGAATGGACCATGGTGAATAGATTCATTCCTTAATATTTCGCTAATAGCACTAAAGATCAAATCATCCAACAAAATGGTTTCCATGAATGCATACGGTTCTCCACTGAAAATATTGACCAAATGAGAAAAGGAAAATTGCACAATGTGACGACACAGTAAACGAAGCTTCTATATGTCTACCTCCAACTCTTTGAGCTTGGAAGAGAACTTCAGCTTCTCCTCAGGATTAACACCTCCAAACCTGAAACAGGAATTGATTGAAGTAAAATCAATAACAATTAAAGAAAGAATAAATCTTGACGATTACATTTGACAAAAAGATGAGGCAAGTATCTTTATCACACTAATAGCAGCAAGATGGATTTGTACATTTAATGATCTTCTCTTTATTCCTCTTTTATATATATATATATTTCTTAGTAGTTAATGGGTATGCAAAGTTTGGAATGCATCACTTTTGGGGTTAAGAGGTCTTGTAGCAAGGTTTTATCTCTAGGTACAGTCTTAAATTTTTCCCAATAGATAATAGCCCTAGTAGGTTAATGTATCAATGCACTGTTTGTGCATCGAACTGGAAAAACATGTGAGATGTATACTGAAGACTTCAAAACCAGTGCTCAAAAAAAAAAAATACAGATAGCTTTGGGAAAACAAACAATATGACTTAAAAAAAAAATATTTAATGGCAAAACAGGATTGATGTAACTGGCCCCCTCTAGTGAAGATAAGGGTCAGTTGAGTTGAGTAGTCTACTACACAGATTATTGGGGACTGGGATCTACTTTTTTTTTTTTTTCTAGGAACTCCTTTGTAAGGTAAGCATAATAAGGCCTTTTTCTGCCTTTGTCTGAGTCCCTCCTTCCCTCCTCAATAAAATCCTTTTCTTACTGGAAGAGGAGGAGGGGAGGGATTTTGTGAATGGGCATCCTTCCACGATTCTTCAAAAAGGGTGTAACCTGGCGCATGTAAAGGCAGAATTGATCTCAAACCAGGGAAGAATCGGTCGGCGATCAATTGCAACAAGATTGACAAATATAGGGACAAAATCAGAATCAATAACAGTAATTTATTTTTCTCTTCTCCAATAAAATTTTTTAACAATGAAAGAAAAATAAAAAGATATGACTTGGGCATCCCACCTAAGCCTTGACCAGCATCTCACCGATCAACCCCAACTTCCCAACAGGAACACCTCATTATTGCTTTACTTCTCACAAAAGAATAGTTTAAACCAATTTCATTACAAAAGTTTTATCCCAAATGCTTACAAACAACTTTTTTATAAAGAGGCTAAGATGGTTCTAAACCTTCATTGGGACTTCCTCCTAGACTTTATGGCATGTACATTTCTAAGGACTTACATTGGGACTGTTTTCAAGATTCGTAATGATCTTTACATTTTCAAGGCATTTCTCTACTCACAAACTAACCCCACTAACATCTCTTAGACTTATCCCTCGTATATGGGCTTTCAAAATAGGCCCATTACAAAAGAAAACATAAAAATTCCAGCCCATGACCCATAAAACACCTTAGGCTACTTATTTAACCCATTAGATTAGGATTTGAGCTTGTTCCAGCATGAATACTTGTGCTGGAACCTCTCTTGATCTACATCAGCAAGTCTTGCTTTTGTAGAGTCTGGGACTGGCAGACTAGAGTCAGCCCTAATCTGAGCATCTTTTCATGAAGTGGCCACGCTTAGACACGAATCCACCTTGAATTGGGCAACCTTTCACCAGACAACCAAGACAGTTCTAATTCGGCATGTTGGGAAATTTCCTGTAGGATATTAATGAACGGTTTAAAAAGTTGGCTCCAAAGATCAAGTTGGAAATTTCCATGATTGGGAATCATTCAACACACTGTGAACAAACAATTTCAAGCCACAGTCAAGCAAAGCAGAATCATGAATAGAATGTGTAGGTTTGACCAACTCCCAGGCACAAAATGTGGTCAGATACAATACTCACTTGAGAGACCATTGCAGATGATGTATTTTATCCTCAATAAGATCACGTTCTTTCCTTAGCAGTCGAAGTTCCTGCATGAAATGACTAATTAAAAGCAGACAAAAAGATTCATGGCTGAGATAATCAAGATTCCTTCTTGCCTGGTACACCTATTTGTACCACATGGAAGAACAATGAGGCAATTCAGACCATTGGATGTTTAGGGAATGGTCTAGATTGGCCATGTGTCAAATTTCAGACTCAATTTCAATCACCATATGTTCAAACATCCCCTCATTAATCCATGCACCCTCTTGGTAGTCCATAAATTTTCAATGCTCCACCTTGCCATGTGGAAAACTCTGTTTGGCTGAAATGTCACATGTGAACAGGTGACTTGGGATACCTAGTCCATCAAATTTTAACGCTTGCCACATAGCGAAAATAGGTCTTCCATCCTGAGATTCCTTCCTGGTTGGGCCCACCAGAAAACTTAAACTGTGCAACAGGGGAAAAATATACGTTAACAAAACCAATTTGTCTTAATGTTGTTTGTGAGTGGCTTGACTTAAAATCTAGGTATAATAAATATAACCTAAAAGCAACCATGAGCGTAAGGAATCATATAACCAAGCTATTCTTTGTATTCTTTTTCATAATGGTAATGAAATGAGGCTCAAATTTTGTTGGCAGATAGAAGTAGAACACTAGGTCCCATGCTCGCATGTCAAATTGCAGCACTATTGGAGTTTGCCACATGGAAAATAGAGCCTTGAATATTTAGGGGTATGGGAAAGTGCATGGTAGTGGTTGCAGTACCGTACATTTGCACGGACATACATGTGGATGCACACCAATACATGGAAGTGTAAGTGATTGTATTAGGATCTGAAATTTGACATGTGAATAGTCCATAAAATGACCTCCCTATCCAAAGGTCAGAACAGCCACATCATTTGTCCATGTGGCAATATTTAAAGGGGCGTGGAAGGAAAGATACATACCATGGTAATGTAGGACCTTTTCCAAATTTAATATTAAAATTTGGGAAAGGTTAATATACATTAAACATGTTAAGTAGACCACGCACAATTATTCCACACACATCCCCTATAAAAGAAATACACTTCCAAAAAATCCATGAAAATAATTTAAAAAAATTGGCCACAGAAAGGAAACTGCAAATATTTTTTCAGTGCTTCTAGGATATGAAACATCATTCATGCTTGCTGAGTTATCCATCTGAAAGATTTGGCTCTTGGATAAAAATAAATAAATAAAATAAAAGGCAGGATTGTGCTAAACCAACAAAGTCTACCAGGTTTCTTATCCTTCTGGCTCTTCAATTGCTTTGTCTACTTGTTTGCTTTTATGTTCATAGAACAAAAAAATAAAAGATCCATTTTAATATAAACCTGCATTGTTAATAAAACATCTGCAAATACATTCACTTTCTCAAAGCACCCAATTATCCAGTTATCAATATGGTTTGCAAATAAGAAACTTCATTAACACCTTACGAGTATCCCTATACTCCCAAAGGAGTTCCACCTCCCTCTCAAGCTCCGGAACAACAAGCATTGTTCTCCATCCTGTTAAGAAAAAAATAATAAAAATAAAATAAAATATAAACATATAAATAGATGAAGAAATAAAAAAATGTATCTTAATGTCCATGCTTACAACGTAAAGTAGGAAAGCCCACTAAAATTTGTCATATAACACATGCATAACATTCATCCATCGTAATATAATGCATCTACTGCTATTTTACGTGCACGCAAAAAAATTATGATTATATTTCATGCAGAAGCAGGCCAACCCCAAAATTTGCAAAGTCCCTTGATTACACCTTATAGAAAGATTAGAAAAAAATAAAAAGGTAAAAATTGGAAAATAAAATAAAAGTATCCATCAATAAAGCGAAAACTGTAAATGATTAAGAAACTGCCACATCCATCCTGATGGCCCTTTTAGTCTCTTCATAGAGTTGTGTTAGCATGAATCATGGGAGGATGAAGTTTCATTCTTCCTAGCCTCCAAGCAACACATGGTAGACAAGTAACAGGGAATCAGAAAACATTTACTATTGCTTAAATTTTGGTCTGATCCCCGATTAGAACCAACTTGTCAAACGGATTTACCCAGCTTACAAAATCTACTTGCATCACTCTGCACAGAACAGAAATTTAACCTCCCAAAGGTCATAATATATTTTTCCTTATGCATATAATTTATTATAATAGCATTATCATATTTTGGATCAGTTTTAAGTAACTTATCCTTTGTTATATTTCCCTTTTTTACTCTGCCATTTCCTGAAATAGCAATTTATAGGGTCCCCTAAATATTACCAAAAATCAAAATTTCACAACATTAAGATATTTACAAACAAAACTTGAAGACATCTATAAAAGGGCATGGAATATCAAAGAAAGACATTTAACATTTCAACCCCAAGAAATTCTGATTTAACTAGGAAAGAAAGTGAGAAAAGACAGGCTATACCCAGAACTTTTTTGCTCCGCAAAATATCTCCATAAATGTGATCTCCAACATAAAGAACCTATTAAATGGGACAAACATGTAACAATTTCATGGGAACAAATAAACTAAGGTAACCTTCAATTCATTCATTCAAAAAAAAAAAAAAAAAAAAAAAAAAGGTAAGCCTCTTCAAGATATAGTGTGAAAAGTGAAAACACATACAGTTAGACTCGTACACTCACATATGTTAAAGCAACAAGATCTAACAGGGTGGATAGGAGCACCCAATCCATTACAAACAAGGGCAACAATCCATCCAAAACCCCAAGAGAACATCCCACATATTACAACGTAACTAAATGTTTCCCTCTTCTTTTTGCAAAGATAGCACATGCTAGACAATCTTTTTACACTCTTTTGTTTAGTAGTCGACAGTTGTCTCATTGCTGTCCGCATGAAGAAAGCAATGGGATTTTGTTGTGCAATATGTACCTCTAGAAAGAGGAAAAGCAGAAAAGTTTCTTGCACAAGTCCAACGTCATTACATAGATGACATCAAGAGAGAGGAAGAGTCACAGATTCTATCTTCTCTTTAAATTTTTCTGTTGCTCTTTTTTTGCCTAAGGCTTTATCTTGAGTATTCTCCTCCATTCAATGATGTGTGGACAACACTAGTCACCTTTGTATTGACAATGGATTGGCAATGCAACTGTGTGGTGGTGACACTGGCACTGAGTCTTTCTGACATGACTGTCTTTGGTAACCAAATAAATGTTATTATGCTTTCTTGAAAGAGTGGAGTAATTTGAAACATCGGAGCAAGAGTCTGTATTTATAGGAATAGAATATTCTGATTATGTTAACTGGATAAATAAAAAATCTTATACAAGAATCCTTACTTTATTGAATCACTTCATTTATAACTTGGGAGTCTCAATGGAAAGAAACCAAATGGACAATAGATCTAACCCAGTTGATGTGGTTTCGCAGAAACTACTTACATGTTTCAGGAAGGTGGAAAATCTCATTACATATAAATATATAGTACACATTGATGTGTAGTAAATATAAATGTTTGGAGGCTGACGATGAATTAAGCAATAGACCGATCAGATCGATCATTCCGAAGCAGTTGTTTCAAACTAGTTATGAATTTCTGATATCTCTTCAAGAGGGAATCTGATCAGAGTTTACCATGGGGCCTGTCAACATGTTTCCATTGCAACTTTCTCTTCCATTTATAGAACTCCAATACATTTCCAAAACTTACTCCCGCTAATGATGAATCCAAGGTTCAAGGTGCTAGTTTCGACCAGCCTCGAAATAGAGTTGTCTCGGATTTCAACCAAGTTCCAACATTTTTCCGAGGTCGGTTTCGAGGCTCATAAGTGTTTTACACATTTCCCCCATTATTTTAAAAAAAACATCCAAAATGATATTATGGGGTGTGGATCCAAATTTGATAGTGTATTTTGAGCCTTGGGATTGTGTCCAGAGTTAAGTAGATAACACTTATATATTACCCCTATCATTTAAGTAAATGTTTCATTAATTTTATATTTAATTAATTATTCATAAATAAGCAAACACCCTCATTTGAATCTAATAAAAATAGTATGAAATTCAAATTCCAAAATGATAAGAAGTCAACTTTCCAGTTCAAAAACAAAAACCAGATTTTGGTGCCGTGGCGATTTTCAACTTCCAAATGCTAGGCTTTACCCAAATCTAAAAATTCCATAAATCTTATTATGGTAAATTATCACTAAAAGCCAAGAGTGTGCCAAAATAATCTCTTGCTTCGAAGCCCAAAAATTATTTTTATCCAGGGCAATTTTAAACAGCATTCACGTACTCCAAACAAAGTTTGACTGGAGCATAACTCCCTCAATATAACTCGGATTCAAGCAATCTCAAATTTGTTACAAAGTTAGCATAATCAACTTTCCAACAAATCCGAGATTGCTTGAATCTGAGTTATAATAAAGAAGTTACATTCCAGTCAAACCTTGTTCAGAGTACGTTAATGATGTTTAAAGTCGTTTGAATGAAAATAATTATTTGGGCGTCAAAACAAAAAATTATTTTGGCACTATTATAGTTTTTAGTGATGTTTTACTATAATAAGATTTATGAGATTTTCAGATTGTAGAAAATCACTAGCATTTGAAAGTTGAAAATCAACCCCGCAACTGAAAATGGGGTTTTTGTTCTTGAACTAGAAGATTGACTTTTTACCCTATTGGAATTTGAATTTCAAACTTTTTATTGGATTAAAATGGGGGATATTTGTTTATTTATGAATAACATCTTAAGTAAATGAAATATAAAATTAAAATTTTTTTTTTGGATAAAGAATTAAAGTGTTGTTCATATGTTACTTATTAATCATAAATAAGTACTGCCTAATAAATTTTTTTCTTGTGCAGTGTTCTTGGCTTTGGAAGCGACTTGGAGTCGAAACTTGTCTATTTGTATAAGGGGGTGAACCGAAAGTGGTCGAAACCTGGTCCAACTCAACCAGGCTTCGACCAAAACCTGGTACTTTTTAGTACCGGCACCCCAAACCATGGATGCTGTAGTGTCATAGGATAGAAGCAAGAAAATTAAGCATATTCTTGCAAAAATTCCTCAAACACATTTCAATAAGTACAAAGAAGTTAACAGATCTGATTTACTTATTACTCCATCTCAGACTCTCAAAGGAACTTCTCTTGTTGACTTACAGATGCCTAGGGAACTAAAGATCATGCTTTATGAAGACAAATTGTCCAAGAGGTGTTTATGTTTCCAATTAATTCCTGTTCTTGTATTCTCAGTCATCACAACTTCAAGTACTGCACCCTCCCCTCCCCCAAAAAGAAGTTTAAAGGTCAGGTATGATTTTGTATTAACCAACTGTCAAGCAGACTCTGATCCAGATTTGAAACGCTTGACATCGGTCCAATCTTCGAGGCTGGATCAACCATTGTTGTAGGTTAAGCCAGTCATGAGTTCGAGAGACATTATTAGGTTCATGCCGCTGTCCAGACAACCCCAACTCAGCAAGGCCGCGGCCAGTTAAATAAAACAAATGTAAGATTTAATATTGTCCTGAAGACTTACTGCAGATTATCTTTGGATCCTTTTGTTTATCACACAGACGCATACACATGGAGAGTCAGAAAGAGAGCAAAAAATGGAACATTTTACATCCTCTAAAATGAAGGAGAAGCACATATGATACAAACACAAAAATAAGGTTCTTGAAAACGTCATGTAAATGAAGAACTTTCAATAAAATATAGTACACATCAAGATGAGAATCCATGGCATACATAAGACATTTAATTCACAGTAGTCAGTAGGCAACCACCAACAGAAAATTCAATATAAAATTCATCGTAAGAAATGATGCACCTGTGAACTCGATTCAATTGAGAGCAGTTTATGCAGATGACCAACACTTCCTCCCTAGAAATCCAAGTTCCGTAACACAACCATTAGCCGTCAAAGATACCATGTATTAGCAGATAGTCAACTGCTATCCATCTATAAAGTGGATAAACAAGAATTACATTGAGAAGACACCTGGAAAACTCTACAGCCCTTCTTCAGCCCCTTAGAAGGTAAAATTGGTGAAGTATTTCCCATCTGTTAATAGAGAAATAAGATGAGCAAATCTAAGGATACAGAGATAAAATCTAGTGCAGATAATGATGGGAACAGAAGAGATCAAATTATACTTGCACAAACCTGAGGGTAAGGAGTGCCATTATCTGTATTAAGTAGCATTCCTGACTCAGGTTCAACCTCAAACAAGTTTGCTCGATTGTCTTCATGGAAAAAGCTTGGCTTCGAGCTGCAAACATTGAAGAAAAAACAATGCCGCCGCTCACTAAATCTATTTTATTTTTCTAATAATGAACAAAATAGATTTTATGAAAAATAAGGAGGCAATGTGCAAAAGATGAGATAGAATAGACTTTAAAAGTAACCAAAGAGATACTGAAGTGACCCAATATAGCATGCATCATGCAAAACAACAACAGATGAGAAGCAATCCCTAAGACCCTAAGTACATTGAATTATAATACTGCTGAACATGTGAGAACCCCAAATGGCTACACCAAATATGCACCAACAAAACCGATAAAAGGCAGATGTTCACCAATCTGAATCCAAGTATAATTTGTACATGCCGTAGGTATTGGAATAAATTAGGGAGAATCTTATGTTTGTGCTGATCAAAATCAAAAGTTCTACGTAAATGTTAGTTAAAGAACAGCTGCATGGTTTGTCTCCATCTATGAATACATCCAAGAGATCTCTAATAAGAGAATTTAGATTTCTTCACTTCAAAGAGAAAAGAAAAAGGAAAAGAAAAGACAATGATATATTTTGTCTAATAGCAGGTTTATCATAGAACAAGGGGCTCCCTTAGCAACATATCCATTTATACTCCCATTTACAATCACAAAGAAACATACACCTCAAAAGGAAAACAATGAACTAAGTGTTATGAATCCCCTTCCTGAACAGCATGCAACCAACAAAAAGAAAATGGACCTTCAAATTCAGAACCACAATGCTATGTCTACCTAGGTATGGCAGAGAAACAGCCAGTATATTTGGAAGACAGTATACACACTAAAAAGTAAAGTGTCGGAAATGGATAGCTGATCTTATTTCCTCAGAACTGAGCACTTCCCATTTACAGTTTATCTTATACAAACTAATTTGACCAATTTGTGTAGAAGTTAAGCAGCTAGGCAATAAGAAAATCAAATATTTTTTCAAGGCATTTTAAGATTCTTTTCTATGTTAACGTTCATGCAGATCAATTTTCTATGTAATTGCTTATGCAAAGTGGTAAAATAAGTGAATTTTTTAATCAGCACCAAAAAATTGACTACATTGATTTTAGTAAAAAACATGTGGAGCAAGTAAAAGCAAGACTACAAATAAGTAATATCTCTCAAAATTTGAATATGCCGTTCAAAAACAGTAAATAGAATAATAAAATCTGACATACAAACATATGAGAAAGACCACAAAAATAAATAACATCAACCACAAATGGAAATTAGAAAATCCTGACAAAACTGTTTTAAAGGTTGAATATAATTAAGGAAAGAATAGAACCTGCCAGTAATGACAACATCAAAGTTCTCAAGCCAATCATGGTTGCATGGGCTACCATCCAAAGTTCGACCGCAACAGAGAAAATTCATCACAACATTTGTATAGTCCCATAAACTGCACAGAGACCACAGATATTCTGTTATTAGGACAAAAGATATAACCAACTTATACAAGTTTTGGAAGCAGTCATTTTCAACAAGAACATGCATAGGGGCATGGAATCAAATGCCAAAGATTTTCAGTTGAAATTTCCAAGATATTCAGTTAAAGTTTATTTCATTTCAACGGTGACTGAATGACCTGAGTCCAGTAAATCAATGTCACCAAAACCATAATTGAAATTATCCAATGAAATGTCTGGATAACAATAAAAAAATAAATAAATAAAAACTATTTAGAAAAATGAAAGTTGACATTGACTTCTCCACTGAACGCCATAATGGGTTTTGGCCCAAAAACAAGACCTAGAACATAGATATTGACAAGCATAAACACCACCATTGTAACTAAAAACCAAGTCTTAAACTTGGGACTCTACCCTACTAGATAACATCCAATTAATTCTCTGGTCACTAGGAACCTCAGAATGTTGACAGGAGGGGGAAAAAAAAACTCAGAGCGCCTTCTCCCAATTTGTATTACAAAGAAGCATGGTAGTCAATAAATGAAATGTACCAACTCCATGCTGGTAACTGGAACTACCATATTGGTGATATAATAGCATGAAATGCAATAGGATTTAAAACCCTGACTACCATGATCAATTTCTTTCTAGCCTTATCTTTTTCTATTGATCTACAACTGACTTCAAATCTCAACTGATTACATTCTGTGCTAGAATCTTTCAATTTATTTCTGATTATCTCAAATGTGCTTGTTGCTCATACTCTGGCACGACATATTTTATTCCAGCATCCATGCAGTATTAGCTAATAGCATATCTGAGATAATCGGAAATAAATTAGAGCAATAAGGGACGAAATGTAACCAAATGAGATTAGAAGTCCATTGTTGGTCAATAGAGAAATACAGGTTGGAATCAGTTTAAATAATGTCTCAAGAACTGCATTATGTTGTATATAATACCAGAAGAACAGTTCAAGGTACCACCTTGCAATTGGTGCATTTCACATATTGACCATTAAACTTCTAATGAAACCACAAAATATGAAAATCTCTTCTCTGGATAAGAATGGATTAAAAAAAGGACCAATGGTACCTGTTTGTCACCAAGAATGTGGCACGACCAGAATCTCTTAGCATTTTAAACATGGGTACAATTGAAGGATCCTCATTGATATACCTAATGCATTAATGGATGGAAAACAAGATACATGTCAAGCCCAAATAATTGAAGACATCAAATGATTAAACAAGGCACTACAACAAAGATCAAATTACCCACATCAATAAGCACAGAGGGATCTTGGTTAAGATTTGCATCGTACTCTGATGATCAAAATGGGAGTTAACCTAATTTCCATAATTCCGATTTAATCAAAATCCTTGCAAGTCCAGCTTGGCAGGATATTGTGGGTAAGATCAGGAATGGGAAACGAACGGTATGGGATACATTCAAGCATAGTCGTCAAAGCGTGCGATCCAAGGCGTTGCAGGGGTGCCTAGGTGCCTAGGTGCCTAGGCATCAATAAAGCGTCCAAGGCATCCCCTTCTTACATCCCTTATTCTACTTATTAGTATTTGTATGCTTATATCATACACCAAAAATCAACCTAGGCAATGCAAAAGATATCAGCATGACTACTACGGTACTACCATTGGCATTCATTGTTGTACCATGACTTGTATAGACAGTCGAATAAATGTGTTATAACTAGAATCAATATACTGTAATAAAAGATTAAAAAACAGATATAAAAAAAAAAGGCGGTCGACTCATGTAATAAGGGGCCCTAGGCGACGCCCAGACAGCCAAGGCACCCACCTTTCCAACTTACAATAAGACGCCTGACCACCCAGCCCCTAGAGTCCCACCTTATTGCCTAGGCATCAAAACGCCTAGGCAATGCCTTGACAACTATGCATTCAAGTATAATTTAATTCGGGAGCTGGAAAAGAAAGGTCAAATTTTGGTTTCTAAAAATATATTCAAATAAATGTCTAGAGAACAAGTAAAATTTATAAAGATAGACAACTTAAGTATTCTTAAGTAAACTTATAATTATTGTTGTCCAAACAATGAATTAGCAGGAAACGATTGTAATCAAACCCTACTTTTTAGGATCCTTGGCAACCATTTGCTTTAAAGTTCCATCCCGGTGGCACAAATCAACTGCAGCTCGAACATCTTTGTACATTCGAGAGTAGCTGCAATCATGAAACACATCATCTTAAAAAGCAAGAATAACATTCTTAAATTAGCTCAACTAAGCCTTATTCCAACAACTTGGGTCAGAATATTATTCTCTTTCTTTTTTCTTTTCTTTTTTTCTTTTTTTTTTTTTTTTTTTTGTGTTGGGGGGTAACAGGTATCTCAAATTACAAGGTGAAACCAAATATATAAATATTGCAAAATTTTCTAATAGAACTGAGGTTATTTAGGTCGATGTTGTTTGTAATGTTCAACAATAGATCACCAAATGTAGCCTCTCTCAAGTCAATATGCATTAATTTAATACGCAAGCCCTATTTTTCAACCCAATTTCAGCAAATCGACCTGACGTGCACTAGAGTTGGATATATCATGTAACTGAATTAGTTCCAAAGATATCTGATGCTTTTAAAGTTTAAACCACATCTACACGTTAACGTTCAAATTTCTTTAGTGAAAATAAGGAAATTTCCACGCACTTTAAATCTCAACATTTGCAAATCCAAAAATCGATTTTAAATGTTAAAAAAAAGTTTTTTGAACAATATCTAACGAGCCTGCATGGTTTTGTCGGGTGGTCAGACAACCATGGCAGAGAACTGTAGTTCAAACGAAGAAGAGAACGACTTAATTAAATATATCAAAACTCAAACAAAACACTGATACATAGAATCACAATCATTTCTGATGGGTAACTAGATCCTAACAGAGGTTATCTGAACATTTAACAGAGGTCAGGATATTCGCAAACTTCACTTGAAACATGATTTGCTACTTCAAGAAGACAATGACTAAATGTGAAGGGTACATATAGCTATCTCAGAAATGAAAGCCTCATTAAGTATATTAGGGGTAAAAGATATGTTTACCTTTCATAACTACGTGAAGTCATAAAACTATGAGTAGAGTGGGATTCCATCAGCAAAGACAATGACCATGTACCATGCACTTCACTTTTTATCATTTACAGGACAGTATGCAGCATACAGAAGATTTAGAACCCACTAATAAATTCAAAGGACAATGAACAATCACACTTTATGGAGCCCACGATGGATTGATTTATATTTGATGCAGCTAGCTCTTGAAGATCTCTAGAGCAATGAGCTCCAGCCATAAAAGGAAATAACAAATAATTTTTCAGACCAATCCAAACACCAATCAGGAAAGGGGATGTGGGCAGATCCCTGACTTGTTCAATTATCATGGACTAAATACTGACAGAAAACACAGGAAAAATAATCTAAAATAAACTAGCCTCAATTAACCAAATCAAGACAGGAGAATAGAATATCTCAACGATAAAGTAATTTAATTAATTGAATAAAGCATCACCTATCCATTTATCAACCAAGTCCTTCATTTAACCCATCAAACTACTACTACACAAGACAAGATACTGAGCTTTCCATCAGTTAAAGAGAAAGGAACCAAGAGACCATAAAACTAATAAGAGCAAAGCAGTGGAAGATAGATATCTGATTTATTAGGCCGTATACAACAGTAAAGCACTAAAGCCACAGCCATATTTAAGCAATTCTTTCTATGGAAACAAATCACAGGTAATATTCATACTCAGCATTGTTAGGAACTTTTCCAGGATTGCTATCCTTGAAGTCCACAAGTTGCGCAAATAGGTAGGCTTCCGCTAGTGAGAAAAGAGTATCAATAAGAGCATAATCAGGTTCATCAAATGCTTCCCGTAACAAGGTGTTCCCATAAGTTGTGATTTTATCTTCCTTTGACATCACACTGAAACCATGATAGGCAACTTTTACATATTTGTGGCGATCCATCTGCGCAGGGAAGAATAAGCAGTTAACTTGTTGCATGCAATGAAATGAAGCTGCAGAGAAAGTCTGAAGAAAGAGCTATGGTTAAAGAATTGAAAACCTAACTGAAGACGCTAAACTAAAAGAAATTAAACCTAAAAAACTGAACTAGGCTAACCTTTAAGATGTTGCCTCTCTTCTTATCAAGAACCAAACCCCTGACCATGTATTTCCAATCGAAAGACCAGTCCAGTAACTGCATAAAACCACATATTTGAAACCTCCATTTATTGAGCCAAGTTAAAAAGGCTGCCAAAAGTAGTTAATGGTGAAGACATAAAAGAAGAAAATTTAATATTAAAGTCAATAAAAGTTTGTGACTAACAACATTTTTCAGAAACAAAACTTTCAAAGATTCAAGATATCAAACTGAAAATATGGAGACAGAGAAAATGGACCACTAAATTCAAAGATTATAACTAAGTGAGAACAAGCAAGCACTACAAACATGAAACATATACTCTAACTGAAGTTTAAAAAAACAAAAAACCCAAAAATAAATAAATAATTTGAATATTGATAGGTGAGAATTCATTTTGTGTGTTTAAATTCCCCAGAATCTCTGCCAAACATAATCATACTACTTGAATACATGGTATCTTCAGCATTTCACAATATTCACATTCAGATTTTATAAAAATAAAAATAAATTGGATTTTTTTTCCCCCTAAATTCCAAGAAAAAAATTACAAAAATTGATTTATTTGGATAAACTTCATATATTCAAAACTTCAAGAATTTTACAATCTTATTCATGATTTTCCAAACAAATTTGACAAGGATGTGCTTCAGAAAGTAATCTTATCATGATCCTCATGTCGAACAACAAAGACACAAGGATTTTAGCTATTACAGCTCTACTACATACAATTAGATCGTCAATTTCATTGAGATCCTTTTGCCTTGTTATCTGTAAGCTGCTGTAATCTATATTAAATAATTTATAATACAGAGCACAATGTCCATTTTAATCATGCTTCCATTAAAAGAAATATTCCTTCTAATCATGAAAATATTGTCATCATTGAAAACTTTACTTTCTGAGTTGAAAGGCCGGGACTTGAAGCCCATTATTTCAAGCTTGGGAGACAGAACCATAATTAGTTAATACAGGAACGGGAAAAAAACTTTGAACAGTACGGAACATTTAAAATGGCAGAAAATAAACAGGATGGTCAATAAAACGGTCAATATTTTGGAAAATGGCAAAAAAATGGATGGTACGGGTTTTAAATGGTAAGATTCGAACAATACGGGACTAAAAAAAAGGCAATATAAACACATAAATCAACTAAAAGATCCAAGAAAGATGCATTTATTATCCACAAATCATTCTAAATAATAATTCATACCATGATTTTTTTGAGTTTTACATCAATTGGGGTACTACCTAAAGATCTAATCAACCTAAATTAGAATGAACAAATAAGAATTTAGAAAGAGAGTCACCAAATTGAAAAAAAGTAACAAAAGATTGGAATTTCCGAGAGCTTGTCTCTAATTAAAACATTAAGTTTTTTTCATTTTTATAGCCATAAGCCACATGCAACCTCAACATATTTATATGTATTTATTTTGATGTGGATTTAAGTATTAACAGAAATTGGGAAGTAAATTATAAAAAGGACCACAGAGCAATGCGGAATTCCAGTCTGCAATGCATTAACTACCATGGTTAATGCAATGAAAATCGATGCTTATTACCAAAAAAAAACGTTAGTGGCTCATATAATAATCTGGACTTGGCAGTGGGATTTGGGGATTTTAATCCCACATCGGAAGTTGGCAGAGATATAAGGACGCTAGTGGTTATAAAAAGACAACCAATGAGTGAAAATAAAGTAATTAAGTTAGTGTTTCACCGAATGGGTCATGACATGGTATATAGCTCATACACTGCACAATGGTATGGGCCAAAGTATGGTTTGGGCTTCTGGCTCATATAATAAATAATTATCAAAATAATTTTTTTTAATTGATGGCCGTTTTTTTACGCGTTTAAATGGCGACCTTAGTCGTACGACGTATTTTCCCGTTCCTTTTAGCGTGAGACGGGATACGCATATTAAACGACGATAATAATACAGAACGGTAAAAAAACGCCATTCAATACGCGTTTTAACTAACTATGGACAGAACACTGTTATATTTAGGAAGGCCCCAACTCCATCATAAGCAGAATTGAAACCCAATAGGCTTTAGAAACAACAAATTCTCCTAAGAAAGCATATTTGTTTATACCTTATAAATTCGATAATCATTAGACAGGTCAATCAAAATCAATCCAGATTTATAAGAAACCATTCTAAAGGTACAAAACATGCCAAAGTGCAGTCAACTTTTATGAAAAGGTAACCTCAGAGGAAGATGCATACAAACCTCTGGTGGGTATCCCAAGTCATAAACCAGCTTCTTAATTGTGCCATTGTATGCAAGGGATTCAAATGTTTCAGGCATGTACTGAGCAAGTGTGTAATCCATATCAAATCCGACTGCAACAATATTTTTCATATTTAAAGATCTATTACAGAAGATCTGCTTCCTCATATCAATTTTACTGGCCCCTTCAGAAGAAGACCAAATCCCTTGATCCAGACCTCCATCACTACGAACATCATGTCGAAATTGTGATGTTTTGTCATCTATACCAGCACCATCCATTATGTAGCTAGCAGCCAACTGATTAGATCCTGATAGCAATCACAATAATGGTATTAATATCAACACAGAAACTTGTACACTTGTACATCAAGTTACATCAATGAATTAAGCAGTCTATACAAGGAAATATAATCTTTTCATTGGGCATGAACTTAATCCTCAAATGGATGTAAATGTTTTCTTAAAGGAAATTGTTTGGTATAAAGAATAACATGCTAAAGTTGCCACAAAGAGTATAATTCTAGACATAGATAAAACAAGTTATCAAACGCAGCTTAATAAGATTTTGGAAGCATGGTGGTTCAAGGTCAACTACATAATAATCAGCAAATTATACATGCAATACAAGATACAAGGTAGTAATGACTGGGGATAATATAGCACCCTCCATCCTTCCATCACTCATTTGGAGCATCCCTTCAGGTGAAATACAGACCACAGCTTTATCAAACTCGTTGTAGAAAGATTGAAAGGGTCCCCTGCAGCCTAGGGAAGATTGCTCTGTGTGGGAAATTTAACTTTTACCAAGTAAGCCTTAGTGCACCTCCTGACTACTAGATGTCCTGTTTCATCACGAATGACAATTAGGGCACAGAAACATTCAAAAAAATCTGTCACCAGCTCACCAGGACTATGAGATGATTGAATTTACAAAATTTTACAGAAACATTCAAGAAAATCTATCTCCAGCTCACCAGAAGGGCTAGGAGAAGCTTTTGGTGCATGAATTCTAACTAGAAAGTTCTCAACTTCCAAATTGTTGTGGATAAAAACATATCTGGCTGAATTATAGGAACTTTTAATGGATACTGGGATATAGCATTTTCAATAGGAGTCACAATAATCTTTCTAGTTTACTGATCTGAGCAGTCAAAATTGTCCAGACTGCCGACTGCAGAGGGAGAATGGCCTGGCCCAAAGGAAGGTCAAGACTGGTCTGAAGCAAGGTTCTAAATCTCGTGTCTCGACCCGTCTCGGTGAGGTCGAGATTTTCGAGATCTCGCCAAGACACTGCTCTTTTTTAACACATAAGATGGGAACTTTCCAAGATCTCAGTGAGGTCAAGATTTCCGTGATCTCCCGAGATATCTGAAATCTCGCCAAGATTTTGTTCACTGGTTGAAGGTTGTTGCAAAGAACCAAATGATCAGCATACCTTTGGTAGAACTGATCTTTTGCATAACTACAAACATGGCTTTACTACAGTTGAAAGGAGGAACAGAATTTGTGTAGCCGTTTTATCAGAGTTAGAGAGCATGTTTACTAAAAGCATCACACCTCAAAGTGTGAGATGCACATGAGCTATACATGTAATGGCTTGAGGTTCGCTTAGAAAAAAAAGAGTGTGGCCCCCACACATTAGTCAAAAGAGGGTTAATCCAAGTAATCTATGCATAAGATATGTGTAATCCTTCTTTTCCTTTTCGTTTTTTCTTTCCACATACTATAACACTTAATTATTTGTCTTTAAATGTTTGGAGGAAAGCACATAAAGTATTAAATCTGATATGTGCCAGAATACATGAATTTATACAATGATCCAAGGCCAGAAGTTGATAAACGACTCTACTCAGTTGCTTGGATATGAATTATTTAAATAAAATAGGATAAAGTAGTTGGTTCTTCACTTTTCCTTTTCAAATGTACAATGGTGCAAGAAACACCCAAAAAGGGAACAATAGTGGAGAAACAAAGAACGAGGAAAGCCATTAATCTGGATGAAATTCGTAGAGCCACCCTAACCTCTCTCCGCAGCCCACGTAAAAAATGGTCCCAGAACTATATCTCCCAAAGAGATAAAGCTGAAAAGCCACTGATGGTACAGAAACACTCAAACGCCCCTTACCAAGCAGTAATAGTGTTCCTCATAAACAGTACATTAAGAAACTTACCTTCAATATTGATGGAAAGAACAGAAAGAGCACGATGTTCTGTCCCAATTGGTGTTCTCCCAAACCCGCTCCAAGAGCACCTAGAAATTCAATTTCTCAAGTAAACAACAGCCTCATCCGCCCAAAACAAATAGAGGGAGAGCGAAGATGACTCCGACGCCACTCAACACTAACAATCCAATTTAGCCTAAAGCCCCAGAAGTCACGATAATCCAATTTCAGACGACAAACACACGTAGGTAAGAAACATGAACACGAATCACTACATTTTTCACAAAAAAATAATAGCAAAACCAACGAAGACGAACCTGCAGCGTCGACACTAGTTTTTCTGCTCCTAAAAGCTTGGTCACCGGTTCCTGAACTGAAACGACAATCAAGAATTCTGGAATGAAAACGGATTGGGGAGGCGAAAGAAGGTGATGATAGCTTAGCAGTAGAGAGAATGGAGAGGCAAAAGGAAACCGGCTTCTTTGGAATTCGCATCTTGGATTTAAAAGCGCATTTCGGGGAGGTGAATCCGAAAAGACAAAGCGAATCAGTTCCCCGGAATCCTATCGTCGTAGTGCGAGTAGTACTAGTAATCGATGTCGTTGGAGGAGACATTAAAATCATTTAAAACAATCGCATTTTGGGAATAAAAATTTTCAAAAAAGAAAACACAGTAAAGATGGGTCATCAGAAAGCAAAGCAAAGCAGAAGGAGGAAGAGCATCTGTTCTGCAATTTCTATTTGAGGAAAGTGAACCTTATTCGAAATGCGCCTCCTTTTCATCAACTTGGGTTTTGCAGTTGCGGGAATAACAATGGAAAGTGCAGGTGGGGGAAAAAGGGAAGACGATACGAGGGAATCGGGACAGGCAGGTGGGAGAACTGTGAAGCTTAAAAAAGAGGCTCGCATAGGTTGCGCGCCACGTGGATTCCGGCGGTATGATAAAAGACACTTAACGAGGAGTATTCATGTCTGACAAAAAGTGGGAAAAAAAAGTTTTCCTTTTTTGTTTTTTAGGGTTTTTCTTTCTCAGGTTAATGTATAAAAGAGAATAAAATTTTGGGATAGGATCCATGGGGAATGTGTCTTATTTGTAAGGGCATAATGGTCTTTTCACCCCTCTTGGATTTGGGTACAAGAGACATTCACCCGAATAATTCCTAGAGATATTTTGGTCTTATGTCCCAAGTTTGATGGTCGTATCTAATACTCTTTCCATTGAGGATTGAAGACAATTCATTTTGCTTTCGATCACAAAACATTTTTCTATTTATTTTAAGGATTGATGTTCTATGGTTGGTGGAGGAAAAAACACATATCGAATGAGGTTAATTGGATTGAAGTATTTGTGTGGTATTAAAAGTGGATGTTGGTATACCACATTATCCATTATCACATTATCAGATATTTGATTTATCAATCATTTATTTTTACATTATTTCTATTTAAAATAAAAATTTCACAAACTAACATATGAGGTATGAAGGAGAGAGAAACAAATAAACCCATCACTACTATTGTCTTATTTATTATTTGTTAATGTTCTTGACTTACAATAGACTTAATGAAACACATTAAAACAATATTTGGATACAAAAAAAATAAAAATGAAATGGAGGAAGAGAGATTCATAAATTCATCACTAATTTTTTTTTTCCTTTTATTAGCATTGAAATATAACCTTAATGAAACATTAAACCTATGATTAAATGCCAATAAAATAAATTATTCTAATAAGAGAAGCGAGAGAATATATAGATGATAAATAGACACATAAATTTATAATTATTTCATTATTATTTTTATCTTATGTATTTTTTTATATAATTTATAAGAAAAATTACACAAACACCTCCTCTACAGTTGAGAAACTACACAGAACTATCATGTCATTACAAAAGCTACACAGACTACCTCTCTAACAATGTTTTCATACACTCTCACCCACACCATTACTTACAACTTAATAAGAGAATGTCAAAATTGTTTAAGATAAAAATACCCTTAATGAATGTAAAATGACTTAAATGAATTTATTGTTAAGTTATCCAAAAAAACCCACCCATGAACCCACCTCACACATTCCCTTTATTTTCTTCCTCCTACTCTTATTCTTCTCTGGCTCCTTTCATGTAAGGGTGTCAACGGGCCGGTTCGGGTCGGTTTTGGTCTAGGGTGAACCGGTGTCGAGTTTTATTAACTCAGCCAAAAACATGTTCATTAAGAGTTCGAACTGGGTTGGGATGCACTGGACAGAATAACTAACGGGCTGATCCGGTGTCGATTTGTTACCAGACTGAGCTTATTGAAGTGATTTCGAACTGATTCGATCAAGACCGGATTTATCAAGCTTATCAAACCTATTTTATATGTAAGATATATAGTCTATTTTATTATTTCTATCTATAAAAGTAGCATCATTTCATTCTATATGTATGTAATTCAATAAATTGTAACAATTAACATACTTTTTTCAACTACAGATTCATATAATATTTCTGATCAAGAAGTGAACTATAATAGTGTAATATAATCCATCAAAATTTAAAACCATTAAAATTAAGAAACTTGACCCGGATGAACCTTATCGGTGTTCGAGTTAGATATTGTTGGTTCGGACTAGTTATGGTTTCTTATCGGGCCAGTCCAGTCTGGTTTCAATCTGAGCTAAAACGGTGTCGGTCTTTACAAGTCGATATCGAAACCTGTCCATTAAGGTTATGTCCAGACTGGGTTTGGATTATATCGGGTTGACTCGGTCCGTGCTACGGGGCCAGACCCATTTTTGACACCCTTATTTCCATGGTTCTTTTTATTCCCTCTTTTTTCTACTCTTCTTATTCTGTCTCCTCCTCCCACTTATGCACTTCTTCTTCTCTCTCCTCCTCCCAATCACTTTCCTCTAGCTTTTCTTCGTCAATGAAGAAAATTTCGAAGATCAAAGACATCTCTTTCTTTCTCTTTGTAATTCGGATCGATGTTCCGTCTTAGATGATCTCTTTTTGCTGTTCCGATCAACATTCCATCTTAGATGATCTCTTTCTTTATTTTTTATTTTTATTTTTATTTTAGAATTTCTCGATCTCATCAATATGTGTTTCTCGATTTCATCTTAGTGATAATAATGGAGGGACTAACATATTCGCAAGCTCTGGTTCTTCGTCTGCCAAGGCAGGTTCGTGGATTCCCTGGGCAGCCACCACCGCAGATGACAGCCGGGAGCATCTCATAGCCCTCCTAGGCCTGGTGCATCTGAGATGTATGTCGTCCATATTCCGCAACAAAGAATTTCTTGTCTGGATTCTATCATTCATATTTCAGAGTCTTAGACTACCTTATTCTCTCTGTAAAGTAGGAAGTAAGAAATCCATCAACCGAATCCCACTTATCAAAGCTTTACCAGCTCTTCCTTTCCATTTTCTATGAATCCATATTTGCGATCATCATAACTTGTAAATATCTTCATGCTCCCTAGCTTGATCCTAACTTTCTTCTTTATTTTGGGTTAATTTGTCGATTATTTGGGTTCTCTTTGGTTTGTATTATATAATGTATTATATAATGTATTATATAATATATTATAAAATTTATGATTGTTTGGTATGATTTATAATGTCTATTTATAATTAAAATAAATCGATATAATTCATTATCTACAAATAGGTGAGTAGTTGTTTATCATTATTAGAATAATCTATTAAGTGATTGTTTATATTTTTCATTATATAATATATTATGTTCAGTGGTACCAAACGGTCATTATTTATTACTCATAATCTATTATCATAATTGATTTGTCACAAATAACTCATAATACATTATATAATACAAACCATAATACAAACCAAATAGAGCCTTAGTCTTTCACTTTCGGTAGTGGTGCTGCACAAGTTGAAGCGTTGAAGGTGACCAAAGCAAATATAAATGGAAACATATAGGAAAGAATAAAATGAGCAAAGGTAAGGGAAGCAAACAAAGCAAAGCAAGCTAAGAAGGTTCATTAGGGCACCTGTCATAATTCTATGCAAGGCAAGGGTTTTTACATCCAAAGACTCACATCGTGCGCTGGGAATATTAGATACGCAGGAGAGAGAAGAAGAAGAGCATAATTGGGAGGACGAGAGAGAAGAAAAAGAGTAGAAAAAAGAGGAAATAAAAAGAACAGCGGAAGGGGCCAGAGAAGAAGAAGAGCAAGAGGAAGAAAAGAAAGTGAATGGGTGAGGTAGGTTCATGGGTGGGTTTTTTTGGAAAACTTAATAATAAATCCATTTAGGTTATTTTAAATTCATTAAGAGTATTTTTGTTTTAAAATTTTTTTGATATTTTTCTATTAAGTTGTAAGTAACAGTGTGGATGAGAGTGTATAAAAACATTATCATCGAAGTAATTTGTGTAACTTTTGTAAATACAAAATAATTTTGTGAGGAAGGATCTGCATAATTTTTCTAATTTTTAACATGTAAAACATAAGTCAAACTATGCGATTATTGCTTTCAATTTTTATATATTTTTTTATTCCACATTTTTTAGGTCAAACACTTCTACTTAGTTATTATTTTATATTCATTTAGGTGGTGATTTTTCACGTGGGCAACACAGAACGGCCGTACTCGGTATTTTTATGCCTATTATTTAATAATTTAATTTGGGCAGTAAAACGGATGGAAAATTGACAGGAAGCAATTGGCCGGTCGTTGTTGGTATGATGGGATCATGGGATCATGGGATACAAAGATCCGCATTACGTAAAAAAGGAATAAGAATAAAGTGTGGGACTGTGGATGCCAGCTTGGATGCCATGTCAACTCGCATAGATGTTAGTTGGGTTGGTATCTTTATATGGATATGATTCCACTTACTTGCGAGTTGCGACACGTCATGTCTTTGTTCTGTTTTGTTTTTTATTTGAGAATTGGAATTGATATTTGGAATCGGTACCGATTCTCCCCTGATTCTGAGCATGGTTCAGAAATTAGGCCGAAATTTTGAATTTCGGCCAACACGTATCGGTTTTTGTCAAAACCGAAACCATTCTTGCTGGCGGTATGCCTTTTACCTAAATTTGGTCCGAAATTGTAGTTTCGGCCATAGTAGGTCTTTTAACAGTAGTTTCGACGAAACCAATCGAAATGATTACATCTCCTTCTCCAACGTTACTGCAGGGAGCTGAAACAGCAAATTGAATCTCTCTCTCACTCACTCGATCTCGAATTCTCCATAATAATTTCCTTGAGCTTCCATCCTTTTAATACGAAGACCCCAACTCATCCATGTTTCGAAACCTATGCGAATCGTGAGATGGTAATGTCTCTGCAACTTGAAATCTTCATTTTATTTTTATTTTTGGTTAAATCTTCATTTTATAAATAGTTATTACGCATAAATATTTCAGGAAGAGTATGCAAATAATCAGGCAAGTCAGTGGTAACAGTTGACAGGATTCATAGGAGTTCTATTTGGACTCTGTTTTGAGGGTTTTTTTCGACTCCTCCATCGCACAAAGTTTATCTGTTTTTTTTTTTTTTTTTTATATTTATTTTTAGGTAACAACAGATAGGATTCATAGGAGTAGTTTGAGTTCTATTTGGACTCTGTTTTGAAGTTTTTTTTTCCACTCATCCATCGCACAACGTTTCTTTGCGTTTTTTTTTATATTTATTTTTCAATAGGGAACACCAAAGAGGATTAATAGGAGTTGTTTGAGTTCTATTTAGCCTCTATTTTGAGGGTTTTTTTTTTGTTATAACACTTTAGTTTTACTTCTGTACTTTTCTTTTAAATACCGTAGTAAGGTAGATTGAATATTGATTGAAGATAACTTTTGGAGGTTCTCTTTCGTCCCTTATTCTCTTCCGGTAAGTCTTCTCTCTTCCTTTTAGTTCCTTATTCCCTTACTGCCTTCTGTGATCTGTTTGTTTTACTTTAGATCTAAAAGACAAAGCCATTTCTTTTAAAAAGTAATTTTTTTGCAGAGTTAAATATGTGGGAACAGAAAACTCCACTCAAAATCCCAGGATCATGTGTAGTGAGTAGTTACCATGTGCTAGTTTTTTTTTCAAATACAAAGTTGTTTTGTGTGACTGTGTCCATGTGGATAGTGACACTAGTGCCATAAACTGGAATTCCTTCGGCAATCAGATTTCATTGTAATCCTTGTTGATTCATTTTTTATTTTTAATTCTTGACATTATTGGTATGGTTTTTGGAAAGCTGTGTTTGAATGTACAAGAAAACTTATAATGTTGTTTTTGTGCAAATGATTCAATAGATATGTTATAGAAGTAAAAATTGCATTGCATATAAAATTGAACTCAAAAAGCATATTCTATGACCACCAAAACCACATCCGAAACTATAATTTTTTTTTACCATGTTTCCCCGAAATTTTGGCCGAAACCATCGACATTTCGGTTTCTGGCCTGGCCAAAACTGGGCACGAAACCGAAATTACGATCCTTGATTCTGAGTATCGTTCGGGGTATAAGGGTATTGGATCTGGAATTGGAATATTTTATCGGATATCTTTTTATTTATTTATTAATATTTAGAGTAAATTATAGGTATTTCTCTGTAGTTTGTTTGCCCATACACCTCAATTCTTTTAAAAAATTATAAAAACATCCCTTTAAATCAAAATAAATTACAAAAAAAAAACCCATTCAATTAGTGAATTTTCGTTAATTGACGATCAAAGGTAAAAGTTAAACTTTTAATACCTAAAATACCCAAATGGTTAAGTTAACGAATCATTTTACCCTCTTAAATATTACCTAAAAAAATTATTGTGTTAAGAAATCCTATCATCAGTTAATATTTAAAGGGATAAAATGGTCCGTTAACTTAACCATTTAGGTATTTTAGGCATTCAAATTTTTTAACTTTTACCTTTGGTTGTTAGTTAATAGAAATTTACTAATGGAATGAGTTTTTTTATAATTTACTTTAATTTAAGAGGATGTTTTTATAATTGTTTGAAAAGTTTGAGATATATCTGGTTTAAGAGAAAACTATAGGGGATGTACCTATAATTTACCCTAATATTTATGTTACATGTTAATTATCCAATAAATGGTATTGCCATGTGACAATCATTATTGATCCAGTTATTGCTACATAAGTGAAATTTTAAAATGGATGGAGCCAATAACAACCGATACCTACCGATCCGATATACAAAACCGATTACTAAAACCTAAGGATGTTATACAGTGTGATTTTGGTTTAATGATTTGATTCGGTTAGGTGTGAATTGAGTAAACACAAAATCGAACAATTTATTACATGGTTTTAAAATGCTAATCTAAAGTCAAAATCCATTATTAATTGGCTTCGACTATCCGGTTTTTAAATGATTTCTTGGGAGGGGAGGAAGAGAGAGAGTTAGGAATAAGGGAGAGGGGAGAGAGAACGGAGGGGGAGAAAGCATAAAATAAATTTAATTGATTTCCATTGTTAGGAGTTTGGAAGGTAGGCTTATAATTTTAATTGGTTGGTATGAATAGACATTCAACAGTAATGCGATTAAAGTAAGGGTTTAATCTTTTTTAACAGTTCCGAACTCTCAATTTTAAATAGTTTCGTATTGAAACAAGAATCAAATTGTTAAACAATTTTATTTTTAAATTAAAATCAAACTATTTAATAATCAATTTCACGGCTTTTGATTTAAACGATTTGATTTGATTTGATTTCAGTAAATATTTTTGGTTCAGTCATAACTTACACCCTTACTGTAAAACCCTGATGCCAAAACCTTCAATGAAATACCAAACAAAAAGAAAAAAAAAAAGTGTCGTGGCTTGGAATGCATAATCACATGTCCCACGTTTTCTCAGCCTGTGTCCCGCAAGCCCATATGGATTTTGTTTCTCGTATCCTATCGGCCTATGTTTTTTCCCAAGCCATTCAAATTCCAAATCATTCGTCGAAACTTTGCTCTACTCTCGGTTTCTCACTGCTTGCCATAATCCCCTCCTTGTATGGGTAACCCCTTTCAGCCACTGCATTCATTGAAATTCCTCCTAGCCCCTATTGATGGTTTCCGAGAGAACTTCCTGAACCACACCTGTAACGAACCGTACCCAAATCCATAAGAAGGGACAAGAGGGGCTCGTGTAATGCTAAGCCACTTAGGATCGTTTGACATTTGAAACAAATAACAGTGCGGAAGCACAAAATATCGTACTATTTTTTTCCCCATTAATACGTCAAAAAACAATAAAAACACCAATCACAAAAGAAGATAACCTCTTGGGGGTTTCGTTACCGCACCTCTTTTGGCCATTTGCTTCTGTCCAGAGGGTTGAAGGAATGGTTGAGAGAGCAAAAGAAAAAGGCTTCAAAATTCCTCCTGGCCCCCATCAATGCTTTTCCCAAGTCTTACGTTCAAATTCCAAATCATTCCCCAAAATTCAAATTACATGGACATTTCAAGCCAAGCATAGCTTGGATCTGGAATTATAGTACAACACATTCCACTTGAAAACAGTTCATCTGTATTTACTTGTATCTTCTTGGATTCCACTACCGTCCGTATCTAATGGATTCCACACTAATCCCACACTACATTTGCGGTGATCGAAACCCATGAAAAATGCATTGAGAGAAGATGATCCAAACTCCATTCTCCATTCCCTGTGCGTGTGTGTATGTGTGTTTTCTTTATTTATTTATCTATACGTTTGATTCGTTTCTTTCGCTTCTTCTTCTTCCTCCTTTTTTTTTTTTTTTTTTTTTTTTTTTTTTTGTGGACATTTTTCGGCTTTGAGCTTAACTTGGATCATTTCTTGACAGCGGATAGTTGATTTCAAGTATTCAAGCGTGGACTTGGGAGAATGCCGGAGATTGCTTAGGTCTGCTGCGAGGGACTGTGTTCCACAAAGCAGGAATTCCTTCATGTCGTTCCAAGCTAATACGGGAGTCGAGGTTTGGTTTCCCCCTGAGTTAACAATTTTTTTCCCGGGTTGGGGGTGGTGTCACTGAATGTAACAGATGTAGAAATTATTACATTATTTTTGAACTCCAATTTGGTACAAAATTCTGAAAGGAGATGAGGTTATGTAGAGTTTCATGATGTTTATAGTAATCAATCCGTAAGGTTCTTCTTTCCTAAGTTTCTCTGCTTGTTTTAACGGAAAACATACCCCTAAGTTTTGTTATTATTATTATCCCAAGTATCTTTTACTGCATTTATTGGGAAGTTATCAAAATTATGAATTAAAGTTCTTGATCCGTTGCTTCTCTTAATTTATGATGGCATTGCATTTCCGGGAAAATGGTTTCAAGAGATGAACCCAAAAGCACAAAGTTGTTATGGTAAGAATCTCAAATCATTACAGTTCGAGTTGCTTCTTGCTTCTAGTCTTATGGGACTGCATTTTGTCATTGTTAAGTTGTTAGTGTGGTAGCTGTTGTTACTACTATTATGACCTAAACTTAAATAGTAATTGACTCACCCTGATGTACATAATGCGCAGGTCTGCACATTTAGGTTGATTGTGAACTGCATCTTCATTACTTGAAGGTATGAATCTTATGAAGTTGGAAGATAAAGATATGCTGGGGGATCTTTTAACGTAATACTTGTATTCATTCTATTGTTACTTTCGAGCTTTAGAATTTATCTGTGGCTATATCTGCACTGTTTTACTTGTATCATGTTTGTCCTCAATGCTCAACTCAACTATGCCTTAGCTGTACTGCTTGGGGCCTGTTGTCTTCAGCCTTGCCGCTTTATTGAGGACTTTGTGTCTTCTTTTAAGTCATAAGCACCCAATTTTTCTATTGTTACCTTAGCCCGAATTACCTTTGGCATTCCCTTTCCCACTGAATGCATTCAACTTGCACTCATGACTCCCCAATAGTAGTACTGTCATTGATCCTAGTAATAAGTGAACAGACTATCTCAATTGACTTGCTCTTATTTTTTCAATTATTTGTGCTATCCCCAAGTTTTTGCATATGCATGCATTTCTTTTCTTATAGTGTTGCTGATGCAGTAGTAGTGTCATGGATGGATCGACACGAGCCAATTTGGCTACCCAAGCCAAACCTGAACCGGCTTAAACCCAAACCAACCTTTTGGTCTGGAAAGGGTTGGTAGATGATTAATTAGAATAGGAAGTTTCAGTATTAGGTTTCCTTATTTATTATTTCTGTTTTATGCCATAGAGATTAAATTTTATTTCATAAAGATGTTATTTACTTTCTAAGTTTATTTCAAATTAGTTTAGGAATGTTATTTCTTTTATAAAGAGACATGTAATAGAGTAAAGGGACAAAAGATTTGAAGAAGAATTTGATGAGTGAAATTAAAGAAGTTAGAATTGAGTTGCTGCGTACCTGTTGGCCTCTTTGTGAATCTCTATCTTTCGTCTCTGCACACTGACCAGACCATCCCTTGGTCTGTCTCCCTTTCGTTCTTCTTCCTCTTCCCTCCCTTTTCCCTCTTCCATCTTCCCTCTCCCCAGTCCCTACAATCGAAACCCCCTCCCCTGTTCTGGCGGTAAACCCAATCCCACATACTCCTATCAATCTCCCTCATCCCTTTCTCTTTTTCCCTTGAAACTTGGGATGATTGTTCCCCTTCCATAGGCGACCTAGACCCCTCAAAGCCCTTGACCAGAAATCCCCTCAACTGTGAGAAGTGAAACCTGCAAGTGCCTGTGCCTTCCTGTACCGCCAGGGGCTGTTGCAAACCTTCAATGCTCTCTTATGTCTTGTTGTTTGAAACCAAAATTAGTTGGAATCGATAGATCAGAGACTTGCGATTCTTCATATGAAATTTCAGCTTGATTGGAGCTGTATTGAAGAAGTTCTATCCAATTTCCCAAATCAGGTTACCGTCCATGGTTGTAGTCCAAGGTTGAAGACAACCTTTTCTCACGTTATATTCTATTTAGCGTTGAATTTCCTAAAATACCCCCGACTTTTATATATATAATTCTGTTTTAGAGTTTTCTTCCAAAACTGCCCTCATCCATTTAGTCTTTATCATAAGGTTCTATTTGGTTTGTTAAGCTATTGCAAACTTCTGATTATTTACAGAAGTGCCATTACTGGTTGAGTTTTGGACTTATTTACGATTCTGCCACTGTTATCTGAATCAAGCTTGCTTTTTATTTGGGTGGGCCTACTAGCGGATCTAATTAGGGTTTTCAACCCAGGATCCCGCATCAGTTGCCAATATCCTTCTCAACATTCATGTATTAGACACATGAGTTTTATTTGTTTTTGTCTATTGGCTCGGTCAGCATTTTGCTCAATAAAGCAGGATTATTGTATAGCCATCTTATAAAACTTCACCTTCAATTACATGTCTTTTTTTTTCTTCTTTTTTTTTTCCCCCTTTTTTTATGCGGAAGTGTTACATGTCATTCAATCATAACTTCATCAGTGCTTTTATGCTTTGTGCAATCTTCCTAATTCTATGGGAAACAACTTGTTTAATCCTTCCTTCCTTATAGATGATAGAACCAAAGAAAAGGGCACGCTATTGGTCATCAAATCTTATATATATATATATATATATATATATATATATATATATATGGCTTTGGGTTTCTATTGTTGCTTTTACATGAGAGTACTTTCTCTGTTTCATTGAAGAAAATCATTATTTTGAAAATTTTTTGTTGAAACAATTTTGTGCTTTAGTCCTACAATTTCTTTTTGGAAGAATGTATCTCCAGATTATATTTTGGTTGTTTTCATTCTTTTCATTTTTCCATAGTTGCAGCTTTTTTTTAAATCTCCCTTAATGGTGTGATTAACAGCACCCCCTAGGCAATAATGAGTATTGACATTTGAAGGACCTATACATATTACTGTATTAGTCGGTAAGGGGAATGGATTGACCAAGGATTCATTCAAAGTGTAAATTCAAAATTTTTCCATCCGTACCCGTTATTTTGCGCACTTATGCATACCTGCTTTTTTGTTGTACCTGAACTTACTAAGTTACAGTGTAACCACAGAAAAAGACATCTTTTTACAACAGGAAATATCTGTGAATTTTTTTTTAGTAATAGTCCTTTTTGCTTGCATACCTCTCGGAATCAGCCCAGATGTGAAGCCAGAATTACGTAGGGGCCTGAGTCAGGCAATCTATTATGGTTCAAAAGTTAATCTGGAAATGACTTTGATGGGGCCATGGATGTTTGTGATTTTTTTTTGGGAAGAAAAAATATGGAATATACTATAAACTCATGAAGTCATCTGGGTACATACAAAACAGTTTAATTGGCTGTTTCGTTGAGGTTTGATGCTAAATCCTGTCCATCTCACCTAGATGCTGGTTCTTAGGCTTACTATCAGCTTGCTGATCTGGGTTTTATAACAACTACTGGTAGGAAATGGAAAGAAAGAGCAACAGAGGGGGAGGAGAGAGAGAGAGAGAGAGCAGAAATTTCACACGCCGATGTAAATTTCAATTAGCCAAGCTGTGAAGCTGGTCTGCGAAACAGAACATTTTCCCATAATATATACTTGTTTTTTAGGGGGGATTTACTCATTTATCTGCCCAGTGGGACTTTGACTACAGCTGCAGAGAGGGGAAGGGAAGGGGAAGGGGAAAGGGGAAAGGGGGTGCCTTAAGGCACAATGTGAAACAGGGGAGTTGAACTCTTGACCTCTTGGGTACCTGCATTCTACTGGCAGCACACCAACCATCAGCAGTAAGTAGTTCACCATAATATATGCTTCACTAGTTTAAAGATGCATTTGTATTCCTAATGCCACAATAACACTGCTGCTAATGCCTACAATTACTTGTGAGAATCAGCCTGCGTGTGGTGTCTATCTATGTTTATTAGTTCGTTGACCTTCTATTAAATGCTATTGTTGGGTGAGCCTGTGGCCTGCACCAAGTAAAGACGATGGCATGGTGTTCCATCATCTGGGTGGGTTTGAACTGACCTAGGCAGGCTGCGGATCTTGTTGAATATATTTAAGGGATCATGCATGAGGTTAAAATTTGCATCTGGGTCTCCAATCTGTGAAAGCTTGACATTAGAAAATCCAAGAGATGGCAAAAGATGATCCGGCCAGTCACTATAGAAGAGGTAGGTAGATTCGGAGATTGTGGTTGAGGACTTGTTCATAAAATCAGCAAGGAGGACTGTGTGAGTCAAGGTGCAGTTGGATGCTATGATCTTCAGTACCTGCATGGCATGGGAGTGGGGAAGGTAATAAAGTATCCCTTCTAGAAGCCACACTGTATTCCTCTCAGGAATGAAACCAGATTGTTGAAGCTTCTCGAGCCAGTTATCGTCTCTGATGTCAGCAGCCACTCTGGTTACAGATTTAGCTATCATCCTCAGTTGCTCATTGGTAGACCCAATGGCTGCTTGCAGTAGAGTGGCTTTCGTGTGCAGGAGCTCTGGGAAATCAACCTCAAAAACATTGCTTCCTTTCAAGCAGTTCAAACGGTATGCCCTGGCATCCATGCCTACAAATTAAAAGGACTTTGAATCAAATTGTATTCTCTTTGTTGCGTTAAGGAAGAAAAGAAATAAAACAAAGTATCAGAAAAAGAAAAAGAAATAAACCACTGTCAACCATCTTAGAAACATGTACCATCCATTGAGGTTGAAAAATTGCAGGGTAGGTGTGTGGGCCTCATAATATTTGGGAATCTCGGATGCAAGATATATACAATGGTGCATTCATCTGTGTACTCTCCTAGTAGTGGGGTTACTCTGATTTTAAGATAGTCTTGGGCCAAAAAGATGAACCAATTGACTAGCATTAATCTGTGGACTGTCCTATTGTTGGTGTATGGTATCGCAAAACTCCAATTAGTTTAATACTTGAGTCCATGTTTTGAGCTCATTGAAGCTTAGATAGGATTGTCAATGGTTTGCATTCATGTGGGCTGGATCATCTAACTAGTATATGGAAAATCCATTAACAGATGACTAGTTTGTTGAAGTTGTTATTGCTTAGCTGTGTGTTTTAAACCATCTCAAACAGGAAAGTAAGAGGTCTAGCCAGAAGAAACAAAGCTACATGTGGGTCCTATCTTTAGTTGGGTTTTGTTGATTCTGTATACAATACATGCTAGCTTCTCAAATGGTAGAATGCAGTTGTGAGGTTATAACAGAAGCAATTACAAACCTGCGCCCAGTAGAACAACTTGGGCCTCTCCACCATTAAAAGAGTTGAGAGATGCTTCAAGCTTTGAATCAAACCAGAGGGTTCGGACAGCAAGAATGACTCCAGAAACTTCACGGGCATTGTTCAGACGGTCTCCTGTTATCTTCTCATATAGGCTTCTCAGGTAGGTCTCCCCAGCAAGCACTTCTGCAAGTGGGTCATGAATCACATGTTTCCACAAGGCTCTTCCTGCTGCCGTCTGACATGCGGTGCGCTGAATGGAGTCCCATTCATTGTTGATGGTTTCATGAAGTGCTCTAACTGTATCAGACAACAGCAACTCTGAGAGCTGCAGCTCTGGCCATGCCGAGCCCTCTTGTGTCTGTCCATTCTTCTCTTTCCCTGACATGTTCAAGAAAGGCATTGAACTTGCAATCCAAATTCTCCAAAGCTTCAGAACTGAGAAGCCAAAGTGGGTATGGAGAAGGTAATGATGGCCTGACTTCCAACTGCCATGCATTAAGACATTAATATTCCAGAGTAGAGAAAAGGGAGAGATTGGTAAGGGATAAGGAAAAGAGAGCCACACATAACTAACGTTTGAAAACACCACCAACGTAACCAAGTTCTTTGCCGCGATAGTAAATAGAAGCTGTTAGGTGATCCACGACCATCATGACTTTTTGAATTGTCTCCTGTCAACCTCTTAATTCTTATCAATTGAAAACTGCAACAGCAAAGCAGGAGGGGTAAAAAAAATAGAAGAGCCAACCACACCCCCCCCCCCCCCCCCCACCAAAACCCCCCCCCACCAAAAAAAATAATAATAATAATAAAAAAAATGCCTACTTAGACTTGAGGCTACCACCATCAAGGATCATAGCAATTCTTGTTTCTTAACTAACATTTTAGATTTATTTATGGGAGCCAAAAACGCTGCCCGGGCAGTTGATCGAAATATTTTTTTTAAATTTTTTTAATTATGTTTGTTACAGCAATTGATGGAAATCATATATTAGAATTCTGGTTAATTTAATTTTCTGCTACAAGAGTGATTTTGGCTCCAGTTGATCGGAAGAGTAGCATGCCATTTAGTTTGCTTACAAGAAACCTGAAGAAAAGGACACTCTTGGCATCGATTCCAATTCATATTTAGGGGGAGAGGGGGGGACCTTAAAAGTCAGATCTTGATCATCCGGCAAGGAATGATTGAGCTGATCTGATACCAATTACTGGAACAGTCCTAGGCCCTGAGTTGGTAAACTTAACTGTATAAAAAACACCAATTACTGATACGATGAGTTGTTGGATGGTGTCCAGTTATGATCTACTGGTTGGAGTTCGACGGTGAGCATATCAATACATTGATATGTGTGTGTTCCCAATTTGCAAAATACAATGTATTTTTTATTTTTTATATTCAAGGCTGGGTTTTAGCAAAGTAGTGCTCCACAAAGGATGCTAGACCACCATTCCTTTTTAAGAGAAGATGCATGGACTCAAATCCTCTCCCGCGCGCCAGCCTTCCAGCCCGTCAGATGACGGGCTGGAATGCACCGGCACGCATACTGATGCATTCCAGCCCGTCAGATGACGGGCTGGAAGGCTGGCGCGCGGGAGACGATTTTTTTGCGAAGATGCATTGACAAAATAGATGATGCATATTGTCTCATTCTTGCTCCATTTAGACCGATGTAGACAGTTTTGGTGGCTTTCAATGCAGGCCACCCACCTTTGTTACTTGCATGCCTTAGCCCAAGCATGGATCAGTCCTTTAAATTTGGTTTTAGTCTATTTGTAACTAATCAGGTTACAAATAGAATTTGTAATCAGACTATTTTACCCCAATAAAATGGCATAGCACTGTAATGGAGAGTCTAATGATGTAATTTCACCAAATAGGAGGGGGTTTTCTGCCACCATGATTGACACCGGCATTCATGGCAATTCCCATTGTTCCTAATGTGTACTCTCCACAGGATCCCATCACCATCCATGTCCAATAGGTCCTCTCGTCATGATTCCTCTTTATTTGCATCTCAATCACCGGCAAGCCTCTCTTCTTCACAATCTCCACCAACCAATCAATTGTATAGTTCTACTCCTTCCTTGCTTTCTTCTTCAACCTTTTGTTCTCCTCTTCTGTAAGATCTTCCACTTTCGAATGGGACCAGCCAAGACATTTCAGTTTCATCTATGGTAGGTTTGATGGAATTGTAATTCATTGGATAGTCTGATCCTTTTGGGGTTCTTACTCATATGTCAAGATTCATCTCATTCCGAATTATTCAACTGTCAAAATCAAATAATAAAGGGTAAATTACGCTCACACTTTGGAAAGAGAACTAAATTAAACTGTGAAAACTTTGGATCAGTCTAATTTCTAAATTTGGACTGAAAAATGAAGAAAAAAAGAAAGAAAATTCAAACTATAGGGAAAGAGGGTTCATTAAATAGAGATAGAAGGAGTAAAGAGTAAGGACAGTGACAAGGCTTTTTTTTTTTTTTTTTTTTTTTTTTTTTTGGTAAAAAAGAAATTCATTGAACAGAAAATTGAGAACAAGTCGAGGCTTCATCACTGATCAAGGAATGAAGCAAGGAGGGGAATACAACCAAACCGCCTTTCCCGAACAAGTGGTGGCCGTCCTGGCTAGGGTATGAGCAATATGATTAGCTCTCCTAGGCACAAACTCAAAAGTACAACTATAAAAATTAGTTCTCAATACAAAAATGTCTTCTAAAACTGGCTGAGAGTCAAGATCATCAGAGGAACAAGACTTCTGAATGGCTGAGATAATACCCAAGCAATCCAACTCAATAATGATCGAATCCCACTTTCTTTCAAGAGCTTCTTGCAATGCCGCTCTAATAGCTCATTTGAGATGCACTACCCAATTTTCTTCCAAATATGTGTTTGTTAAGAGATAAAGAAAAACAGAAATGATAATGGAAATATACTATTTAAGTAAGCCTCATCTCAACTTGACCGTTCCAAAAAATGAAACATTTCTGGTGTAAATTGAATTCAACCTTAAAACTGTAGGCTCTGATTGGTTGCAAGGGGAATTAAAAAGAAGAGAAGTGATTTTTTTTTTTTACTTAGAAATGAAACTTTCATAATCATTACAGCACATGCTATCAAATGACTATATAACTAACTCCAAATCATTCTATATTTAGTTATTAACTTATATTTCATTTTGCATCCAAATTCCTTGCATTTAAAAAGTAAAATAAATTTTACATCTAATAAGTATCATTACTAATTATAATTAGAAATTTGAATAGTTTATTCAATCATGTTGTGTTATACCTATACAAATTTCCTTTTTAAGTTTAAAGTTTTCACTTCACTTCACTTCCCTTCTCTTTTAATTTCCCTTGCAACCAAACTGGTTGTAGTGAAACACTTCCAAGAACAAGCTGTAGTAAAACACTTCCAAGAACAGAGTTAAAATTCATTCTTATAACATAACCGAAACACTTAGAACTGAGTTCAAATTCAACCTTAAAATTGAAGTAAAACACATCCAAGAACTAAGTTCAAATACACCCTTAAAACTGAACTGAAATTCATCCTTAACAATACAACCAAAAAAAAAATTTAAATTAAATATCTGTCATTCCTAATACATCCCTTGTCCTTTCTTTTTTGCTTTGCTAATTTACTTGTTCTGGCCTTAGCTTGGGCACTGCCTTCGGAGGTTCCAGCTGAATTCTGTGATCTGGTTTGTCTCTAGGATTTGTTCACATCAACTTCACTTCCCCTTCTCTACACATGATTAAAGATACATAACATAAGTATATACAAATTACTTCAATCAAACAAATTTATAATATTTTGTAGAATATACTTTTATAGCAGGTCTACTCTAGAAGATTTTCCCTTTGCATGAACTCCAGCCCTTTTCATCAGCCACTCAAATGCCTCATGGTTAACTGTTTTCGACTCATTAATTGCCTTGTTGAATAGGAAGGCATTGGTGGCTCTGCATGCTGCCTGGAAGTGACTTTTCAAGATTAATCCAGGATACTTAGCTTTGAAGATGCTGTAGCTTTGTTTAGTACAGTACTGATGCTCAACATATAGAAAGATATCTCCGAATGAATGTAAGATTACCTTCTGTTTGTTTGACATGAATGTTAGTAGTATACCATCAACCTCAATAGTAAGGGCAGCTTATAACTGGTAGAGGAACCGCATCCAACTATCTTTGTAGTCCACTTCAACCACCCCGAATGCAGCAGGAAAGATTCCATTATCACCATTCATTGATACAACAGTCAATAGCACACCTCCATAGTCCATACATACCCTTAAGATGATAGCCATCTATTCCAATAATAGTCCATACAACCTCTCATAAACTCATTATTGCAAGTTTCAAAGCATATGAAAAGCCAATTAAATATTGGATTTATTGCCAACCCTATATTGATTGCATATTATTGTCTTCCTTGATTATGTATCTTGAAGATTGTATACGCATTATTCTCTTTGACTAATTGACCATACTTAGGAAGCTGTGCATATGATTTGCATGGTTTCCTTCATTTTTCATTCGCAAGTTTTACATGCCTTATATAGCTGCATAGGATGTGCACTAATACCAAATTGCTTCTGCAAAACAATAAACATGGTCTTAGTTTTCATCTCAAGATCGTTCCAAAACCTATCAACAAGCTTTTTAGCAATCCAATATGCTATTACATTAGGATTTTTTGTAATCCTAGGATATATATGAAGAAGATTATAAGACTTCATCATGTATGTCAGTCCCTCAAATGGTGAAACATGAACCCTCAAGTGGTAGTGAAGTTCACTTAGAAGATTATAAAATGAGAAGGCTAGAGCGACAACTATTTGAAAAGGGTATAATTGGAGTTAGACAATCACTTAGGAGTAGTTTGACCATTTCGGTTAATATGGACAAGTAACATCAACAACTAATGTCCTTCAACAAATGGACTAGAGTTAAGTGGGATTCACATCGTCTCTTCCCTGAGATTCGGGAGGAGGGGCGGCGACCCCAGTGGATGGTCGCCACGTGGGGGTTGGATGAATCCGACCCCTCCGTTCGAGCTGACAAGCCGAACTGATAAGGGAGTGTCGGCTCGAACGGAGGGGTCGGATTCATCAGACCCCCATGTGGCGACCATCCACTGGGGTCGCCGCCCCTCCTCCTTGAAGTACAGGGAGGAGATGATTTGAATCCAGTTAAGTGTAATCTAATCAATTATTTAAGGGATGTTCTTATAATTTTTAAACAACAAGGGAAGTGAGTAAAATTTACCCAAATATTAAAATACTAATTGTTAGGGAAATCTGCCACGCTGGTAATAGAACACGACACATAGGACTCGACCAATAAGCCACATAGATGTTCCCGATTGGATATAAGAAAACATCTTCACGAACCCGAACGCAGGGGCAAAGGGCAAAAATGGTATTTAAGGAAAATGCATTATTCACTATAAATAGGACAAATCCCGAGAATTCAGGTACTAGAACATTTATTACTCATCCTTGGAATTCTCGCTCTGACACCTAAGACAGAGAATCTCTCACTTACCCCACTTACACTTAAATATTGTTGTGGGCTCGACACCGAGCCCATCAATTGTTCACAGAGCCCTAACTTTGGTATTGGAGTGGACACGAGGCCACAGGCCTGTCTCCTCCCTTTGTCTTTGCTTGTCTTGCAGGTCTAGTCAGCTTGGTGGGCTTCCAAAATGGATCAGGGCCGAAACACTAATTTACCACAAACTTTTTGTTTAGTATTTTCGTAATTTTCAGATTTCTCAATACGGGCGTGAGTTTGACTGCCTCAAGATTTAATAATGATATGGATGATTCATGGAAATGGTAGGTCGTGAAGCGATAAACACCGCATTCGTTGGTGATGTTTAATTTTTCCTAAGAGAGCAGCGGCACATGTGAACATTTCTCCTTTTCGGTTCGGCAGCAAAAACAGGTATTTATAATCCTTTATAGTGATGGTTCAGTCCAGAGCATAGTTATTTAATTCTCCGAATTATTCACGAATTATTCTTCCGAACCGAATAATACAAATAATTCTCCCGAATTCGAATTATATTTAATGATTCTTTAAAATTCTCGTATTTTTTGTCTACAAATAAATATCACGAATAATTCTTTCAAATCCGAATTATACCGAATAATTCTTATACTTAAAAAACTATTAATATCCTGATGGAGGACTTAATGCCTTACTACTATTCTCAAACAAAGTTTTTTGAAAAAAAAAAACTAAGTGCCATAATTATTTGCATTTTTTTCCAATATAAGACTAATTATAAGTTTAAAAATCACATCATAATATAAAATAAATCATTAATTTCAATTTTTTTTCCAATGTGAGATTAAATATTATGAAAATCAAATCATAATACAAAACAAATCATTAATTTTGTTCCACAACATGAAATTAAATATGAGCGAGTATAAAAATCATACCATAATACAAAGCAAATCATTATTTTTGTGTGCTTTTCCAATTGAGATTAAATATGAGTCTAAAAATAAATATTATAATAACCATGAGGAGTAATTGACGAATAGGAAAAAAAATAGATTTCATGAGGATAATTGAATGAATTTAAGAAAACATTTGATTTTATGAACATCAACTCCACTAGATTGGTATTGCAATCATAATACAATCTAATGATCCACAGTATATATTTTAATGAAATCTAATAAATCCACCGTTATATACATATACCCATCTATTATGTATTATATTATTATTTATAAATTAAATATTATTTTAATATCACTTATAAATTATGCAAGTGTAATAATTGATTAATAGAAGCACCAAATATTAAAAATTGATATCTGAATTTTTTATCCGATTTTTTTTTAGACAAAAGAATAATCCCCGAACTGAACCGAATTCGAATTTTATTTTAAATCCATTTTTTTATCGTATATTTGACCGAATTCTTAAATTATCGACTCATTCCGAATTATTCTCCTTCCAAGTAATTCTTTAATTCGAATTAAATAACCATAGTCAGAGTCCAGGACAAGAGTCAAGAATCAAAACGCCAGAGTGAGAAATCGGCACGTTTTGTTAATAAAAGTGGCATTTTTCAGTTCTGCAGTTCCTTAATGGTGTATTAATTAAATTCATCTGCTTCGATTGGATGAAAACAAAAGGAAGAGCAATTGGAATTTTGCAGAGAAGATACGGATCCACATCCTCTCTTGTCGGAATTGTCCGTTGATCTAAGGGCTCGAGTTCAGTTGACTCGTACACTAATACATCCGTATGCATGTATATATGTATACATAAAAGCTGAGCAAACTGCAGACTGGAAAGAAGAAGGGAAGAAGGGAGGAGAACAATAATAAGGAAGAAAGAATCATCGGATCGAATTTTACAATTCAATCACAGCGGAGAAAATGGCAGAGAGCGTAGCATGTTGCGGGGCAAAGTTCTCGCTGTACCTGTTGCTGATTGTAGGGTTGGTGTGCTTCGCTGGTCTTATGGCTGGTCTTACCCTGGGTCTCATGTCTCTTGGCCTTGTCGACCTCGAAGTCCTCATCAAGTCCGGTCGTCCCAAGGACCGTATATACGCCTGTACTCTTTTCTTCTCTTATATCTTCACACTTTCTTCTGTGTCCGTGTGCGTGTGTGTATTCGTCTATCGAGCTTTATCTGGATCAAAAGCGGTTTGATCTCAAAAAGTCGTTTTTTGAACTCGTGTTGCCTCTGTCGATTCTCTTGTCTTGTCCGACTCGGGAACAAGAAAAATGAAAACGATTTTGATGGGATTTTTGGAACCCAGCCTTTCTTTTTAAAGTTTTCACTTCTCTGTGGAGCAAATGCAAAACTTTTTGCTTTTGTTTCGAAAATGTTCTGCCTAGTCGACCCGAATATGTACTTTCTCCTCGCCCCACCCAATCCCCCATCTTTTTTTTTTTTTAGGGGGGGTGTGGTTTGTGGCTCTTGCAGCAGAGGTGCTATCTGGGAAACTGGGTCGACTCGCTTTGTTTTTCTTCAGTCAAGGAAAGCTCGAAGCCCTTGGAACATTTGTCATGAACCGTTGAACTCAAAACCTCCGCCGGAACAGATGGGCTACGTTTTAACTTTTAAGAAATTCAATTCCCAAACATCATGGAATTAAAATTTTCCCTTTTTTTTTTTTGGAGTAGTTGTAGCATTAGAAACATCATTCTTTTTCTTGCCATATTTTGTCTGTGGAGAAAGGGCCTCCTTTAATGTAAATGATGATGGGTTTTTGGCAGCAAAAATATTTCCGGTTGTTAAGAGACAGCATCTCTTACTATGCACGCTGTTGATTGGAAACTCCTTGGCAATGGAGGTGTGAATCTTTATTGAATTCGTTCTATTTCATTGTTCTAATTGATGGTTGGTCTTCTGATGGGTTATTAATGACATCCTTTGTTCATGACCACTTTCCTAGACTCTCCCTATTTTCTTGGACGCGCTTGTACCCCCTTGGGCAGCGATACTTATATCGGTGACTTTGATCCTCATGTTTGGAGAGGTTCTCTATTGTCAAAACTTGGTTTAGTTTTTTATTGAGTGCTACTTGTGAATGGCCACCTGGGTTCTAGTACTTGTGTGTTATGTAAAACAGATACTGCCACAGGCAGTTTGTACGCGTTATGGCATGGCTGTGGGAGCAACATTGGCACCGCTTGTCCGTGTTCTTCTTTTGCTGTTCTTCCCTGTCGCTTATCCAATTAGTAAGGTACATATGATATAATTCACAAATGTAGGTGTATGGTATGTGTGCTCTTTCCTGCAGTGATTGGATTGGTTATCTGTGACAATCAAGAGTCAAATTATATAATAACTCTATGCCTGTTGGGGTTTCTATTTATTTATTTATTCTATTAATATGCAGCTTCTGGATTGGATGTTGGGTAAGGGGCATGCTGTCCTTTTACGGAGAGCAGAGCTTAAGACATTTGTAGATTTTCATGGGGACGAGGTATTTCATTCAGCTTCAAATTATAGCATGTAATTGCTGTATGTAGAGAGTTAATCTGTTGTTCCTATTAATTTTCACTTTGAAGACTCCTGCTTTAAATTTCATTCAGAAAACTTATGTTACCAAATCAATTGACGTTTTGTGCTGTATCTTATGATCTTTTTCCTCCATGCTCCCTCTCTTTATGTTGTTTTATTTTTATTTTTACTGTGAGAAATATAACAGTATCTGTGCTATGTTGACCAGGCTGGAAAAGGTGGAGACCTAACGCATGATGAGACTACCATCATTGCTGGTGCACTTGAATTGACAGCAAAGACCGCAAAAGATGCCATGACACCCATTTCCAAAGCTTTCTCCTTGGGTCTAGATGATGCCCTTGATTTGTGGGTTTAAGATCCCCTTTGCAGTCCATTAAACCGTTTTAGTTACTTTCTTTTAAGTTTCAAGCTTATATTTTTCTTTTCCTCATCAGGGAGACATTGAATGCAATAATGGCAAAGGGTCATAGTAGAGTTCCTATTTACGTGGGGAATCCAACCAATATAATTGGTCTTATCCTGGTACCTCTCTCTCTCTCTCTCTCGCGCGCGCGCTTGGTGTGTGTGTGTAGGTTGTGGTTGGATGAACTTGCAGTGCAAATAGTTGGCCTAAATTGTTGAACAATCAAGGATACTTTAAATTTAATTTTTCATTTGTTTTTGGTGCATGATCTCTGACATATCTTTATACTCTTTTCCTCCTAGCATTTGGAGTTTATAACTGTTGCTTAGCATTAACTAGGGGATGGACAATAACTTGATTTAACTTATGTTCATATTTGACCATTAGAGGCTGCTCAGTGTCTTTGTTGAGCCCAACCAATACTGCCTCTGACCATGGAAAGAAGTTTCTATGCAAGAGGAACATCTAAACTGATGGATGAGTATCCTGATAATTTGTTGGGTAGGACAAATGTGGAATAAAAGGTTAAATTAAAAACTATAAGTTGTCTGTGTGCTCCTCTAGTTTTATGTGCTATTTGATGATGCTTACTGAGAAGTGTGTCTAATGAAAGATTCTTCCTTTGTTTGAGTTGATTTTGGTACCATGTTCAAGATTCCAATTGAAGTTTCAAGAATCAAACTATATTGGTCTTATCTCAGCGGTCATGAGAGGTTTTTCTAGTTTAATCGGTTTGATCAAGTTGAACTTTATCAAGATCACCCATATACTTTGAGAATTTTATATTGATGATACGATTAATCAAGCATATAGTTTTCAATTGAGTATAAATTTCCTTTTGTGGTTCCTTTGAGTTTCCATTATGTCAAGTAGAATGATTTCTTCCGGCTGCCCCTCTTTTATCTCACATCTAGTTTACCAAATTGCAGGTAAAAAATCTGTTGACAGTTGACCCGAAAGATGCTGTTCCTTTGAGGAAAATGATCATAAGAAAAATTCCAAGGTGAGAATGAAAATTCAGTTCAGTTTTGCTCAGTATCACAATATTTTGCTTGCTGTAGAAGGGATCTAGTATACTTTATTGATTGCAACAACTGATTTTTTTTGTGCTGCATCTCAGCCAATTGCAGTTCATAAAATTGGAATTGGACAATTATCTAACTAATGATTTGAATCTTCTGTATTTAGCATTTATGCCCCTATGATAGGATAGGGAAATGTCCGTTTTCTGAGCACGATATCTGTTTTGGAATTTTATCCCCCCTCCCCCCCTTTTCTTTTTCTTTTGAACTTGTCACACCTACCATATCCATGGTATTCTTTATTCCAGATCGTTTTCTATGGCTCAACCGGATGCTTAAATTCAAGGATTCTTGTGGATCATTTAGTTCTTGCTAGTTGTCACTGCTTTTTCCTTCTTTTTTTTATTTCTTTTTTTTTCTTTTTTTTTTTCCCTTTCCAAATATCTCACCTGTAAATGATCGGAGTTTTACTGTTTCATTGAATGATTGATTGAAAACGATTGTTCTACTGCTACATTTCTTAGTAGGCTTGTTTATTCCTTTGTCTTGATTTATTGTCCATTCTTCAGGGTTTCAGAAAACATGCCTCTTTATGATATTCTGAATGAATTTCAGAAGGGTCACAGCCACATAGCTGTTGTAGTGAAGGAACTTAACGAGACAAAAGAGACACCGAAGAAAACTAAAGAGGTGCAAAATATGGAGAGTAAGGTGAACAATAAGAAGCAGAGTGCCCCACCTGATACAACCACGTTAAATGAAGGTAAGTAAATTGAAAGAATCGTGTTGTTTTCGCGTTTTTTTATAATATAAGTAGAACACTGATGTGGAAATTCTTGAAGTTAGGATCATTTTGGGACAGGCTTCAGTTGTTGTTATGCTATATACTTGTCTTGGAATTTCCTTTCTGTACCAAGTTCAAGATGAGAGGACAGAAAGAAGCAATCATTCATGCCTCTGTTGCAAACATGAACAGTATGGACAGTAGGAACAAAATAATAATAATAATAATGGACATCAAAGTTTTCTTTTCAATGATTAGTGTGGTCACATGACCTGAAATCATCCTTTCTCTAATCTTGTTGCTTCTTATTTAGGAAAAGAAATATGAAGTAAAACTGGAATTGTCAAATTCACATGATTGACTCACCTTTTGATCTAGAAAGTTTCATTAAGGCAATCCTGTTGAATGTTAGGTTCAATTATCCAACCATTCTGTGTAAGACATGTACAGCAGAGAAAGGGTGTGTTGCTTCATCCTATTCTCTGTCCTGACTTGATACTTATAGTTCTCTTTTTTAGGTGGTCCTGTTTTAAGCTGTTTCTTCGCTATTACTCAGTCTTATCACCACTCTATGAAGTCTTATTTGCTCTTTTTTCTTATTAACTTGATGGTCTGGGTCTAAGTCATGGGATATATCTTAATTAATCGATTGGTCTGGTCTGGGTCTCCAGAGACTGGAAACAATGATGACTGAACAATTAACCATGACTGATTTAGATTCATATGTACATGCATAACAATGAAAAAGAATATAAAATTTCTTATTCTTCTTCTTCTCCCAGGAAACCAATCTTAAGTATTGGTATGCATGTACATATGAATGCACATACATAAGCATGCTTGTATTTGTGTATACTGGTTTTCATTTTCTATAATTCTCAGCATATAAGCCTCACTATCTAAGTACATCTCAGACTTATTGCTCTACTATTATCATCGTTGCTGGTTATAAATAAATCGCGTTCAATATATATATATATATATATATATATATATATATATATATATATATAATGTTTGCCTTCCCTTTTGGATTGAATTCTCCATGCCCTTGATATAGAAATTGATTTGCCTTGGAAGTTGCAAAGCAGGAAGAGGTAGCCATGCTTATGGGATCCAAAATCTAGGAGCTAAACCAGATTCATGTGATTTTCTCAGGTACAGCAAGGAAGGATGTTGATCAGAAGTTATCAAATAGTCCTGCAGCTATTCTAGGCTCAAAAAAGGGGCATAGAGGTTGTTCACATTGCATTCTGGATCTTGATAATGCTCCACTTCCAGAAATCCCACCCAGTCAAGAGGTTGTTGGTGTAATTACTATGGAGGATGTGATTGAAGAACTTTTACAGGTAACCTGGTAGTGAAAATTCATGAGTTTTAGTTGTGACTTAAATGGTGGAATTTAACACGAATACCTTTAGACATCTTTGACCGTTGAAAAACCGGCATCAGTCCTAGTACAACACATTTGATGACACAAGAAAACTATAAGATGTTTCTATAACAATTCTAATTGACACTTCCTAGTACTCAAATAACCTTGAAAACAAGATAACTGATTAGTGACTTATGGTATTCTGATCCTTTCATTCTATTTCCCTGTATGATAGTTCTGTCCTTTATATATGCGATTTTCTTATTGCACCTCCTAAGGTGTCAAATAATTTGTAACCTTATTGTTTGCCTTCTATAACGCATTTCTTGTAGTGAAGGTGGATTCCTGTCATTTCATGTGGGTATTCGAAAAATGAGCGAGACAATGACAGCTACTGCCTATGACATTATGATTAGTTTACAAACTTTTTAAAGCCCTTTTTTACCCTCGACTTTAGTAACTTTTGAGAATATGACAAGGGGCAATCAAAAGAAGGTTTCATGTTCTAAATACAACTATAGAGGTGTCATTCAGACAATCCCTTTGTGTGTTTTTGTGTACTGTCAATTATATTTTTATTTTAATTTAAAACATTTTATGAATCATTTAATATAGTTATCTCTGCTTCTTCGTTAATCCCATGTGCTTCTGATCCTAGTCGGCTTAAATTATATGTTCTCTCCCTCTTGTTTTTGGGGGAGGGTGAAATAGCATTAGAATATAATTAATATGGAACTTTTTCCCCCTTCCTCTCCTTCCATTAGTTTGGATGATCCATGCTGACCTCAAGTTTCCCTCCCCCCCCCCAATGTCAGGAGGAGATATTGGATGAAACTGATGAATACATTAACATTCACAACAGGTATGACTTTGTGTAATTTTATTGTGTGTTTCTATGCTTGACATCTCTTGAATGAGACCTGCAATTGTTAAAGACGATGATATCTGTCACCAAGTTGAGATAGAGCTTGTGTTCTAGATGTTGGAGGGACTAACTGTGTCTTTGGAAACACAGGATAAAGGTGAACATGCAAGCATCTCAAGGGAAAGTGCCCCATGCAGCCTCACTAGATCCAAATCATAGTTTAGCACCAATTGCCTGCACATCTATACCAACATAACCATTGTCAATGAGCAACTATATCACTCAGCATTCCCCTACCTCACCAATGCTTGTAGCTCCAGGAGCCACACCAATGGTTTCAGTCTAATGGAAATTCTATAGCAGGCTCACCCATGGCAGCCCCCATCTTCAAGGTTTTGAAGGACACAGGCAAAGAGACCAGAGTTTTTAAAATAGTATGCTGTATCATATTAGTAAACGAATGGATGGGCCTTACAGTTTGTTCTTAGATGTTTTCTTGGGGTAGGTGAAAGATGTTTAATGTATGTATGCTCAGAGATGCATGTCTTGTTATCAAAATTAGATATACCTATAGTGAACAACTACCTTGCCCAGTTGGTCGGTATCTTACCAGTTGAGTGTAGATATGCTGGAGGTCTTGGGTTCTATTTTATTTTATTTTATTTTATTTTTACACCAACTCTCTCTCTCTCTCTCTCTCTCTCTCTCTCTCTTCTCTTCACATTGTATCTTATGGCACCCGCTGCCCTTCTTTTCCCCTCTCCCTCCCCTGGATCTCTAGTAGAGTAAGAAGTCCAAAAAAAGAAAAAGAAAAGAAGAGAGGGGGATCTTTAATGTTTTTATATTTGGTTTACCTAAAAAAGAGGTAGGCAAGAAAGAATAGAACTCATCAAAGAATCTACTTTATATTATCTTCCCACTAAGAAAAGGGCTACAAGCCTACAGCATTGATTCATGACTTCCTAGTCATCTCCCAAATTTAAAAACTATTTATGACATAAGATCCTTTTGGCTATGCAGTCTTCCCTTTCTAACCCTCTGCTTTTTAGAGACGGATAAAAAGGAGAGGTTGTGGATGGGATGGCAATATGTTCAATCCTTGGAGAAAGAACTTATCAAAAGGGAAACAAGAAATTATATGAGGAGAAAAATATCAGAAAAAATAAAAATAAAAATAATTTTAACTCAATTGTTAATATTAAATGTATTTAGATATTATTCCAGTTTAATTTAAACTCAATTAATGTAATTTAATGGTCCTGCCAAGGTGATGCTCACACAAACTAACAGACAAGATCCTGAAATTTTGAAGGAAGGAGATATTCTTATAAAAATTTCAGCCAGACGGAAAGTAAGCATGAGCATTTAGGCTATGTTTGGTATCATTTATATTTTTTTTTTTTTTTTAAATGCTTTTGGTATTATAGGTGTTTGGTATCATTTTTGAGTGCAATTTATGAAATGAAAAAAAATAAAAATAAGCCCAATATCAAAAACAGGTTTGAGATTTGTTTTTGATTTTTGGCCAAAAACGGTTTTTGAGTGTTTTTTGCGCAACTTGAATGACATGTGAGTGTTTTGTCTCCAACAGCTCTGAAAGTGGGGTTAAAAACGTAAAACTCGTTTCTAACATAACTTTTCCCTCACAATGAAACCTTCTTCGTGAATTGAGCTCCTATCTTCAAGAACTGAAGGCTCCCATCCTGACTGCAAAATTTGTCGATCTTCATCTGTTTCTGTTGGAGATGGGCCAGATGGCACATCACATTAGGGTGCAGGAGCTTGTAACCGGAAGACAACATAATAGGGTGCGAGAGCTTGTAACTGATAAACAACACATTAGGGTCTCTGTGCAATCGCCTGAAAAAACAAGACATACCAAATAATGATCATTTGATTAACAAGAGGAGTTTGGGATCCACTAGTTATAAACCATTAATTGATTGTGTTCTGTGTGATTGATTATGGGATCCATTACGAACAGGGATGATGCACTTTATATTTTCCAGGTATTTTCTCTCTGCTCCCTTTGCTTTCTCTCTCTATCCCTTTGTTTCAGCATCTCCCTTTTCCCCTCTTCCTGGTTATAAACCATTAATTGATTGTGTTTATAGATGGATTGGTGGGGGGTGTTTGAGCCAAGGATCTGTTGGAGGATGGCTTGAAAAGAGTGACTTGGATCTGGGTCGATGAATTGGGATTGATCGTTGAAGAAGATGAGATCAGAATGTGAATCGGCGATAGAGAGAGGGTTGGATTCGGTGCCGTTGACACCATTGATTTCAGGGTTGATGATCAAAGGAGTGGTTTTCCATTACTAGAACCACTATTGTCTTAATGGGACCTACAAAGGAAGAGGAATTACAGAGGAGAAGGATAAGGAGATGGAGAAGGGGTATAGAAGGGATTACTGATTTCTTTGTCGCCATTGTTGTTGCAGAGGAGAGAGAGAGAGAGAGAGAGAGAGAGAGAGAGAGAGAGTGATGAGTGAGTGAGAAATAGAGATGAAGTGTGAACAGAAGAATTGTGAGCTATTTCTCTCTTTCAGCATCTCCCTTTCTCCTTCCTCTCCTATTCTTGGTTCCCCCTCTCTCCATCTCTCTGCCATCTTCTCTCTTTCTCTCTCTTGACCTCTCATGCTTCATCTCCCTACTCTCTCTCTCTCTCTCTCTCTTATGATGCATGCCACTACTAAACCACCACCACGAAGTGGAATTGGTTGACTACGTGTGGGAGCAAGGGGAGAGGATGCTGATTACATGGAGGTCCATGAGAGAAGAATAATCATTGCTGTATACCAGCCAGCTATTAGTTAAATTGCCAAGGGGTTATATGTAACATAAATAGTTAGAATATTGATTAGAATATTAGTTCTAACAAGAATCTGTTAAAAAATGATTAGGAGGCATCCTCTATTATATAAGAGGGAAGCAGAAGGACTAGAGCAACAAGAAACAATTCGTCTTTTATCTTTTCTTCTCAATTCGTTTTGGAGGTTGCTACCCTTGAAGTAGCAGAATCATCACTATCCCCTGATATAAATGGATATATAAAAGTTATAAAAATCATTTTTAGACATAAGTAGACCAAATCTATTTCTCATTATGTAATCTATTTTTGATTGTAGTTGCCAAATGATTTTTTATTTTTGATCAAAAATGGTTTTCAAAAAGTATTTTTTAAAAAAATAGCAAAAATAAAAAATAAAAATGATACCAAACACGACCTTAGTCATTCCTAAATTTTTAAGAAATCAAATGGGAAATTTGCAGAGATGAGACCAACTTAAATGTTCCATCTTCTACCTCATTCCTTATCTTTCTCTGCCTCTGTGCTTATTGAATAATCAGCCCTCGATCCTTGATGGGCCTAGATAATAATTTGAGAACACTGCCATTTCCCTTATTTTTAGTGCTCATTGATGGGTATAGACAACCGCGTTACTCAAGGACCTTTCCCTTTAAAAAAATAAATTGAGTAGTTTAGATTAAATATGTGTAAGATGCTATTTTGAGATTTTTTTTTCCTTATTTTAAGAAAAATAAAAAAAGATTACCCTATGGTTTATGCGTTTGAGATAGGAGTAATTTCTTGATCAAATTTTACCGAAATAAAATTACAGGGCATACTCCTTAGGATTTAATGTAATATGACAAGATTTGAAACTACCGTAACAGGTGGGCCAGGGCTGAGATGCGTATGCTCGAATCAATCAAAATTTATTGCAACATTGTAAAGCTTAATATTCAAGTTTTTTTACCAATATATATATATATATATATATATATATATTCTAATCTATTCTGATTGGAACCTAATGAGAGAATAGAGTAGTGTGATGATAAATGTTCCCCATCATAAGAGTTGTTGATGTTGTCCACCAGAGCTGTTGTTGTGTCTCATCAGAACAGAAGTAAAGAATCACCTTAGTTCCAGTGGTGACCTAAATATTAGAATCTAGGAGATTAAAATATGTATAAAATTATATTTCTATTTACTCCCTTGTCTAGTGGGTTCCACACCATCACACTCCCTTGTATTTCACTAATCTTTCAAGTAAATAGGGAGGATTTTTTACCCCCAAACCAAAAATGGAGTGGTTCTGTGGCCTAGAGAGGATTTTTAGTGTTCCACACCCTCACATCTTTTTGTCATATTAAAATGGGATTCTAAGCATTGAAAAACTTATAAATTAAAAGAATTAAATAGGATTGTCTTGTATCATGCACATGTGATTTAATGATGTGGTCCTAAATAATTGACATTAGTTTGTTTGTTTTGAGGGAAAAAGTTCCCTAAGTATCAGTGAGGTCTCACATGTTTTTTTTTTTTTTTTTTTTTAATTTTTTTTTCTTCCCCCTTTTTAAATATTTGGACTCATATGAATTTCATTCATATTAAATTATTATAATTTTTCAATATATTTTTTTACATTGTCCATCAGTTAACACTCCATAGTATCCGGTCATCCATTCTAAAAAAAAAAGGGCATAAATTCCGATCACTTGTATATGAAGTTATCATAATACTCTTTAATCTTTTTGAGAAATTATTATGATTTTCATTTTTCTGTTTTACTTTATAGAACCCTTTTATCCTAAGTTAAAGTAAAACAATACAAATTCATTTTCAGCCTTTTTACCTGAAAACAAACAGAATTTAAATGAAAATTATTAAAACATACTATCACAATTAAGGCAGCAATAGGGTCGGATTGGATTAGACATTTTAAAACCCAAACCCAGGCCTCTAAAAATCAACCTTGAACTTGGATCGATTGACCTTAGCGGTTCGAATTTGGCCTTGATATATAATATTATATATATTCATATATACCAAGATGGGTTTTGTCTTTTGTATTTTTAATATATGTATTATTATATTATATAATTCATTATACATATAAAATTAAATATACAATACATGACTACTACCCCATAATACAAATATAGATATAGGATTTAGTGGCTGGGCCTCAACCCTAGGCTACAACCTAGGCTTGTCCTGACCTTGTTAGGGTTTAACAAAACATGATCCAAACCCGGCCCTGTTTGTATTCAATGTGGATTCGGCCCCGTCTGAACTCATGGCAACTTGCAACCCTAACCACAACCATCAACAAGAGAATAGACAACAAGAGAGAATGAGAGAAAGAGAAATTAAATACTTCAGAATTTTAACAAAATAGAAAATATTTCAGAATTTTAACAAAATAGAAATATGAGCAGAAATAAAAGAAAGGGAGAGTCAAGAGTTTACGTATTTGCTCTCTCTTTTTGTAGTTTGTATTTATAAAAAGATAAAAAAATAATTTTCAAGAGAGGGCCGGTAATTTTCTTACTTTATACTGTATAGACCTGATTCAAATCGTCTCCTCCCTGAGATTCGGGAGGAGGTGACAGTGACCTCACTGGATGGTCGTCACATGGAGGTCGAATGAATCTGACCCTTCCGTTCGAGCCGACAAACAGAGCGGACAATGGAGTGTCGACTCGAATGGAAGGATCGGATTCATCCGACCTCCATGTGGCGATCATCCAGTGGGGTCGCCGCCCCTCCTCCCGAATGTCAGGGAGGAGACGATGTGGATACCGCGCACTGTGCAAATGTGCAAAGGACACCAAAACCGGTTGTTCTGCTTAAAACAATTTTCTGACATGGAAATGTTAAAATCCCGTTGAAAGTGCTTGTTTTTCCTTTCTTCCTGGGTTTTGCTGCGACCTGGAGATTCAATCCCCGCATACTGATTACTGAAAGGGATTGACTAACAGACATTGTGACCTGACCTGAGTCACTGACCAGCTTCTGAAGGTAACTGTGACTTTTTACTTATTTTATTTCATCATTCATAAACAAATCCCATTTCTCTGCTTTTCCTTCTTCCCCATTCGTCGTCTGCAAATTTTGTCTTCGTCTTCTAATAATAGTGTAATGTTTACAGGAGATGCAGTAGCTGTATTTCTCTTTTCATATATACAGAAAAACCATCTGCATCTTATCTTCAGTGTTCTTTTGAATCTAGGTGCCTGCAATATCCGCCTCTTAGAGGGAAAACTATTCTAGCTCAGTTTTTCTTGGCTAAGTGAGGTACTCTCCATCTGGTTGGTGGATTTCTTCTGTGTCTTACCTGAACTCTGGCTGAGCTCTCTCTTCTTTCGCTTCTGGTATTCTTTCCCCTGGCTAGAAAGATTTTTCTGGGCTTTGAGTGAAAAATGGAAATATTGTTGGATTTTTTCTCTTTCCGCTTGTGCTGTTATCTTCTTGTAAATACAAGTATTTTCATCTATTGTTTCTAAGATTCATGATTCTTACTAGTTGATTACTTACTCTATGGCGGTGGCACGGTTTTTCCGCCGCGTCAAACGCCCATATGGGTTATGGGCGAAGTTGATCACCGTGGCCTTGTTGGGTCTCTGTTTCATATTTGTTTGGTCTACGTTTTTGTCTTCTTCATCTGTCGCCACCCAAAGAAGTAGCTTTAGTGACATCAAGGAAAATTTTTTGGCCGATGGGAAGGTAAAAGATTCAAGGGCGCGACCTAAGAAGAGAGAGTCGGGTAGAAATGAAGCACCCAAAGGTGATGACACTGTGCAATCCATTTTGGGAGGGAAAGACAAGAACAAGGGAGGTGGGCATGTTTCACATCAGAAAAACCACAATGCTGGGAAGAAGGATAAGAAAGATACAGTAATCCAGAAAGCAGAGGGAACTGGTCAGAAAACAGATCTGGTAATCTCCAATGCTACTCTTGTATCAGAAGCATCAAACAATGAGGAACCGCAAAAGGTAGGGGATCAAGGTCAGATAAAACAAGAAGTGGAGGATGCTGAGGAAGAAGATGAGGAAGAAAATGAGGGGGTGATTGAAAAGGATAATGATTTGAATGACTCAGAAGATCAGGAAACTGAGGAGAAGATGGAAGGTGAAATAGGGGAACCAAAGAATACAGGGAAGAATGAGAAGAACGTGGGGCCTGTATTTGATTCAAGAGCTCAATACACCTGGAAACTATGTAATGTAAGAAGCAAATACAATTACATTCCATGTATTGACGTTGAGCACGCCACAAAGAAGCTGCAGAGCTATCGACATCGGGAAAGAAGTTGTCCTAGAATACCTCCTATGTGTCTCGTTACTGTTCCTAGGGGTTATCAATCTCCACTGCATTGGTCTGAGAGCAAATCTAAGGTACATGAGGGGATTAATTGATTTTTTTTTCCTCCCTCCTTTACTTTCTAGAGAGGAATCATTGTTTCTTGTTTTCTCACTCGACAATATTCTGTGGTTTTGCAGATATTATATGGCAATGTGGCACATCCGAAACTTGCTGCATTCATCAAGACAAGGAGTTGGATGATTGAATCTGAACAATATCTTACTTTCCCTCAGGATCAGTCAGAGTTCAAGGGTGGGGTTCTTAACTACATTGAATCTATTGATGAGGTGAGTTTTTTAACATTTTCTCACAAGGCCTGTAATACAGTAATGTTCAAATAGTTCATATATATATATATATATTGCAGCATTCATTGAATTCTTCTTGGCCAGTGTTCTACTGCTGTCCCAAGCCCAGATAAAGGAGGAGGCTGGTGCGTCACGTTGGTAACTGGCACCAAAAAAAAAAAAAAAAACCTATCCAAACCCTTTACATGGATTCACAAACAAAGTATGACCTCAAACAGAGTTGATTGGAGGGCAAGAATCCATGAACCGACCCCATTTAGTTGGGATAAGACTTTATTGTTGTCATTGAATTATTGGTTTAGTAGGAAATTGTAAAATTTATTGAGAAAAGGGGAAGCAAAATTGTGAAGGTGACAACAGGATTACAAAGTCGCTTCCAACCTGCTAAATACAAGATCTCCTTGAGCACTTCTCTCAGCAAGGAGACTCCTTGATGTAGGCTAACCTAGGGTCTCTAGTTTATCCTACTCTTACACGACCAACTAACAAAAGGATTAAAGAAATAATTAACTAATGTGTAGGGACTGTTATGGGCAGCAACACACATGACATGCTTACGAGACTAGTATCATGATAACCACAAGTAAAGAACAGTATAAAGCCAAGTAACATAATCAACTAAACAATTATTAATTAGGTTTCATGTCATGTTCATAATAAACCATAGGTTAAGAAGTACTAATGTGCAAAAGATGTCAAAACTCTTAAAACTAACAAGATTAAATGCCTAATGATTAGGTAAACCAATGAACATGCAAAACAGTAACTTCCCAATAATCAAAGAGATGAAATCCTAATCATAACATACTAAATATGAAGGCTTAGCTATAAAGAAACTTCTCACAGTGCTAACCATGTTAGTAAGTACTAAACACGACTAGACTATGATAGAGATTGTGTGGAATAGACTTACAGCAAAGCATAGATGTGACTGAAATAATAAACAGCAAAAATAATGGGAAGAAACGATAACAAAAAAATAGATATGATAGCAAACCAGAAAATTAGAAGATGTAGACTTACTAGACTGAAACAAAGAACCAGCTATAAGGGCGTTACAGCAGTAGGGCTATATTGTCCTTATAACCAGAAAAAAAAACAGAAAGAGAAGGAAGAAGTATACTGTCCACGGGAGAGAGGGAGAAGGTAGTTGCTGTACCTGCAAGAGAGAGAAGATAGCTGCTGTACCTGCAAGGAAGAGAGAAGAAAGCTGCTGTACCAAGAAAGAGAGAAGAAAAGAGAGAGAGAAGAAAGAGAGAGAGAAGAAAGAGAGAGAGAGACGAGAAGGAGAGAGATGAGAAAAGAGAGAGTACGAGAGATATTTTCTTTTCTCTTCTCTTTTTTTTTTCTGCATTCAATAATCATAATCTGAATTTTTATTACTTAAAAAAAAGCCTTTATAAGGCTTATAACCCTAATTAGAGTATAACTCTAAAAACTAATAATAAGCCAACTAAACAACTAAAAGGGGCCCACTTCTTTGGGACCCACAATTCTAACAAACTGAAATTCAAAAAGGGCCCACAGTTGGGACCCACAACTCTAACAAACTGAAATTCCCACGTTTACAGCAATAAAACAGAATAAAACAAAATAAAAAATAAATAGAATCCTATAGCTAATAGAATCCTAAACCTACTTGGACTCTTAGATGTCCTCATCAATTCTCCCCGGCTGGGAAGAATTCACCCCCGGTGAATAAACTCGCACGATCCACAAACTGCTGCGCCTGACTAGGAGCTCATCACCACTGCCCCGAGCTAGGTGATATCCTCGGAATGCGTCGTCAATCCACAAGAGAGGAGGGGAAGTCTGACGTCTCCGTCTCCGCCGCTGGTACACTCTAAACGGTCGGTCTGGCAGGGTGTCATCATCAACTCGTCCCGGTCTAGAAGATGTCACCTCAGGTGAGGCACTGATATAATGCTCAAGCATATCTGGGTCAAGTCGCTGTAGCTCCTCCATAGAAACCCATGTACAATCAATATCTGGTCGTCTACGCCATCGAACTAAAAACTCTCGAGAACCGCCAGTATGGGTAGCGGTGACTCGCTCATCAATAATCTCCTCAATCTCCTCAACTCGCTGCTCTATATGGGGTATAGGAGGGGTAGAGGTAGTAGTATGGCTAATAGGGTCGGATGCAAAAGTATCAGCGATGAAAGGAAAAGCCACAAGGCTATCAGGATAAACTGAAGGGGCGGTAGCAGGGTCATGGTAGGAAACCAGGTCCTCAACATTGAAAATGTTGCTGATTCCCATGTCCGGAGGTAACTCTAGCACATAAGCATTCGCTCCCACTCGCTTAAGAATTTTGAAAGGTCCTGCACTGCGAGCATGTAACTTGCTTGACTTTCCTTTGACAAAACGCTGTGGTTTAATTCTGACCATTACCATGTCACCCTCTTGAAACTCTTGCAGTCGTCGATGCACATCTGCCCTAGATTTATATTGTTCGTTACTTAGAGTTATCCTGCGTCTAATCTCCCGCATGCAAGTCATGTATGTGCTTGCACAAAAGACTCGGCCGACCGGGATGTCCTAGAGCTAGACACAACAGGGGATAAGGTCCATGGGGGTCCCTAGGGTGATGACCTAGACAAACCTCAAAAGGGGACAAACCAGTGGTTCTATTTTTTGAAAGGTTGTACGCAAACTCGGCTTGGGTAAGGACACGGTCCCAACTAGTAAGGTGTTCGCCTATTAGACAACGTAACAGATTTCCTAAACTCCTATTTATGACCTCAGTTTGACCATCGGTCTGAGGGTGGAAAGCTGATGAAAAACAGAGTTTAGTACCTAACATGCGCCACAAAGTTCGCCAGAAATGACTAGTGAACTTGACATCCCTATCTGACACTATTGTCTTAGGTAAACCATGATACTTGACGACCTCACTAAAGAAGAGTTTGGCTACAATGGAGGCATCAAAAGTCTTTGAGCATGGAATAAAATGGGCCATCTTTGAGAAACGGTCTACTACCACAAAAACGAGAATCATGACCTCTCGAAGTCCTCGGCAATCCTAGCACAAAGTCCATACTCAAATCTTGCCATGGGGTATGAGGAACAGGAAGAGGAGTATACAGGCCAGTATTTTGCTTCTGTTGTTTAGCAGTTTGACATGTTCGACACTGGCTAATAATTCGAGATACATCCCTCTTCAGGTTAGGCCAGTAAAATCGGTCCTCAACAAGGGCAATGGTTTTATCTCGACCGAAATGACCGGCTACCCCACCAGCATGTAATTCCCAGATTAGAAAGTCTCTTAATGAAGTCCTGGGAATACACAACCGGAGTCCCTTTAAAAAGGAATCCATCTTCGAGTATGTAATCTGAGTGATTTGCCGATGGGTCTTCGCTCAGAGAGGTATAAGGCTCACTAAAATCTAGGCATGTAGGATACTGTTCCTTAATTTGCTCAAACCCTACAACCTCAATACTCATGGTTTGGAGCAATGCCTTAACCTGATTTTTGACTAATTTCTGTGGAAAGATGGGCATGTGAACCCTACTTAATGCATCAGCAGCAGTGTTATCAACACCAGGTTTATGTTTGAGCACAAAGGTGTACTCTTGTAAGAATTCAGCCCACTTGGCATGTCTAGGGGTTCGGGTTTGGTCTGAGAACTTAAATATTTCAATGCCTGGTGGTCTGAATATAAAACAAATTCTTGTGGTAAGAGATAGTGTCGCCAATAGCGCAAAGCTTGGACAACCGCGTAGAATTCTTTGTCATAGGTGGAATACCGTTGCTTGGCTTCATTAAGCTTCTCACTAAAATAAGCAACAGGATGTCCTTCTTGAACAAGGACGCCACCAATTCCAGTGCCAGAGGCATCACATTGCACTTCAAAGACTTTGGAGAAATCAAGGGAGGCGTAGAACGGGTGATTCAGTCATTAACTTTTTGATTTCTACAAAAGCCTTAGCAGCTCCTTTAGTCCACTGGAACTCTCCTTTTTTTATGCAATCAGTGATGGGGGCCATGATGGCACTAAACCGTTGGATGAACCGCCTATAAAAGGTTGCTAAGCCGTGAAAACTTCGTACTTCATGGGTGTTAGTCGGTTCAGGCCATTCAATAATTGCTTTTATTTTCTCAGGATCAGCAGATACTCCTTGTTCTGAGACAATAAATCCTAAGAAAATGACTTGATCACTCATAAAGGTACACTTCTTTAAATTGACATAAAGTTTTTCATTCAGAAGTGTTTGGAAGACTTTACGTAAGTGATCTAGGTGAGTGGTTTGTGTTTTACTGAAGATGAGGATATCATCAAAGTAAACCACTAAGAACTTGCCATTGTATGGTCGTAGCACCTGATTCATAATTCTCATAAATGTACTCGGTGCATTGGTCAAACCAAAAGGCATGACAAGCCACTCATATAGACCGTCCTTTGTTTTGAAGGCAGTCTTCCACTCATCCCCAGGTCTAACCCGAATTTGGTGATACCCACTCTTAAGGTCAATCTTGGAAAAGATTTTCGCTCCAGCCATCATGTCTAGCATGTCATCAAGTCTAGGTATAGGAAACCTATACTTAACGGTGATTTTGTTGATGGCTCTGCTGTCAACACACATACGCCAAGTTCCATCTTTCTTGGGTGTAAGTAGAGCAGGTACCCCACAGGGGCTAAGACTTTCTCTAATGAATCCCTTCTCAAGTAGCTCATCTACTTGTCTTTTAAGTTCGGCATGTTCCTTGGGATTCATCCTATAATGGGGCAAGTTTGGCAGTGAAGACCCTGGAACCAAATCGATAACATGTTGAATGTCACGCATAGGTGGTAGTTCGGTTAGTTCATCTGGAAACAACTGCTCAAACTCTTTCAGGAGGGGTTGAACTTCTTTAGGAGCCTCAACAAATGGATTGGGCAGTTCTTTGTTAACTTGTGTGGCTACTAAAGCATAAATAACCCCGGTATCCTTACACTCTTTTTCAAACTGTTTTGCATTCATGATGTTGAGTGTTTTTCGAAGGGGTGTTCTTGGATGTGCTTCCCTTATGTTCCGGGACTTTTTATCTCCTTAGGGGGACTAGGAAACAATTTGATTTTCTTACCTTTAAACTCAAAGACATAAGTATTAGCCCTCCCAAAATTAGTGATATCTCGGTCATATATCCAAGGTCTACCAAGGATTATGTGAGCAACGTCCATCTCTAAGACATCACACCATACCTTATCTTCATATCCTGCAAATTGCAAGGGGACTAAACACCTTAAAGTGACGGGAATTGTAGATTGGTCAACCCAGGCAACCTTGTAAGGCTTAGGATGTGCTTCTGGTTTGAGCCCCATTCTCGTTATAGCATTTTTGGGACACGGCGTTCATGCAACTACCACTATCAATGACGACACGGCAATTCTTACCCACGATGACGGGTGTAAGTAATGAAGATATTGGTGCGTCGCCAATCATCATTATTCTTGGGTTGCGACATCATACAACGGACAACTCCTAGCCTAGAGATATCTATTACATGTCCTCATCAAAATAATTTCATGATTGTTCTTGGGGGGGGGGATGGGGTGTCCTTAAACAACTCCTAGCCTAGGACATCCGCCATTTCATCATCCTCATCCGAGATAGTATCATCAGGTCTATGCTCCTCGTATTCACCTTCTTGGGTATCCTCCGGAATAGGCTCTTCATACTCTGGTTCACCCACATACAAGTTTCGGTTTGGGCACTCCCTAGCAAAATGACCATAACCTTTACATTTGAAACACTGTGCTTGGCCACTCTTTTTGGGCGCTTCTCCCAAAATGCCTTTACCCTTATTGTCAAGTGGACGTGGAGGGTTAGGGGGTAGAAGTATTTGAAAATGGCTTTCGGAAGTTAGACTCCCCGGATGGGAATCCGCTTTTCTTCTTGTGGTGTGAACTTCATAGTCCCTTCTAATTCTAGTGCTATACGGAAGGCTTGAGGGACGTTTCTAACTAGGTGAGGTGCTAGGCGTAGCGGATGTCATGATTAAGTCCCGCAAGGAACCTAACTAGTGTTTGATCAACATCCTCTCGAGTCGGCCGGATTTTCAATTCGTTAAATTTAGCCATGTACTCACCACGGACATCTTACCTTGCTTCGGGTTAGTCATGTCTTTTAGGAGTTGGTGCCTATAGGTGAGAGGTAGAAATTCCTGCTTAAGCCTTTCTTGCATCTCACGCCAAGTTGAGGACAGGGCTCGTGACCTAGATTTTCTTCTTGATATTCTAGTTCAATCCAGAAATCTGAGCAGCTCCAACGAGCTTCATCTTGGCAAACCTAAACTTAAGTTCTTGTGACGCTCATAAAATTCAAAGTACATATCCATTCGATTGATCCAGCCTAAAAGAATCTTGGCATCTATTTGTCCATCATAGTCTGGAACATCTACTTTGATCATCCTCCTAACATCCACTCCTCTATCTCGATGTCCATAGTCATCATCATCTCCAAGAGGAGAGTGGTGTCTCTGACCTCGATATCCTCGACCTCTAAATCCTCCTCTATTCCTACCGTGGCCTTGACCGTGGAAATTGTCATCTACCCTATCATGGTCATCAATATAATCATGATGTCTATCGTTCCTAGGGTTTTCCGGAATAGTGTTGGGATTGTTCACTCTAGGTCCAATGCCGTAGCCATTTTGACCTTGCTGCCCATGAGCATTCCGATTGGTTGTTTCAAGGGCAGTAAGTCTATCAGAGAGGACTTGGATACTTTGGATCATGGGTTGGAGATTGGATGCCAACGCTTCATTGTTAGCTTTTAATATCTCTTGTAATTGCTCAGAGGTTATGGAGGTATTGGATGGGTTCGACATATTTTTGTAATTTTTACCACTCCTAGTGGACATACAAGATTGACTCCACTAAGTATCCTAACTAGCACCTAACGGACGCTCTAACTTGGCTCTGATACCAAACTGATGTAGGCTAACCTAGGGTCTCTAGTTTATCCTACTCTTACACGACCAACTAACAAAAGGATTAAAGAAATAATTAACTAATGTGTAGGGACTGTTATGGGCAGCAACACACATGACATGCTTACGAGACTAGTATCATGATAACCACAAGTAAAGAACAGTATAAAGCCAAGTAACATGATCAACTAAGCAATTATTAATTAGGTTTCATGTCATGTTCATAATAAACCATAGGTTAAGAAGTACTAATGTGCAAAAGATGTCAAAACTCTTAAAACTAACAAGATTAAATGCCTAATGATTAGGTAAACCAATGAACATGCAAAACAGTAACTTCCCAATAATCAAAGAGATGAAATCCTAATCATAACATACTAAATATGAAGGCTTAGCTATAAAGAAACTTCTCACGAGTGCTAACCATGTTAGTAAGTACTAAACACGACTAGACTATGATAGAGATTGTGTGGAATAGACTTACAGCAAAGCATAGATGTGACTGAAATAATAAACAGCAAAAACAATGGGAAGAAAGCGATAACAAAAAAAATAGATATGATAGCAAACCAGAAAATTAGAAGATGTAGACTTACTAGACTGAAACAAAGAACCAGCTATAAGGGCGTTACAGCAGTAGGGCTATATTGTCCTTATAACCAGAAAAAAAAACAGAAAGAGAAGGAAGAAGTATACTGTCCACGGGAGAGAGGGAGAAGGTAGTTGCTGTACCTCAGAGAGAGAGAAGATAGCTGCTGTACCTGCAAGAAAGAGAGAAGAAAGCTGTTGTACCTGCAAGAAAGAGAGAAGAAAGAGAGAGAGAGAGAAAGAGAGAGAGAGAGAGAAAGAGAGAGAGAGACGAGAAGGAGAGAGATGAGAAAAAGAGAGTACGAGAGATATTTTCTTTTCTCTTCTTTTTTTTTCTGCATTCAATAATCATAATCTGAATTTTTATTACTTAAAAAAAAGCCTTTATAAGGCTTATAACCCTAATTAGAGTATAACTCTAAAAACTAATAATAAGCCAACTAAACAACTAAAAAGGGGCCCACTGCTGGGACCCACAATTCTAACAAACTGAAATTCAAAAAGGGCCCACAGCTGGGACCCACAACTCTAACAAACTGAAATTCCCACGTTTACAGCAATAAAACAGAATAAAACAAAATAAAAAATAAATAGAATCCTATAGCTAATAGAATCCTAAACCTACTTGGACTCTTAGATGTCCTCATCACTCCTCAGAAGAGTTAACCGTTGGTCCAACTTAGATGGATTAGAAAAGCAGACCTGCCCTGAAAACTGAAGATACTATGCTTTCAAATTTTCATTCAAACTTGTGAAGCAATTACTGTAATACCTAAAAGACTTGGCTTTTCACGCAGGCAACCATCAGAATTGAACTGAATAGATTTTTAGGGACTATGGGAGGACCATGCCACTACATCCAATTTCTTGTACTGTCATTGCTCCTAGTTTCCTTGAAGTTATTGTGAGGTCCCAATGTCAAACCATGGGATGGCATGGTAGTATCTATTACAACTGAGTAAAAACTATTATTTTTGGTCTTGGCCATTTCCCTTCTTTGGGTGCTATTTGTTGATTGTGGAAGGTGACACTTCTTGTAGGGTGGTTGAACTCTAGAAGATAGGTCCTTGGAAATACATGCATTTTATTTAGCAAAGCAAGAGTGCTTGGTTAATCTAGGAATATCTCATTCCATTGGAAGTAATATTTTGTATCCCTAAGTTGATGAGTTGGCTTACGGTGACATACCCTTTCCCTATGTGTTACTTGAAACAAAAACTAAATAACCAGAATCAGTAAAGTGAGAACCGAGAGAGAGAGAGAGAGGAATAGAAGAATAGGAGAAGGAGAGAGAGATCGATTCTGGTCTAGACTCTAGAGTGACAGAATTGATTGGAATACTCTCCTCCTCTAAGATGCTACTATTTATAGATAATAAAAACAAGGTAAAGTGATAGGCCTAGGACTCTACAAGACAAAGAGTCCTAGTTCCAAAGAAGATAGGAATTCCACACGTCAACATGACAAGGAATCCCATAACTAAAATGATAAAAGGAAGCAGTCCTTTAATAAGGAGAAGGGAACTCCATATGATAAGGTGGAGTTCCATTTACATTAGGAGAATAGGATAGCTAAGTAGATAAAGGAACCAGCACAGGCTGCCACCTATCCACCAGCATATATCTGCTGGTTTGACTAAGTCAAACCAGCAATCAACAACTAATATCGCTGGAGCTAGAATGGACCATAATTCCAAATTTCGGCCGAAATCTGGCCAAACCGAAACGAAACTATAGGTCGAAACCAAATAATCTCATATTTCGGACCAAAATATTGGTTTCAACCGAAAGCTGGTTGAACCATACTTTATAAAAGGCTTCATTTCGCACGAAACCTGTCAAATTCGATAGGTTTCGACCGAGAGAGGCTAATTTCGACCAGATTTCGGCAAAATTCGATTTTCTTCCAAAATTTCTTCATATCTTCCATTCTTCTTCTCATCTTCCACCATTCTTGCACTTCAAGGTGGATTGAACTTCGCTCCACCTCTACCTCCACCTCCACCTCCACCTTCACCTTCACCTTCATAGTCATTTCCTAGGTTGGGGTACCTTGCTTTATTGATGATGCAACATATCTGTGGTGTGTGAATGTAATGCAGGCCCAATAAACAATATGGTGAATTGATAATGGTTGCCAGTAGGATCCCATTAGTGGTGACTTCCAGTAATATATAATAACAGTAACAAAAGAAAAGAGAATGAAAGAGGGGGAAGAAAGGAGGCCGATCTCAGGCCAAGGGCATCTCACCCAATAATCAAGAGTCACAACTACTCAAGAATACTCAATTCTATTCAACTTCAACTTCTCTTGGCATATGCCTTACATCATTTAAATAGGGCTCTCATCCGAGCCTCAAATTGGAAACATAATTAAAAAGGAAGTAATTAATATAGGAAGGTAATGAACTAGGAAAATAAATACTGAATAAAATCCTACTAAAATAAAACAACATCTTTTCTTGCTATAGTTGAGTATTCTATCTATGTTCTTTCCATGCATGATTTTTATTTGATCTTACGAGATCTTGCGAGACTGTGTGAGATCTTGCGAGATTGTGTAAGATCTTGTGAGATCTTGGGAGATTGTGTGAGATCTTGCGAGATCTTGTGACTTGATTTTGATGTGATCTTGATTTCCATTGGCATGGGCTGAATAATACTGCATCAGAATGACTATTAGACTAGCTAGTACCACATTATGATGTGGGATGCATATGTGTTGCAATCTGAGAACCTTTATTGGTAGCAGCAATGGTTTCAGACTCGGGGATTAGATGCGCCACGAAACTCGTCTTGGATTTGAGTTTAAAACCATCTAGGAACCAAAAAAAAAAAAAAAAACTACAGAAGTTGTCTAAATGGATGGAGTAAGACCCTTAGGGAACTGCCCAGATAAAGAAGGTGTTGCTTGAAGTAGATCCTTAGTATAGTGGAATTTAGGGGACAAAATTCTTTTAAAGGGGGTGGAGTTGTAAAACTCGCACCCAGAAACCCCGGCCTAACCTGATTCTATTGTGCTAAGAGGGTTTTCCATCGTAGATAAAGTAGGTTCACAACTCCCTAACAGGAACTAGGTTGCACCATTAGTGAACCGGACTAGAAGAAGGGCAAACAAAAGAGACCAACTATGCCATTTACATTGGTGGAGGTCGATCCAGCCGGTCGGGAAACCCTAGCCAATAGGATCGGCCAGTATCGACTGGCCTAGGTTTAACCTGCCTACTAGAATGAGATGAGCTGGCATGATTCTAGGAGACAATTAGGAATATTCCCTTAGCCCAAAACGATCCATTAGAGTCCCATATCAAGTAAAGTTAGTTAGGAAGAAGGAACTCCTGTTTACTCTCAAACCCTATGACACATGGATTTCCTCTAATGTTTTCTACCTTTGGTAGAGTTGCACACCAACAGGGAGACTGGGAAGAGGAACCCTAATAGGCTTCTCTCCCATACAGATATATACTCATTACACACAACCTCTAACACGTTTACTAAGAGATAGTGCTATTGGGGAGGAGAAAGAGTGGGAGGAAAGAGAAGAAAGAAGAAAAGGAGAGCCTGCAAGGCTTTCATTCCCATCATTCAACCCTTCTTGTAGGTAATATTTCAAACCTTACGTTGGACTTACTAGGTAGATTAGAGACATGAAATTATGTTGGATCTAAGCAGTACAATAATAAGTAAACCCCTAGCAGAAAGGGGAGTGCAGTAGAAAGACGAAGATTTCGAATAGGTGAGGGTCAGGGCAAGTAAACTTAGTATAAGAATGGGGTGAAAACCTCTTGTTGATGAAGATTGACAAGGATACCAGGCCGTGACGCCAAGGGCAGAGATTCCAACCAAGAGAACTCAAAAACCCTCGAATAAGCTGGACTCAATCGGCCGGTAAGCTGGACTCTAGATCCGAGCAACCGGCTCTGTCAATCGGCCCAAACAACCTTTCTGACTTTGTGTCTAATTTACTACCATTCGTACTCATTGCGTATGTTAGCATGCTATGATGTAGACATAGAAATACCATTTGGGAATTTTTTTTTTTTTTTGTGCAAATCATTCAATGAATATGTTAAGAAGGTTAAAAATATATCACACAAAAAAAATGGGCTCAAAAATCAATTTTTTTGGCCATCGAAACTGATTTAGAAACATGACGGGTTTTTTTCCATGGTTTTGGCGAAATTTCGGCCGTTGTGCCTGGTTGAAACTAGGTATGAAACCAAAATTCCGAACCTTGGAATGGACCCCTACGAATGGGCCCATTCCTCTTTATTAGTTAACACTACTTTTTTATTCCTTGTGAGTTGAGTTTCTGTATCACTTGATTGTAGTTTGTGTTCTTTCTTTCATAAATAAAGTTGGTTGTTCATCAGAAGTTATTTTTTTGGGGGTGGGGAAGGCAGAAGCATAGTTAAAAATTTCAGATTTTATTCAGAACAAAAACCAAAATTTCATCTGAAATGGCCAAAATCCTGTATTTTTCTTTAGTAAATTTTGGTCAGCCATTTCTGGGGGAAAACAGCCATATTAAGGCCCGAAACTTCAGGGAAACATATTTTACTCTTTATAAACATATGTGAACCTTTATATTGTAAGAAGACTCACACAAAAATATTTTTCCCTTTATAAACATATGTAAACCTTTATATTGTAAGAAAACTCACACAAAATGGTAGTTTAGTTTTGCACCCTAGGTTAGCAGTATATGCCTATGTAGTATTGCCTATTTTACAAATTGTTGTATTACTAAACGACACTAGAGGAAAGTAAAACAAGTAAATTATGCAGTAGGAATGAAGGAACATAATACTCAATGGTGGTACATGTGTAGATGTTACATAGTGAACTCCCTTACGCCATCATAACGGCCAATACCATAGAATTATGTGGAGGATTGAGCCCACTAATGGGTTGAATGGTGCCGATGCCAATTTTCCTCCAACTGTATCATAAAAATGCAGCCCACATTATATAGTGCTGGAAGAAACGCTCGAAGTTCTCCACAATTACCTTGTAAATGGCTTCATCTACATACAGAATATGACCTATCCGAGGGTATAAGTCACTGTACTGTGAAAAACCAACCACTAAGCCACAGTATCTAGATGGTGGTGTTGGCATATACAGTTGGGGGCCTAGTAAGAGAAGAAGTTGTCCACAAAGGACGATCTAGTTTGTGAGTGTCATGCTCATAAGCAGTGGAAACGAAGGAAGATGAGCTATACTCTCCAATGCTAATGAAACTACCATAGCCACCACTATACACACTGTACTCCGACCTGGTGTTCTTTGCCGCAAAAGATGGGGCACGCGATTGTCCATGTCCAATGCTATCCCCTGAACTCAATCCTCCAAGAGTGCCAAACAAGCTGGAATCTTCGATATCCATGCTAGAATCAGCCTGCTCATCTGGTCGGAACCGGAGATGAGACCCTCTCGTGTAGCTTGCACGTGAGGATGGACGTGCACCGTGGTCCCCATCCTGAGTGGTGTGATCAAATTGGGTCTCCCTAGTGAATTGATTCTGCCCTGGCTGTTGTTCTTCTCAAAGGGAAGTGTATCTATTACCCCCATCACCACCCCCACCATCACCATCACCATTACCATCATTATTATCGCCACCGTCTTCAACTCTATGAGCAGATGGTGACGTCGTGTGACTGTGGCCATTGGAATGGGACTAGTCACTTGATGCAGATGAGACACAAAATTGGGTTTCTTTTAGTGGAACTAAGCTTTGGGTTGGGTTATATGTACGTTGGGCTTTTGTTCCAATAGGTTTTCATTGTAATGAGACATTTTAATGGGTTTAAAATTTGGATAGGAGTTAGGAATACAATATTTACTTTATTAGATAGTTTAAGTTTGAGTTCTAGTTAGAATAGGAATTGTTTAAATATTTTATTGATTAATTAAGTAGCTAGTATGATTACTAGTTGCTTTATATGATTTCTCTCTCTCTCTCTCTTTCTCTCTCTCATATATATATATATATATATATATATATATATATATATATATATATATATATATATATATATATATTCCCCAACAAGGATTGCTAACATTATCTACCACCCACAAGTTTGCAAAAACATCAACCGCACCCACTTAACTGACGGAAATCACTTAAATTGTTAATATACAATTTTACCCTTCATATTATAAATTGAAAAATTTAAAAATTAAGTAAAATGACTAGTTTGACCTTGTATTGAAACTTAAATTTACTATTTCTCTCTTTCCTTTTCACTTCCAGCCAAACCCAAACGTTGGAGTCCTAACAATATTTAAAATCAATGAGATCAAAACAAACATCCGAATCAACGAAAGACTAACAAATTATAATATGCAAAGGAATATTCAGGAGGAAATATGCAGGAGTTCACATTAACTGTGGGGATGATCGGAGTTTGTGAAGACGATCGGAACTACAAAAACGAACTGAAATCGCTGCCATGAAGAGGAATGGAACTCCGATTTTCCGTGAAGACAATGTGAACTTTGAAATGGAACAGAAATTGTTGCCGCGAAGATGATCGGAACTTTGAAATGGAACAGAAATCGTTGCCGTGGGGATGATCGGAACTCCGAAATAGAACAGAAATCGTTGTTGATGACTCGATCATTAACCGAGAGCAGATCAGGAAATAATCAAAGAACTGCCGCCATCGTCAACCACTAAACAAGAACAAATCGGAAAATCCTTCTATAAACCCTCCTTTTCTTGATTTGCTCAGTCCTCTCTCTCTCTCTCCAACAACGCAGAAAAAACCCTCTCACTTTAACCGCCTGCCTTCCTTCTCTTGATGTTGAGCTCAGACGATGAAACTAGTTAAATTCAGAGATTCTTGTTTGAAAACACCTAAAAGACGTGAATCATAAAACTGCCGCCATTAGAACGCAGAAGAAGAACTTCTGAGATCCCTGTTGGAACGACAGATGTAAGGGAGAATTGAACAGAAAAAAATATATGTATGTGGATAGTTTGACCCAAAAAAAATTGGGGGTTGCTTGTTTGTAATGTTCTTTCTTCTCTCTGTCAAGACTGTTACTCTGTTCTGTATTCCCATCATCCATGAGTCAATGGTAGTCCCTACCAAATCCCCATCTCAGTATCACTCACCAGTCACCATCCACACTTACCAATTGTCGTTTCTCTTTTGCAGTCCATTAGAGGCGTTTCCAATAAGAAAGAAGTGATAATCCATGAACATCCTCAGAGTGTAGAAATCTCATTCAACTGCTTTGCTGGAAACCAGACTCGAAGCTGCCCTGCAAGTTTCCCACAGAAATTTCAGAGGGCAGAGGATGACCAAGTGAGCCCAGAGTGCCCTGATTATTTCCGATGGATCCATGAAGATCTACGGCCGTGGAATGAAACAGGGATTAAGAAGGAGATGGTGGAGGGAGACAGAAGACTGCTAATTTTAGGCTGGTGATCGTTAATGGTAAAGCTTACTTGGAGACTTTCCTGAAATCGTTACCATTTCTGTGGGTTCCAATTAGCGGAAACGTGCTGTGCTTTTTCATTTCAGTTACCATTTCTGTGGGTTCCAATTCAAGTCTCTTACTTCTGAATTCCGATGGTTGTTATTGATCAGTTCAGAATACAACCCTCAACTGGCTTGAAGCCATGAACCAGAAGAGGTGAACAGTGAGAGCATTCGAGGGTTTTTCCTTTTTTTTTTTTTTTTTTTTTACTGTTACTGTTACGAAAAGAATACGATTGGGGTAGGGTAAAAATTGAAAAAAGGGTAATCGTCTTTTAACTCGGCTCAAAGGGTAGTATTGTCCATCAACGGTTCCATTTCAGCTGACATCAGCAACTAACAGAAAAATGTGGACGGAATGGGCTTATTTGATTAACGGTGCAAAGATTTTGGGTGGTAGATGATGTTCTTGTAAACTTGTGGGTGGTAGATGATGTTAGCAATCCTTGTTGGGGTGTATATGAAAATTTTCCTATATATATATATATATATAAACAAAATTTGATGAATGCAGTTGGCTAATTGCCTTATTTTCTCTGTGAGATTCAGAAACTCTGCTGTGAGAGTTGGGAATCCTTGGCGGGAAGCTAAGATCGTTGGTGGTAATCCAACATAACATAGGTCTGGGTGGGAACGCTGGGCATATCCCTTCTCTTCTAGTCCAGGTGGGAATCCAATACAGTTTGGATGCATGTTGTTATTTTCAAAGTTGTTATCTCCAAGGTTTGGAACGGTTTACATACTCCTATGGTTTTGAAAACTTTTAGGTTATTTCCAAGAGACAGATCTTTGAGATGAGTCATCACTATCAGGCCTAATATGTTGTCTGCCTATCTAGAGAAATTGACCTCTGTTATCCTATTTAGTTCTTAGAGCCATATTGGACTTAAACATTATTAGACCGATGGGCTCAAATTGCTTGCCAAGTTTAATTTGTTGAGCTTTAATGTTGGTCTACAGAATAAATGACAATCAGCCCAATGCATATGTTCGTATGGGTGCTTGGTTTTGAGTTGCATTTGTACCTTTGAGAGGGTTCAAGCATATAAAAGAATCTCTACTATTAAAAGTTTAAATTGGGAAAAGTATTCTTATTCCATGTAAAACTATATGTGCACTTATGAAAGATGTTGTACTCATGGTGGATTGACCGATATAATATTTGTATGTTGGGCAGTTTGTTGACTGATTTCAGTATTTAAATTTTGTCAATCACTCGGACATTTGGGCAACATATTTGGACCATGTATGAGGCAAGATAGCCTCAGTTATTCCAACTTGTATTTTATGATTTAATGGTTGGATGGTCAAGCTATATATATATATATATATATATATATATATATATTTTTTTTTTTTTTTTTTTTCCATTGTACCTTGTTCTTTGATAATGTGTACAAATTAATGCTTGGAATTTTCTATTTGTAGTGGCCATACTTTCAAGATCTCACTAGACTTCCACAATTCTAATCTTTTGGCAGTTCAAGCCAAGTAATTTTCATTTGTAGTGTGTTACATTTAGAAGATTTTATTTTATTTATTTATTTTTTTTTGTGTTTTGGTATATTTTATTGTTTCCAGACAATGAGGAAACTAATTTTTGTTTTGATATATGGTTGGCTGCTATAGATGGTACCTGACATTGAATGGGGAAAAAATATTCGCATAGTACTGGACATTGGATGCACCGACTCAAGCTTTGTAGCTTCTCTTCTTGAGAAGGAAGTATTGACTTTGTCATTGGGCTTGAAGGATGATCTAGTTGATCTAGCTCAGGTTGCTCTAGAGCGTGGTTTTCCTGCAGTTGTGAGCCCTTTTGGAGCAAGAAGGCTTCCTTTTCCTAGTGGTGTTTTTGATGCCATTCACTGTGGTGGATGTGGCATACCTTGGGAATCTAATGGTTTGTGTTTTTCGGTTTGCTTTTTACCTCCTCCCAACCCCCCCCAAAATTTTTTTAGTGGACAACCACTTAAATTTTCTCATATATGATTCATTTCAAATATAATTCTTGACAGTTCTATTTATTTGTTTCTATTTGCAGGGGGTAAACTTCTTTTGGAGATGAATAGGATATTGCGACCTGGGGGTTACTTTATATTGTCTACCAAACATGAAAAGATTGAAGAGGAAGAAGGTGCAGCCTTAGTCAAATGTTTAAATTTACTTACTAATGGATGACTTGGTAGCTTTTTTTAACTGGAAAGCAATCTTTAAAAAAAAAAAAAATTACAGTTTTTTTAGGTATTATAACCATTATGTACTGGTATTGATTCTAGGGCATAGATTTTCTGCATTTCTACTAAAGCAACAGTCTCTGTCCTGATAAGATCTAAAGTTATACTTGTTTTAGAGGCTGGGATGTCTAGGGACTGTAACCTTTCTTGCACTGATGCAGAATCTATAATTTTTGTTTCCTCTTTATGGCAATTTACAGTTATATGTTGAATATTATTCTGTTGTGAATTTTTATTTATTTATTTATTATTTTTTAATTCAGCTTTGTCTTCATTGATGGCATCAATTTGTTGGAATATCCTGGCTCATAAAGTGGATGAAATCAGTGAACTGGGGGTTAAGATATATCAGAAACCAGAATCAAACGGTATATATGAGTTGAGAAGGAAGAAAACCCCTCCCATATGCAAAGAGGGTGAGAACCCAGACGCAGCTTGGTAAGCTTGGGGAGAGAGAGAGAGAGAGATAGAGCTTCATTCATAACTCCCGTTTGCCGTTACGTTTCACCTCTATTTCCTTATTATTTGTAACTTTGAAAATAAATAAACGAATTACAGGTATGTTCCAATGAAGACTTGCTTACATACCATTCCAGCTGCGATTGAACAACGTGGAACTGAGTGGCCTGATGAATGGCCCAAGAGGCTTGAAACGTTTCCTGATTGGTTGAGTGACAGAGAGAAAGTAGTTGCAGAGACTGAGCACTGGAAGGCTATTGTCAACAAGTCCTATCTCAATGGCATGGGTATTGACTGGTCAAGTGTCCGGAATGTAATGGACATGAAATCAATTTATGGAGGGTACACAAACAACACCTGATCAACTGTGTCGTATGGAATCTTGTTGATATGTATATGATTTTTTTTTTTTTTTTTTAGTTTGTTGAAAGGGTATTTTATTCCTTTGTTTACTGTTTTCTTCATTAATGCTCTCTTTCAGTGGAAGGGTGAATTTGTGAATAGCTAACGGAGAGCAGAATACTGATGTTGCTGTGACTATACAGATTTGCAGCTGCTCTCTCACCGCAGAAAGTTTGGGTGATGAATGTTGTCCCAGTCAATGCACCAGATACGCTTGCCATCATTTATGAGCGTGGACTTTTGGGCATCTACCATGACTGGTGTGAGTCTTTTGGCACTTACCCAAGATCCTATGATCTTTTGCATGCCGATCATCTCTTCTCACGGCTTAAGAACAGGTTAGAATCAATCTTATTCTTTAATTTTTTTTCTTTCTTTCTTTTTTTCTTGTCACATTGTATGTCTGCTCGCTATGGCTCGTGAGATGAATCCTGTTTCACTCTCACATAAATAGAAATTTGTTCCAATTGAGGCTTTTACTCTGTATCCCTCATTCCTATCTATATGGCCCGTGTAGCTAATAGGCCACCACTTGGATGCGGTCTGGACCCAAGCTTGAGTCAGTTACTACATGCTATCGTGTTGACATTATCAATGACTATAAATTCAGGCAACTAACATGTTGCTAGAACATCTGTTCAGTTTGATTTTCAGACCATGCCAAAGTGGGAGGTGGCCTCTCTGACTGTCAGTGTAGATGATTGGGATCCCAGCTATTTATCACCAAAATATTCAATACAAAGTTCTACAAATATCTTCTTATTATAAGACCATTTTTTGGTCATCTTCCAAATATGTATCACACCTTTATTTGTCTCTAATGTAGGACATTCCACAAAAATACCCCAGCTGCTTTATTTTCTGAACATGTTAAACTTGAAGGAAGTTAGAGACTAGGGGTTGAAATTTCCAGAGATTGGGTCTGTCAATCTACAGTTTTATTATTCGGTTAGGTCTAATTCCATGGGAGGCATAGTGTCATTAGGAATGAACAATTTTTTTTTTTTTTTTTTTTTTTTTTTTTTTTTTTTTGGGGGGGTGGGGGATAATCATTCAAAATATAGAGGTTGCACAAGGTTATTCAAATGACAGAAAAGAAGTCATCGAATTGCAACTAATAAGAATGACCCTAGGATTGAGATTAAGATTTTGTATTGTATTTCAAGAAATTGAAAAGAAAATTTATCAATATGAGGTGGTTGTAGACTTTTACTGGTCTCATCGATAATGAAATAGGAGAGACTTAATTAGTTATTGTCATAGTAAACAAATAGTGACTTCATCACAAACAGGACTCCTAGAGGTTCTTATGGTCAAAAGGAAAAAAAAATAGGGAAAAAAAGAAAAAAGGAAAAAAAAAAAAAAGGGAAAAAAACTCCAGAGTGGCTGGCTGTGGTTCTGGATCATGTGACTAAAAATCTAGGGGGCTGGGTTGATTGGCTCTGCTGCATCAGTCAGAATCAGAGATGTCCTAGGGCAACTTATGCAACTTTCAACCATAATTGTTTTATACATTGATGCAACTTGTAGAAAACTATGCTGATTTATACTATTGTTGCCAGCTAAGTAAACTGTTGTAAGTGAAGGCTTGCTTCAGTGGCTTGTTTCATGTGTCTTTGGAAACTGAGAAGACAATTTTTGTTACGAGACATTATAAGGTGCATCAATTCAGATAAAAGCTGAGGTTTATGAAAGTGGAAAGATGTATCATGTATTCAAAGTCCAAATATGATGATTGTTTTTGACACCTAAAAGTTAACTTGGCAGATGTAAGGAGCCTGTAGGGATTATTGTTGAGATGGACCGAATACTAAGGCCCGGTGGTTGGGCCATTATACGTGACAAGGTGGCGATACTTGATCCTTTGGAGGTAATCTTGAGAAGTTTGCATTGGGAGATCCGAATGACTTTTGCACAGGATAAGGAGGGTATCATCTGCGTACAGAAAACAATGTGGCGGCCATGAAGTCTTGTGCGAGCTGTTTATGTTGGATGGCCAAAATTCGATGTCATTAGGGGGAGAAACCCTGAGCTTGTGTTATTCCTACTCCTTTTCTATCCTGTAAAAGTTGAGGTAAGAGTTTTCCCTTGCTTATCCAAATGAAGAAAACAAATTCTTTGTCGTCCTTGTGACAAATATTGGATTACCTTTTTATCTGTGTACATATGTACAAGTAGGTATCCTCATAACACTTCTCTTCCCTCCCTTTTTTTCCCCCTATCAAACTACGAAAATTTGATTGGACCTGATAGGCATCTTAAATTCATTTAGTGTAAAACCTGATTGTTACAACAAAAGGATAGTTTTGTGACTGAAATCTTCTTTGTAGCTCGAGCTTCCATCATACAGGGAATAGAGATTCGACAGCCAGCCCTGGTGCAGTAGTTTATGCTGTGTCCATATGGTGTATTCAGTATGGAATGTACATTGGTCTGCTTGTTTTGTTGAAAGAGACCAAGGATATTTTTTAGGTTACTTAAGCTCTCACGATTGGAGAATAATGTTTTTGTTTTTTTTTACTCTTATAAGTTGATGAGCTGCCTAGCCATATGCCCATGAGGCTCGAAGGTGAACACATTATATAGAGTTGATGTGTTGGAGCTCGTGAAATGAACATTCTTTTGTGACAGATTTTATGTTTCTGTATGTGCTGATCCTGAGGAAAAGCTGTGACGAAGAGAACTTCCATGACTTCCCCACTCTTCTTTGCTCTTGATTCCGTGTAGGCCTGGTCTGCCCTGACTAGAAATCCTCTATTGCGGCAGTTCCAGCTGCCAAGGGCTGGATTTCATCCAGCACACACACCAATACATGGTATGTGCGCCGGCTGAACTCCAGCTGTTGGATCAGCTGGCAGTTCTGGCTGCCGCAGGAGAGGATGTGGATCCGACACCAGTTGTATAAGCTATAGTTTCCCTAATCAATCTGAGCCTGTTGAAATTGCCCATCTTTTGTTGTATACATTGCCATCAACATGACTGGGACTGGCTCTGAACAACTAATGGTGGAGTAGGGAATTTCTACTTGTTGCATGGCCTCTCGAGTGTGAAATGAATATACATGTTAGAATAATCTCACATTGAAAAAACGTTGGGTGTTTAGATGTCTTCATATATTAGTTAGTATTTCCACTTTAGTTTTTGGGTTTGATACTTCAATAATATATACCGAGTTTTCTCACTGTTATACAGTGTCTGCCATGCCCCGCCCGGAAGAAGGGCTCAACTAGTGTTGAGGGACTACCTGGGTCTTGATGGTCATGGTGTGCCGTTTTGTTAGTTCGTCTCTAGAATCTGAATGCGTATACAATACTACACGACATTGACAAGGAAGATGGAAATATCACGCATACTGTGGAGCCACTTCAACCAAATCACCCAAAAGACTTCCTAGCTTGAGGAAATGTGGAAATCTATATGGTAGCACTATGGTTGAAGAGATCGGAATCGGCCGTCATGAATTGACGGATTTCATATTATAAGATGGTAAACAATGGTAGCACCATCTATGGTTCAAGATAACAGAATCAGCGGCACAATGGCCATGGTTCACGATTCTGATCCAAATTGGCTACTGATTCCAATCCAAATCGGCCTAAAACACCTTAAAATCTGTAAGAATAGTTAAAATGACATAGAATTGCCCGTTTGGATCAGCCGGAATTGAGATCAGTTGTGGCTGATTCCAATTCAATCCCGTTTCCTTGAACTAGAGTCCCTAGACACCTTAGCCTCAACATATGATCCAATAAGATTTTTGGGATTTAAAAAACTGCCAGTGCAACCGGTAGGAGCCGTAGCTGGTTATAGCAAAGTTTGGGATCACATCTCAATTCTCACCTTTCCTAGGAGAGGAACCTAAAATATAATGCATTTTTTCTATGGACCGGGGATCGTCTCTCTACTCATGTGTAAATGGTAAAGACGGGCTATTCGGCTGGAGAGGATCTAGGTCATGACCATCATTCCCTTATTCTATTCCAATTCCAAAAAAATATTTCGAGGTTTAAAATGATCCAAGTCAAAATCTACTTTACTCCAAGCATTTTCTAAACCCATTGGGTGGCTTTTTTTTAGTGTAATCTCCCAACCATTTGAATGTAGGATTGAGTGCAGTCTTACTTTAACAACAGTGGACTTGATATTGAGGTTTAAAATGATCCTTACTTTAACAACAGTGGACTTGATATTGAGGTTTAAAATGATCCAAGATACTTTAAAATCCATAGGTAGGCTTACTTTTGTTAGAAGCTCTCAAATTCTGAATTTGAGGATTAAATGTGATTCACTTTGAGAGCATAGATTCGAGGATTGAGAGCGAAAATGGCATTCCCATGAGAAGGATTAGGACCATTAGGTCTCTTAAGGTCAGCACTGAGAATGATAGGGAATATGGGACCAAGATGGAACCATCCAATCAAACATCCCACCCTACAAATAATAAGTAATGATAAAATTAAGAATAATGGAGAAAGTAAAAAAATGAGCACATTACATCCTCTTGATTTATCTTTATCAAAAATTGTTTTTTTTTTTTTTTTTTGGATTTCCATCTTTAAGGATTTCTACACTACCATGGCAAAAGAGGATGAGGGGGAGGGGGAGCCTTAAGATTGAACTCACGACCTCTATGATGTTTTCATTCAATTGATAAGATATGAGTTCAGATCATTTGCATGTATTTGTATTTTTTACAGAATTTTATCATCGTCTATGGGGTATAGGGGGTATAGGACCTACCTCTGAAGTGTGGGACTCACCAGATAAGATGGTTATGGAATCCATAAAAAGATACCCGTGCATGCGGTATCGAAGTACCAACTAATTGGGCTAAGGCAGTTGTTACCCACAGTTTAGATGTGCACAATTTTCTTAAAAGAAATAATTAAAAAAAAATGATTGGACTGTTTTTATCTAAATTCATATCTAAGATGGGGGCTATTTGATGGTGACTCCCAAAACATGTGTGACTTCATAGTAATGAAATTAAAAGAAAGTAATGCACGAGAATGGAAGTGGAAGGAAAAATTGGAAAAAAGTATCATAAAAAAAAAAAAAAAATTTCAAAATTCAGAGAAAGGTGTGTGGCTAGCAATTTAAAGAAAAAGTCAAGCCGACCAAATAAACTTCGAAGAAGTTTCACTTTACATGTTTTTTGTTTCTTTCCCCACTCTAATCCTATAATCCTTTTTTTTTTCTCACTTTCCAAACAGCAGTAAAAAACGCAGAAATTCTTATACAAGGTATAAGCATGATTACTGCAATTTTCCCATTCATATAGAATAATCAGTTGTTCAAAATATGGGATAAACTTGAAATTTGAATGGTTTGGAGAGAGAGAGAGAGAGAGAGAGAGAGAGAACGATAGAGAAAGAGAGATCTTGGAGAGGGTGGGTTGCAGGTTTCTGGGTTTTTGAAGTGAAATGTGTTGTGATCATTAATTTATTGCAGAAGACCCTACGACCTACATGGGGTATGTTGGTTCTTGTGGTTGCATTAATTGCTAAAACGTAAGAGAGTATGAGTGACCCACGTCTCAGTCTCTGTGTTTAGCTTTAATTCAGAGACATTTACTATAGTAAGTTGTTTTTCCATTTTTCTTCATCCGCACAATTTGAACTGAGTTACGTAAGCTAGATAAAGAGGGAAAAAGAGCAACCCAGACATGAGTATATGACTCTCTCTTTCTCTCTCAAGAGCCTTCTTCTTCTTCTTCTTCTTCTTCTTCTTCCACTTGCACTTTCTCAGGTGCCTCAAATTAATGGAAAAGACAATGAAAAGAATTGTTTTTACTACTTTCTTTTTTCACAATTTCAGCTTTCAATCGTATTGCCTTCTGGTTGTTCAAAGCTCATCTCAGTTTACAGATTAAAAAGGGTTGGATTTTGGAGAGAGGAGAGAGGAGAGAGGAGAGAGGAGAGAGGAGAGAGAAACACAATTACAGAAATAGACCAGACCCATCAAAGACAAATCTCTCCTTATCTCAATAAACGAAGAGGAGAGACCTTAAATCAAAAAGAGAGATAAAAACCCACCTAGTGTGTGTGTGTGTGTGTGTGAACTGAACTTCTGAAACAAACTGTATTTACCTGATGAGATGAAAGAAGACATTAGCTGCTCTTCCGAGGCTGGCTTTTTCTTCTTCCTCCTCTCTTTGGAGGTTCCTTTGTCTTGCTTTCCTCAGATGGCCCAGTTCCTCCTTTCTCATGCTTCTCCTCTTCCCCACTTTTCATTCTCTTCGAATCGCTCTCCTCCTCTGCTGCTGCTTCTTTTTGGTCCTCTGCTAGATTTTTCTCATCCTCACCTTCAGCAGTGACTTGGGTATTCTCAATGATTTTGCGAGGTCTTCCACGTTTTCTACGAGGCTGAGTTTGCTGCTCTGATACCTCTCCTTCAACAATGGAAGCAGACGATGCTTCTGCTACTACCTCCCTTATTTCCTTAGTTTTTTTCTTGCTAATCTTCTTACCCATGGATGATTGATAAGGGTTCTTCCCACTCAATCAGAGCAAGTTGAAATTCAAGCAAAGCAGCGAGAAGCTCAAACCATCCAAACGAATCCAAACAAATCAATAACTTCTCCTATACAAATGAATACATTCTGTTCCACTTCCAAAAATCCCCAAAGCCGATCGTAAGAAGCCAAAACCAAAAACAAATATCAGCGTTTCTCCAATATTTTCTTGGAGCCCAACTCAACCTTTCAATCTATAAGATCCAAGACAAAACCAGGCCTTCTGGGAAGTAAAAACAGAAATACCCAGATCCTCAAACCACTATCAGAAACTAAAAATCGTATCAATCAATCCGCTCCCTTGCAGTTGCAGATAAAAATTATTTGAAGGAAGAGAGAGGGGGGGGGGGGGGGGGGGAGGAGGAGATTGGGAAGAGAAAGGAGAATAAAAGGGAAGAGGGAGAAGTGGGAAATGGAGTGGGAACCATATGATCAGAGTAGACTGGTAAACCAAACCGTGTAGGGTGCAGGTTTAGTGTGGGACCATGGTTAAGCTCAAAAGTGAAAGACCATGAATTTGATGAAAGTGGGGTTTGGTTTTGTACAGCAACTTGTGTACGAATCACCCACTGCTTCTGTAATCTGTCGTTGATTGCATTGGCTTTGGGGCCATATGCAATTTCTCTGATTTTGATTTGGGTGGCTGTGGATTTGGATCAAATCGGTTGGGTTCAGGTTCTGGCTCTGTTGTAACTGTGTTAGGGGAAATAGGTCCTAATCAATAGGTCAGTTCGGTCTCAATCCATTTCGGTCTTGTAAGGACAAATTCAAAACGGAAACGTTAAGAAAAAGCCCAGTTTCGATCCGGTTCAGTTTTCTTTCTATATGGTTGCTTAATTGACTCTTATCTGATTGTTTTCTATAGTATTATATTAGAAAAATTGGGTTAATGGACTCTTATTGATCCATTATCGGATTAATATCGGTTCAGTTTTGATTTTAGTCCATTGAACTGGTCTTATTGGCATGTGGTTCGGTTTAGACTTTTCATTGATTTCTATAACCAAACCCAATTCCAGTCTATAGGATTTTGGTAGGTGATTTTTAGTTTGGACTCAATTTTGACCCCTCTAGGGTTCTAATCCAATCAAAGCCCTCCCTATTATTAAATTCAGATGGGTGGTTTTTATTTGAACTAACCAAATGGAAGTTTGGTCTCACACCGACTACCAAATTATATTCAAACGCCTTCTACAATTGGGAGCACTTCTATTTACAAGTTCGAACTTTTGGTATAGAAACTTCACATGGTCTCATAGTGGGTTTTTACTATCTCCAATATCAACGTGTCTACAATACATATTGCCACACATGCGGGGAGTGTTGAGGGTTTTATCTCATACCGACTATCAAATGGTATTCAAGCCCGTTATTCATCTGGGAGTACTTCTACCTAGTTCGAACTTTTAAGATGGAAACTTCACAAGATCCAAGATTATACTAGCATTCATTGATCTCGATTCAAACCTAAGTTTGCCTCAACTGATCCCAATTGATCATGGCCCAATTTGGATGAAAATTAGTTTCAAATATTGTTAGTATACAGTATGTGAGGCGCATTGCTATCATCATTAACAAGATGTAACTCTGGTGTCATGCTCCTTCTCACATTCCTTCTCCTTTCTGACACAGTCTCACTCCTTCATGAAATGTGAATTTCCTTACAAACGAACCTTGTAACGGCCCATCTCGTAAAAGGAATTAAGAAAGCTCTTGTTATCTATTAAAGAGGTTGTTGCTGCTACTCTAACATCTAGATGTTTAATTTAATTTTAATAGTTTGATATGTAATTTTTGAATCAGCTTGATTTCATTTGCTAGATATGTAATATTTTGATTTCAATAAGGTTGTAGCTGATGGAGTGAATGGATTATGCTGTGCTGATTATGGATGTAACATTTGAAGTAGCTTGATTTCAAGTGCTTGGTATTTAATGTTATGATTTCAGTTGAGTTGTAGCTCATGGAATGATTGGATTATCTATCTTTAATCTTGAGTATGGATGTGATATTTGGATCTACTTGATTTTTTTTTGCTTGTATGTAATTTTTATTTTATTTTAATAGGGTAGTAGCTTGTGGATGTCTAGATTCTAATCAGGTATGTAACTCAAACAGTACCATCAGATTTAGTTAAGAAGCATATGAGGCTGACTGCAAGTCAAATGATGTGACTACTTGATGCAGTCTGTTATTTTTACCCCTCAAAAAGAGGAAGATGTGATCTGTTTGCTATTGGAATCTGACTTGATTTTCTAAGGTTGGACTTAACCTATAATTGGCAAAAAAATGAGCATTTGGGGTCCAATGGTACATTTTGATGCTTAAATTAGATTTTAATGATTAAAAGTAAAAGGGGATGAGCAGTAAAAAATAAAAGGGGATGAATAGTAGAAAGAGAATAAATGAAATGTGATGTAAATATTATGTAACATTTGATAGATAAATCTATTTATAGGGATGGAATGTGGATCCCATGAATTCCCATTCTCAAATCCTTATCTTTAGGCAGCAAACCTCCGCCCCCTCCCCCCCCCCCCAACCCCCGCGCCGCGCCCTCTCAATGGCGAACAGGAGCATCCCAAGTTATAACTAGACAGAGATGTGTTAATATATTAGTTGGTTTATCTTTCTTGCAACTTAAGCTTTTTGGGAAGAAATCCTTAATTAACCTTGTTGTCTGCATTTCTGGTGGTCACCACCACTTTTGGGTTGTAGTCCTTATTTCTAGTGGTGTTCCTTTTAGTTAATACTGAGACCCATGCTAAGATCAGAACAAGGTCGCTGCTCCCTTTGCCATTTTCTTTAATTGTCTAGAGCTTTTCCTTGTTTTCTCACTTTCAAATAGAAAGAGACTCATCGGAGGATATGAGCTTTTTTTCTTTGGAGGATGTTTCTATCTTTGTGTGTTGAAAATGGTATAAACGTGGAGGTTAATTTATACGGCAGAGGGTAGCAAATTATGAAGGAGAAGGGGAATGTTTCACTCTGCACATACGTGTATCTTCCACAAAATTTTATTATAATCTCACTCTCCAAAAGTGAGTCCCATACCTCATGGACTCTCCTTCACTATCTCTTCGCATGTGTTGTTCCTCAATTTTTATGAGGGGTCATTTTAGTGATTTCAAATGATGCAATAAAAATGAATTCATGCACCTACCTAGGGAATAATCGTTAGATGAACATAGACTTAAAAGGTGGTCGGCAAAAGGTCCATATATACTCTTTCATCACAATAAATGGGTATGCATAATTACCAAAAACACCTTTATATGAAGAACCAATTATAGAATTTGCCTTCCATGTATGAAAATCTCTTCAACTTCAAGTAATGACACGCTTTGGTGTGATGGTAAGATTGGCATATTGTAATGAGTTTTGTTTGCTTTTAATACACGTATGTATCTATACCTAAATGTTTACCGTTATCAAATTTATTAATTATGGTTCAGATCACCTGCATGTACTTGTGTTCTCTCTCGGATTCTATCACTCTCGATATAGTGTGGGACCTACCCCTAGAGTGTGGGACCCACTAGATATGAATAGTGATGGAAACTGGGGAAGATACAATATATGTAGGTGAATTATTCTCTTATATTCCATGCGTGCTTGGCTTGCTTCGGCGAAACCCTTCTCCGCCGTAACGGGGTTTGTGAAGGTGACCCTCTTTCGGGCGAGAGGGTCACCGATAAGAACCAAAACTCTTCTTCTCATCAGCCGGATGACCAGCCAATCAAGACAGATAAACAAAACCGAGGGGGATTTGTAGAGTCGAGTGAGTTTTACCCGAGTTGGAATCCTCTCATGTTGCTTACTTCCTTCGACCGTGATCTCACAGATGGAAGTCATTCAGTGTGTATACCAATGTAACATAATTCCTTCAGTCATGATCGCATGACTGGAGGTCACTCAGCTTGTATACCAATGTAATCCAATTCCTTCTGGGCGACATGAGTGGATCTTTATCTTTGTTACCCACCCACTTTGTTTCTTCCGTACGTTTAAGTTAACTGGGGAGGACTGAAAGAGCCATGGCTTAGAGGTTATGGATAAGGTATTATCCACCATGGTTTGGTTTTACACGGTGGAGTGATGTGTGTCACTTTGTCATTGGTTTCGTATCGATCCATTAATAATCCCGTATCAATTTTCAGAGTGACCAATATCTCTTCCAATACCATAAAATAAAACCATGGTGCGACCCCTTTGACAAGCTAGGCCATACTTGCCTCCAAAGAAAGCTGATTCAGCATGTCTTGTTGCTATCGTTAATTAATTTTTATTTAAAGCTGATTTAGTATGACATTTTGATTGATTTTTAAATCTGTAATAATTTAGGGGTGTCAAGAAGTCAGTTTGGCCAGGTCTTGATCCGGGCCAAGTCGGTTTCGTGCTTTTTAGCGGCAGCCCGAAACAGGCTTTTTTGGAACATGTCCAACAAAAGATTCAGGCGAGGGTGGGCTGCACTGTACACATTAGTTAATGGGCCAGTCTAGTGTCGGTTTGTTATCGGACTGACTTAATGGACTCTTATCGGTCTGCTATCGGTTCGATTTTGGTTTTCTATCTATATATGTAGTAAAAAAAAATGGGATTAATGGACTCTATTGGACCATTATGGGACTGGTTTCGGTGTTGGTTTATATTTAAATGGATTCTTATCAGGTTGGTTTGGTTTTGATCTTATAATCCGATCCAGTTTCAATTTTTCATCGAGCTCTAAAAGTACAATCCAAATTCTGTTCAATAAGATTCATTTTTTATTTGATCAGGGCCAATCAAGTTGGTTTGATTTCAATTTTCCATTTGGGGCAAATTTTGACACCCCTAGGTAACGCTTTGCCTCGCAGCCGTTTTTGAAACCGTTGATTTTCCTTACTTTCATCTCAACCGTCGGTCTATTTGAAGCTATGATCTGAACATATCATTTCCCCTCGCTGCAGTTTCTTCTCCGACGAACGACGAACGAATGGTTCCCTTTTTCCTTCCTCCACTCCAGCTACAACCGAAAGAAAAAATCGATTCTAAAATTGCAGTTCGAATAACTCCCGAGCAACGACAGCAATAGTATAGACGAGGAGAGTCCTGAGAAGAGAAAATGATTGCAGCTGAAAAGAAAAGGGATTTAAGCATGGTTGCAGGCTTGCAGCTGCTTCATCTCAATGATTGAGAAATCTATCTCAACAAACAAATACAAGCTCGTTCCGGCAGAATCATTTGAAAAAGACTGTTTGAGCTCGTCTTTGATGCCTCTGCATGGATCTGGAGAATGAAGTCCCTAGTAGATTGTTCATGATCTATGAATTTTAATCAAAATCGTAACCTCAATCTGTGCCGACCCTAGTAAACTTAGAACGCTTTAAGTGGGAACTGGAAATAAAACGCTAACATTGGAGGCAGATTCGCCCAGGAATTTGGTACGAGGTAGGGGGGCGCTGGTCCGACTCGGCCGACAGCAGAGTCAAAACGACAAGGACTTTTTGGTCTTTTGGTGTAGTGCCGGTTGCCGACTGCCAGTTCCTGATTGTCCGAATGGGTGGTCGAGAGAGGCAAGAGTGCCGTCATTTCGCCTTTTAGTTGCTGATGGGGCCCATTTCACACCATAAAAGATAAACACGTACAATCCTTACAAATTCAATTGGGTCGTTACTCGTAAGTCGTAACAAGGACAAGGTGGGTTACTTTTTAATAATCCCCCACCCCAATCCCCCCACCAAAAAAAAAAAAAAAAAAAAAAAAAAAAAAAAAAAAACCTGTTGAAAAATAACAAAATGGTGGAAACACATTGAAGGATCAATTAGATAGGGGCAAACTAGATATTTCATATTTTTTATTAGAATTTATGATTATATTATAAATTAATATTTAAAATTCTATCTTCCTGTCTCCACCCTCCCCTCTCTCTCTCTCTCCCTCCATCCTTGTTTCAACCATCACTTTCGTTGGCATTTTAGTGCCACCACTTTGAATTTGAGGGGGGATTGAGGATTGTCAGTGGTGAGTTCTCAGGCAAGGTTGCAAGTTGCGATCCTTAGAGTTGCATTTTACATGGTAATATCTGTTGGGATAATATTAGGTATAAGATTAAAGGAAATTTAACGAGAAACAAAAGACATTGAAGTGGAAATATTCTTAAAAGTTTCTTGTATTTCAACCTACAAGAAAGCAAAATATTAAATAAAAATTACAATGGTTTTGTTTGGTTGGAAGAGAAATTGAAGGGAAATGAAGTAAAAAAATTTAACTTTAAATGAAAATTTTTATAGTTATAATACAACATGATTGTATAAATTATCTAAACTTAATATATTTAATAATGATATTTATAAATTATAAAGTTTTTTTTTTTTCAAATGAATGGGATTTGGATGCAAAGTAAAATGTAAACTAATAATTAAATATAGAATAATTTAGAATTAATAACATAATAATGTGATAGCATATGCTGTAATCATTACAAAAGTTTCTATTTAATTAAAAATTAAAATTTTCACTTTCTTTCCCTTTAATTCTATTTTAATTCTATTGTAACCAAACAAAACCAACAAGAAAAATAAATAACATCTAGAAAACTATCTTCCAGATTAGAGGGGAGCAAAGGAATTGATTCCCGCAATTCCAACCTAATTAAAGTTCTCAATTCTTATCTGATTTTTTTTTTATTTCTATTGATGAATGTGAATTCATTAAATTATTCTCATAAGCTTATTGTCAAGCACAATTGAATTATAGTTTTAAAATAATATCTTATTACGTTTGAATAATTAAGAAATCCTTTATGGATCCTACTTTTATTTTTTATGTCATAGAAAATCCTTAGAGATCTCCTTTTTTTTTTTTTTTTTTTTTTTGGGTTTTTCTTAGAGATCTCCTTTTACATCCACAGAGGAGTGGGCGAGCCCACAACCTCCATTGATTGGCATATAGCTGGTCAAAAAGCCAAACTATAGAGCACACACGTGTAATGAGTTATGAGTCGTTTATTTTTTTGGTAAGTGACTAATACTATAATAAAACAAATAAATATTAAATGATTAAGATATGACAATCCTAAGAATCTCAATGTGAATTTTAAATTGTAAGCTTTTGAAAATAAGGACAACACTATTATCTTTATACTCATGGATGTCAGATGACACTAATCTTGTTGCCATGGTTAGAATATATCAAACTGTCGTTGACGTCACTGATAAGATCCTCTTAGTTAGATAATTATGACTTTAATAAAAACGGAATAAATTTTCATAAAAAAGAAAGAATCGTGTTTTTCTTCATTCATGGACAAACAATTCCATTATGTTGGGTTAGTACCTTGAACATTAAAAACTCGATCATTATGATTATTGATTTTCCTTCACGATGTAAGAAACCTTTATTCTTTAACCCACAAAAAAAACATTGTAACAAAATGAACGACATTATGAAAGAATCTCTCCTCTTGGATACTTATGCCTATTCTTCCATTGGATTTTACGTTGGCACCTGATATAGGTAATTGGATAGAAAACTTTTTTCCTTTATTAACACAAGAGTGTTATTTTCTTAAACATCAAAACATATTTATTTTACCACGTGGGTAGATTTTGTATACATTCCAACTGTTAGATAGGAAGAACATGGTATAGATTAATAACTTATCAAATTTCAAGCCTAATTCAATCAATTACTTATTTTTTAGCATGCATCTTGTGTATGGCTATTCATGTGTTAGTATTCTAAACATATTTTTTCTATTTTTTTTTTCTCTGGTCACATGCCATGCTAGTAGTAGTACTCTAACGATCACAGTGTACGTTTCCAACTCTGAGAAAATAAATGATTTAGATTTAGAAAAAAAATCCTCTGTAATGAAGCACCTGTGTAATGAGGATTCCATCCACTCAAAATAGATCGACATGTATTCTGATCCATTCAAAGTGCATTAGGGATACACACAGATCCACTTTGAGTGGGTGAGATTCTCACTACAGCTCAGTACAGAGGTGACCTCATTATAAAGGATCCCAATCCTTTAGACTTGCTTGTGATTTCTGAAAACATCACATTCCATTATCACATAGATAACAACTCATAAAAAATATAAAATGTTACCAACAGACTTGATAGGATTTCACCCAAAAAAAAAAAAAAGGATGGTTAAAAATATTAAACATGCTTTATATTTTTACACTTAATATGAATGGGTAAAATTCAGAGAAAAACCGATGGGGTGAGAGAGGCTCGAACTCTCGACCTCAGGATAACTCAGAAGCTATGAGACCTACGCGCTAGCCAACTGCGCCACCACCCCAGATGTGCTAATTCTCCCTTGGAATCATTAACATATTTGCATTGACACGTTTGATTTTTTCCCCCACCGACCAACGATCCACAGAGGAAAAGACGTTGAATCCCGTCCATCTCGGCCTTCCTCAGTTAACGGTTAGGGAAGTTTCCGAAGTCCAACCTTAGAGCTTCATGATCTCCATTCTCCACTCTCCAGTGTTATCCGAGAGGGCAAACTGGTTTACCCACTGTCTACAACCACCAGTTGAAAAGATCATTCGGTCGGACTTGTTAAAAGGGTGGTCTGGAGATTGGAGAGACTAAGAATTGTTGAGTTTGCAGAGGGGGAGAAGATGACTCTTGGGCTGATTAATGCTAACCCTATTATTCACGCAAATAAGGATACGATCGCTTGGACTGAAGACCTTCACGGTGATGATGCCGTGGATCCTCTCGAAATCTATGGTATACTACATTAATCAGTGTATCCACCTCCAACCCCCAAAGACAGAGCCATTTTTTCCCCTTCCCGTGTTCTTGGGTTGGTCTTTCTTTCTTTGATTCAAACTAGCAGAAAGAATTTAGGTATCACTTTCCTTATCTGTTTTCTATGTTCATAACAATATTTCTCTACCCACTCCTTGTAAATTTTTTTTAATGAGCAGTGATGTCCCTTATGGAAAAGAACTTGCATTTGGCACCTCTTATTCTTCTTTTTGCCGCTGCTGCTGTTATTAAGTTTAGTAGATAAATAGAAGACTTTGGAATCGAATTTGAGTGTGATCTTTGTCTTAAGGTGACAGATCTCGTGCGGGATATAAGAGACCCAGAGCATCCTTACTCGTTCGAACAGCTCAGCGTTCTCTCCGACGAATCAATTACTGTTGATGAGAAGCTTGGACGCATTCTGTAAGCTTTTCCTTTATTTATTGTCATCAGAAAGCTCTGTTTGTTAAAATTTCTATAGTTTACTTTTGGAATTATCTTTATGTTTTATCTTATCTTTATTTATTTTGAATGATGTAGTGAGAAATTCATATTTTTGTATGTGGGTATTGTCTTTGTCATTTGAGCTTGTTTACATATTTCCCCAGGAACACACCCATATCACCTCCGCCCACCCATTTCCAAATGCACCAAACTATTTTTCCTTTCCCATGTAAACATCTTTTCCACGCGAGCATCCCTTTCTTAGAACCCGCTTTCCTCTTCTCCCATTCATAGCTCATATTTCCCATTCTTGACTTCAACCTTGAAAATTGGTCATTTGCTTTGACCGTCTCCATTCACTTGACTATAAAATAAAGCCTCCCTCATTGCTTTCTAAGCATCCTTCAACCAACCTAATCACCTAGTGTGCAAGCTTGTCTCTATTGCCCAATTACCTAGTATCTCAAATTTATCCTCTCTCATCTTTGGAGTAATAGTATTGTTATTCAATTTTCGGTCGTGAGTCTTGGGCTAGTGGAAATTCTATTTTCACTAATTTAGAAGTGGGTTTCCGGTAATTGAAATCCGTCTTTCTTCGCACAAATCTTTGCTTCCATGTAATATCTTTATGGGATAATCGGACAGAGACCTTCAGTCAGGGTAACATTATTTGCATCTCCGTCTTCTCTTTTCAGAAAATGGGTTCACAGTCTTGTGGCTCTGTGAATAATAGGCAATAAGTTGTTAATTCTTGAAAACTGAACTAGTAATTCAATGTTAATGTTGAAATTTTGTAATGTCACCATAAAGTACTGTACTATTTGATCATTGATGAATAAAGTTGCCTTCCCCCCCTTTTCGTTTTTCTGTTGATTGAATGCCGTGATGGTACACAAAGTGATTCCTAGGGTGGAAGACACTTGAGGAAATAAGGAGTATTTCTGAAGTAAAGTTTCTTCGATAATTTGATGACCAACTATTCCCCCTCTTTGTTGCTTAATACCATGACTTTTTGTTTTGTTTCTGTTTTTTGTTTTTTCTTTTTTTCTCCCTTTTGGGGGGAGACAGGTTTGGGTACTCAGTTGTTCTATACCATATTGATTATTATGGCTTCCCGATGATTTACATGATGGTTATCTGACATTATTCTTTTGTGCTGAAGTACTTGAAACCTTTTTTTATTGTAATTTTTTCATGTGTCTTTGTAGGATAACCTTCACCCCGACTATACAGCATTGAGTATCGCAACAGTCATTGGATTATGTCTACACGTTAAACTGATGGATTGTTTCCTTCCACATTACAGGGTGAGCTTCTGTACCATATTCTAACACGCATTTAAACATGCTCATTATGGTATCTTATTGTTGAGATGTTTTCCAGTGCATCTTGATGGATAAATCCATCAAAACTGCCATTTGTTTTGTTTCCACTTGAGTGAGTTCCCCTTGTTCAGTGGGGAAAAAGATGTGTTTGGTTCCTTGATTTTTATTTATTGTAGTTCAGAAAACATGGGTTTACGAAAACTTATCAAATGAGTCGCAAGAGAGAGGGATTTTTCCATCATCATTGTTGACAATTTACAGTGACCATCAGCCCTGTTGCTGCTATTCTGCCATGGTCCATGAACTGGATGTGTTATGGGACAACCTTATTTATCATTTGCCATATATAATGCATTAAAAATTGTAGTGTTTTAAGTTACATTATCAAACAAAATTACTTTCTGTTCATTAATTAAAATAAAATGTCTAAATTTAGTAGAACTGGACTAATTTTAATTACCAAAATGGTAGTAAAGGAGTAGTTTATGCCTTCATGGTAGAGTTTAAATAAAGAACCTATAGTAGAATTTTTCATATTAATGTTGGGGGGCAACTGTCTATACCCATTAGCTAGTGCTGAAGAAGAACTCCAGATGTTTAGGGTTTGGGCCTCTTGTTTTTAATTGAAATCGGAATTCTTGCTGCCTTTATCTAAAGACCTATCCACAAATTAGTGCAACTTCTCAAGCCAGGTGTGGTTTATTCTGTATGCTTTGTTGTATTATTGTTAGTTGTCTGGTAATGTGCTACGTCCTTCTGGTTTTGCTCCTTAAAATGAATTGAAATGTTCATTTTTCTGAACTTCTTGTTTGTTGCTTTTGCTTTTTTATTTATCTGGTCAAGGTGTAGAATTTAAGTATTAGGTCATCTGTCATCTATCCCAAAAGGCAAAAAGTGAGACGGTCAATAAGGAACATTTTTCCGCTTTTCTTTCTTGAAATATTCTAATAACTAGATTGAGGGGTGAAAATCATATATATATATATTATTTTTTTTTCTTGGTCAACCGAAGCTTAGAAATTCTTTGCTACATTGATAATATTCTTCTGTCTTCACCGTATAGAATCAATAACTGTGAAAGATGTGTAGTTTTTCTGTTGCTACCTGAAAACCTGGTATTATCCAGCAATGCCCTAATCTTCCTATCTTACATTGGAACAGGTTGACATTAAAGTTTCCCCTGGTTTCCTTCCAAGCAAAAGATCACATAGATAGTAATAAAGCTTGCTAACCAACTTGGTCGAATGTAGATCCTAAAGTGACTTTTGAATGTGAATATTTGTAGAACGGCTTATCATTGTCAAACAATTTACACGTCCATAGGGGTAGGAAAAGGCCATTGATGTCTTCATCCTAGGGAATCTCCCGAACCTTTTTGGATGGCTCCTAGCCATTCACTATTTAGCAATATCATAACAAATGGGTAGATTATCCATAAATAAGTCATTTTAGATGCGACCATTATTCTTAAGCCACCTGGTTAGACGTACGCCAGGGGGGGTTACCTTCTTCCCATCCTAGTTGAGTGCAGTTCTCCTATGAAACAACAGACTTCCAGATGACCCTTTCCCTCTTTCATTAGCTGATCATATTTACCACTTCCATAGTAATGAAATCAAGTGTTTACTCTTTATGCAGTTAATAAGCAGCTGAATAATAAAGAAAGAGTTGCTTCCATCTTGGAGAATCCCAACTTTCACCTATGTGTGGATGATGAATGCCTCTCCTCTAATGAACTCTAAGGAGGTTGTGAGCTTGTTGTAGAATATTTTGTCCAGTAAGTGCTATATCTCTTGGTGTTTACAGCCATACATAACTTCTGGTTTGTGTCAATGCTATATTACTTTTCTTTGTAGGTTGCCAGCACTCTGTCACTGGTTTATGGCTTCCTGCACAATGGTGTCCATAATTTTCCATGTCAAGTAAACTGTTGTTTCCTGCAGATAGATTAATGTCCTATTAGTTTTGTTGAGATTTCAATAAATTCCAATTGGTATTTTTGGTGTACTACACTACAAGATTTCAGACCCTCAAACCTCTAATAACTCTAACCGCTTCCTTTTTATGTTTCTGTGGGATTTCGAACTCAAATGCCCTAAAATTCCACTGCTTATCACATTACCTTATGACTTTTGTCTTCTTTTTAATTTTTTTTGTTGGTAGTTCGTATACCTTACATTACCTGATTCATTTATTGCGGTTTTTAAATTTTGGGAGGCTTGGACTTTGGATGCTTAAGTCGGGGCTGAGGCCGAATTTATTATTATTATTATTATTTTGTGTGATTAACTACCATTGATAATGTTGATAGCTTGGCTTGAGTGATGGGTGAGGAATTAAAACCTGTATTTGTAACGAGTGAAATCTTTTCCACTGCTATCTCCATCAGTCGCCTTCAATGAAACCTGTAATTGTGATGAGGAATCAAGAGTAGTGCTTTTCAAACAGGCCCAAGACCTGTGTAGAGGCAGGGCTAGGACCTGGACAAGGACAAGGACAAGGAGTAGTCCAATACTCCAATGGGTGGGACTTGGGAGGTCCCATTAGCATTTTTGTTCTTTCAATAATCCCTTGTTTTCAAATAGAATTCACTTTGTCAATAACACATGGAACATTATTTTGACAAAGGATCACAAACATCCATGTGGTAGATAGCAAAGATAGACAAATGGGCTTTCCAGAACCCTACTTGAATATTATTAAGAAATGTTTTTCTATTTTTTTTTTAATAGAAAACCAATCCATTGGCCTGATCCTAAAATGGTTGCAAATCGGTAGTTCCAAACTGATCCTGGCTGATACCAACCGATCCTGTGACCGATACTGATTACTAAAACCTTGGGAAGTTACCTTGGGAAGTTTGGATTCCCTATCAGGGTTTAATTATTTGGAATCAGTTACGAGATCAGCCATTGTCGAATGAGAATTGAATTGACTGGAACTTTAAAAATTCAGTATATTTAAACCAGTCAAAATCGGATTTGGGATCATTGAATTGGCCGAAGTCCTTTCTCACTTTAATTCTTGCTTACGAGTTTGGTCTCTTGAAATTATGCCACTACCACAAGGAGTTAATGTGTTGGTCTGGGCTGGTTTTGATCTGGTCCGTTTTGATGTTGGGCTTGACAGGTTAGCCTGAGACCAGTTCAATAAGCTATCAGGCTGAATGGCTGATTATCCCAATCTATAATGGATAGCTATTGGTTTGGTCCGGTTTCAGGCCCTTATTAGGCTAGGCCTATTTGGCTGGTAATGGATTGGTTCGGTTTGGACTCAATGGTTAGATTGATAATAAACCTATTAGCAACTCTCACTCACCCTCACTCTTTCCTCTCTCTTCGATATATTTTATCTCCCAACCTGAATTCAGAAAGATTGGAGTGAGATGAAGAATCTAGAAAAAGAGAAATCAGGTTAGGGATTGGATATATTTTTTATTTAAATTTGGTTTGGGCTACTATTGATTTCGGTCTAATTGGTCCGGTGTTGGGTTTCCCATGGGGCTAACCCAGACTAGATCAGAGACCAATATATTTTCTATACCTCAGTCCAGATCTGATTTGATCCGAACCAGTTTGAATAAAGTCAGTTTTGGATTTCAGTCGGGCTCAATTTTGACATCCTTGCACTAATAAGGAGGTAAAAATGAAGGGCAATCATAAGGATGCCATCTCAGCTACCACGTGTCAAATAATCACAACCATGGCCATACATACATAGAAGATAAGGATGTCATAGGGAAGCTGGTGTTTTGGAAGAAGTCCATTGTAGATGCAGAACCAGAGCAGGGAAACACGGTGGGCCCGGTTGAAAAGTAGATAGTGTGAATAAGTACACAGTATCCTAACTACAAACTGTATAGTGTGCATTACTACTAGTACGTACTTACATCTCAATTTGCCAAGTGTCAGTTTGGGGGCGTTTCCTTTGGAAGTTCAGCAAAATTATAGCCCCATTTCTGTTATCCTTTCTTTATTCCCATTTTCTGTTATCTTTTCATTGTTCCCAGTTTCTTCTTCTTCTTCCTCTTCCTCTTCCTCTTCCTCTTTTGCTCTAGTGGTTCTTTACTGTTGGTTCCTGTATACACAGAGAGTGAGAGAGAGTGAGACAAGAGCCCACACCCCCCCCTTTTTTTTTTTTTTCTTTTCCAGCTATTGGATTCTATCTTGCGCAATCTTTCTCTATCAGAGCTTGGGCGTCCCTTTCAACAACATCATCCACCTCGTGAACGTGAATTTTGAATTCTCTTTTGTGGATAAGAACCATCATCATAAGGGATTAGATCAAACTTCACAGCCTTTTCAATTTCAGTCTGTGTGGAAGAGAGACGCCATGGACTCCCATCATCGGATATTATAATTTAACCTTCCTTCTACTACACGGAAAATAGGTAAAGCGACAGAAAAGTTTCGGGCTTTGCTCGCCTCTAGATCTCTCTCGCTCTCTCAAGGGTCTGTTCGTGGGTTTTGTGGACATTGGCACACTCCAATTTTTTGTTTGATTTTCATTGCTTGGCTACTATCGCTCCAAGATCACTACCCCTGTTTTCTGCGTTCGAAAGCGATTCGACAAGTCGGTCGAGCCTAGGATTCGATTATTTGGATTGCAACAGACGGCGAGTACGAGACGGTCAATGGAAGATTTGTGTGGTATGTATTTTAAAAAATAATAATTATAGATGCCTATTTAAGAAATGTTTCTGGTTTTGTATGCTCCGACGTGGATCGCAATGAAAATTACAGGAACACCTCGTTTTGTCCGCTTCTGCAAGGCGTACTACCGTCGCCGGCGGCGTAATTTGTTCGAATCTAAGGTTTTCTTTTTTCCTCTTTTTATATCGTATTTTGCAAACCACCCCCCCTTCTTCTGCGCAGCTTCTGGACAGCTTGTTGAAAATAATGTTTGTTTGATTTTAACGCTGTAAGCGTTAGTCAATATACTCATTATAGGCGAGAGCATCTTTGTAGATATCCCCATCCCTGCCTTCCACTCGAAGAGCGTTGAACTGAATCAGAAAGCGATAAAAGTAACTTTTCCTCATCTCCCTTTCTGAGCTCACTGGAGTTGCTGCTTGGGTTCTTTGATTCAAACCAAATTAATATACTTTTCTCCCTTTCGTTTCATTTATCTACGATTTTTCTTTGCTCTCTCTGTGTCTGTAGTTGGGTTGGGTCTCAACTTTTGGTTGTTCCGAACAGAGACCATTAAGGTACTTTCTGTTCATTGGGTTTATCAATTCCACTCCCCCACCCCCTCCTTTATTGGGTCTCCTTTCTGTTTATTTTAACCCTGTTTCATTCGTTTTCAGCATCATGTGTAGGTCAGAAATACTTATTCTGTTAAGCTTTGCTCCCCTGAATTGGGACCCCTCTGTTGTTTCTCTCTTTTTCCTTTTTTTCTTTTTTGGGTGTGAGCACTTGCTCTTTTCTTGGAATGAATTTGTGGGCACTTTTTTTTTCCCTCGGTAAAGAATTTGTGAGCACTTGTGGTCCATTGAATTATGTTCATTCCATTTTCATTAGGCAGCCTTCATCTTATTCTGCTGGTGTTGATATGGTTCGAGGGGCTTCTGGGTTTAACCTGTTTTTTTGCTTTCAATTCCATATCAAGATGTCTGAAATGATCTATAGATTTACTTCTACTAATTCTTTCTCTGGTGGCGCAGGTTTTCTCAACCGTTCTATTTGTTTCTTAGATGATTTTTTCCGAGTAAGAATCCCCAACAATGTGGAAAGATATCAGTGACGAGGAAGACTAAAACTCCAAGGCCATGGATTGCTCTTACGAGACAGTGAACTCTTATGAGACAGTGAACGAAGATGAACACGCCGATCCTGGGCGCAAGATCATGAGACAGTCCCCTTACCAAGCCTGCAGCAAGCCATTATCACCTTGGTTGGATCTAAGGGTTTTCTATGTGAGGATAATCAATTGTGAGGTTGACAATTCGACACCTGAGTATCTCACACTCAATCATATCCCGCAGAACCCAGATACCCTGCTTGAAGTTAACGGTGTGAGAACTAGCATCTACACAGAAGGTGTATCCTCCCTTCTTAGAAGGGACCGAGTTGATAAGAAATCTGAGGAGGTCACATTCGTGTGCACAGATAGTATAAGGATGACTGGGAGTGTGAAATTTGATGTTTATGACAAAGACGATCTCATAATCTCCGGGGTCTTGGAGATGTGTAATGGCAATGGCTTTATTGGAGAATCAAAAAACGATTGCAAGCGATGGAGCATGAGTTGTGAGTCATATGTTGTTGCAGGCACATGTTTCTTGAAAGGAAAGCAACACATGGGTCCTGAATTACCTTCGCCAACCATCGAGGTTTATGTGGCTGGTTGTTTCTCGGGCACTCCTATCATCTTGACGAAAACCTTGCAGCTTTGCTTTCGAAAGAAGCACACTAGGAAGGGGATGTTGGATTCAATCCCAGAATATGAGACAACTGAGTGTAAAAAAGATGATCCTTCTGAACTTGACTACCAGGTACTTGCTAAGCAACCCTATACATTTTTGTCTTTAGATTATTTTTTTTTTTTCCCTTTCTTGTTTTTGCATTGTTAGGTACTTTCCTTTTCCTGTCTGGTTGCCTAAGAATTTAGGGAAGTGAAGTTGGGGATGGTAAAGTTAAGAAGATGAGTTTTGCAGAAATTTGAAAGGAAAAAGTTTACATTTAAAATGTTTTGTTGGGTAGGAAGTGACTGAAATGTTAGACAAGGTGGTCTTCTGAAATCAGATATTAAGAGTATTTCTTGTTCCCCCTTGGAGAGACTGTTCTTCGATCACAATTGAACCCGAAAATTAAAGGTAGAAGGTGATATTTCACTGTCCATTAGAAAAACACTTCTCAGGGATCTAGATTCCTAGATACCATCTTCCACCAGTGGAAGATGATGTCCTTGTGCCAATTCTCCCAGTAATTAAACGAGCTGCAATTCTTTGTTTTCTGAGTTGAGGGTAGTGGGTTGAAAAAACACTTCAGGCAAGTGGCAACCATACTTATGTTTAATGATCTAACTTCTTGTTATGAATATCAGGAGCCTCTCTCTCTCAGGATGGTGTCTTTTTCTTAGTAGATATTGAAGTTGGTAGACTTACGATAAGATACATCCCGCGTTCTTCTAGGTTGGGTAGTACTGCCACAGTGCCACAGGTGGTGTCAGTGAATTATTATCGTGGTGTAACCAGCTACTTATTGAACATACTTTGCAGGGGATGGAATCCTTTCACTTGTGGGGTTGTGGTTGGGTGAGACTCTGGGAACAGTGCCAAGGGCACTTCAGAATTCAGATATTCGTGGGGGGGGGGGTCATTATGGATCAATCCAGAGGGATTCTAGCCACCCAGGGGGAAAGAAAACCTTCTCCTACTTTATTGTATTTCTATGTTTTAGCTAAATAAATATTTATCCTCTGTTAAAATAAAAGAGCAATCTTATCTGACGGATTGGCCAGGTTCATGAGGAGTATGGGCAGGGCACTTATTTTTAAGTTATGGCATATTGCAAATTACCCTTTCCCCTCGACTCGACATCAAGGCTTATATGGTGTACTAGAATGTCTAGATTCTAGAATGGAACTACTCTGCTTTTCCTTTTATTTAGATTTAAATCCCTGCCTTTAATCCATTTGCAATAGTCTTAGTATATACTGTATATTTCATTCATTTCATACATGCGTACATAAATCTGGGTGCTAGAAAAGTAGTATACCTCTAAACTCTTGGAAGAAGTTGACCAAAAGAAGAAGATGAGTTGGCTTGTTATTTTCATATTCTCGTCTCCTAGTCCTTGCTATTATGGTGATAACAACATACATTCAGACTACTTACCCAAAAAAACATATATTCAGACTACTAACCCAAAAAAACATACATTCAGACCAGTCCTCTATAAGGTGCTCCTTTTTCAGACTGCTGGTTTCCTTGGTTATGGTTCAATTATGTGGGCTCACACTGTGGCTCAAATCTTTTCTCCAAAAGTACTTATTACCTATAATAGAACCTCTATTGTACAAACTCCTTATTCATACTTTCCTTTATTCCCCTCTAATAAATGTGGATATATTAAATTTAATGGAATAAGCCATTAGAACGAATCTCTTGTAATGGCAGAGGCCTCGAAAGAAAACTTCTTCCACACTAGTGTTCTTTTAGTCATGACAGTCATCACACTTTTTCACCTCCAAGTCCTGAATTCCTGGGTGGTTTCATGCTTTATCATCACTTTGAATTGCTTAAGTCTGGTTCACATCTCCTTGACACACTCGTGCTGGCTTTTGGCCATGTGGTAGAACTTAGATAATGCGGTTGAAGTCAGTACCTTGCTTAATTAACAAAAAGTTCCTGAACCAACAATGAAACTGAGATGCCAACAAGATGAAAATTATTGATTAATAATTTTTAAGTTAATCTTATTGAATTTATAAATTAATATTCTCTGTCCTTCTAGTTTCTTGGTCCATCTTCACATTACCCATTCCTATTTACACAATTTAAATCAAACTCAATTATCCATGGTTGAAGATTGAGCTTCAGTGCATTGATTTAGTGACTTCTATAGCCAGTTATTCCTCTTATCTTGAAATGGATTATTGATATCACCAATTTCGATCTCTCTCTGTCTCTAACTAAAGCCAGTACCACTTCCCGAACCTGCTAATTTTCCAGTTTAAGAATTTACATAAATCAGCAACAGAACCTGCTTTTGACATCCATCTTACTTCCCATTTGATTTCCGTTGTTTGCAGATGGCAGAATATGACTACAGACCAGAAAGCTTAGGAGATTATAACCATCTATATTCGAGGGCAGAATACATAGAAAGTGAAGAAGGTGAGCTCTCATGGTTCAATGCAGGTGTGAGGGTAGGTGTTGGGATTGGGCTCGGCATTTGTCTGGGAGTTGGAATAGGAGTAGGTGTGCTGATCCGCACATACCAAGCAACCACCGGAAGCTTCAAAAGGCGGCTGGTGTAAACTACACTTAATTTGTTCATTCAATTTCATTCTACTCTCTCTGCCCCGACCACCCCCCAAGAAAATTATCCAGGAAAGCTAACTTAATAATGTTCCTGCCATGTATTTCCACTGTTGAAATGGATACAGATAAGTACCTGATACAGTCCCTTTGTCGCTTTGTATGTCTTTGTGAAATGATGTATGTATTGAACAAGGCTATGACAATGACGCAATTTTGTTTATGGAAACCCCCCTCCCCTCTCTCCCTCCAATCCTCACACCACCACCTTGGGCTTGCACCAAAAAATTCTCCTTCCCACCCAAAAAATAAACACCAAGAGAAGAAACAAAAAGAAAGAGTTCAGCACAGTATAGTAATAATGTAATAATCACCTGCGCTCATGGAAACCACAAGGTATTTTCGAACATAACTTTCTGGTAAATGGTGTTCTGATGCTATCTTCACTTTAATTCATTGCAGAAAATGAGATACATTTGGATCTGAAGGATGGTCTGTTCTCTTATCGGTGCATGCTGCGTCACAACTGCCATATAACCATTAAGAAGGTTTTTTTAATTTTTTAATTTTTTATTTATTTTGGGTAAACTATCCATTAAGAAGTTTTTTTTTTTTGGGTAGGTTATCCATTAAGAAGTTAACTTGGTCACGTCCAAGCGTAGAGGTCTACTTTCCTTTGTCTTCGTCACTGTTGTACTTTGAGGTTGGGTGGACCTCCTTAGCTGGCCGATGGTGCAAGGGGCACGGGCTCTGGAGTCAACCCTGCTTCTAGACATCCATTTTTGTTGTGGTCAAGTTTATTGTCTAATCCCCAGAAGGCGGCAGTTTTTACATCATCTTCAGCCATCAATCTTGAGAATTCCTCATGGTTGTATTGCAATTTGACTTTCCCCCCAAACTCTGCTGGAAGGTTATCCTCATCGAAATATGATTTCATGACTTCCACGCTCTCTTTGTTCTTAGGATAGACGAATTTCACCTTCTGGAATGTTTTTGGATCCAGGAAGTACTTCACAACCTGCTTAGACAGAAGATATCCCACAGCATTTATTTAACAGAAAAAATTGTGTTGCAAAACGAAGTCAATGAGTAAATCAATCTGCAGTTTAAGTTGCCAAAACACAGGATAGATTCATTATTAGCCTTATCTGTTAAGAGAGAGAGAGAGAGATTCCAGACTCAGTTCAGAAGCATAATCCAAATTGGAGAGCTTCTAGGCTAAGTATAAGGCAATTGAGAGACCAATGTATTATAGGATAATCTGAACAGAAAATTTTAAATCGAGTAAATCAATCTGCAGTTTAAGTTGCCAAAACAGGATAGATTCATTATTGGCCTTATTTGTTAAGGGATCCAAATCGTCTCCTCCCAGGGGTTCTGGAGGAGACTCGGCTACCACCAGCCAATGCCCGACACGTGGGCATCGGCTGGATCTGAGCCCTTCATCTGAGCCGGTAAGGTGAGCCGACAGGGGGTGTCGGCTTATACACCGGTTAGGATCCAGCCGACGTCCACGTGTCAGGCATCGGCTGGTGGTAGCCGAGTCTCCTCTCGAACCCCTAAGAGAGAGAGAGAGAGAGAGAGAGAGAGCAAATCTTGTCAAGTGAACTGTCTTCACATATGTACAACAGAACCCATTGATTAAAAACAAATATAACATTGATATCATGTATTCTCACTGGTTGACATGAACCTGATCCATTACACGGGTAACATTAGGTGTTAGGGTCAGGGTATTTTGACACGATTGACAAATGGGTGGGTTTGGCTGAGGCTATATTGACACAACCCAAACACAAACTAATACAACCATTTGCCATCCCTATATGGAAATGGGTTTTAGCCATCCATTCTTATACAAATGCTCAACTATGTTTGGATCCTCAGGAATTCAAGCTGCTAGGAACAATCTGACATACATTGGATCAGGTCTTGAAAACGATGGGGCAGTGTGAGAAACACAGTTTCAAAGGACTATTGGACTGGAGCAATCAGATTTTGGATTGAATAGTTCAGGCTGCTGACTGTTAATTCTCAATGGGTGATGATCTTCCGCCAAAAGATTCCAGTCTAGGGGGGGGGGGGTTTAAGCTCAAATGATCCAGTGTCCATTCCATATTGAAAACAATTACATGAATGCTGAGCTGCTTGTATCCCTACCTTAACTAATTTCTACGACTATTAGGAATCCACACGACTCTGTAAAACCATGAAATATGAACCTTTAACAGAAAAGAGATTTTCCCTAATGGTCTATACGCTTGCAGGTGTCCATCTGACAGAACTTTGAGTCTTACGAAGCAACCCTAAACTAAGAGAAGTGGTGAATCTGTTTGTGTGCACTTGCTAGAACTATCTGGGCATTGGCCAGAGTTGCAAACCTCCTCAAGGGGTTAGTGATCTCATGGACTTTCGGCAATCTATCTCCATTGCCAAAAGGGGAAAGGCTAAGTGGTGGTTTGTGTTTTAAGTTACCATTTGGTGTGGGAGAAAACTACCCACCAAGTGATTCAGATCATTGTGTTGATGATGACCATATGGGCAATACTATCAATATTTCTTTTGATACATCAGTAGACTATTTTATGAGACATTGGGAGCTGGTGGCCTCTGCTACAGTTTTGTATGACAATATTCAGCATGCTTGGAATCCACCTCCTACTAACACATGATCAACCTCAATGTGGACGGCACTTCCCTAGGCAATCCAGGACTGAGTTGTATTGGAGGTGTTTTTAGGGATCATGATGGGTTTTTTTTTTTTTTTTTTTTTTTTTTTAAATGCTTATGATGGAGTTATTTTTCTTGTCTAATCGGGTCCAATAGACAGTCGTGATGCCAGCACAACGAAGTTCAAAGCAGCTATCAGAGGTATGGAGATTGCCATCCAGCACTTTTTTTTTTTTTTTTTGGTGTGTGTGTATGTTTGGTGAAGCTCTCATGATTGGTTGACTCCAAGCAAATTCTGGAGGGCCATCAAAATATTTGCATCTAATCCAAAAGGCTTGCTATTTAGTCTTCACAACAATTGTACTTTCGTGTGGAGGTCTCCATCTGCAAATTCATTGACTGATGAGTTGGTTAAGGGTGGGGTTTCCGCGGATGTTATGTATTTGGGGCCTTGGTCCCTTCTATGGTTTCTCAGCCTTCTGTGGCTGCTTGCTTTCTACTTCATGTCGTACTTTAGTTTCGTGTGGTTGTTTATTCTCTGTTGTCTGTTGTTGTGTAATATCTGTGCAACTTCTTTGTTTTAGAAATAAAAGCTTGCTTATCTATCCAAAAAAAAAAACTCAGTATTAAAGACTGAAGGAGCAAACTCACCCTAACCCCAACCACTGCCACAAAAAAAAAAAACACTGTAGTTTATAAACCAACAGTGTAGGCAAAGTTAAAATTTTAAACGTAGCATTTCTATGCAACAGGTGATGTTTCCCCTGACAACCGATGATAGAGCTAGGCACCATTTGATTAGATGTGCAATGAAGTAAAATAAAAAAATTTATTTGTCAAGAGAAGTAAAATAAAATGTAAAGAAATTTGACAAGAAACTTTCAATTGAGGTGTCTGGTTGGAAGTAGGGTTGAAAAATAATATAAAAACATGCGAACCCACAAGATAGAGAAGGAAGAAGGTTCAAAAACATTTTCAATAATGTTCTGGTTGAAAGTGAAATAAAATTTAGTTATGATATTAATATGTTTTAAGTTTTTGAGCTAGCCACACAATTATCCTTAAAAACAATTCTATTTTTTTCCCCTTTTCATTTTACTTCATTTCTAACCAAATGGAGCCTCTAACATTCAGTTTCAGAAGACAGAACTTATAGATATCTTTATGTGTTTTTCATGATTTCCATTCAGCAAGGAAGCAAGAAGCACTCAGGGAAGAGTTGAGTTCAAACCTTCCAAAATGCTTCAAAAATTCTTGGGGGATTGTAGAGAAATGCTATAGCAAGCCTCTCAGGGTAGTGGTTCTGTAAAACATTAGCAGTCTCTCGGGCAGTTTTTATGGGCACACTGTTGGTCAATGACCAGCCGGAGAAGTCTATTAACCACGACATCTGTTCTTGATCATCAGGAAGATTAAGGATAGCATTCTCCAGCAGATACACTAGATGCCGGATCTGGTTATCGTGTGATTTTGTGTTCTGCCAAAAGGACAAAAGGGAAATGAACAAGGTGATGACAAAGGTGATGACAATTGGTTAATTCAGCCACAGAGAGAGAGAGAGAGAGAGAGAGAGAGAGCAACCTGCATTCCTGGTCGCAATATAAGAACTGTCCTCCCAAACCGATCATGAAAATTTGCTCTGTATGCTTTACCGGTCTCACCCTCAATAGCAACTTCATGCTGATATTGAAATAGTATACAGAATAAATGCAATATTTCATTAACTGATTCCAAGTAAATTGGAAGTAAATAAGTCGAAACAAGTGCTCATACAGAACATATTGGCAGAATATCAAATACTACCAGAAGAACGATTCTTTTCCATCATAAAGATGCATGTGGAGACACCCAGCAAGGAGTAGACCCTACAATTTAATGAGTCCCAGTAATGAGCTGCACAAGACAAAACAAACATGGGAATGAATTTGGCCATCCTAATGGCAAATGGATCTCTAGAAGAGATGAGGACCTTTGGGGGAAAAAGGTTTCACTCAAAATTGACCTAGACAAGGGCTTGCCTATGGCAAGGCCTACAAGGTGTTCTAGACTTCTTCCTAGAGGGACAGTCTTGGATCCAGATGGCAAAGATAGATTGCATAGTGCATCTCCTTCGCAGTGTCCACCAAGATACAAGATCTGCAAAAGGCTTCTCCAAGCTAAGAATGTTGAGATAAAGAAGACCCTGCCTGCCCACAGGTCACTGTATGTCCTTTAGTAGGTTCCACTGAAGCAGAACCTATCAACCTGGTCAGTTACATCTTCTGTTCACAGACAACATAGTCTTTCTCTACGAAGCACAAGACACAGAAATCTTAGAGCCATCCCCAAGTACTTTGAGATGATAACAACTTTATATCTGCTCTCATACGGGATGAGGCCAACGGGTAGCCACCAAAGTAATTAAGACTGTGTCATGGGCTTAGTCCCAGTTCAACTGAATTTTGGGTCTTGTGATTGAAATGCTCTCAAGGGTACTTACCTTCGGCAGGAAAAGGTGGGGTGCGGAGGTGGTGAGGACAGGGAAACTACATATCTTTAGGAGGAAGGATAACCCTCATAACTCATCAAACTAGCTGGTTTACTACATGCCAGTCTTCATAAGTCCTGTGACTATCAGAATGAATTCAAACGTATACAGTAGAATATTTTGATAAAGAAACAACTCCCCTCTGTCAAGGCAGACATGGAGCTCACCAAATGAACATAAAAGTCTGAGAAACTTATTGATGAAAGCTATGAATGGAAAGACAGGAATTATTGCCCGGCCATAATAATAACCCTAGCATTTTTGTAGCATGCTTCTGGTTGATATGTGAGAAGCATAATTCCAGACTTTTCCATCATAGCCAAAATTGCCGTCACAGTTGCTCACCAGCCAATTCAATGTTGGTATTCTCAAATTTCAACAGAAGATTGACCCCTCATGGTTCTCCTTGTGCCCCTCAAAGGAGCCTTTTTTTGCTCTGCATTTCTTCTGGGCGCAGCTTCACTTTAATTTTAAAGCTTATTCAATGGGGAATCTTGGGCCAACAACTACAAACAGTGTTTCCAGGAATAGTTCTCTGAAGTGATGATTGCATTTTAAGGTCCCAGCTGGTAATTCTAAGCAATCAAGATCCCAAGGTCTTCGAGGTGATTGAGCGGTTCAGTTGGGATAGAGCAGTCTGCGACACCAGATTAAACAGAGCTGCACTCTTGCATCTTGTCTGGGTGGAACTATAGGGTATACTCTATAATCTATATACAACCATGCTTTGTCCACTCTTTAGATCTAGGCCAATAACCACAAAAAGATGGAGCTTTCAGATTATTTCGGATTGATGCCTAACCAGAGTAGTCTGATCAGCCAATCTGAGCCAAAACTAACTCGGATCAGCCAATCCTAACCCTCTCCTTGGTCCTGAAATTTTTCAACACTTTGTTATTCTACTTGGCCAGCATTAGTTGAGCTGACACTTGACATGTGAGCAGGGGGCCCTGGGGTTGACCCGTGCACAAAATTACAGCCCCATCTAACCTTCCAAGTGGCACCACCGGACTGGCATGGATAACCTCTTTAGATGGGTCCATGTAGAAATTCCGCTCCCAAATCCTAATCTAAAAGGCTGTAAATATACAATAAAAATCTAATGCCACAATGCAAGTCTGTTTAAAAAGAAGAAGCAAAAGAATAAAAGAAACTAAGAGTTTCACCACTCCACATCTAAATGCATTTATGTGGTGTTTGTAAAGCCTTCTCACCACATTGAAACCATTGAAACCATTGAAATATAACACTCTGTACAAGTCTACAAGATAATGAATGAACTCAACTACTAATTTGTTATACTAACGAGATATGTTCATGTTCATTTGTATGAAGTCCTGTTTCTAAAAAGGGGTCAGGCCTTGAACCGTTTGGGTCCAGTGGCTAACTTTTGTGAGAATACTATTGAGCCATGCTATAGACTACCCTACAACAATTAAACAATTAAGAATGTAGACAAGGGAAGAAAAACTCAAGGACCAAAAAAGGCCTTCAAATGGCTCCCTAGGAAGGACTTCCCGCACAACCCTAATATTGTTGTGCCACATGGACAGATGATGTGGTAATTTTGACTGTTGGATGGCAAGAACGTGGTTCAGATTCGCCATGTGCCAAAACTTATAATCAAATTCAATCAAATACCTTCCCACGTATTGGCATGCATCCCCACGTCTATTTGTGCATGCCTACAATACTTGGACCATTATTGTGCACTCTCCCACAGTCCTGATTTTTTCAAAGTTCTATTTCACCACTTGGCAAACTCTGGTTGGCCTGAAATTCGCATATAAGCAAGGGACCTTGGGATCTACCTGTCCACAAAAATTTACCCCTCTGACCTGCCATGCAGCAGATATTTGGGCTGTGCAGGAAGCACTTACTAAGTGGGTCATTCAAGAGCCAAGAGTTCTTTTAAAGAACATAGGAGCAAGGGCTGATCTTTACCCAGCAGATTTCCTCAGGCTTATAGGATGATCTCCACTTGAGAGTTTCTTCCAACATTTTTTTTGATTTGTCAGTATTCCAATTCCGAGCCTCCAAATATCGCCTCAGGCAAGCATCAGTACAGAACTGTAAACTACACCCTGATGGTGGTCCAATAGCAGTCCTTAGCTCGTTGATCTGTTGGCAGAATAAGAATAATGATCATAAGGTAACATTTACAAAGTCTTGATATTCTATCTTAGGAAAATTCAGATGCATTTTTGTTTATATAAGGAATAAAACAAAGGTGTAACTGATCCCACATTGCCTCAGCCACCACTCGCCAAATACCACTGATGTGAAGTATAAGCAGAACATGTTTCATTATCATGTGGATGATAGATAGCTTGTTTCTTAAGGGTTGAAGACAATTGATGGATAGCCTCATATTCTTTTATAGTGTATGAGGATCATAAAAGAATGTGCATAACAATTAGGACATAAGCAGTGACCTCGTAAATTTTTATCCATAAAATGATAACGTAACCTTCTTAACTCAGATCCTACAATTAGGTAGCCAAATAATAAACACTTCCATCATCTTATCTTGTATATCTGAACTTCTGATTACCTTCACACCCTGCTGCACAGAATCATTCTCCTCAGAATTAGGAGAAGGCCTTCTCCGGAACATGGTGACTACTTTCTCAATCTGCAGTGTTGCCTGTCCTGTAACAGTGGATTCCACACAAGACCATTAAATATCACGATCATTGGAGAAGAGAATAATTTTATTTTTTTAGAAAGAAACTGAAACTCAAACAGATACAAGCCTCAAAGCACCTATTAATCCAAGTTGATGAGCTGAAGAATTTTCAAGAGACTTAAAGCATGTAATGCAGTTATAATTTTTAAGTTCCTGTGATGGTGGATCCCTGATCTAATGGTTCAGAAGTAAACAATCTAGTACTTTATAGAATACATAATTTTCGTTGTTGGAAGAACTCCTTTAGGAATTGAATGCTTGGATGGTCTTTAGGGACCAGCCAACCTTGTATTTATAATAAAAAGAGAATTACAAAATGACAAAAGACTAAAAAGATAGACTCACAACAGGAGTCAAAAATAGGAGAGTTAGAATCCAAGTAGGAAACTCTAACCCTAATCTCAACAAGCTGGAAACTAAATGGCATTAACTAGGTGACAACTAAACACAACTAGGTGACACCTAAACAACGACACATATTTTAACACTCCACCTCAAGTTAGCACATACATGCCCAACTTGACCAAATTATAATGAAAAATTTTTCGACCCAAACCCTTCGTGAATACATCAGCTGACCGGTCTTCTGACTTCATGGAAGGCATACAAATCAGTCCATTCTCGAGTTTTTCTGTAATGAAGTGACACTCGATCTCCACATGCTTAGTACGATCATGTTGCACTAGATTATGGGCAATGCTAATTGCAGTTTTGTTATCACAGTACAACCATGGTTCGAGGTGTCGGTCGAAACCAAAGGTTTGTATATGTCACTAGAGGAATTCGATGATGACAGATTCAGTTAATCAGAGATCAGATCTAGTATTCATCAGTAACAGTGACTGATATTGATAAACATAATTTGTATGCAGAATCAGATTGCTGATTGATATCTGCTGGAAAAGCTGGTGGAGCCGAAAAAAGATCTCTTGATCCAAACTAAGCTCGATCTGCTACTGCAGAACCAGTAAGTAAAACAGATCCAAAACTTGCTGGAAAAGTTTTGCTGAAAAAAAAAATCTCGAACTGCAGAAATCTCGATCCCAGAAAAAAAAAACTTCAAATCTCAATAAAAAAATATCTGATCTCAATCTGGTCAGGAGTAGAAAAAATCTCGATCCAGCATGAGAGGATGAAAGAAGCTTTTCAATAATTGCAAAATTGGATCTTCAATAGGAGAAGACTTAATCTTCAATATGGAGAAAGAACTTGATCTTCAAACAAAAAACCAATCGCAGGAAACAGCAACTGTCAGTTTTCAATTGTTTTAACAGAGATAGACATGGACGACACCAACTAGATCCATAAGAGATCATCTCATTATTGCTGCACTATTGGAGAAGGAGCTAACCGAGAGAGAGAGGGTGTAAGGGAAAGAGAAGCCAAGAATGGGTTAGTGTCGCAGGAATTGGAGGATTATAACTAAAGCTCTGATACCATGTTGGAAGCACTCCTGGAACTGAAATCTTGGATGGTCTTTAGGGGCCAGCCAGCCTTGTATTTATAACAAAAAGAGATAATTAAGAAAGGACTGAAAGACTAAAAAGACAGACTCACAACAGGAGTCGACAATAGGCAAGTTAAAATCCAAGTATGAAACTCTAACTCAAACTCTAACTCAAACTCTAATCTAAACAAGCTGGAAACGAAACAGCTCTAACTAGGTGACACCTAGACAACGACACATTTTAACAGTCTCCATGCAATTTATCTCCTAACTAAACAAACACATTTCACGTGGTTTACGTTTATTATCACAAAATAGTCCACCTGCAGGCTGCACTGAATGTGATTTATCGAATATGAAATCACATGTAATAGCTAGCTAGTAACCCATTTCTAGAAAGTACTTTAGTCTACCCAATCAAAGGAACTACCCTGGTCACTATAACTCCTGATAATGCTAAAGATCATCAGCTAGCAATGAAGAGTTGATTACTGCAAAGTTTATTTGGAAAAATGTATATGAGAATTAAGATGGTAATAAGGGTTCTTTTCTTCTTTATTTTTATGGGGTCCGTCAAGTCATAAAGCTGGTAAAAAAATTTTTGGATTGGAGGGAGTGTTAAAGAGTGTTGGCTGTTCACTGTTCAGACTTCAGTAGTTAGAAAGAGCCATAAGTAGGGCTGCAACAAGGTCGGTTTGGGCTGGGTGAATCCCTTAAAGCCAAACCTGAACCCTGCCCTGCCAGGGCTCAGGGCCAAGCCGGGCTGGCCCTGATTGGGCTGCAGAGTTGGGAAAACTTAGGAATGTGTAGCGGTGAGGGATAATGAGAGAAATAGGGTTCCGTCGGTGAGAGATAAAAGTGTAGTAAGGGTTAGGCATTATATATACATATATATACATTGAGGGTCGGGTCGGGTCGGGTCGGGTCGGGTTGGGCCGGCCAGGAATCCAGCCCGACCCTGCCAGTGTCTGCAAACATATGAGCCCATACCCAACCCTATCAGAGCTCAAAGCGGGTTCAAATTCACAGGGCCAAACTTACACCCCCAGCCATAAGCATTTGTGGTTTAAACTCTCCTCATAGCCTATGTAGTAGGGTAACGGACAAATAGATACATGGTGAAGTCAGTAGGAAATGCTGAGTCCTCCCCCCACCCAAAAAAATAGAAAGAAAGTCCTATCAATGAAAAGAAGTTCATGTACAGTGGATCAGAGGCAAAGATTTCTTAATGCACCAAGTCAATAATTCATACAAGGACATATACACCTACAAGATGATATATCAGTTTCCCTCACCTCAAAACTGGCTGCCCCTTTCTGACCAGAAATTTATAAATCTTAGATTAATTTATTTTACATTGGCCACCAACAAACAAGGTGTTCTTGAATCTATTTAGCACCAAAGGAAGCAAAACCACAGCACCATGATTGTACCGATCCACCCGTATCATTGAACAATTTGCAGTTCATGATACCGCAAAACACTCTTCAGTAGCCTCATCACAACAATTGTGATTAGACTCCTAAAACTGATATTACTAATAAAGAGTCATGGGAAACTTCGTCAAGAAACTCCCAGCGGGAAACGAAGTGACAAGCAATTGGATCAGAACAAGTAATCAAACAATCAGCTGGATCAGAACAGGAAATCAAATGGAGTCAAACAGGCGACAATCGGTGGTCAAGTAAAAAGCTTTTCCAGAACACAGAAAATTCAATGATTCTCAGAACCAACACTGAGCTTCGGAAAGTAAAGAACACCAACAAAAAACTAGACAAACAAACAAATTAGGGAAACAGTATCGGACAAGATCCGCATGAATGTAAAACCAACACTAGCTTACAGATAGAGATCCGGACATGCATTACAGATCAAGACGAATCCAATGATAATAAAACTTCGTACTAAGAAAAATAAAAAACCACATAGATTTCCTCGCAATTGCAGGAATTAAAAAAAATAAAACCAGTACAACTGTGGAAGTAATTAAACAGTCAAAATCAACAAACGAGTTTATCCCCTTTTTTTTTTTAAATATTCTAGGACAGAGATGAAGGTATGAGGAGAAAGACAGAGAATTCGGTGATTTACGTTTAGGACTCTCCCAGTTCTCACTGACGAGAATTTAGTCTCTCTGATTAGTGATGACTGATGACCCCGCCTGCGTCTGTACTTTGGACTCAAAACCCAGCGTTTATTTGGGCAGCTTCTTGCAGTTACGGGTGTCCGATAGAAAGAGGACTGTTCTGCCGTTCTGCCTTTTGATCTGGTGGTTCAAAATCTTGTAGATTCGAAACCCTTTCAAAGAGGAGAAAGAATGAGCGCAAGCGTTTGATGGAAGTTTAAAATAGATTTTTTTTTTTTTTTTCGGCATAACTGTAATTTTCCTTCTATAAATCAAAGACGATGGATGGACCCTACTGTAACGGTTATGGATTTTTTTGTTAATCATTGTTGGTTCAACGATGCCATGGTTTTAGGTTACTGTATCGATAGCATATCGGTTGCTCCGAAAACCAATATGTTATGGGTATCCGATAAGAATTGAACCAATTATCGAGTCACGTGTAAGTTGGTATCATATCGGTCATTGTCGATATGATCGTCCCTTTCTGGATACCTAAAACCATGATTCATATGCATAGATATGTTTTTAAATCAAGGTGGGCGTGTTATTAGGATTATTTACTTTTTAACCCTATTTAAGAAAGGAACAAAGACACAAGGTGTACGAAATTAAATCTTTAGTTTCCTTGATTGTTCCAAGATCCATTTTCAATTTTGGATCACCAAACGCTTTCACATACAATTTTTAATTTAGGTTTTTTAACAAGAAATACATGTATCAGGAAAGAAATATTTCAGCCTTGCATACCCGCATACTCTTCCATATTGATCTTATGCATGCAAATAATCAAATTCAACACGTTGAGTAACAGTCTCTTTGAAATTAACACGAGCCTTTTCCGATTGTTGCATCAACCTTCATATCAGTAGAAGCAAGAGAATAAATGGCAGTAATTGAATAAGGAGGAATCATGTTTCATATAAAAAAGAACACGAAGATAATGTACCATACGTCCATATGGAGGCAAGATAAGTACCTTATACTCCCTCCTCATGTGCTCAACATAAATGTCCAAATGTAGAACTTCCATTCCAGAAATTATTGTCTGTGAAGTGGTGTTTTAAAAGTTTTCCCAATGAAAATGGAACACGAAATCACACCTGTCCACTCTTAGGGCCCGTTTGATAAAACTTCTGATTCTGAATTCTGGATTCTGGTTCAAATTTGGATTCTACTCCAAGCTACTCTAGGATTATTTTGGAATAAAAACTTGTTTGATAACGCAATTCTAAAATGAATTTTAGAGCATCTTTGGATTATAAACTTGTTTGATAACACACTATCCCTCCAATCAAAGTCTAGAAAAACAGTCGTAGTAGTGGTGGTGGGCGGTGGTGTTGGTGGTGGTGGTGGAGGCGGCAGTGGTGGTGATGGTAAAGGTGGCGGCGACGATGGTGGTGGTGGTGGCAGTAGTGGTGGTTGTGGTGGTGGTGGTGGTTGAGGTGGTGGTGGTGGTGGTGGGTAGTGGGCGGTGGTGTTGGTGGTGGTGGTGGAGGCGGCGACGGTGGTGGTGTTGGTGGTGGTGGTAGAGGTAGCGGCGGCGGTGGTGGTGGTGGTGGTGGTGGTGGTGGTGGTGGTGGTGGTGGTGGTGGTTGTGGTGGGCGGTGGTGTTGGTGGTGGTGGTGGAGGCGACGGTGGTGGTGGTGTTGGTGGTGGTGGTAGAGGTGGCGGCGGTGGTGGTGGTGGTGGTAGGGGTGATGGTGGTGGTAGTGGTGGTGGGTGGTTGGCGGTGGCGTTGGTGGTGGTTGTGGAGGCGGCGGTGGTGGTGGTGGTAGAGGTGGCGGCGATGGTGGTGGTGGTGGTGGCGGTGGTGGTGGTTGTGGTGGTGGTGGTGGTGGTGGTGGTGGTGGTTAAGTGATAGTCATGTGAGTGTCGACTCTTTTTTTCTCTTAAAAAGTTGATCCAACAGCTTAGAGTAAGTATTTATGATTCCAAAATTTTGGATTCTGTAGTCATTCTGAATCCGGTTCACTCTGTGGGAGTTGAAATCTAACTGGACTTATCAAACGCGCTTCTACTCCAAAATGACTCCCTGGGAGTCAGAATCCATAGAATCCAGAAACAGAAGTTTTATCAAACGGGCCCTTAACATCCATATGAAAAGTCCACTCTCAGCATCCACATGAAAAGTTGGATCCTCTTTCTAAAAGCGATTTAATGCTTTACAAAATAAAAATAAGGTTATTCATACTAAGAATGTTGAAATCTTATTTTTCCTACTAAATATATGAGATTTCATATGTTTATTTGGTATTAAATCTTCTTATTTAATATCATCTTGAACATGTTATTTACACTTATTTTTGAATTTTTTTTTTCTTACTCAAAATCACGATGCAAAACCTTGAAACCAAATACAAATATTTTATTTGTGGAAAAGAGTTTAAGAATGAAAATAAATTTAAAAGACATAATAAATCTAAATACAACAAATTTAAGAATGAATGAAATTTGCATAAACGTATTCATGACTTTTAAAATTGACAATACATCAAACTAAAAGTGAACATGATAGAAATGACAATTTATATACTTCTGTTGATGTATAATTTATTTTGGCATATCATTCTTATAATTGTATATGTTACTTTTAATTTATTAGTATTTTTTTTCGATTAATTTTCAATAATCTTAACTAGTTTTGGACAATTGTTTACACATCTTTATCTTTTCTTTTACATACATGTATCAATGAATTCATTAATTCTAATCCCTGATTCATCCCAAGTTTTGAATTGCTTCTGATTTCTGAATTTACAGAATTGTCATTAGTTTAGTTTTTGAAATAATTACAATTTTGCCATAAGGGGCCTGTTTGGTTATGTAAGGGAAACTTTCAGCAATATTTTGATTAGTTTTATTTGATTGGGCACATATCGATTCAAGTGGATTTTCTCAATTTTGGTCCAAATTAATTGGTATTATTTGTATCCTCTATATTATTTGTTCACGTGGCATGCTTCACTTGAGAGGGAGATTAAAGATTCTTATCTGCTCAAGTCATCAGTTGAAGATTATTATTTGTTGGTTCGTGTCTACTCGTGGAAGAGACACTTTCCTCTATATTTGTTCGTGTTGGGAACCTACCTACTATATGCCTACTACTATTGCACGTGATGTTTGTGTTCAAGCTACACTGCTGCCTCTATCTGATGCGATCTCTACTGCTATTACTACTATTGTCGCCACGACTACAGTTATTGCTGCTACTACTGTTGTTGCTACTTTCGCTGCTACATTGTTACAAGCTGAAGCTCTCACATTTTTCTGTGTTCTAACTTGAGAGAGGGTGTTAAGATAGTTTCCTAAATAATTTAGTTGTCTAGTTGATAAATGGAATAAGTCTTAGTCTTGTTGACTAAACTATATTTTCTTTCCTAAGTTAGTTTATTTCTTTTTTATTTTATTCATTTTAATTTGAGAGGCTTTCTTGTAATAGTTGGTTACTATTTTCTGTATAAATACAAAGACGTGAGGAGAGGAGAAATAGATACACATTGATTCTCTTTCCATTCTCTACATCTTCTATTTTTTTTCTTTTCTATTTTATTACAACTTGGTTTCACATCCACTCATTTGGAATCTCGTTCAACTAAATACTAAAAAAAGAAGAAAAAAAAGTATCTTATTAAATACTAAAACCGAAAAGGAATTTATGAACTCGTTAAAAAGAAGCAGCTTCCAAATCGGCACACACGAAACGGAACAACAGAAATTTTCCTGCTACCCGTGTTGCAAGGAAAAATTTTCCACGTGACACTGCCTACATTTGTACTTCTGCTTGCAGATGCCCACAGTCGAGTATGGGGCCATGGACTAGACAACAAATAAACATGCCCATTACAGCATAATTCAAGCCCAATTATTTTCTCTTACTATTTTATTCTTTATTCTTTGCTGCCCATATTAAAAACTTTGGGTCCCACCTATTCTGTGACACTTCCCACATTTGATAGAAACCCATCAAATGGTTCTCAAGCATGTTGCCTCCATTATATCAATGAGTTATCTTCTGTAAGAGGTGGGCCTTCAAATTTCAACTAAATTGTCCACCACCATGTGGGCTTTCTTAACGACAAATGGAGGGAACAAACATAGTTGGGCCCACATTAAAAGTGAAGAAGTTTTAAACCTCTCTTATAGGCTAAAGAACTATAATTGAAAAGCTATGAACATAGGACGAAAATGATTGTCTTCTCCTTGAATTATGAACGCAGGGAATTCAAGATTATTTCAGTAATTATAGTACTCCAACCTGTAGATCATCTTCACCATCTTCACAGACAAAACCCAGAATCCAATGGAGTCATCTGCTGAGACAAAGATACATCATCGTCATCATCTTCAGCGTTCCAACTCCTTCACTGCCCTGCCAATCCATGAAAGCAAAGACTCAATTTTGTTATTGGAAACAAGAAGATCAGTGAGCCAAAACAGTAGGAAATCAAAACCACCTTCTGCATCTTCCTCCGACCTTGGTTTGCTTCTCCTCTCGACTGCACAATCCCTCCATTACTCTGGCGATGAACCCATCAAAGCCAATAGCTTTGCTCTTAAAGCCGTTCAATTCTTCCAACAAAAGTTGATCGAAGGAGGTTCTTCTGCAACTACTATTATTAGCACCGTTTCCCTCTTAACCAGCTACCATCTCCTGGCTGTAACCCTCTGCAAGTTGGGTCAGTTCGAGGAAGCCATCCAAGTGCTCCTCAAATCGGTTTCTCTCTGTTACTCCTCTGATTTCAATCTTGATCCAGAACTAGCCAACGCCTCATTCTGTGTGTTCATGCAGCTTGGTGACATCTACTTCATATTAGGTCATTATGATGCTGCAATGAATTCATACCGATCAGGTCTCGATGTCCTAACAGGATCACTGGGGATTTCACATCCACGGGTAGCCCAAGTTTGCAGATTCATAGCAGAGTCCTACCTGCAACTCATGAACTTCAAAGAGGCTGAGGAGCTATGTTCCCTAGCCCTCAAGATCCATCACGACAACTCCAAATGTAGCAGTGGTAACAGTAATATTAGCTCCATGGAAGAGGTTGAGACCAGGAGACTCATGGGTCTGATCTATTACAGCATAGGCGAAAATAGAGCAGCTCTGAAACAGCTGCTTCTGGCGAGCTCAGCTCTCTCATCCTTGCCAGAACAAGAACCAGAAGTGCTAGCATTCCTAGATGCTAGCATCGGTGACACGAAAGTCGATCTGGGTAGATATGATGAGGCTCTGTCATCGTACCACAAAGCCCTTTCAGTGCTCAAAGCTCTGTACGGAGAAACGCACACTACAGTAGCCTCCATCTTCGTAAGCCTTGCAGACCTTCACCTGAGGAGAGGAATGCTAAAGGACGCTCAACTCCAGTGTCAGAAGGCTCTGCTTATCTATGGCTCTGTTGATCAAAATAAGTTAAATTCGGCAGAGGATGTTGCCATGGGTTTAACTGCAATTGCAGGCCTTTTTCAATCCATGGGAGAAATCAAGCATGCAATTTCACTGCTCTACAAGGCCCATGAGATCATCGAAGGTACATTAGAACACCCAAATGCAATCGTTGGTGGGATTGAGGCCCAGATTGGGGTGATGCTGCAGATGATTGGGAACCACCATGAGGCATATCTGATGCTTGGAAGCGCCATCTCTAGATATGGATTGGTTGATCAGAACACAAATATCGTGGTCGGGATGCTATTGAATCAGATGGGTTTGGCATGTGTGGGATTGAATTTTATCTGGGAAGCTGCAGAAAAGTTTGAGCAATCTAAGGCAGTGTTCGAACAGCTCTGTGGTGCTCATCACTCCAACACTCTCGATGTCTGCATCAACCTTGCTGGGACTTATGATGCCATGGGAAGGTACGTGTTGTTAGGAGTTTAATCCCATTTACAGTATGGCTGTCTTTTGTGTTTGATTGTTTCTTCAATCTTCTGGTTTTGTTCTAGAGTTGAGAAGGGGGTAGATCTTCTCGATAAAATTCTTGAAGAAATGGAAAACAGATTGGGAACAGCCCATCCAGAGGTAGAGCATATACGGAAATGGCTCTCTCAGATGATAAAAGAAACAGGTCGATGCAGAGCGAGAAAACCTCGTACCTTACATGATCTCCTTCTCTTGCAGAAGACAGGGGATACTGTGAGAGTGAAAGCCTGCAGTTCCAGCTGAACTACAGAAGAAACATAATTTTCACATGGATATTGATTCATAGATTTGTAAGAACAAAAAAACAGGGCTAGCATCATTCAGTTTGAAAGTGATAGTAATAATACGAATGTATATAAGATAATTTTATTTCCGATCTTGTATTTATAAACGTATTTTTAAACTATTGCATAGACTATAAAAAAAAACAAAAAAACAAAAAAACAAAAAAAAAACAATTTAAACATGTTAAACACCTTTTAATGCATATTTCTGTGTTAAACATGAAAAAAACAGAAATAAAAAAAATAAAAAAAAAATCTCTCCCTCCCTCTCTCTCTCTCTCTCTCTCTCTCTCTCTCTCTCTCTCTCTATTATTTCGATTTTTTGTTATATTCTTGAAACTCCACAACTGAATGAACCCTCCGGCTTTGATATGTGATTTATGTCAATGCGATGATGTTTTTATATGAATTTCATGGATTACAAGTTTTGTTTGTATATAAATTTTTATTTATATGTTATTATTGTATTTGTTGAATGATGTAGATGTCTATTGTCTAGTGAATATATGTTCATATTTTCAGTAAAAAGATTGTGATATTAAATATGCATTAAACATGTAGTTATTGAAGTTTGATTGCATTTAATACATGTACGCATTCGTACCCAAATATTTGTCGTTCCCAAACTTACCAAATATGTAATCTCAACTAAAATATCATATTATTGTGTGGTTCATCACTTAACTGGCCAGGTAAATAAAAGGATGCAGTGGCAAACATGATATCTCATTGTATAGTACATCTTCAACAGCCATCGATGGTAATGGTAGGTACCAGTAGCAGAAAAATATTACTAGCAACAAATCAGGGAGCAATAGATCACTAACCAGCAAGCAAATCAATGGAACAACAGATCATGTATAGCAGATGATAGGAGCAGTAGCTTGATCTTAGTAATAGGGACAGATCAGATCCGAGCAGAGCAGCTCAATAATAGATTTGTACTAGTAGTAGTAGCAGGTATATTATAAAAAAGGAAAATTTGTAGCTTCTTAAAAAAAACTCCAACAGATCTGAAACGTTAGCAATAGGGTCGCCCAGTACTAGAGAGAAGGAAAAAAACTGAACCGAAATAAGGTAGTAGATTGAAATCGTAGCAAGGAAGCACAGAGGAAAAAAAAAACAAAATACAAACTAGAAACCTGAACAGATATATGAAAGAATAAAACGCACCCGGGAGACCTGAACTAAGAAGGAAGATGCAGCAGAGAAGAAGATGGGAGAACATTAAACGACTCTCAAAACGGCACCCGCTCTGATACCATGTAACAAAATAGAAAAGAAAGAAAAAGAAGATGCAGAGAATTAATGTGTGTATGTTTCTTCTTTCCTTACGTCCTTGTATCTATAGAGAAAATAGTAGCCAACTATTACAAAAAAGTCTCTCAAATTAGAAGAGACGAAATAAGAAAGAAATAAACTAATTTAGGGAAAAAAAAATAACTTAATCAACAAGACTAAGACTTATTCCAATTACCAACTAGACATAAATTATTTAGGAAACTATCTTAACACAAACAACACAAAAATTCAATTTTGTTTGCCTGAGGATAGGCATCAACTATCAATTATAGTCTCACAGGAAGAAGAAAACAAAGCCTGGTAGAACTCAAGAGAGAGAGAGAGAGAGAGAGAGAGAGAGAGAGAGAGAGAGCAACACAGAGCAAGGTTTTAGTAATCAATATCGGTTGATACATGACTGAACCAATGCCATCAATTGAAAAAAAACACTTTTATTTTATTTTTTTAATGGATCCATCAGTCACATATCAATCATATTAGATCTTATAAGGATGTCAATTTGATATCCAAACTTGTACTAAAACTGAGACCGATTGATTAAAACTATACTTAACCAAAGTAGAATGGGTAAAGTAACTATATGAAAAAGTATAAATTTTGTTCGGTATGGTATGCAGGTATGGTATAAGTATTATGGACCAATCTAGCAATAGGAATGAACCGTATTGAATTATATTTGATGCCGTACCAAAATCGTATGGAATTGGTAGGGTAATGGTATGGAAATGTAAACCGAAACAGGTACGGTACAACAAAAGTATCACCCTTTTACCTTCAAAACCAAATCAAACTGAAACAGTACCGAATTACCAATATTGAACCGATTGACTATCAGAACAGATATCAATGACTCTGAAGATAACAGATACGGGATCAGATACGTATCAATTCAATACGTTGAGTCAGTATACATTTTTGCAGAGTAATTTGAAAGCCTAAATCAAATATCTGTTTAGGTATTGATCATGTCTTAGTTTCTCCACGTTAAATAAAATCCAAAACTTTGGCATTCATATTCTTAAGTATGGTATTGTCTACCTCCAAATGATCAGCAATAGAAAAAGGACCACTCCAACCGCCTAGAAATTAATTGTTTTACCATTCCCAAACTAACCATCTTATGTTCTTGGTAGTCCAATCCCATATGGCACATATGCTTCTCCAGATTGCTGATCTGTCAGAAGTGGGATGTTTCGAACCATTTTGCATTAGATGGTGGCTTCTCATGTATATGGCAAACAGTGATACATCTCTGCTAATGTTCCATGCCATTCTTGAATGCCATTCTTGAAAGCAATGCTTTGTTTATTTATTTATTGTGAAATTTTCACCTACATCCCAAAATGAATTGGTCAAATCATTTATCATCCAAGTAGTTTAAAAAAATCACTCATCATCTAAATTAGACAAACGTTTATCAAAAAGATCCAAAAGCAACTAACAGAGTTATTAGTTGCTAATGTCAACCATTAGAAAATACGTGAACGACAAAAATACCCTTATTGTAAGGGAAAAAGTCCAATTCACCCTTACTTATGTTTTTATCCTACCCCCACCCGAAATTCGAAAATCCAAAAATCACCTACCACCCAATTTTCGAGTTTTGTTCCTCTCAACCCTAACTTCTCACTGCCAATTTGACCTTCACTCTATTACTCTGATCTTCACTCTATTACTCTGATCTGACCTTGTTTCTGTAGCCCGCCGAGGACTTCAATACATCCCTCACTGTAACTCACATTGGTGAGAACTCAAAAAACATGCCTTCATCGTCTTCGCCATCTTTTAAGTGTCAGAAGTTGTGGTAGAGCAACACTGGAAATGACGTTCCGGGCCTTGTTCTAGCGATCTAATTGCAATTAACTCAATCGAATCGGTGGTTGCATAGTCTAAATAAAGGGGAAAAGCTTTTTCAGTGTTTGATGGGCTGAAGTACCCATTAGATTTGGTTTTAAGAAATTGCTATAATATTATAGTGTGTGGTAGCGATGTAGGGAGATCGTGGCTTTGGGTGGTCTGTCTGTCATTTTGAGTGTGGTGTGATTTGGTCTTTGCTTGTTTTTCTGGCGATTGGAGTTGGTTTGTTTTGGTTTGGTTTGTTGCCAGGGAAATGGGGGGAGAAACAATACTTGCAGAGCCCTTTCCATTCCCTTGTCTCTGTTATTTTATGAGGTTTTCTTATGCATTGTCATCTCATCTTCATCAAATAAAAGGATCTTCTTGGGTTTGTCTTATAATGTGGTTCTGTTTTTGTCTATTTAGTAATCTTCGCCTCATCTTTCATTGGAACTATGTATTGTTCTTCAGTGACAACAACTTGCAACATAGATGGGTCAACAAAATCTTCAAACTCGGGAAACGAACTGATAATAAACAATAATAAAAGAGAAACATCCCATTGTTTGGTCGTCCCTGTGATTTTATCGAGATGAATTGATGTTAATCCTTGAAGTTTTATTTGTTGTTGAACAAGATTCTATCTTTTACCCAGCCGATGGGAAAGTAGAGTTCTGGGGATGGAAGGAATTCGTAAAGGAGAGGGGAAAGGAAAATCAGAATCACGATGGGGAGAGAGAAAGGAGAGGGGAAAGGGAATCAGAATCACAATGAGAGGGAGAGGAAGGAGAGGGGAAAGAAATCAGAGTCACGATGAGGGAGAGGGCATGGGGAGAACGATGAGGGAAAAAGGAAAAACCCTAACCTTTTGCAAGATTCGTTGTTGCACCCAGAACGAAGGAAAGGCGATGATGTTTCGGCAAGATTGAATCTCATAGGGTTAGATGGTGTTATTTACACTAGAAGGTCAAATAAGTAATTTTTACATTAGTTAACATTTTTAAGTTTAAAATGACAAATGTATAAGCATCTACACACAATTTCAAGTTTTTCCCATCAGATAATAGACTAACATTTGTCTAATTTGGATGGTAGATGATTTTTTTAAATAACTTGGGTGATAAGTGATTTGACCAATTCTTTTTGAGTAGTAGGTGAAATGTTGTCTAAAATTAATGCTATAATAGAGCTTCAGTTATATATTATATGAACTAGAATAAAGTGTAACAGAAAAAACATGTGGTAAATAAAAGTCACAATATATATATACGTATAGTCATATGTATCTATATATATATCAACTATATCATATAGTTAAAACTAAAACATACATATATTAACTATGCGTACCTTATTGGCAGTAATCCGAAGTTATGAAAGTGGGTTGGGTCGTGTTGGTACACTTTCCATAAGACAGTATTTGCCCTCTATTGGTGCAGTAGGTGTCCTGCAAATCTGCTTCCAAGATGAAACAATCCCTTAGGTAGGATACCCACCCAGTGTGCACACACTGACAGGTATATGCAGACCCGACGACTAGGATCAACTCTTATGAAAGAAACACTGAATTCCGACTCTTCGATTAAACAGATAATGAAGAGAGAGAGAGAGAAAGTTGGAGGGGAAGAGAGAGAGAAATCGTATTGATTTTGAATGAATTGAAGCATGGGGTCGGGCTCTATTTATAAGGCCCAGATACCTCTTGGATGTGTCCACTGGATGGGGTGTGACCCTCCAGATGAGCCGTCCAGATTAATCTAGATCTCAGGTCCTGAGATCTACGGTCCAGATGACACCCTTTAATGTGTAGAGATACATCTCTATATATGAACCCTTTCCAAAAGATGGCCCGGTCCGGCACGCGCGGCGCGCGCGCGCGTGTGTGTGTTAATCGAAAGTTGCTTCCGTTTTGGGGCTCAAAAGATATGCGACTCCCTACAAATAAAGACTTCTTCCCCACAAACCTTAAGCAATGTGGGACTAAAAAGTCCTACATTGGTAATGCTTGGTAATGCCAATTCAAAACTGAAAAATCAAAATTTCTTCCCAAAATGAAATCAAATTTTAGAACTAAAACAAAGAAATGAAAATTTTGAGTTTTAAATCTTTTTAAACATAATTTGGAAAAAACATTTTTCCTTTGACTTTTTCAATATCAAAATTTCCTTTATTTATTTGATGTGATTTTATGTCTCTCATGATAAAGCCTTTTCCCAGCACACTCTTGAATCCATAAATTATGTCCACATTATTACTTAATCATATATTAAATTTTTTAGATTAATTGGGATTTGACACATGTCAAATATAAAACTCTAAAAATGGTTTTAAAAAAATTGAATTGCTATGATCGAAACTTTATGGTTGAGATGAGATTCCCCCCCTTTTTTCGAATAGGAAAAAATATATTATATTAAAAAAAAATATAGTTTGACAAGTCTAGACAGTTTTCTTAGTCTAGAATCAAGTTCATAAAAAGATGTCACATGAAAAGATAATATATTAATTTCCACCATATGAATATTTTGGAGATAATTTAAATTGATTAAATATCAAAATTTGAACTTAAATTCAATCATAAAGTCTACTATGCATTCTACCAAAAAAAAGAAAGTCTACTATGCATTTTGCATATTCCCTTCCATCCTTTTTGTTTATTTTCTATTATTATTATTTATGTCAGATGGGGACCAAAAGGTCCGGAAGGAGGTAAAGGGGTGCCGAATAGTCATCCAAGATGGGAGTAAAATGTTCAAACTAAGACTGTATTTGGTTGCCGAATAGTCATTTCTTTTAACTTAAAAAAGAATTTTTTGTAATGATTACAACACATACTATCACATTGCTATGTAATTAATTTTAAATCATTCCATATTTAGTTGTAAACTTAAACTTCACTTTGCATTCAAATCCTTTGTTTTTAAAAAATAAATAAATTTCACATCTTATTAGTATCATTATTAAATATGTTAAGAAAATTAGATAATTTATACAATCATTTTGTGTTATAATTACAAAACTTTTCTTTTTAAGTTAAAAAATTTCTCTTCCCTTCCCTTCAATTCACCTTGCAACCAAACACAGCCTAAAGATCTCCCGAACTTGCACGTAATGTTCATCACTTAATGAATTATGTAAAGGCCAGATGATGTGTCCATTCATTTTTACTATTTTTTTAATCTAACCCATTAAAACTTGAGGAGTGTTATAGTAATGTTTAGAGTACTCGTACACATGCATGGACATACGGGATGCATGCTAATACATAGAGGGTATTTAATTGAATTAGAGTTTAAAATTCGACATGTGGGTAATTTAGACCATGTTCTTTCTATCCAACGGTTGGAATAGACACATCATCTGCCCAGGTGACAGAATAAATTCTTGTAACATTTGAAAAAATAACAAACCCTTATTACAACAACATTTCCCTTGAGAATTGTACTAGAGAGTACTACCACCATACCCTATAAATTTCTATTTATTTATAGGTAAAATGACTCATGCACATAGTCATCTGATCATAACAAATGCCCGTATTACAAAAAACACCCCTTATAAAATATTCAAGCGTATAAATCATTTCCCCTTATTTATTTGTTTATTGATATATTTATTCATTTCCCATTGTATAAAGTTTTTCCACATGCACACTCTTGAATCAATAAAATATGTTCATATTATTACCTAATCACATATTAAATTTTAGATTAATTTGACATTTATACATGCCAATAATAAAACTATAAATAGTTTGGAAAAAAATGGAATTGTTATAAGGGAAACAGCTTTATGTTTAAAATAAGTCAAGAAATACTTTTTTTTTTTCTTTTTTTTTTTTGGATTAGGAAAAATATACTATATGAAAGAGAAAATTTTATAATAGAGAGTTTTTCTAGTCTAGAGTCAAGCTTTGCCATGTGAAAAGGATGACATTACAATTTCGGCCGTATAAATAATCAAGAAATGATCTAAATTGGTCACATATCAAATTTTGGATATGAATTCAAAAATGATCTCAATTGATCATATGTCAAATTTTGAACTCAAATCCAACCATACAACCTACCATGTATTTTGCATATTCTTTTCCATACATTTTTCTATCTTTTTTTTTTTTTTTTTCTTATTGCCCGGACTTACACCTAACATTAGTCAATCTACACTTAACTATGGCTCTCTTCGGTATGTATTATAGAATAATTACATAATACATTATGACATGTAGTTGTTTGATATGACTATAGTAAATACGCACCTCCCTTGAGATTTATCCTAATTTCAACCACCCCCATTGTTGTCAATAATGTCAACGGCACCCCCACAATGTTAAAGTTGTTTAATAAAAAAGTTGAAATGGTTTTTTTACCCTTGTATAAAACACTATAATCATCCGTTTTGAACCTCATCCCTTCTTATATTTCACTTTCTTCCAACGGTTTAGGACAAGGTTTCTTCAAAGATTTTCTCTTCTCAGATTTGTTCCCTTCCAAGTCTCCTCCGACACCACTCTCCAAGTCTTCTCCACCATATTTAACTTCTCTGACATCTCTCTACAAATTTCAGATAACTTAAGTATGTATCATCAATTGACGTTCAAATGCTTCCCCCCCCCCCAACCCACTAATTGCTTCAATGGTTATTTTATAATTTCTTTGTTCCATCTGTTCACGAGCTTCATTCCAAAACTTTAGATGCCATGTCAATCCGCCTAATAAGTTCTACCACAATTTCATTTGTTCTCAAGCGTTAAAAAAAGAAAAAAGAAAGAGGAAACAATTTCATTTGTTCTCTTGATAATTCCATAAGCAATTTGTTAAATTCCTGAGAAAGCTACATTATATTGATATGTTAGAGAACTACAATGTTATCCTATATATACTTGAACCTCAAAAGTTACTAAGCTATATTTTGTTGTCGTTGGAATCCAGAATGGAATTACCATGATATACAATATGGAACTCTCAATGAAACAATGAAACTCCTTTTGAAAATAAGGGTTCCCTGAGACACTGCTTATCAATACTATCTCATTTTCTATTGAACTTAAGTACTGAAAGAAACTTGACTGAAAACGATAACAACAGAATGAGAGGTTTTTTCTCCAGAGTTCAAATCCTCTTTATTTCATATTCTCTTGTTACATATATAGATTCAATTGGAAACTCTTTTGGGCAAGTTTTTCCATGCATGTCACTACTTTGATCATTAGCTCCCTAGGATATAATAGGTCTGTATGCCTACGACCACCTAGACCGTGTGATAATGTCTTGTTAATCACTTTTCAACCCCCATCGACCTTCTTCGACTCCTCTTTTGGGCCATGTTCCCTATACCCCTAGATGTCCGTTTCAGTCCTTCCGCTTTTACTAAGTAAGGTTCTGACTATCCGTCGATATGGATCAAGACCTAGTGACTTGGCAGATCAAATCAGCATGTCTTGCATTTATGGTTGTTGTCAACATTTATGAGCATTAATGACAATCCATTAAAGGCCCAACAACCCACATCAATCTGTCGCATCTTTTCTGAGTCAGCATAGAGGGTCGAACACGGGTTCCTTATAATATTTTTCGCAATATCTTTCTTCTCATACCATGTACCTTAGATGCTCCACGTGCTCATCGCCGAAAGATCATCTGAAATTCTCTTTCTACGGTTAGATTTATTCATCCACCATTATTTTTCCTAACACATTTAATTATTACAAGCTTGACTAACTCGACTCGTCACTGTGCTGACATGTAACACAATAGCGGGCAAACCGTTGTACTTCTTAGATCCAGGGAGCCCCGAACCAGAATTTTTTTTTTAAGTTGCTGACCTTCCCAGAGATTTTCTCTATTCTAGTCACAAGCATTTGGGTAGTTGCTTCGCTTTCCAAGCATGATGAGTCCCTTGACTTCACTGCTTCGTCAAGCTATCGAGCACTACTATCCTTTTCCTGTTGGGAAAGTTCATCGTTCACTCTCAGAGTCTCTGCTAATTCCTCCGACAACTTGGCATTCGATCTCAACACTTCTTCCTTTTCCCGTTATGCCTCATCCCTTAGCCTCACACTCTCGTCACGCTTCTTTGTTTCCTTGTGAGCAAGTACCTTCAAGCAATTAAAGGACACTACCTCAAGCTCGGATTTGGTACTCTCTGCAGCCTCCCTAGCTTGTCGCTCAACAAGAATCTCCTTGAATTTATCCATAGATATACATTATTGGGACGGATTATACCCCCCCCAAAATTTTTTTTCTTCAACGCAATCGGTGACGTTGTTTGAAAACCCATCCCATGGATCTCCGGCATAGTGAGAAAAACCCACAATCTCTGACGCAATGCAGCAATGGCAATGTTCCTTGTGGCAATGGTGTTGTTCTTCACGATTGAACTTCTCTAAGTCATTTTGGTTCAGTCGAAAAGAAGAAAAAAGCTATTAAGACATTTAGCAAAATAATAATAATAATAATAAAGCTTAGAGGCTATCCATTGTCATTTGTTAAGTTTTAAAAAAGCAAAATTGTAACTCTTCAACTGTCTAAGGGTAATAGTGTTATTAAAATCTTAAGTGATGAGCAAGTCAGCAACTAACGGACAGGACAAGACTGATACTTATGTTTCAAATTAGGGGAGTTTAGTGATATTATTGATGACAATGGGAGACAACGGGGTGGTTGAAGTTAGGGTAAACCTTAGGGGAGATGCGTGAAATTTTTCCTAAACTAAATTAATATAATCTAAAATCTAAAAATAAGGTTTTCTTTGGTATAGTTTATTTTTATGTTTATGAACTAGTTATGACGAATGATTTATCAAAATAAATTATAAGTCATAAATAATAACCTTTGGTGCCACTATACATAAGAAAATAATAATATATTATCACAATAATGATAAACACCTTCTAACTTATGGTTATAAATTTTAGATTATATTAATTTATTTTAAATATAAATAAATACTATAAATCATACGAAACAACTTCATATGTCATAATGTACATTATATAATCATTTACCCAAAAAAAATATACATTATATAATTAATTTTATAATACATGCCAAAGAGAGCCTAAGTTAGAAGGTGTTTATTAGTATTGTGATAATTTATTATTACCTCTTTATGCCTAGTGATACCAAAAGATTATTATTTATGACTCATAATTTATTCTCATAAATAATTTATTATATGGAAATTTTCAACTACTACTCAAATTAGATAAACGTTAGTTAATGGACTAACGAGAAAAAGTTGAAATTGTGTGTAGACGTTTATATCTCTTTCTTCTTCCTCTCTGTTTCTCTGTAATATTTTATCCAAAAAAAAAAAACCCTAACTCCGGATTATAGTTTTGATAACAATGACGATGACGAAGAGGAAGGCTCCAGAAAAGCTCTCTTTGAGGTTACAGTAACCGATTGGGAATCGATTGAGCTAAGAAGGAGGGGGAAATTGAGTAGAGCTCAAGCACCGTGCATCCTGTAAGCAGCTCGGTCGTAAAAACAACAATAGAAATCGTTGGTAACAAAATCTTCGTTCTCTTCTCCTTGAAAGTCTTCATGGTTTTACCCCTTTCCTTCTTCTTCGGCACCAAACCCTAGTCAAAATTCAAGAATGAAGTGCATTTTAATAAGAGAAAAGAAGTGAAAAGAGGAATTACAAGGTCGATGCCTCGAACAACACATTAGCCACCAGTTGGGTGGGGATGTGGGATCTACTACAATGGGACTGTAGCAACAACCTAAGGGTTAAAGTCGATCTACCCGAAATAGAAACAACGAAAATTTCGATAGATGAAAGTCAAGTTAATCAACAATTAAAGGCTTTAGGCAAGAAGTAACAGAGTTTGAGACGGTTTAGAATTGTATTTTGTGTTTGATTATTTGATTCAGTTGAGTAGCTTGATTAGGAAACCTGATGAGAGTTAAATTTGAAAATTTATATATAGACATCTAATCGCCTCCCTCCAGATCAGTAGTGTTGTGCATGCGACGTGATTTTCTTCTCAGGTTTAGCTGGTGATCGATCTTCCATCAGTTCTGCTATGTTCCGTCTTCATTTATCTACAAACATGTCAGAATGCAATTGATCTCTTATTTCTTCTCTGTTATTCTTTAGTCCCATAACACGTGATCGAATGAATGTGATTCTCTCACAATTCTTTTGATCGCAATAGAGATTAGGAATCAAGAGAGGGGTGAGGGTTTATTTATATAGAGAAGACCGATACATGCACTTCTCTTTTAATTTTTTTTTTCCCTTGCAAAAAGGGTATTATTATCATTCAAGTATTTTCTAACGGCTGACATCAGCAATTAACGACTCTGTTAGTTGCTTTTGGATCTTTTTGATAAACGTTTGTCTAACTTGGGTGGTAGGTATTTTTTTAAACAACTTAGGTGATAGGAGATTTGATCAATTCCTTTTGGATGGTAGCTGAAAATTTTCCTTTATTATATATAACTTATAAATATGAACTATACCAAAAAAAAACCGACTCCATTTGGAACAAAAAGAACCTACTCCATTTGCAATAAAACTTGACATGTGAACAAAAACCCGGATCCACATCTTATCCTCCAAGAGTTTCTGGAGGAGAAGTGGTGTCCTCATTGGATGAACAACACTTGGGGCTCAGGTGAATCCAAGTCCTCCATTTGAGCTGACACCCCCTGTCGGCTCAGATGGAGGGCACAAATTCACCCGAGCCCTAGGTGTCTTCGATCCAATAGAGGCGCCACTTTTCCTCCAGAAACTCTTATAGGAGAGGATTTGAATCCACAAAAACCCACGTATTTTACCAAAAAAATAAAAAAAATAATTAAAAAAACAAAACCCACTTACAAAATTTTGGCTCTAAAGAATCTGCTACGTGGCAAATGTGGCATTTTCATATATTTAACGTTGCATCCCTTAAATCCCAAACACTCATCTCCCCATCTTCCCTGGTTGAAGCAAGAGTCATCCGATGATTTCCAGCTACGATACTGCGATTGCTTTGACGACTGACGCTTGCGTCAACATTCGGTGGAGATCACGTCGAAGGTCGAAACCCTGCTTAAGAAGTAAAGTCAAACACTCTAATAAATGAGGATGGACAGATAAACACGAGGAAAACACAAGGAAAAGGGTTGGAAAAGATAAATAAGAAAGCCCTAATCTTTTTGCTCTTTCTCAGTCCTTCTGTCGTTGAATTTGAGCTTTGGATGTAAAAAGGCTGAAACGAAGGACGATGGCGAAGAGCGGAAGCTTCAGACTGCAAGGAGTGAATTCGTTTATGCTGGTGGGTAGATGCCATAGCTCTATACAGCTATCGGAAACCATCTCGGAGGAGTGCGATAAAATCGCAACTTATGAGAGGATTTCCCAATCCATGAGATTCAGTGGCGATAACGAATTCAGCCCTGAACGCCCAATCAAGAAGAAGAAGCAAAGCTGGGTTAGTGTTATTTGGATCTTCTCCAAGCAGGGACCTGGTGGCCGGAATGATAAGATCAAAGAAGATGCTGCAGCCGCGGGTTCCAACAAGTTGGGGGAGAAGAAGAAGTGGTGGCGTTTCTCATGGCTACCTGATCCAGATCGGAGATGGCCCATCCAAGGATGGTGAGATCCAGAGTCAAACAATAGCAGCGGAAATGAAAATTCTTCTGCCTTTCTGTGCATAGGAATCATCTGTTAGATTTTGGATCAGTTCTTTATTTATTCGGGGATCTTCTATGGTTTATTCCCCAATAGTTGTATTCCAAGCAGGTGGTTTCAGGTGGAAGATCAAGTGTTTGATTTATAACCAAGAGAATTTTGGGTTCAATACTGTCAACGAGAACTAAAAGAAGGGACACGTCAATGATCTCTATTCTCTCTAATCTTATGATTGTAACATCAAAATGGCTGAGAGTTGAAGGAAATCTTTTCCCACTCCTAACAACAAACGTATCTGATACCAGAATCTCTGATTTTTGTAGTTAAATTTGGCGTGTTTATCTTTTACTGTTGTTCTCTGGTTTTTTTTTTCTCCGTCTCCATTCTTGTTCAATGTTTTTTCGCGTTGGTTTGGATATTGGGGCTCAATTTAGCACAAGGTAATAGGTTCTGCGGAGATTGCTGCAGACATCCCATATGATAGATATTCGAGCTCAATTTAACACAAATACACAATGTGCTTCCCATATGATATTTGAGCTAAATTTAATACGATGTGCTTAGATAATTTTGGTAACATTTTCATTGATTTCTTACCCACAAAGAATAGATTGCGAGCACGATAATGTTTGACATTATGGTCTGTTTTTTGTATTCAAAGAGTGTAGATTCAGTTAAAAAAAAAAAAAAACAGAGTCCTTCATATTCGCGAACACTTTTGAGTTTTGATAAAGGAATACAAGATTCTCGCCGCCGGCATTCGCCACTTGCCGCTGCAACCATCTAAATCACCGCCTTCTGATCAAGTACTTTTTTGCCAGGTTACCAAATGCCAATCTACACCTATAGAATAAGAAAAGTGCTTCCCCATAAAAATACATTGTGAGAGCAGAACTGTATAAAAGCAACCTTAGTTAACAAACAGATCACAGAATCAATTTTGCAATTTTTGTACTTTGGGGAACTAATACATAATAACGTCGCAAGACGGTAACGTAAAAGATGGCCTGTTGCTACTTAACTCTTAATGAACAGTTTTAAATTGAATATCGGACGATAACAAAGGATGCTATCATCATTTGAGTTCCAATTCGATGATCCCCAAAGTCATACAAGAATTCACATCGGTTGAATATATGCAAAATCTTATACCTAGTATGCAATTATCAGGTACCATTGCATCTACATCACCTTAATCCCAGAAGTGTGACTGACATGGATGCCACTGCACTTATTTGATCTGCATTGACATTAACCTATCACCATATGGCCCAAGGAGGTTTCATCAAACAAGTAATGGCAATTACTGCTCAAATAGCAACATAAATAACATAAGACCGCCAGAATGAAATCTGTTTCGGATCATCAGTTGGATTTTCTTTTTTTCATTTTTCTTTTTTTTTTTCTTTTTTTTTTTTTGGGGGGGGGGGGGGTTGGGGGGGGGGGTAGGTAATCAGTTAATAAGGAGAAAAAGTGTAAAATTTTCAACAAAAACTGCAGCCGAATGTACAAGCAGCAGATATGAACAGCATACAAACAGTCAAGCACGCTGTATGGATGATGCAGTTGGGAAACAGTCAGTAGAATATAGGATCCAGAAGGTCTCTTGTCCTAGCGGAAACAAACAAGCATATATGCACAATTTCATACAAGGTAGTTTTTCCTAAGATATGCACAGCATTTTGTCGGATTCATTAGTCACTGGTGGATGGTTCCAGGATCAAACTGTTGTTGCAACATGCCCCTCCCAGCACGTTAAATCAAAGGATGTCACCCTGTGGTGGTCGTGTTGCTCTACGGAACCACGTATTGAAAGCTGATACCAAGTGCGGGCAGTCCTCAACATTTCGAGTGGAAAAACTGAGACATTGTGGCAGTAACTCCTGAGCATCTGACATAGGAAGTGTGGAGATTATTCTCAAGAATGTTTCTTCCAGCTCCTGGTACAGTGATTTGCTACTGGGCATATTCAATAAGCCGTTATCTTTGCAAACAATCAGCACTGGTAGCCAATCCTTCACAAGCTTCATCCTAATCTGCACAATATTAAAAGTTTAAAAGTTATCAGAATGACTAATCAACAACTTGATAAAAAGTAACAACCCCTCATTTCTTCCCAGTGAAACAAATCCGTTGCATATAAATCAGAAAGTAGGGGGTTGTTCATTCATCTTGCCACATGCCAGCATGTTGCTTTAGTGCTGGATTCTAAAATGCAGAGGCCACCTGTGTGTGTGTGTGTGAGAAGAAATAAGCATACAAAGAGCAAACCTATTGGACCCCAGGGTCACTCTACCCCTATTGTCACCAACAATAATTCTGTTAAATTCAAATTTGGAATGCAAGTCTCTTGACAGTTGAGAGTAGAGTGTCAGAGACCTCAATGAGTGAGAATGAGCAAGCAGATCAGTTGCTTAATTTCCTTCTGTGGAATATGGAAGACATGAACATTGGCAGTTATCTCTGTTATATTGAACTGTATGTGACAAGCCTACAGTATTAATGGTGAACTCAATCCATGATGATGATAGATTATTAAGTTGGTAAGCTGGTAATATCACTTAAGGTGATTATCATGAAAAATTAAGAGTCCCTTGATGACATAAGTGGATTTGGCTCATTATTAGAACAATTTTTTGTTTTTGTGTGTGTGTGTGTGTGTGTGTTGTGTGTGTGTGTGTGGAGGGGTTGGGGGGCACTGATAGCCCTATGACGTGTGATATTATGAATCCCCAGGATTCACCCATAAAATGGTACCCACCCGGATACGCGATAGTTAAAACGGAACAGAAAAAACAAATAGTTAGTTAAAACAGAACGGCAAAAAATACGAAACAAGACGGTATGGATTTTAAACAGAGCAGAAAAAAAACAATAAAAAGAATGGTCAAACATTTTGAGAACGATAAAAAAATTAAAACGGACGGTATGGGTTATAAACGGATCAGAACTAATATGGTACGATTAAAAAGGGCAATATACTCCCATAAATTAAAGAATTATACATAAATCAATGAGAACACATGACATTTATGATGGACCAGTCACAAAACAGTAAGAATTCTCATCTTCAGCAAAGCAATTATTTGATGTTTTATGGTTGTCCAAATCTCCAAACATGAATCCATATGAAAACACACACTTACACACACACACACACAGAATCTACATTTGTTAAGACCCACAGCCCACGGTCCACCCTAATGAGTAATAAAGTAATGAGTAATGAGTCGATTATCCCATGGAAGATGCGGCTTTAGAAGTAATTATGAGGAACAGCCAGCCTTTAATCCCACATCTATTACATGTAGAAGGCAATAAGAGTATATGTATGATTAATTAACTCATTACTCAAGGAAGATGCAGTTTAAAATACGAATACAGATACGCGTTTTAAACGGCAAGGCTTCTCATATGGAGTATTTTACCGTATCTTTGAGGTCAATACGACAGCATACGTACTAAATGGCTGAGTATGATACGGTTGTACGGTACACGTTTAAAACATGTTTTAACTAACAAATGATCCAACCTATGAAAAGCTATGTCTCGTAAAAGAAGAAAGGGTCTTTGTTGCTACTAAAAGTTTTAAGTTTTAACCTTATGTGAACATCAGGCTAGACTGCTACAAGTCTTTGGGAAAAGATGCAAAGTTCATTGCATTGATTATATATCTATGATGGACATGACATGTTTTGACACTTGAGGAATTCTAGTGAAAAAAATTGCAAATGTTCCTTCCTTTCCTTTCTCCCCCCTTCCTATGAAGGAAGATAAACTAATTTTTCCTCCTTTCCCCCCTTCCTTGTATAATAACATAATTCAACTCTCAATTTGGCTAACACACCTATGATGGACATGTCATGTTTGGACACTTGGAGATTTTAGTGAAATTTTTTCAGATTTTCTTCGTTTTTTCCCCTCTTCCTATGAAGGGAGACAAATTAATTTTCCTTCCTTCCCCACTAACAAAACAAATAATAGTAATAGTAATAATAATAACATAAATGAATAAATAATCCTTTTAATGATGTAAAAAAATAACAATCATAATTGGCTTGCCATAACCTATAAGCCAAACAAGAAACGAATTGACCAAAAAAAAAAACCCTGAATATCTTAGACTCTCTTGGACCTTGTATTATTCCTTGCATATAGTAAGGATGTATGACATTCAGCGGAGAACTTCAGACTCCAGATAAACTAAAAATAAGAGTGAAATTTCACAATTTATAAATAAGGTACAGAGAATAACAAGTTTAGTTTCCAGACAGGGTACATCGAAAGAGGTGCTGTACCCATCTGCAAACTGTAGGTGTCATTGTGCCAATGTCATGATCGTCCCCCATCTTCAAAACTTGCCGAGTACCAGAGAAGTTCTCTTTTACTGATATACCAATTGAGAGCCTTCCCCCAAGGCCCAAGGTATGGCAAATAACGTGCACTATTAGAATAACAAGATCCCGGAGTTCCCAAGAGGAATAGTGAAGTTGATTTTATTTTTTAATAAGAATACCAAAGTTGAGATTAATGATCCTCCCTGTCTGACAGGGGGGGTCTTCCAGGTTTAATAAAAACCATATTCCCTGTTCTTAGGTATCGACTCAATTATAGTCTACCATTAGCACTGATTATCATTAACCTTACCATCACGCGGGGAGGAGTCTTTCAGGTTTAATAAAAACCATCTTCCCTCTATTCTCCATTGCGATCGAGTCAATTATAGCCTACCATTAACATTGATCATCATTAAGCCTCACCATGTTGTTTTTGAAGGTGTAAGCTCGAAATTTTGAAAGCAGTCTAGTTTAAAAGATTCCAAAAAAAATGCAAAACATATATATATATATATATAAAGAAATGTCCATATGTCAAACTAGTACGATGTCCTCCGAATCAGCAATCCAAAGTCTAGAACAAGAAACATACATTGTTTGAGAAAACTGGAGAAGCTATCAGGAATTCAATGACAAAGGTTATGTTTGGATGCCAAGAAAAGAAAAGAAAATTTTGAAACGGAGGAGATGCTGGGTTTTCCTCCTCACGTGGGTAGGAGGGATCCACATACTTTTGCTTTTCAGAATGGAGGTAGGAGGCGGATTTTGAAAACTAGCACTCACATTTCACTCTCACCCTCTTCTTCAATATAAAACTCATATTGAAAGCAGTGGATTATTATGTTTATGCTGAGAGAGAAACCAAGAGCCTTTTGAGTGTTAAAAATTCCTCTATTCCTTGTGTTTTGTTTCAGTTGTTCGTGTAGTCAATGGAGAAGAAGAATAGAGAGAGACAGCAAGAAGGTGTCCTTGTATCCTTATACTTGGTTAGGGCAGGGGGGAGTGTTATTATATTTTGTTGATCTACCTATTATTTTGGTGCACTATTGTATTTTCCAAGAGTAGATTATTTCTCTTTCTGCCAGATAGCCTCTAGTATTAATTAGATGATTGTATTCCCATTATTAGTATAGTTAAGAATTACCTGAACTAGATCCCGTAGTTTTTTCCTTTCACCTCCGAAGGGTTTTCCTTGCAAAATTGGTGTGTTCTCTTGTGGTTTACTTGGTTCAATTTATGTCCATATTTATCTCAGTGCATATATTTATTGTTGTGTATCTCCATTGATGTTGTGTATCTCCATTGATTTGCACACGTGGGAAAAGACTTGTTTATCTAACAGGTGAGAGATAAACACAAATTCACCAGTCTTGTCATATAAATTCATCATTCTCTCATCATTTCTCGTCTTATGTTTTTTCTTTTCTGGACATCCAAACATAGCCTAAAGTTCTCTATCCTCGGAAAGTCCTCAAGACTAATGTATTTCACAGAAAAAATAGTGAACCAAATAATCATCCCGGTGAATTCATAGTTTCACACATGAAGTAAGAAATTCACTTGCCAGCTATTAATGTAGGACTAACAGGTAGCCAAAATGAGGTAAATAAAATCAATAATACCTGCCAAGCAACCAAAATCGAACCAGCAGCAACTGCATTAGCAAGTTTGCAAGTGCAACGAATCATGACAGCTGGGAGCCCCGGCGCAATATTCCTGCATGCATCATCACGAAATGCCCTCTGTAAATCCGCAGTGAATGAGGACTGGTCACTCCACTCCTTCACGGCAGTATCAGCCACTCTTAATTCAATCATCCTCTCGACCAGCCACAAAAGATGCCTCCCATTGGTCATTGCTGTGTGAAGATTAACCCGCTGAATTGCCTCCGGATCATTGTGATCCCCTCTAAAATCCGGACTAGAATACTCCTCCAACGACTCCTTCACAATCTTCAAGCTTTGATCAAACGCCCGATCCAACACACGCTTCGCCGAATCCCTGGAAGAAAAATCCCTCAAAAGCTTCGCCACGAAAGCCTTGACAAAGGCCATGTTGGAGTGGTTATGAATGGCAGCGACAATCAGACCATAAAGCATGTCCTCCGACGAACCGCTGTTGGCAGGCGAAACCCTAGCGAGAAGCTCTCGAGATTCCTCCTCCCTAAGAAGGGGAACAAAAGCTAAAACCCTTTTTTCTTCCTCTTCAGTCCACGGCACAGCCTCAAGGAACCGAACACAAGCCTTAACACAATCCTCGAAGAGGAGCTCAAGAGCGACGGGTAGGATAGAAAGCGCAGCGGAAACACTGTCAATCTCGCTAGAGAAATCATTGGAATAAAGGAGCTGAAGGACCGTCAGATGGGAGTCCAAGAACCCAGTTGGCGATGAAACCTTCAGATTGAGATGGTAAACCCTATCGGAGTTTTCCGAAATCTCCACAAAGTCAGAATTTCTCTGCCATCGGTCGGATAGAAGCGCTGCGAAGTATTTGGATCTGCGAAGAACATTGGAGTGTAGGTGGAGTTGGAAATTGACCTGATCGACGGAATCGATGGAGGATGAGAGGGGTTCGCGGTCAGCATCGAACGGGGAGGATTCAAGATAGAGGCGTAGAATGACATCGGCGTTGGAGGGATCGTTGAAACCAGAAGATGATTGGGTGTTGAGACCTTGAACCCCTAACGGTTTCTTGGACGAATCCGTTAGGGTTCCATCGGGAGCTTTGGAGGAATCAATGTTGATGAATGAGGAGAGGCGGCCACTGCTTCCCACTCGTCTTTTCTTCGGACCTCCTAATGTCATTTCTCAGCTTAAGCTTCAGAGTGATTGGTTTCAGATGTTCGTGCAGACACACAGACCAGTGAAACGTCCAAGGTCGGTCATGGTTTATACCGAAGAGTTACTTCTTGTAAGAGTAAAACAGGTCTCCGGTGATAAATGTGACACGTGTTCGCGTAATGCATAATATTTTATAGGGAAAATTACTTGTACTTCCCCCTTACATTTTGTAATACTTATTAATTTATACGGACTTCCCTAGTAATGTGAAGTCTATAAAATTTTAGTCCACTATTTTACAAAATGAATGTTAATTGCTGATGTAAATATGTCTTGTTTTTTATTTATATATCAAAATATCTTTATTTTATTGAATTATCTTTTTATTACCCCTAGCTGTGTTTAAAACAATTCGAGGTTTTTTTACCCTTATCAATTTTTTTTTGTCTTGAGAGACGTCATTCTGACTGAATTATTTAGATTTTAGTATTTAATTTTGATTAAATAAGACGTAAATTTACTTCATTAAACAAAAGATATTTTGGTCAATAAAAAGTTTAAGTTAACACTGTTAATTTTAGGGAAATATGTACAAATCAATAAGTGTCATGGGAGATATGTATAGTAAACGAAATGTCAATGGGAGGTCCAAATAATTTTTTCTATTTTATATGTAAAAAAATAAATCAATTTCTATTTCTATAAAATTGTGATCTTTTAAAGGGAAAGGAAAAAGAATTTTATCTTTCTTTTATCTATTAAAAACAGATTTTGAAACAAAATTACTTATAAAATGTTACATGTGATCAAAACAAACGGAGCCTTATAGGAATTTTATAAGGTAAAGAAAGATAAGGGCATAAGATGGGACGTTTCCTTAAGGGTTCCGGTCCGAGGGGACCATTCTCATAACCGTCTCATTTTCCAAAAGGTCCAAAATTAGGATTTTGTCCAATTTAATAAGGGACCGTCGGTTCTAGAACCTTAACAATTCTATGAAATATTTATGAAAGAAACCTTTCCATAAGACATTGTTCATGAGAATGGAAAAGCATAAGCTGAAGCTTCTCAATTATGACTGTAAAAGGTAAGGTAGACTCAACCATTTCAGCAAATAACATAGTATAATAGAAAATATCCATGAATTCATTTGAAAATCTAGACCAAAAGCCATGAACTTATATTGTTATTGTACATATAAATGAACCAACATTCTCAATCCCCATATGAGGTATATCAATCCATTCATGCATGTTTTAATCCATCATGCCTCAAATGGTAAATACGATAAATGTTCGCCCTTCATCTATCCATGCACATTTCTATGATAACATTTACATGTATGCACCAGCCAATATATCTATATATCAAAATATACATGCAAACCAATACAAATAGTAACTAAACAAGGTGGTGGAAAAGAGTTTGTAAACGCATACATAGGCACACAAATATTAAATGGTTCATAATGATTTCGGCTCCTTATTGGGCTATCAGTTCTGGACCCTTGGGGAAATTGTTCTAGAACCATCTTATTTAATAATGGAACGAGACGGTTTTGGGATTTAAGGGGTCAATTCCAAACTCAAATTTATACCTTAAATGTGCGCACACGTGATGATGAGATGGTAACTGAATCAAGGACCCATGGAGCTTTGTAAAAGAAAAAATAAATACATTTGGATTGGGGAATATTCTGGGTCCAGGCTAAGGGCTCTGGTTGTTGCCCTTTCTAGCCAAGCCCGACTGAGAATGTCTCTCAAGTAGGGCCAAGCCTAGGCTCCTGTAAGATTAGATTTTTCACTATTTATTTTAACATGAAAATTTTTATATAACATATCATTTGCATAAAATATTTTACAACAAGAAAATTTATAAGTAAAATATTATTTGCATAGAAAATTTAACAATGAAACAAAGTAGGGCTTGTGAAAGTTTTACCAAAAAATACGTTCTATTTCCAACAAAATTTTATTTAAAATGCTATGATTCCTTGGACTTGATCACTACAAATATCAGTCGTACAACTCTGCCCTTCTTCCACTTCCCTTACTCCATCCTTGGTTGCACCATTCTAGGTGCCATGAGTAGGTGGTTACATACTTAAATGCAGAGAATGAGTGCAGAGAAAGACAATTTCTATCTTGGTTGAAATTATTCTCCTTCTTGAGAAGACTTAGGCACTCTTTGGTATAGTTTATATTTATGTTTATGAGTTATTTATGACAATTCATTTATGAGAATAAATTATAAATTATAAATAATAACCTTATAATACTACTAGACATAAAGAAGTAATAATAGATTATCACAATAATTATAAACACCTTCTATAATACATTACCAAAGAAAGCCTTAATTGTTCGAATAGAGGGCTCGGATTCACCTGAACCTCATGTGTCGGCCATCCAATGGGGGTGTCTCCCACCTCCCGAACCTCTGGGAGGAGAGGATGTGGATCCTTAAAGAGGAGGGAAAAAGAACTTTGTCTTTCTTTTATCTATTTGAAACAAACTTCGGAAAAAAAAATTATATATAGAATGTTACACATGACTTGCGTTGAGATACCTTAGTCCTGAGGGTGGGTCAATACTAGGAATTTCTAGCCTTGAATCAAGCCTGAGCGGACAAGGGTTGAGGCCCCTAACCCATCCCTAGCTATCTTCTTCTTTGTCGTCCTCTTATTTTTTTCTTTTTTCTTTTTCTCCTTCTTCTCCAGGCCTGGCCCGGCCCAACCCAGTCCATACATCGCCCTTCCCCCTCAACGTGATCAGGGTCAATTAGGATCAACTTTATCCGATCCTAAAGGTAAGTCAGGGTTGGATTTTTCAGGGTCTAAATCAAGACTAAACTTGGGCTTAGCTAAGTGGAGTTAAGGTTACACAAGGGTTTTAAAAAACTCGATCCAACCCGAATCTATTGCAGCCCTACTCATAACTCTATTGTAATTAACAGCTTTGGAATAAAACATTTTTTCTGTTGACTTGTTAAGTGGCATTCATTCTCCATCTTTATGTATTATGCCTCTCATGAATGAACTTTGATCTCTGTAAAGTAAATAGTAATATGTTTGAGTCAGTTGTTTTTTTCACGAGATAAAATATCATTTTCGTCTGCAATCAAAGCAGCTCTTCATTCCACCGACGGAAAAAAAAGAAAAACCTCTTTAATGTGGATGTATAAAGTTGGTGCCTATTGAATGCATTTCTTTCAATATAAATTGTTTTCTGAGTTACCCGAATAAGGTCGGATGTAAGTTAAGGAAAACGATTCACACACCGACAATATGGGAATATTTTCCCGTGCCTCCAGACATTATGACTATGCAACACGTTTTCCTCTCTTTGATCATGTGAGTTGACGCTATGTTGACATTTAGAAAAAATAGGGAGTTTTTCTAAAGTGGTTGCGTTTGCTGTAAAATTTTATGTGTAACATTTTATGTGTAAAAAAAAAATTCAATATTTATTTTCAAGAGGTAAAATATAATGATCTCTAAGGGAGATGGAAAAAGATTTTCGTCTTTCTTTTACTTGTTCGAAACAAATATTGAATTTTTTTTTTTTACATATAAAATTTTACACATAAAATTTTACGTCAAAACAAACAGAGTTTAAGGGAAACAAAACTCACACCGACTATTATGGGCATTATGTACCCCACCAATAAAAAAAACTGACACGTGGCAGAACGTCATCAGTAGGATCCGATCCACTTAGCACCCGAATTTCGTATATAACAGGTCACCAAGAAGGACTAGCCAACATAGAATCCGAGCTCTGCAAACCTTGGACCTCTCTAGCGTTTAGTCCAATCAGCATCCGAATACCGAATAACTTGGCCTTGCAAAGAACTTGGTCTAGTTAGCAATCGATCTCTAAGGAATGCTAGATCCCAAGATGCTCGGCCTTGTCACCCTTCAGACCTTATCCAAAGCTCAAGCAGCTAATTACTTAGCAGACACGGATGCCTACTCCTAATCTCCTATACACATACAAATGATTACCTCCAAAAGGACTCCTACTCTAGCACGCACGCTTTGGATCGTAGGTGGCTAACCAATCCACTCAGATCAAATCCCACTTTACATCACACATGCCAAACTCTATAAATATACCAGGTTCCAAAGGTAAATGATCCCATTTTTTTACATTAAAACTCTCTCTATAACCCTATTCATACTTGAAGCTCATACTCCTATATTGAGATTCTAATTGTTTGTACTCGGAACTGACTTTGGCATAAGGGTGTCCCTCGGGTTCTACAACCTAGCCACTTCTGCCCTTATTTCTTTGATTGCATCCCCATCTTGCTTCTAGATCGATGGTGCGATTTGCAACTGCAACACACGTTTTTTCACATCTTGACCATGTGGACTTGTAGCCTTGTTCTCTTTCTCTGTGGGATACCCTTTGACTCTAGTTTATGTTCATTTGCTCATGTGGGCTCACTCTTATTTATGGTTCACCAGTCCATTTGCTCGTGTGGGCTTCCATTGGTCTCCATTTATATGAGATTTCTCTCCCACAGTGGTGGCATAGGAAACTCTCTCCCATTTTTTCAAAAAAATCTTTCATTTTACTTTGACTTATGGTTCACCCAGTCCGTTTTGTTTATATGGGCTCCATCTGTCTCAATTTTTGGTTTATTACTAGTTTACGACTGGCCCCATCCCCACACCCCCACCAGGCACCGAGTGAACTTTAGCCGTGCGAACACAATTAAAGCCTCTCTAACAACAACAACTCTCTCTTTCTCGTATCGATGCAACAATTCCAATAGCAATAGGAGTTGGGAAAAAAATTTACTATGATTGTATTTTCATCGGACAGATTAGGATGTATCGGCATGTACTAATGGCAACATGTGTTGGGAAAAAGATCTCCTATCGTCCGGTTCTCCATCAGACTTGGAGATGTAGATGGACTAAGATGCATCAATGTCCATCAGACAAATTCGGCTACATCAGTATATATAACGGAAATAAATCCACTTATGCCTCTCACGCCAGTATGAGAAAATCTAGTGGTTATAGTTTACTATGCATACATACCGATGTATTAGTATACGTGCACTGAATGATAACCACCGAATTTTCTCATACCGATACGAGGAGGAAGAGAGGATTTAAACATACATATGCGGATGTAATATCCATCAGGCAAGTGACAGGCTGGATGAGAAAAGAAATCATCTCCTGAAGCATTCCTACTACTGATCCAAGGACTGGGGATGAGTCGGCCCGTCTACGAATACATTGGAGGTGGGCTGGCTGAAATCCCACCCTTGGTAGGCAGTAGGTGGGCGAGAGAGGATTTTTTTGCGCTGTTCGACGGCAGATAATCCATACTGACCCCAGTTCGGATGTCATTCCGTTCGACGTCGTTCCTTCCTTTCCCGCCTTTCTATGGGAAAAATGAAAGCCCTGCCGGGAAATGCTCACCAAATAATTCATTATATTTACTGTTGTGGACCCCACATGTTACATCACTATATCACCTCCCTTTTCAACATATTTACTTAATAAAAAAAACCTCCAAAGGTCGAACCTCGTAAGTCGAGTTCTTTGACAACACGCTTCTCTCTATTATTTGGAAATTTATCAATAAACTATAAACTATGAAGCAATCAAATGACCAAAATACCCATATCCATGATGGCAATACCTAATTATCCTAATCATCATGTCTCGGCTTTTACCAAAAAAAAAAAAAAAATCATGTATCCGCATGCGCCTCGGCCATTGAATCCGTAGGGATACATAATTCTGGCAGAGGCAGAGACGACCCACCCTGCCCTATTTACGAAGTGTGGCCATGCTGTCCACACAGGTGGAGTGAATAGAATTGATGTTGTAAAATGTGGGACCTTGAATCTCACATATGTTTTTTTTTTCAAACCTATAAATTTTGCCAAGCATGAAAATTTAATTACAACTACATATAAAGAAAATAATGAGATAAAAAGGTTTTAGAATGAAAGATAAACACAAAAATTCATTTTATATATATATATATATATATATATATATATATATATATATATATATATATATATATATATATATATATCCAAACATGACTTAAAACATCATTCTAATCATTCTAGAGTCGAGACATATGAGTTGACTCATGACTTGATTGATATTTGCACTCAATAACAAGATACCAACCAAATGCATCAAGCAGTTGTTCAATTTTAAGTTGCATGTTTAAGCATGTCATATGATAGACACATATTTAATTATGGTCGTATCATGATCTTTCCAACGTTGTATTGGCCGAGAACAAATACTAAAAGGTACAAGGATATAGAGAAACTTCTACACGACCATTTTAATTTTTTTCTCATGTTAAAAACTGTGTTGGCTAATCCCACGTTTCACTCACATAATTAGGCTAGTCCACTGGATTATCATAAATGTCAAATTTTGTGGGTTATTTTAATCATATGGTCCCCTTTGTGTTTATAAATTTTTTTTTCTTATTAATTATATTATTTTCATTAAGACTATGTTTCAATTCCAAAAAAAAAGAAAAAAAAAAAGAAAACAACTTTTAAAATTCACAAAACATAGACATCATTATTGTTTCATCATTACATTTATTTTATGTTGTTGTCCTTTTCTTTTTTTTTCTTGACATCCTAACATAACCTAAATTATAAAATGTTAATTTATTTTTCCTACAATTGATAGATAGGAAACCCAATGTATTAGTCATTTGTTAAATCTCATTGCAAAACCAAGGATTTAGTACCTACACTTGACGAGATACCATTGATTCTATTTTGATATTGAATCACTCATAATCAATATTTGCAGGTTTGGATTGTCTCTTATCGCTGGAGTCCTTTCAGTCATGATCCAACGGCTGAAGTCACTCAGTACGTATACCAGACTGGAGAAACTAAATAATAGGAAACGATCGTTTTTCCATATTTGCCTAGATCAATAAAGCGAAGGCATCATAAGACCTTCCAAAAATGCCAGCTAGTGTGATGGGAAAGGACCGGTAATTTCTGGTTAGGTCTTGAGATCGAGAAAAACTTTCACTTTTTTTTTCACAAAATTCTAAAAATAAAAATAAAATAAAATAATAGGTTACAACTAAAAACTAAAGGGAACCAGTACTTAGATGAGTCTGACTTTATACAAATGATTCAGTCCTGGTCCCAAAATATATGAACCAAACTCAATCATACAACCTATTTATATTAATCTTTTTTATCAGCTATTTTAATTGTTAATTAAACTTAAATTTGTGATTATGAACATATTTCATATGAAGAAAGGTGATGCTAACAACAAAGTTTGATGCCAATTGATATGACACATGGCAACTTCGAAACATGAAAGGGTTTCTATGTAATCAAATGGCAATTTAAAAGAACCTTATATGACAATGAAGCACCATTTGCCATTTTAATAAATCTGTATCATTGAGAAGTGGTCTATTGTTTGTGAAGATGAAGTAGGTTAATGGAATCTCATTCTCAACCGACATTTGCATTGATTGCCTGCATTGAATGATATACCTCACCATTTTTTATTATTACTATTATTAAATAAGAACTAAAAATATTAGAATTGAATGGGGTTTTTATGATCATAGATTTAGTTTATGGTATCAGACTGAGTATCGGTATCGATATAATAATCTATATTGGATACGATTTTTAGTCAGTATCAGTCAGGTATCGATCTCTATATCGATTCAATAAAATGATGTTCTATCAGTCATGTATTTATATCAATCATGGCTGATACCAATATGAATTGATCAATATGGCCAATAAGATATTGATACTTCAAACAGTGCTTATTATTGTTATGTTATAATGTGTATGATGCCATGATTTCATGCATAAGTAGGAATAAGAGTGTTAATCGATACGGTATCGGAAATCTGGTACATTATAACAAAAAAAAAAATTCTTACCATTACCCTACTATACTGTCTCAAAACTGTTTTGATACGATTTTTAGCCAGTATGGTATACGGTTTTATACGGTACAAAAACGGTTTCAAATTCAATATGAGCTTTGGTTTCTAATTAGGTATGTACCACTAAACACTTTTCATCTTAAAACTATTAATGTTTAATCTGTATATAATATATAAATTGGTATAGAAATGATATGTACTATCGGTATATTAGAATTACATGGTATATAATCGAATAAAAATACGGTATCAAAACTCAAACTATTACCGTACCGATCAAAAAACGATACACGTATATAAACGGTACGATATTACTTTTGATATACAATCTCGGGTCAAATTAACACCCTAACCCATCCTCCCCCCTCACCCAATTTGTTTTTTTCTTTTTAAATTTATTTTTATGGAATGCCCTGTACTTGTTAAAGTCAAACGTATGTAATACGTTATAAATAACAATAAATTTTTTTGTTATTTATTTATTTTATTTTTTTGGGTAAAACCAACACCAAGTTGAAGCCTTGGTGTTCGAAAAGTCAAAGAAATTAATAACAATTAAAAATACAAAGGAAAAAAATTGAATACGACATACTTATATGCATCAAATTGATTAACCATGTGCCCCTTTCTATAATCCATGTCCCTCTAATGAATAGTTTTATATTCTATCAAAAAAAATTAAATAACCAAAATTTTATTATGTAACCAATCTAGGGGACATTTATTTAACAGTTTAGCTTAGTTACCACCATGGCTTCAAATTAGACGCAAATTGTTTTAGTATAATACAACCTATTTAATATCCTATCCTAAACCATATTTTTAATTGAAGCCAAACCCACACTCTAACCAACATTTTGTTCCCTTAAAATGATTTGATGTAACAAAATTTAGGAACCACTACTTCATGAAAGGTGCACCATTCCAAAAACCTATATGCGAATTTTTTTGGTAAGCATAAGTTTGTAATACAAGTTATGATTATTGTAATGTAAAAATCATGATTTAGGGTTAAAAAATGTTAACATGTCACCATTACCCTATTTCATTGAGCTTATATTAGCAACTCGATCGAGATTGTCATATTGCAACTTGGTGGTTACTTCGAAACAAGAAAACAGTTTATCTGCATTGTGAAAGTAAGGCTGCGTACATTCTAATCCTCCATAGATCTTGTAGTAGCAGGAGCCTCATGCACTTGGACGCCCTTAATACTCTTCTTGGTTACTAATTAATTTTGTAATTAATTCAAAACAAAATATTTGAATAAATATTGTAGTCCTACCATATATTTCTAATCAAATCCAATTTCTTTGACTGTACAGTATAATTTAATTATTATGTTTAATAAACGGTAGAGTAACACCCTAAACTCACCAAATGAGAAAGGGAAAGTGGATCTATCAATAAAGGCACAGGAGGAGAGAGAGTACCAAAGGTTAGAGAAAGAGAATAGAATGGTGGCATAACTCCAACTCTACCATTCAAACATATTCACTTTATTTTATTTTATTTTTCTCTTTTTTTTTTTTTTTTTTTTTTTTTTTTGGTTTTTCCATCAAGGTGCAAATTCACATATAGCAAAATGATCCAATGACCTTATCTTGAAATGAATTGTGGATTTCTTTACTTGTGTCCAAATATTGTTCTTACTATGATGTCAACTTAATTTAACTTATTGTGATATCCCACCTAATAGACTTATATCATTAGCATGAATAACACCATGATATATATAGGCCTTAATTCACTTACATTGAATTATTATATATGATATATGACAAAGGACTACTCACCAACACATTTTTTTTAGAGTTATATCCACAACCCAATGAATGAAATCTCCTTTTATTTTCATGTGGTTCTCATTCAATCACGTTGCTTATATTTTATATATATATATATATGTAATTTTTCTTATAATATTGATTTTCTTTTATTTTTTCTCTGAAGGGAGAGGGTTTCCTACCAAGGTTTTAAGAATCAGAATTGAATCAACCAATTCTATTGGGTGGATTGGAGTCGAGTTGATTTGATTCTGACTCAGCCAACGATTTCGATGACTTTTGGTCAATTCTAATAGTATTAGAATTGGATATTGATTTTGATCCTCAAATCTATTACTAAAACATTGTTTCACACACCAAAACTTAGACGAATCTCTTAAGCCATACAAACGAGAATAGAATGATTTCATTAACAAGAACCCACATGATGAGAATGTAGAAAGCTTGTGGGGAAAAAAAATCTCTCTAATTTGTCTGTTTTGATGTAATAATTTTTTTAATGTCTGTTTCTAATAAGAAAGATAGAAGTTCATTTTCCTTTGATTACATCACTATATTTTATCTTATGGAGACAAACATTGAAAATTTTGTTCACATAAAAAATAGAAATTAATTAAAATATAAAAAAAAAGGTCTTCACAATTTCACATAAATCCCAATAGTTGATGTTGCACTCGGAATCTCCAAGCGAATCTCCAAGCACTCCTTACAAGGAACATGATACCTGTAGTAGACAGTAAATGAGACAAATGAGGTCGGACTCTGGACCCAAAGACAACTTTGATGCCTAAGTTAGGATTCCAATGTGCAAGTAGGTATGGAACTCGATGTTAAAGTATATAAGTTCTAAATTGTAAGGAATGTAAAAAGGTTCAATTAAAAAAATCAAACTAAATAACCCCTTACCTCTCTTGTCCGTCGCCGTTACTTATAAAAAGTCAATATGAAGTAGGCAAGGTTGGATTTTCTCCAAACTTAGTCGGTTTGCGGTTAATCACATGTCATCCGTTACACTAGAATTTCGGCCTACGATTGGGTGTGTTTGTTAATTACACCAAGATTGTCACAGACCTCTCCAGGACGAGAAAAAAATCCTCTACTGCACTCCTATGTAGCAGAGGAGATCCTGATCATTTAAAGTGTATTTGAAGACAATCCCATGCCCTCTCAATGCTCAAGATAAAAAATGCTACACCTAAATGCATGCAGCAGGCGATCCCACTCCCCCGAGGACGTCCATCTTGTAAGTTAAAGAGACACCACATGATTAGTTGTTGTCTTCTCCGATTTACGAGTTGTCAAGCTCTTCTGATTGCCACATGTCTTCCTCTAATTGGACTATGTATGTTTTGTTCTTGTGAGTATGATACTTCAACATCAAAGGTTGCTAGGGTTTCAGGCTTGGGAAAACCTTGTGCCTATATATGTTGAAGATATCGAAGGTCATTTTTCATTATATTGGTTGACGTGTCATGGTACTTCCGTAATATGCGGCGAAATCACGACCCTTAAAGTAATAAGATACCCCTTTCGTTTTCAGTTTTTTTTTTTTTTTTCTGTCTTTTTTATTTCGGCCTTTACTTGACATGTATCCGTTGGGAACGCTCTCTTTTCCCTCTCTCTCCAGTAGAGCAAGCATACTTAGCTTCCAGTGATTCGCTTTTCCGAAATGCAGAGATTTTTTTCTTCTTTTGACTGCAGTTCTACACTCAAAAGCGTCTCTTCAACGGATACTTTCTCCTCCATTCTCTCCGAAATGCAGAAATTTCTAGCTTTTCCTTCGCCGGAAAACTGAAGTCTTATCGTCTCCGACGGCATTAATGGCGTCCAGTTCAATATCGCAAAAGCTTACTGCTAGAACGTCGGCATTCGGCCTTAAACTCTTTGTTGTCATAGCAATATGCGTTGGTTGTTTGGTCGCTGTTGGTCTGCTGTTGCTTATCTGCTTTCGTTCTTCTCGAAGCTCCAGAAACCGCCGGAAGCGTGTGAAGCACACCTCAAGTCTGATTCCTATCGTATCTAAGGACATTGCAGTGATAAAAGCTGCAGATCGAACGGAGAATGTGAAGATCGGTGATATAGTGAATAAAGAGAAAAAAGACCAAGAATTCGTTCATGCCGATGCAGGAAACTCAACTGAGACTCGGAATCGGAGCACAGAGACTGACGTGTCGGGCGGGAGTCAGGGATCTTCGTCGGCTGTATCTATTGAGAATCCAGATATCGGGTGGGGTCGTTGGTATGCGTTGAGAGAGCTAGAGATCGCGACGCTTGGATTTTCTGACGAGAATGTGATCGGGGAAGGAGGTTATGGGATCGTCTACAGAGGTGTTTTGCCGGATAATTCAGTCGTCGCAGTGAAGAACCTTCTTAACAATAAGTGAGTATTGACCAAAAAAAAAAAAAAAAAAAAGGTGGAATCTTGACTACTGGAACACATGCTGTTTTGTTTATTTAGTTGTTTAGAATTTTACATTGCTTGCAGTGTATAAAATTGATCTAACGGATTAAAATATTTCTCCTTGTTATCATAAAATTTGGATTACAAGGCACGTTTTTGACTGTCGGCATGGCTGTTTGGCTGGGTTTCGTTTCTAATGGAATCCCTGAACATGCGTTATATCTCGTTAGAACTGTTTACGTTTGTTACTGTCCTCGAACGCTAATGCCGTAGGCTCCTTCCTCTGACTTTCTCTTTAATTGTTCGTTTTCTTCTGTATATGCCGCTCTCGTGTCTTTTGAGCACTATTTAACTTTCGTTTGTCAGTTAAAATAAAAGAGTACGAGGATTAGTTAGTGGTATGGTAGACTTGGGCATTTTGAAACTCTGAAGAAAAATTATGTTTTTTCCTTATTTAAAAGTAGATATAAAAAGAGAAGTGCTGTAAGTTGTAGAGTACGAGGATTAGTTAGTGGTATGGTAGACTTGGGCATTTTGAAACTCTGAAGAAAAATTATGCTTTTTCCTTATTTAAAAGTAGATATAAAAAGAGAAGTGCTGTAAGTTGTAGAAATGCATCCGCTCATGCTTTGACCCTGCAGATAACATTTAACTTTTGTTCTGTTTTGCAGTATCTCTTGGACCTCATTACTATTTGAGATTTGGGTTGCTTTTTTCTTGGCTAAAATAATTGAATGAAGATCTTTGCTTAAAATGGCATATAATGACCTGTATATCAAATGAAATGCATTAGTGCACAATTTAATGCATCTCACCTAAGCCCTTTTGCATGAAATGGATTAGTATGTAGGGGTTATTTTATGGAACAAGGGATTCTTGTGGGCGTAAGTTCCAAGCATATAGAGTTAAATTGCTTTCCTAGAATCTTGATTTAGTAATCTTGCAATGTTATGGAAACAAATGCACCGAACTGTATGAAAAAGTTGGACTGGTTAGATGGATAGGAATGATGCATTGGTAACTTGGTTTTTTAGCCTTCTTGCCATACTGTCAAGCTCGTGAAGGAGGACGAAAGCAGTTTGACAAAATTGTAGTATCCAGTGAAAGGCCCATCTTGTCCTCGCTAATGTGTCCAATGACCACAATATTTTCTCCAACAGAACCTTTTCAATTTATGCAACACCATCCTGTATCCAGTAGATCTGCATTCCCCCACTAAGGACTTAATGAATTAAATGATACACTGGAAGCAGAGAGAATTTCTTACTGCAAGGACTAGAATGTGATCAGGAAATGAGTGAGACTTTCACTCCAAATTTTCCTCCCAAAATTCTTGTTTTTAGATTTTCCATTGGATGGGGCCTTTAACATCACTCCTTCAATTGCCAGATGTAATTTCCATTATCCATTCATTCACCTGCCCTTTCCCCTCCTACACTGAGAAACTGATAGCAGATTGTAACAATGTCTCTCTCTTCTCTTGATTGAAACCGAACTGTTCATTAGCACTTCCATCTTATGCTTGAAAAAAAATTCTCTCTTGCAAGTGTTCCATTCAGCTAGTTTCAGGTTTTCCTCATCACTTCATTATTGGTCTTGATATTTGACTCCCTGCTTCTTTTGATGGTGATTCTCAAAATTCTTATTTTTTCTGCCTCCTTTGGCTGCCTCCTTTGGCTGGCTGATTGGAGTGGAGGGAATTTGCTGTGAGGATGTGCAGAAGAGTTAGTAAGAGATCAAATGGAATGGGGATGCTTAATTTGAAATTTAAGTGGATAAATGGCAATTTTGCCTGAAAAATCATGAGAGATCTCGCTATTAAGGTTCCCCCCCTACTCCTCAAAGAAAAAGAAATTGTCATGGAGAAAAAGACCTAAAAATAAGATGTTTGGGGGCCACTGTGGCAGGGCTGGAAGAAGGTTCACCCCCTTATCAATTGAATGATTCCTTGAAAGGACTTTTTGGTGATTTTCCCTGAAAAATATAACCGTATTATATTTCGTACTTAGTTAATCTCCACTGTATATTATAGATAAAGGAACTTATCTCCTGTGAAGTTTCACATAGAAGCATTTTGTTTATAATTATTTTTACTGCACAGCTTATTTCATTCCAGCAGTAAATGTTTACTGCAGACTTGTTTTCTAACTTTTCAATCCCAAAAGGTTGAGTAACATACTTTTGGAAGAACAATGTATTTTTAAGTTCTATCAGAATAAATTTGTCGAATTGCTGCTATTATGTCATTCCCTCTTTTACTTCTCTGTAACTTTTTAAATTCCATAGTCATTGATGTTGTTATTTGTAGGGGTCAAGCGCAGAAGGAATTCAAAGTGGAAGTTGAAGCCATCGGGAAAGTAAGGCATAAAAACCTGGTAGGCCTTATTGGGTTTTGTGTGGAAGGTGCTCAAAGGTATTTTTCCTTTTACTCTGTTGTCATTTTTTCTAGTGGAAATTAACAAGGATGTGGTATTTCAATGCATCTTGGAATTTGTATTGTCATTCAGGATGCTCGTGTATGAGTACGTAAGCAATGGCAATTTGGAGCAGTGGTTGCATGGTGATGTAGGGCCCATTAGCCCTTTGACATGGGACATCCGTATGAAGATCGCCATAGGAACAGCGAAAGGGTGTGATGTTATATCTCATGGAATTTCATAGACCTTATCTATCTCAATCTTTACTTGATTTCCTTGATGTCTAGGATGAATTTTTTTAATATGGTTTAGAAATATTTAAGTAAGCATATCTGTTGTGAGCTTTGTTGTAGTATTGAGTGTATTGTGTATCTGCAGTTTTCATCAGTTTGTTCTGAACTCTGATTGGATATTCCTATCAGATCAATTTTCTTGTGTTTTAGGGAGGCAACTAATAGTTGCGCGTGATCTGTCTTGATATAAAAAATGTGTAATGGATTTATAACTGTATTTGTAACTGATAGACATTGCAGTTGGCCATGCATGCTGTGTCGGCATGCTCTGTTGTCTGTGTGGTGGTAGGCTAGTTGAGATGGCTTTAAGCATATTTTCTGAATATGACTAAAAACTATGCATTTTGACAAGAACAAGTGAAGCAAAATAATTCACTGCAGACAAGCTTAATCAGAACTCAAGCCTTGTCAAGAGTTTGGTGCTATTAAAATGGTTAGTCAGATTCTTTCAATCTTTAAAAGTTTGGGAATGCTGGACCCCTAAATTCACTAATCATCTCCAAGACAATTTAATTTAAGGAGGCCTTTCTTTTGAACTTCGTCTTCAATATCTTCAAAGCAAAGTAATTATGTAAATCTTTTTGTGAATCTTAAAACTCCAAGGTAATCATCCCTGTCATTTTGGAGCACCTGATATCTTAGTCAGCTCTTTGGTTGAATTGTTTTATTTCTGAATGCCATTTCCATTTTATTCTTTATTGTTTTTTCTGGAAGATTTTATTCTACCTGTAGAGTCATTTCTGGCCTTGAAGTGCCTTATACTCTTTTTAAATGACAGATTAGCCTATTTGCATGAAGGATTGGAACCCAAAGTTGTGCACCGGGATGTTAAATCTAGTAATATTCTACTGGACAAGCAATGGAACCCTAAAGTCTCAGACTTCGGGCTGGCCAAGCTTTTGGGATCAGACGCAAGCTATGTGACCACACGTGTAATGGGGACATTTGGGTTTGTTTTTATTAATCCCTGGTCTTTATTATTAGTTGTTTCAGCGTCAAATTTATGATCTATTTTGTTCCACTTAATGATGCATTGGTATTTTTATCTGATGCACAGATATGTAGCTCCTGAGTATGCTTGTACGGGTATGCTTAGTGAGGGTAGTGATGTGTATAGCTTTGGTGTTCTGCTTATGGAAATAATCACTGGTAGGAGTCCAGTTGATTATGGCAGACCAGCTGGAGAGGTGATAAAAAGCTCTGTCTCTCTCTGCTCTCTACTGAACTGTAACAATGGCAATCTATGGTCTAAATTTGTTTTCATTGACTGTATTTGAAGGTGAACCTGATTGACTGGTTTAAAGGAATGGTAACTAATAGACGTGGTGAAGAGCTGGTGGATCCTCTGATTGAAGTGCAACCCTCACCAAGAGCATTGAAGCGAGTATTGTTGATTTGTCTCCGTTGTATAGACTTGGATGCTAATAAGCGACCAAAGATGGGGCAAGTCGTACACATGCTTGAAGCAGATGAGTTTCCATTCCGTGCTGCTGTAAGCTCCAAGCCCTGAATTATTAATTGAATATTGTTTAGTTCTTTAGTGCTTGTTTTGACTGCCCCAAAATGTTATCCTTGGTCTATGAACTGTTAATGTCAAGTGCTCATAAATCGTGAACAACACTTGGAAATAAGTTTTTAACCCCTTCGACTTGGCAGTTCAGAAATACACTTCCATATTATTAACTGTTTGCATTTCTAGCTTGTTGATTATTGAATGGCTTGGCTATGTTGTTGAGTGCATATTAGCTTCAAAGTTTGTAACTTGATGGGCAGAGTCTGAATTTGTATTTAGCTTTGATAATCTTCAGATGATGGATAAGGGCAGCGACAAGTTTCACACACCATGGACCTGAAACTTCCCACAGTGTCTGAATTTGTATTTCTGATTTTGTATTTAGTTTTGATAATCTTCTGCCTATCTGCCGATGTTTGCCTATCCGAGACACATACAAGTCGCATCTGAACTCTTGGTTTCATATTACTGGGACAACTACCTTTCTTCTAATTTTCACTAAATATGTTGTATTGTCTGCTCTCTTTTGTTTTAATTAGTTTACCTTGAGAACATGGTTCCTTTCCACATGCATTTACTTGGAATCACTTCGCTAATTTGAGAAACAGAATGCACATTTCTCCCCCTATAATTTTTCCTTGGCCTACTCAGTTGGTTGTTTGTTTTATCATGCTCTGCAGGAGCACCGAACAGCACGAGCAATCTCTCTCCCTCCTCGTCCGGTTCCGGCAGCTATGGGGAGTCCATTACCACCCAAACCTATGAAGGGAGGTGATATGGAGAAGACAAGGCTGTGATGATCTCTGTGGTTAGTAGAACCATACATCCAATGGTGAAGTGACTCTTGTAATCTGTATATCGCCATTTATTTAATAGGAAATTTCTGCTCATAGTCGTATAAGATTTTCACTTCTTTTCTTTAATCATTTATTACAAGCTCTTTTCCTCTCATATTCCTTGTAAATAAAATACATTTCCTTAGAAATAATATGTGAACTTGATCTCTCCCTGGAATTATAGTGACTGATCCGATATGTTTTTTCTTATAGTTATTTATATATCAAGCAGTACAAGTTACAATGACCTCTCCTTGGATTTATAGTAAGTGCTCCAATAATTTTTTAAGTTATTTATTATATGTAGCAGTACAAGGTACCGAAGACAAACTGCTATCGCAGATGGTTGGAACCCTGCAAGTAGGGTTCACTTCCCAACCAACGGATTTGCAGGATTTCTTTTTTTATAATTCAACTTGAAATTTTATGAGAGAAGGATTATTGTTTGGCAGTGTCCTCTGTGCCCTCTCACAAGTGACAGAAATGGCCACTGTGCCTTTGATCATTTTACCAGCCATGTGAGAGGGCGCATGAGGACGCTGCCAGCCAGACAAAATTTTCCTGCGAATAGCAGAAAAAATTGCTGCCTGGTTTCTTGTACAACCCATATGAAACTGGGCAGTAGAAAAATTCCTGCTACCTGATTTTGATTGCAGGAAAAAATTTTCTGCTGCAGGCCAGCAATCTGTACCCCTAAGTTTTTATTCACAGTAATAGTATTAAATGGACAAAGCGCATGCATGAACTTATCTAAAATGGACATGAAGTAGCTCCTCAATATCAAGCAAAGTTCACCTATCATGATCTCGATGTTAAAGATGATCCACTGCCGGCTTGGAATCCATGCGAACTTCAATGATCTTAGTTTATCAACTGCATTCATCATGACAGGGATTTATGCTTCTGGAGGTGATCTGCAATGGAACTCAATCTCCGGCTGAAAATAAAAAACTTAACCATATGGGTTCGTATAATCCAACCTACTGCTGATGTTTCAGATGAAGAAATAAAGGCTCCATTACAAATAAAACTGGTGCCTGATTAAGTGGTTGCGTCCAAAAGGGCTGAAATAAGCCGACTGCTCCACACAGTTTGGTTATTTTTACAAGAATTACAGTTGGATTTGGTTTTATATTTTCAAAACCATTTTATTTATTTTTTCCCCATATCATCTGAGAGATATTGATAGTTTTCGCTTTATTATCCATGATCTTGAAGGTACTGCTGTGAACCTTGGTTTCATTTGAGACCAATTTGATCCTGTGTGTGAGTTGAGGGGTGTAAGTTAGTGGTAAGTAGTGGATATACAGACCCACAGACTAAAGCACCAAGTGGAGCAACAGGGCTGAAGTACTATGGATATTGACAAATCATCTGTGGCAAGAAGAATAAGATGTGTTTGCAACACAGGTCCTATGTAAACTAAGCATTTACAATGCAAGAGAGATTTGAAAATTCTTCACCAATTCAAGGTGTTCATAATGGATGAGAAAATTTTCAAGAGAGAAATATAGAACATTTTTAAAGAGCAAAGGTTATCTGAACGGCCTGAAATCTGCTACGTGATAGTTCAGATGAAACCCAAATTTTGTGGACAATAGACCTCAAAATCCCCTACTTACGTGTCAAGTTTTAGTCCAAATGGAATCCACCACACATGGGAGGGTATTTGATTGAAGGGAAAAAGACAGTTTCCTCCCCTGTAACTTACCTTAATGACAGTTGAACACCCAAGTTTTAATAAAAGACAAACAGTCCCAATTTTTAACGGTGTTAAAGTTATTATTTTTTGTGGACAACTCTACCTTGAGCGACCTTCACTTCAATTATTAAAAACTTTCCTTTTATCTCTCTTGCCCCAACCCATCTGTGTCTGGCTGCTATAACACTGCTTCCGCTCTCCTGTTCTTCACAGAACCAGCTTCAGTCCTCAATTCACTCTCTAACACCACCTCCGCTCTCCTGTTCTTCACAGAACCAGTTTCAGTCCTCAATTCACTCTCTAACACCACCTCCGCTCTCTTGTTCTTCACAGAAAAGGGCATTTAACTTTTTCATACTTCTCTCTGAATCACCATTACCATAGATCAAATCCACCAATCAGATCTTCTCAATCTTCTCAGCCTTTACAATAGGATTTGCCTTGGCTATGGCATCCCTACCAGCACTCCTGTAGTCAAATGAGTACTCATGCTTCTCAGAGTACCGGTGAACAACACAAAACGTCCCACCACATCGGCCCAAAGAAATTTCTCTAGAAATGAAACTTCAGATCTGGTATGCAGACTGGATAAGAAGTGAAGGCTTAAAGGCCCGAAACTCTGCTTGGCCAAAGTCTGCTTGACTCCTCTATTTTAATATAAACCAGCTTTCAGCGTAAATCAGTTGCACCAAAGCACCTCTTTCTCTCTCCCGCTTCTTCCCCTACACACCAGTAAATTCTTCTGCCAGGTCCTAAATTTGGAGATTGATAATTGATGGATTCTATATAGATAGAGAAACGTGGGTGCAGAGAGAATGAGCGAGAGGTTTCTTCGGGGTTTCAGGTGAGGGCTAGGGTTTTAAAAGTTATAGATTCTTGTATATCTGAAATAACCTTGGAAGAAAAGAATCACCTAGCAGGAAAAAAAAATAAAAAAGAGAAAACGATAAGTGAAATAAACCCATTTTGAATTTTGAATAAACAGAAACCAATAGTCCCTTAAAACTACCCACAGTTAAGCCAAAATAACCCATTTCGAATTTTAAGTAAAGAAATCGATGAGCTCCTACTGATGGAAAGGAAACTAAGGGGGAAAAAAACCCAAAAAACAAAGATGGAGAAAAGAAAAGCTTTACTCACCTTGGCTTGTATGTCGCCTTTGTTTCCTTGACAATGTACTGAACCACAGATCCACAACACCTTAGAATTTTCAACGAAGATTCATCGTAAGCCAGAAAAATGAGTAGGACATTTGTTCTCTCTCGATGAGATTGAAGACAATAGTATGTTACTATCCAATTAAAGGCATCTTATTGATTCCAAAGTCAACGCGATTGTTGAAGAATCCTCATTCTTCGTGAAGCTACAATGGAAGCTCAAAGTGATTAGAAAATCAAATAAAAACAAAATAGAGATTTAACTCCTTCACACCATTTTTTTTAAGAGTCAGTCACCCTTGTGTTAATTTGGTCATTAAGGAAATATTAGACTCCCACCGTTATCATCTAATGGAATATTCCTAATGGCGTGGAACTATTTGTATTTTTATAATATTTTTAGAGGAGGTATTTGTCTTTTCTTAGAATTTGAGTAGTCAACTATCATTAAGGTAAAGTACAGCGACTTTTTCCCTTGATTGAATTAGGTTCTGAATTTTAATACGTAAGCAATCCACATCTAGCGAATCTAGATCTGTTGTCAATCCAACAGTCAAGAGTTGTTAGAATTTAGCCTTAATTCTGGGCTTATTATTAATGGGTCTGATTAATAGACAACCTGATTATTGGGCCCACTCTAGATTATGGGGTTTTTAAGCTCAACTCATTGTTGTAATGCGTTTAGGTAGAGTTTCTATATATATACTCATTAACTTCCCTCCACGTGTTACCGTTCTAAACACTATTATTTTTTTTGTTCCTTTTCCATTGTGTTTCTATGGTGTAAGGCATCGTTCTTGTTCTAGGATTGATAACCCTAAGTTTCTAACAAGAATATCATCACATCATCCTGCAAGAGGGTTTAGAAGAATTGACCACCATAATGAGCCGTGAAAACAAAATTACCATATTTGAAGTACCATTGTCTAATTTACTATGTTTGCTCATGTTCCAGCTCAAACAATACAGTTCGTCTCCTTACTTGTTGCAGTATAAACCATAAAAACATTCCACCAATTTGAGTAGACTCTAATTGTTTTTATTTGGATGTAATGAAGACTGTCCTTGAAACTCTAGTTTATGCAATGATGGAATTTGTTTTCATTTATATATATATATATATATAAATAAATAAATAAATTAAAAAAAAAAAAAAAAAAACAGTCTAAAGCTGTTGATGAAAATAAAAATTTGAGAAAACTAAAGTACACCAGTGCTAAACAATGGCCTAGAAACTCCCCACATATTATTTGACATTATGGATGAACCTTGGGCCTGGGCAGCCTGGAGCCCAATCATACCAACCTTGAAATTTAGCCGGAACAGCTCTCGACCCGAGATAGGTCCAAAAAAAATATAAGGCCAGCCCTGGCCTGGCCCTACCCAGAATTAGTTTGGCCCACAAGTGGCTCAGCTCGATGTCCTGCGCCAGCTCAAGCAAGAACTATTTGTAGGGTTAAACCTAGTACATTTTTTTTTTGGTAGGAAAACCTAGTACATTATGAGCAATATTTTGTATTACCAATCAAGTTGGTTCACCCTCCACTGACCTAGAAAAGGGTCTAGCCGTCTGGGACCCATAAATGGATGTTGATTCCATGGCTGAACAGTTCCAACCAAGATATTGATTGGAGTCAAGGTACAGACAAACCTGAGGAGTTACATGCGAGTCTTCATTGGATGGATGACACTTGAGGCTCGGGTGAATCCGACCGAGTATTTCATCGGAGCCGACAAAGGAGTGTCAGCTAGGATGGAGGACTCTGATTCATCCGAGACCCAAGTGTCATCCATCCAATGGGGACTCCCCCTCTCCTGCTGAAACTGTTGGAGGGCTCCTCCTCTCCTCCTGAAACTGTTGGAGGAAAGGATGTGAATCCCTCAATCCACCCTATTAAAATCGTCTATCTAGTTATGCTTGATATGCTATTTAAACAATAAAAACATTCCAGCATTCAATTTAACATAAAAACATGAAAGACACTAAAAATGAGTGATTAAATAAACAAAATTTTAATGACGATCAAATTATAACATTTTATCAAACATAAAATCAAGAAAAATTAAATAACAAAGTTTGTGCATATATATACCCTTTGAATCAAAAGAGAAGAAAACATACCAAAATTTGAGGCCCATACTACATACTTAGTTGAGCTTAAATTATCATATTAACGATCCCAAATTCAATCATTACTCCACAAAACAATGATAGAAAAAGAAAATATAATCTCAAAAGAAATTTTGAATTGAAAACAAAAGGGAAAAAAATTTATTAAAATGTCTTACATTTTGCTCTACAAATAAATTTTAATTCAGTAAAAATGAACAAAAATGCATGCTATATCCACCAAAAAAAAAAAACCCAACAGAACTGAGCCCTAATTATGAAATGGAAAAAGAAAGTACATGTGGTCAATATGCACTTATATTTCTATCTCCTTCATTCATGAAATTTAGACCATCTTTCTCTCTTCTCTCTCTTACAAGTGACTGACTACAGGTTTCTGCCTCTTGCAAATAAACCTAGAGGGAGAAAAAAAATGCATTTATTCTCGCATGTAATGCCATTAAAACGAGCTCGTAAGGGATCGATTTCAGCAACTACAAATAATAAAAGAAAACTCTATTCAGCATGAAATGGAATTCAACTCTACTGATTTCCATATAGAATTAAAAGGAAACTGAAAAGTTCAAACCAGTGGAAAAAGACAGGAAAAACAGCACCCTGTGGTCCCAACCTACACTGTTTCAGGGACGAGCAAAATTATATGCCACCACAACAGCATCCTTTGGCATAATTTTCCAACAAAACTCGCATAAGAGGTTCAATTTATATTTAAAATACATAGAATTGGATATGAAATTTATGGGATCCTGGTGGAATCGAACCACCATCTTCTCATACCGTCAATTAGCTTTGAGCGCTCTTAAGTATACGGCACATTCAGGCAAACCAAAATACCACGAATGTGCAAGTTAGACGGCAGTTACACTGAAAATAAATAAAAATCCACCAGCTAGTATTTGAATAATCTTTGCCGAATATAATATTAAAATTTACATTGAATATTTATAAAGAGCAATGGTTTCATGATGTAAAAACACACCTCCCAAATTCGGTCCTTCTTGATGCATGGGTTTTGATCACCATGTTTCCATACCTATCTTACGTAGGAATCGAAATCGTGTCCTCCCAAGAAAATAGAAAATAGAAACCAGTTTTTTATTTTTTTTTTGGCGTTTAATGTACTCGTCCTAATAAATGCGTCAACTTTTTCCCTTTTTTTTTGGGGGGGGGGCAACCCGCCCCTCCGTTGGGGGGGCGGGGGGGGCCGGGGGGGGGGGGGGGGGGGCCGCCCCCCCCCCCCGCCCCCCCCCCGCCGGGGGGGGGCCGGGGGGGGGGGGCAGTCTCTAAACCCTGGTGCAATTTCCAAGGCATTTGCCTTTGTTTGATTCATCTCAATGATTATGAGATTTCAATGTTAGACTCGTCCTTGAGATTATAGGAGAATCTGCCTTCCAACTTGTCCTGTGAATCGCAAGAGAGCAGGTTGTTCGACTCATCCTTGAAAAGAACATTCATTCAATCACCATGAATCCAAAAATAACACAAAATATAGCATTGCTTAAAAACATTTTACTAACAAGATGCATAAATTTTTTATTATTATTTTTTTTTTTATGTAAACATGAAAATAAAAATCAAACTAGGACGTTAAGGTGCAAACATTCCATTGTGAGAGTAGAACATAAAAAATGCTAGCATTACAACCACAGATTCAAGCATGCATCTTATCAAGAAAAAACCATAGCAGTAACACTTACAAAAAGAAAATACATGTACGAACATACAAGCTTATGAAATCCAACTCATTAGTCAATTTATCACACCAAAAAAATTTAAAGAATGTACATCCCTGATTAGATGGCTGTAAATTGTAATATATTTAGATCAGAGATAATGAGCTCCAAGGCTTAAGCAAGATGATCACAACTCATGGCCAAAAGAACTACTTGCTTAAAGATGATAACAATTTTTCTTTTCTCTTCCTCTTAATATTTGTTTTGTATAACTTCCCCTCACTTTTGAGAAATCCTAATATTTGAACAACCCTTAATAAGGGATCACTCCCCTTTTTAAAAAAAATCTGCTCTATACCCTAAAAAGAAAGAACCTTTTTTTCTCTTTCTTTTTTTTTCCCTTCATCCTATCTTCTCTTATTCTCTTTCATCCTATCTTCTATTATTCTCTTACCCTTATCCTTTCGTGTTGATTTCTCTCTCTCTAAATCTTAGGTTTTGGATCCTAACTCTTTAGTTTCTTTCCTTTTTGTTATCCATTTCTAGTTTTTATTTTCATTATTTGCTTATAAAACCTGCACTTTAGAATACCAAATTTATTCCCTTTACAAGGTAAAATACTTATCTAACCATTACAAGAGTATACCTATATTAGTAACATAAATTGACAATTGATTGAAAATTTGAAGTGCTTATACATACCCCTATTTATTATACCAATTGGAAAAAAATAGAGAGATACAAATTCAGGATTGACTTTGAAATTGAACATTGAATTTCTTTTGATTAGTCAATTTTCGTAGCGACCTTATTCCAATCTTGTAGTCTTCCGGACAAATCAAATAAACAAAAACACACTCCAATGCACCAAAAAAATAAATTCGACAAAGAACTCTCCTGCATTTGCAAGACAAGTTCTTCGTTATATATTTTCTTGAAGACTAGTCACTTTGTTAACTGCAACAGCTACCCTCAACCAATGATAGAAGCCATGAGTCTAACCGTAAAACATAGGTGCACTTGATTTGATATCATTCTATTATCCATTTCGGCTTTGTTTGATTGCAAAGGGAATCGAAGGAAAGGAAAGTGAAATTTTTATACTTTAAAAAGAAACTTTGTAAAGATAACAACACATGCTATTACATTTCTATATAACTAATTTCAAATTATTCCATATTTAGTTATTAACTTACATTTCATTTTGCATCCAAATCCCTCCCATTTGAAAAGGAAAATAAATTTTACATTTCATTTGTATCATTACTAAATATGTTAAGAAAAATAAAATAAATTTTACATCTTATACAATCATATTATGTTAGGCTATTAGCACTACAAAAATTTCCATTTGAATTATAAAAATTTTCCTCCCCTTCCCTTCAATTCAATTCTCTTTGCATCCAAACATTCCCACCATGTTTGCAAATGACACTCACAAGAACTTCACCCCCTTGACTACTATGAATTCAACACCAGCGTATACTGAGCTATATAAGCTTCTCTATTTTGTGCTTCCCTTTTTTTATTTCCTTCGCTTCTTCTGCTGTACTTTTTCTCTGTTCTACTTGTATGACTTTGGAAGTAAAAAAAATTAAACTTAATAGGTAGCTATTTAATATGAATTTATTTATACATTTTTATTTTATTATAAATATACTTTTTTATATCTTATATTTAATCATTAATTGTTGTTTTCATATATTAAAGATATGAGTTATATATTGATTCTTGAAATAAGCATACCGCATAAACATAAATATAAGATTAATATAATGTTGATACTTTAGGCATAAAAAACTCCTTAAGAATACTAAATAGCAACAACAGTTTACCAAAAAAAATAAAATAATAATTACATAACAGTTCAAAAGATCGGTATCAGACCTGACAATTCGTATTGGTTTTGTGACGACAAAACGAATAGAGTTCCAATAAACTTGTCCCTGTATAATTTTAACTTTAGTAAGAATTAGCCAAGTATTAGCATAGTGATGAATCTCTCACAGATCTTGGTTTTAAAATTGGCCGATTACAGGTCCTATACCTGGGTTATTTTTGGTAAAGTCCCAGACCAGGGTTTACAGCTTTAATAACAAAACAATTTGATTAACTTCAAATAATAAATATGAACAAATAATAAATATGAACAAATAATAAACAAACAAACGAGTAAACTGGCATATTACAGGACAAACACCGCTACCAACACACGAACATACAATGAAAGCTTAAAAAAGGTGCTTGTTTAATTCAAAGTAACTAAAGCGGAAAAAAAATATTCCCAATGCAAGAGTTGATTCATAGATGCTTTGAGTGTTTTTTTTTCTCGGGATGGATAAAAAAAAACACTCTCAAACACAGACTAATGGAAAACCTGATACATTATAAACCAGTGAAAGAATGCCACACACACCTCGGTAGAAAACCTAGCCTTAATTTCTTCTGATCGTGCCTTGCAACAGAACTGGGATAAAAAAGAACACTCTTAAACACAGACTAATGGAAAACCTGATACATCATACACAAGGGAAAGAATGCCACACACCTCGGTAAAAACCTAGCCTTAATTTCTTCTGATTGTGCCTTGCAAAGGAACTGGGAGGTCGATGAGCTCACAACCTAGGCATCAATGCAGTCCGCAGCGCCAGTACCACAATCCGAAGAATGGCAGAAAAATTTGTTACTTCAGGTACCACAAGATTTGCGTTCTTCCCTCCATTATCATATAAGAAACACTAACAGGGGCATACAAAAGTTGCCTATCCCAAAACTCAAAGTTCCAAGACCAGTTACAACGTTACTGTGATTACTGATATAGTTTTCCACAAATATCTAACAATTCCACCTACAGTTATTCGAATTTTGGACCAACAGAGATAAGGTAATGGACAATCAATGGAATTTGTTACAGCACAATTGACTAATAAAAAAAAGCTTAAATTGATAACATATTTGAAGTCTCTCAGGCGATTGAGATGAAGTAAATTAACAAAAACCGAAATATATCCAATCCATATCCAACTGCCATATTTTTAATGCATAAATAATTTAAAAATAACATCGTGTACTCAATTTCATATATTTTTCACAAGATAATAACATAAAAACTGCTAATGAGTGTGATCTAAGATACAAATTTAGGATTGACTGTGAACTACTCATGCGAATGTTGGATCCTTCTTAGCGAACTTATTCCCCGTCTTATAGTCTTCCAGACAAATCAAATAAATCTTAGCAACCTTATTCGCGTCTTGTAGTCTTCCAGACAAATCGAATAAACAAAAACAAACACTCATGCACCTACAAAATGAACTCGACAAAGAACTCTCTTGCATCAACAAGAAAAGTTCTTCATTAGATATTATCTTGAAAACTTGTCACTTAGTTAACTGCTATGAATTTCCACAGCCAATGATGGAAGCCATGTGTGTAAAACATGGGCGCACCTGATCTGAAATCGATCCAGTATTCATTTCATGTTTGCAAATGACACTGGTAAGACCTTCAGCCACTCTGACTAGTATAAATTTGACACCAGCTTATACTGATCTATACGATTTTCTGTTTTGTACTTCCTTTTTTTATTCTCCTGCTGCTGCTCTGCTCTTCATACTTTTTCTCTATTCTACTTGTATGAATTTGGAAGAAAAATATAAGACTTACTTGTTAGTCATTTAATAAGTACTTATTTATATTTTTTTATTTGGTTATAAATGCTTTTTATATCCTATATTTTATACATTATTTGTTGGTTTTCGGATATCAGAGATATGCACTAAATGTTGATTCTTGAAATAAACATACTGCATAAACATATAAATATAACACTGATATTTTAGACAAAAAAACTCAAATTTTCTTTATACAATAAGAATACACAATAAGAACAACGGTTTAAAAGATTGGTATCAGACCAGACAATTCATATAGGTTTTGTGAGGACATAACGACTAGGGGTCCAATAAACTTGTCCCTGTTTAATATTAACTTTAGTACGAATTAGCCAGGTATTAGAATAGTGATGAATCTCACACAGATCATGGTGTTAAACTTGGCCGATTCCAGGTCCTATACCTGGCTTTTTTTTTTTTTTCCTCTCCCGGTAAAATCCCATACCAGTTTACAGCTTTTATAACAACACAATTTAATTAACTTAAAGTAGTAAATATGAATAAATATTAGACAAACAAATGGGTAAACTGGCATATTACCAACGCATGAACAAAAGGCGAGACTTTGAAGAACCATGGGTGATGAAGACAAATAAAAAAAAAATAAAAAAAATAAAAAAAGAAGGGGGGGAGGGGGGGAGCCAAAATTAACAAAAGGCGAGACTTTGAAGAACCATGGGTGATGAAGACAAATAAAAAAAATAAAAAAAGAAGGGGGGGAGCCAAAATTTATATAACAAACATCTGACAAGTCTATTATGTATATGAAGAAAATAAAACCATAAAAATTAGGAAGCACGGTTACGAGCGTTTAGATTTACTAATTGCCGTATTAATCATAGCATAAAATTCTTTTTAGATGTGGGTAAAATCTGGTAAAAAGGGGTACAATCCCATAAATCACTATTAATAATAAAGACTTCAAACTTGCACAAGATTTTATAGGACATACAATGAAAATGTTTACTACAAAGAAACTAAAGCGTAAAACCATATTCCCAATGCAAGAGTTTAATTCATTTTTTATTTTTAGGAAAAATGCAAGAGTTTATTCATAGATGCTTCAACTGTCTTTTATTCCTCGGGATCGATAAAAAAGAAAACACCTAAACACAGACTAATGGAAAACCTGATACAACAATAGACGCAAGTGAAAGAATGCAACACACACCTGAGTAGAAAACCTTGCCTTGATTTATTTTGATTGTGCCTCGCAACAGAACTAAGAGGTCGATGCGCTCACAACCTAGGGATCAATGCCGTCCGCAGCGCCAGCACCACGATCCGAAGGGCCATATTGCAGCAAAATTTGTAACTTCAGCTCCCACAAGATTTGCGTTCTTCCCTCCATTATCATATAAGAAACACTAAGAGGGGCATACAAAAGTTGCTGTCCCACAATTCTCTTCCAAAACCGAAAGTTTCAAGACCAATACCAACGTTTCTGTGATTACTGGTATAGTTTTCCACAAATATCTAACTACTCCACCTACAGTCCTTCGAATTTGGACCGACAGAGACAAGATAATGGACAATCAATGGAATTGTTAAAGAACAATTGGCTAATAAAAACAAGCTTTAAATTGATAACATATTAGAAGTCTCTCAGGCGATTGAGATGAAGAAGATTAACAGAAACCGAAATGTTTCAAATTCATATCCAACTGCCTTATTTTTAATGCATGAATAATCTAAAGGTAACAATGTGTACTCAATTTCATATATTTTTTCACAAGGAAGATATTAACGAAAAGATTGCTAATGAGTGTGGTCAAGATGAACATCACATGCTTATGACTCAAGTATACGAAATCAAAGAGGATCGAGAATGTTGGATATGCAATAGGATATAAAGTAACTAATGAAAAGATATCAAAGATATGTAAGAACTACTGTATGTACCTTTTGAATTAGGAGGCATCGTCGTTGAGATCTTTCATAATTATCAGTACGTTGTTTTACTAGCGCCTAATGCTTCAGATTAACCCAATTAACGCAGGCGATTGGAATTACCAGATCTGATGAGCGAAAGAAAAGAGAGGAACAGAGGGAGAAGAAAAGAGAACAGAGCACACAAAAGGGGAGGCCCCGGGAAAGATCCCCGTGCGATCTCCCCGAAAAAAAAGAGGAGTTTTATTATATATGTTTGACCTGCCATGCAAGCGCACCTGTCATGGCAAAGGTCCGATGACAAGGAGTTTTCGACATAGGACCTCTGAATCAATAGCGGCTTTATACCGATCTCTTTTAAATCTTTCCACTACCTCGCAAACCTCTCAGCCCAAATACTCTGTCCATATCCTTGAAATGGAATAGAAGACGGGTAGACCAGATCCATCTGCTATGGGCACACGATAAACGCATAACTTGCAAAACCTCCACCAATCACCAGCCATCCACATTCATCCAGCGTCAAAAGATTCAAAGGAACAGCACCAAACAATCACATGTGATAGATCACCTGCAATTCGACTACCATCGAATTCTGAAACTCGCCCCATAGTCAAAAGTTACCTTCGAGGAGCCTGCAAAATAAAATCACAAATGGGAAAAAAAAAATTCCAACACTTGAATTAAACAAAAGCGAAAACCGTCACCAAAACCAAAACAGTTGCTCCCCACGACCTTAATCCGCTTCAACTACAAGCGATCTGAAGGAAGGGCACAAGATCAGCAAATTCGAGAACCTGGAAGAACTGATCTACAAAACGACCTTGGGTAAAGAAAGCATAATATATCGATTGCTATGTTGAATCAGAGAACGAAGGTTGTTGAAGAAGGAAAGAAGACATAGGAATCGTAAAACAATATAGAAGGCGTCAAAAACAACACCAAAAGAAAGAGAAAGAAACGATATCAATGAATCAGAAGGAGAGAAACAGATCTTAATAAAACAGATCAGATCAGAGACGTTCCGCTTCAAACTTGAAATTGAAACAGGGAAGGAATCCTAATTTATAGAAACTCTAGAACGAATAAACGAATAATAATGGAATTTAAGAGGTAGTTTCAGATCGACGGGTCAAGGACTCAAGATAGAGATCCACGTAGAGATGATGTTGCAACGTATTTCCACTAAGGCGGTGCTAATAGACGACGGTGATTATCTGTTTGGTTTTTTTTTTGAACCGTAAGATTAGGACACGTGTTGATGTTAGGTGACATGGGACAGCTATATTCTACTTCCTCACCTTTTCCACGGATGCACATCGTCTCCTCCCAGTGATTTTGGGAGGACACGACAACCCATCTCGGATGCGGATCCCCTTTTCCACCTTTTCAAAGGCGCTCTTCGCGGAACTTGCAGTCACCTCACAGGAATGGGGATTCAAATCCTTTCCAAGTGATTCGGGAGGAAAGCACATGAGATGCATGCAATTGTGCAATACCAAACCGGGTCAACTTTAATCCAGATTCCAAAACCGCTCTACTCAGATCATTAGACCCCAAAACCCCTTGGGGAATGGATGTTAAGTCTTCTTCTTTAGTCCCACATAGGAAGGGGAAGAGACTTTAGAATACCTTATATATTATTTTAGGTATTATAAGATCCATGGTAATATAGGGAAGAATTTCTCAACTTATGTCCGGATTGGTTCTTAGGTCATTTTTATCAAGTTTCCAATACTCCTCTTCATATGTAATCTTAGGTGGTGTATATGTAGTAGTATATATAACATTACATGACATTTTTAAGGTAACTAGTCCCTCTTCTTGGGTGACTGATACCTCTTTGGGTGACATATAGTCCTTCTTTCGATGACTTGATCTCTTTTTTTTTTTTTTTTAAGGTTAATATGAGAGGAAACCTGAAACTCTGATACCATGTCAAGTTTTCAACTCAAAAATTCGAACTAGTAATAAAAAAACTCTCCATATATAAGACTACAAGACTCCAATCTCATTAGCAATGTGAGACTATTCCCAATATTTTTTTATCCACACGCACATTGAGCCGGGCCAGTCTTGATGCACAGTGGGTGTGGTTGAGATATATATTATATACTTTTCAGATGGGGTGATTTTATTTTTTTTGGTTTAAGTCAGATATGGTTTAACCTATATGACCCGAACCAGATCATTGGTGAATATAACTTATCTATTCAAAGGTTGGGAGGGGATTGGAATCAATCGATCTAAACCATTAGATCAAAAAATCATAATTGTTCAAAGGGACATATCCTTTTGTAAAAAGTACGATCTAGGCTCTCAGATATGAATCTATCAATCTGAACCATTAAAAATGAAAAGACAAACCTATTGCAAAGGCTTGTCCACCTCTAGAGGAGGGGGGAGCCTTGCATACACTTTTAGAAAAAGTTTTCCATTCTTACTTCCCCTCTCTTGCAAGCATATACCTTATTCTCCTAAGGTTTAAAATAGGCTGTGTTTTTAGATTTTTGCATTGATCTCTTGCATTTGGCAAAACACCACCTCGAACTTTAAAGCGGGCATATCAAACTGATGTAGGTCTAATGCAAGAAGCCGAAGCTGAATTCTCTTAGAACTAGATTTACAATATAAGGTGATTGTACCATCTGGAACAAATTCTGTCTTTAAGACACTATTGACGGTGATAAGCCCAACTTAAAAAAACACTACCTTGAATATTTCCTTAAGTTCAATCACCCAAATAGAGGTCTAAGATTCTTCTTCACAAAATTTCTTATGGCGTGAACGGTGAAACTAAAGCTTGTATCATGAAATGTCTCTGTCGAAGTATTCTCCTTTTCATGCTTTGGTGGAACTGCAATCGGGCCATTCTCAAGAAAATTATAAAAATTTCACTCTCTATGTAGATATTAAGGAAAAAAAAATAACATAAGATATATATATCAAATTAAATCATTACTCTACAAAATAATGAAAGAAAAAGAATATATATATATATAAAATCAAGAAAAATTTAGCCATAGAAAATAAAAGAAAAACTAATCAAAAGGCCTTACATTTTGCTGGACAAATAAAATTTATTTCAGCAAAATTAAAATAAATGCAAGATAAATCCAAAACAGAAAAACCAACAAAACCTAAACCCTTAAAATGAAAAAGGGATAAGAGAATGCATGCTGTCAATATATACACCCTTTCCTCAGTCGTTTCTCTCTCACTCCAAATGACCAAAAACCGATTCTTCTTATACTCCCGTTTTTATTGTATATAAAATTCTAAGCCACAAAATGGAAAACAATTGAATAAAATAAAAAAATTTAAACAATAGAAAAACAGCTCTCCAGTATATACCAACCTATATACAACTACAAAGACGGACACTGTTACAACATGCCACAGCGAATCTGCTTCATTTGAAATTAAAATTATAGGATCCTGGTGGAATCGAACCACCATCCTCTCAAACCGTCATTAGGTTAGAGCGCTCTTACCTAGTTCCGAGCTTAAGGATCCATAAGAAAGTTTTCAGGGTTACTACAGTTAAATTTTTACTTTAAATAAAAATTAGAAAGAAGTCTAACTCATCCCCTAAGGAAATTAAGAAAAAATAATGAGAATACAAGTGGAGGAAAACTAGAAACCAAACATTCCAGAAGTGCAATTAACAAACACCACCACCTGCTAGAGAAGTTTTAGAGGGAAGGAGCATGCATTAAAGACTCACCTAGATAGAATCAGTAGATGTTGTAAGTAGCTAAAACACCAATAGTAGGACCAACAATCTAACCATAAAATAAGAGAGAATTTTACGTCCTCAGTCTTTAATTCTCAAATTAAAACAAATTACGGGCACAAAGCAGTGAACATCCATCAGATAGCTTATCTCTACAACGCAAAGAGTACACCGCTAATCAACGCAAAGAGTAGGAAATTAAATCACGTATGTGCCAAGTGTTTTATCTCGCATATGCGAATAGACCTTCATTACATTTGAAGGAACCAAAACAATCAACAGTTTATCCGGGAAAAAAAAAAACCTAAATAATTAATTAGTTATTTTTTGAACAATTTTAAATGGAATAAAATTACTATGACACAAATATTTATAAAGAATCGATGTATCCAAAACCAGTTAAAGATTGGATTGTCATCAGTAATGAGAATTTGATTGTTTTATGAATGACGAAAAACCTTGAAATCCATAAATTGGATATACTGCAAAAATAAAAACTACACTCGACTACCTCCTCCACAATATAAAATAGAAAGAAAGTTGAATGCCAAGAGATAAAAGGAAAACAAAGAACCGACTCTGAAAATGATTCATAACCTGTTTTACAATTTGTCAAATAATGAACCAACAACTGGACTAGCCAAACATAACTACAGTAGATCCAGCCGGATAGAAATCCTCTCCATCCTCGGGTTGGATGGAAACACAGCCGCCGACCCTCAGTGTGACACATGGTGGTCCATTGAATCCTAACACCCAATCCAAGCTGTTAGGGTGAGCCAACAGCGGATGCCAGATTATGCAATGACTCAGACGGAAGCTAAAATCCATCCAACCCCACGTGTCGTGCATGAAGGATCAACAGCCATGTCTCCATCTATCTAATACCGAGGATGGAGATGACTTCAATCCAGCACTAGGACCATGGGTGGAATACATCAATTTCAACAGCCGAATGTTCTGAAATACAGAAAGGATGCAGAATTCAAAAAATAGGAGATGCAGTTCCCGAAAAAATAGTAGGATACACAGGTCCATTAGGAGTTTATTTTCTTGACAAAGGTGTTTGGAGATGACATATCAAAAGATATATCCTGAAAAAAATAGCCAACTTGATCCTGAACTTTATCCATGAAGAAACATCCCCATAGCTTAGTAATAATTTTCACAAAATTAAGAAAATTATATTAATTATCACAAGTTCAAAAACATCGAAGTTTAAACCCCATTTCATAACGCCTGAATTTAGAAGTTCCTCTAAACTATCTACAAGTTTCTAGATTCAATTCATCCCAATTTAAAAGATCCCCCAAACTACCTACAAGTTTCTAGATTCAATTTATCAAAATCAACGTGCGGGAATGGACCGACTGCTCAGACTGTTTCCGGTCTAATGTTCTTAGATTATATAAAAACTTAAAGCACCATAATCTTCTTTATACTAACGGTATCAAACGACAGTTCTTCTCTATGTTTTGTGTAGACAAAACCAAAAGTTTAAAATTAGAAGATCCTAGATTTGAATTTTAAAATTAATAAGCATAAAGGGAAAAATCAGGATAACTGGGTTTTTTTGTGTTAATCCTAACCAGGGTTTACAGCTTTTGAAATACAAATTAACTAACCTCAATTAGTAAATAGAAACTAATAAACATATATATGGATGAAAAAATTGCACATGACAAACACCAACCATTGATGACACACTGCGAACCTTTGAAGATCCATGCGTGATGGAACCTAAAAGGGTATACAGAATTTTGATAAATTTATATAACAAATATCTAAAACTAAATGATTGTCTTCATCAAAAAAATAAAAACCAGATAAATTAGGAAGTACAATTGCAGGCGTTACCATTTACTAATCACGATTTTAGCCAACAGCATAAAATTCTCCCCAGGTGTGAGGCACGTTCTAGTCATTTCACAACGGAATTCGAAAAACGTACACAAGCACCCATGACCAATAACACGACAAAAAAAAAATAATAGCATCCCTCAAAGCAATTACAATAATACAAACTAATAAAGGTGAAAGTTAAATACAAATATACGAGTAATGTAAGAGTTAATTCTTAAATGCTTCGTGTGTCTTCTTATTCCCAAGGATGGACAAATAATATAACAATAAAATTCAAAACCAATCGAACACACCTGATACAAGAAATATGAATATACGCCGGTGAAATGCACCACAAACCTGAGTAGAAAGTAGAAACCATGACTTCACTTCAGATCGTGCCGTGCTACAGAACTACGATGCCCGATCCACGCACCAATGCCATCACCAGTATCACGATCCAAAACCCCGTGTGGCAGCAAAATTTGTAACTTCAGCTTCTACAATCGTATAGTATGAAAATTTTAATTAAGCAACCACAAGATTTGTGTTCTTCCCTCCATAATTATAACAGATACACCAGAGGGTACACCCACACCTCTTCCACAACCCAAATATTACAGAGATTACTAATACAATTTTCCACAAATATTTAAGAACTCCACATACAGTGCTTCGAGTTTGGGATCGATACTGACAGTACGAAGAAATAAATCAATGGAATTTTACAGAACAATTCACTAAAAGAAAATTATAAATTATTAAAATATAAAACGTCTAAGGAGATTGACATACACCATCCCACTGCCACATCTGTAATGCATGAATAAACTAAAATTAACAATGTCTACTCTTGTTCATATATTTTTTATATTGGATCGTAGAGAGCGCAAATGACTGTACGAATATTGTAATCAGGTTGAACATCATATGCTTATGAATCAAGTAAACAAAAATTAAAGAGGACATACGATGTTGGATATGCAATAGCTTATTAAGTACCTGCTACAAAAATTAAAGAGGACATACGATGTTGGATATGCAATAGCTTATTAAGTACCTGCTAATGAAAAGAAATCAAGATATGTAAGCACTACCGTATGTACCTTTCGAATCTGGAGGCATTGTCGGGTCCTTTGTTGAGATCTTTCATAATTATCAGTATGTTGTTTTGCTAGCGCCTATTGCTTCAGATTAACTCAAATAACGCAAGCGATTGGTCACACCAGATCTGACGAGCGTAATAAGAGAGAGGCGCAGAGGCAGAAAAAAAGATAACAGAGCACAGAGCACACCGAAGGGGAGATCCCGGGCAAGATCCCCGTGCGATCTCCCCAGAGGAAAAAAATAGGACTTTTATTATATTAGTTAGACCTGCCATGCAAGCGCACCTGTCATGGCAAAGGTCCGATGACAGAGTTTTCGACACAGGCCCTCTGAATGATTAGGGGCTTTGTCCCGATCTCTTTTACATCTTTCCATTACCTCACAAACCTCTCGCGTAAACTAATCCTCCATATCCTCCGAAAGGAATAGAAGACGAGTAGGCCAAATAGCTGCTATGGGTTAAAACGCTTCGCTTCAGATAAACGCCTAGCGTGCTAAACCTCCATCAATCACCAGTAATCCCGACTCATCCAGCGTCCAAAGATTCACAGCCAAAGCACCAAGCAATCTCAGGTGATAGATTACCTGCTCTTCGACAACCATCGAATTCTGAAACCTGCCCCATAGTCAAAAGTTGCCTTCCAAACGGAAAAGCCTGCAAAACAAAAATTACAAATGGAAAAAAAAAAAAAAAAAAAAAAAATCCAACACCCGAATTAAACGAGGGAGTAAACCGTCACCAAAACCAAAGAACAATTGCTCCCCCAAGACCTTTATCTGCATCAACTACAAACGATTTGAAAATAACCAAATCAACAAATTAGAGAAATTACAAGAACAACTGATCTACAAAACCATCTTGGGCAAACAAAATAACATATCGATTGCTATGTTGGATCAGAAAACGTATGCTGTTGAAGAAAAAAAAAAAAAACCACAGGAATAATAAAACCAAATAGCGTCAAGAACAACACCAAAATAAAGAGAAAAGAACAATAACAACGAATCAAAGGTAGAGAAATTCAAGATGACCTCAGAAAGAAACAGATCTTGACAAAAACGGAACAAAGAAGGCCGGAACAAAAACGAAAATTGAAACAACAAACCACAATCACAGATGCAAGGCATTGTGAAGAAACCCTAATTTATAGAAACCCTAGAACGAATCAACGAATACCACTGAAAGAGTTGTTTCAGATCAACGGTCAAGATAGACCCACGTAAAGAAGACGTTGTCACATATTTCCAGTAAGGCGGTGCTAAGAGATCGACGGTGATAATCTGTTGGTTATTTTGTCATCCGTAAGATTAAGACAAGTGTTAATGAGAGGTGCCATGGACAGCTATATTCTACTTCCTCCCCTTTCCAGCCTTTCAAAGGCGCTTTTCACGCAAATTGCAGTCAAATGAAACGTGAAATGCGCAACGGCAAAAGCACATGAGATGCGTGCCTAACCGGGTCGGGATCCACATGTTTTCCCGCCTGGATTTGGGCAAGAGCTTTGACCGTCTGGATGGATGACTGCCACTTGACTTTTGGGTGGATTCGAACCCTTTATTCGAGTAGACATCCCTGTCGACTCAATTTGTTGGCTCCAGTGTCGACTCGGATGGAGGACTCGGATCCACCCGATAATCAGGTGGCGGTCATCCATCCGGAATGCCAAGTCTCCCGCCCAAACTCATACAGAAGACGATTTCTATGCGTATTCGTTAATGGGTATGATTTTTGTGTATTATTGCCAATCGTCTAATAAGTGTATTTTAGGGATTTTTAATGGGCATTTATGCACATTTAAGCACATTAAAAATTAGGGGTAATTTCAACTATCATTCAAAAAGAATTGATCAAATCACCTATCACCCAAGTTAAACAAACGTTAGTCTATTTATTGACGGAAAAAAATTGAAATTGTGTGTGGACGTTTATACCCTTGTCATTTAAATAAAATAAAAAAAAAAAAAGAAAAACTGAAACAAATGATTATACCGGTGTACAGGCATTTGGGGGGATTTCTAATTTTTGCACCGTTGACGATGATGAGCTCCATGAAAATTTCAGAAGGTCGAGGTTTTATCTATGGTTTCTTAAGGTGAACTTTCGTTTTCACCACTAATTTCACTCACTCACTCTCTCTCTCCCTATCTCACTTGTTTCAATCATGTACTTGCTGCAATTCCAGTGGCATTTCGTTCTCCTAAACTGACGACTCTTTTACTTCAATCTACCAGAAAATGAGAGAGAAACGAAGCATTTGGAATCCCTATGAGGAGCAGACTCGCGTCTCCTTCTCTTCGAGATCGATCTTGTCGACTACGGTTCCCTCTTCGCCGCCATCAATGGCACCGTCGGTCTTTTCCACTTGGTTTTCCCCTACACTGTCGATCGAGTTATGGATCCAAAGGTCCGTCTTCTCTATCCAACAACTACTAAATTTTCTTATTATTTTTCTTTTTAAAAATTTGAATCACACGATATCAAAAAAAACTTTTGGATCCGATGATTAGAGGGACAATAAATGCACCTAAAGCAGCGAAGGAGTGCAGGGTGAAACGAGTGGTGGTGACCTCATCGATATCCGCTAGTGTGTCCAGCCCTAACTGGCCTTCCGATGTCATCAAGAATGAAGTTTGCTGGACGGATCTCGACTACTGCAAGCAGAAAGGGGTGAGATTTGAGATTAATCTTATGCCATTTCAAAATGAAGATTGCTAAACGAATCTCGATTTTTCAATCTGCTCTTGTGCCGTTTCCTCTTATGCCGTTTCAGAATGCTTTCTCGTGTCCAATGATGGTAGTGGTGATATGGAGGACAGAGCGGGGAGCGTATAAGGTGGAGTTAGACCAGTGGAATGGATAGAAGATGATGAATCATAAAGTGTAGTCTGAGAGAAGGTAAAACAGTTGTGTTTGTTAATGAGAGAATTTCTCACCGGTTATAAAGATTCAAATTCAATTTTTGAATTATAAAATTAAAAAGAGAATCTCTCACTGGTTACAAATATTCAAATTCAAAATTTGTAACTTACAGAAACAATAACTTAGATTTGATATCCAGCTCTTAATTCCTCTCATCGGTTACAAATATTCAAATTTAAAATTTATAATTCAAATACACAATGTAAATAACTCCAGCATATTATAAATATACATGTACCCAATGTATATGGGCAAGGCTTTGAATCAATCCAAAATTTTATATTTTACAGTGTTTGCAGAGGATTCGTTGCAGTTGTAGAGGATTTTTTTTTTCTTTTTGAAAAAATTTCATCTAACCCCCAAAAATTATGTCAAATTCGATCTAACCCCCAACAATTTCAAAAGTCTCACCTACTACCCAAAAGGTTTTCAAATATCTCATCTAACACCCAAAATTTTTCACCGTTAGTCAAAGAGACCCCACCCGTTAGTAGAGTCTCGTTAGTTGCAAATATTAGGACAATATTGCCCTTATTCTAATAGTAAAAGATGATAATGCCCCCCAACGTGAAAAACACCTTTACTTACCAAATTTTCATCTTCTATAGTAAAAGATTGCAAGAGATCATCATGGAACCACAACAAAAAAGAATCAACAGTGGAACCCTCTTATCGACGGTGGAACCCTCTTTCGAAACCTTTCTTCCCCTATGAGTATCAACGGTGAAACCCTCTTATCAACTAGAGTATAGCTTCATAGAAACGTGGAGAAAGATTGCAAGAGGTTAGAAAGGAAGCAGGGTCGGCGCATCGGAAAGGGAATGTGTGGAAGGAAACGTCAGGAAGAATCCTAATCCCTCCATGATCGAATCGAAGCCAAGGAAACGAAGAAAAAGAGAAGTAGACAGCGGAATCGGATTACATCTCTTATGTGCCTTTGAAGATGTTTTGAAGAAGAATATAGATATATATGCATTGTCTGCCTTTGTATTTTTGCTACTTATTTTTTTCATTTTAAGTAAATTATTTCCATCGTCCAGAGGCTTTGGTTATCTTGTTTTTGAGCAACTGATTTGAAGGTAGCGTCTACATAAGGTTTCGTTCACTTTGTCGTTGCAATTTCTCGAACGATCAGGAAGATCGCTTTCAAGAATTCAAACCTTTGCTTTTGATTTATGTGTTTTTGGTTGATTTTCATCGATTGAGAAAAAAAAATTCTAGGAAAGGGCAAGGCGTTATCCTCTCGGACATGAATTGCGTCGTGGAGTAAAAACTCTGCTCGTTACAAGATCATTTGCAGAATCCGATAGGTTTCCTTTAGTTTAGAAGAAGGCATTATCAGTTTGAAGAATTCGAAATAGGTTCAAGAGGACCATGGATGGCAAGATACTAATATTACAAGAAAGAAATAAGAAAAGAAATTGGCAAATTAGTAACTTTATCTCATTTTAATGTTTTAAAGTTTCAAATAGAAAGGGTAGAAATGTCCACTCACATATTCAGTCAAGTCTGTCAGTTAAATGGGGCCAGTTAGAGTTTCTGAAAACCATTGGGTAGTAGATAGAATTTGACATAGTTTTTGGGGGTTAGATGAAAATTTTTCTTTCTTTTTTGATAAAAATGTTGCAGAGAAGCAGAGAGGAAGAAGAAGACGATTAGGGGTTGGATTAAAAATAAGTAAGGGTAAATTAGATTTTTTCCCTTACAATAAGAGTATTATTGTCATTCATGTATTTTCTAACGATTGACATCAGCAACTAACAGCTCTGTTAGTTGTTTTTTGATCCTTTCGATAAACATTTGTCTAACTTGGGTGGTAGGTGATTGTTTTAAACAACTTGGGTGGTAAGTGATTTTATCAATTCTTTTTGGGTGGTAACTGAAATTTTCCCTAAAAATTAATTACGAACTTACATGCATTGAATCTTATGTCAAATAAAATTGCTACATATGGTAAGAAAATTATACAATCATTAAGGTAATAATTATAAAAATTGCAGTCAATGTTTGGATGTTCATTTAAAAAAAAAAAAGACAAAAATAATAATAAACAATGATCAATTTATGTATCTCTTTTTCCTTCAAACATAGTTTCAATTTCCAAATATATTCTAAAATTTATCCGAAGAAAAATTAGAATCATTACTCATTTACCTCTGAAATTTTTTTTGAATCACGGCTTCCACCCCTTTTTATACCCACAAGCACACCATTTTTTATTTTGTCTAAAAGGTCCCCAAAAATGATCCAATCGTGTCCAATTACCATATTTTGTCACCATTAGATGTAATTTTTATATTTTTATCAAATCAAAAGGATTGCGTTGCAAATTAAAAAATAATTTAATAATCAGATTTAAAATGTTTCTGGATTTAGAATCCCTGTAACCAGCCCCTCCTCACTCCCCTCAGCACATCTGTCTTGGTGTCCATAAGTCCTGCAACACTTGTATATATTAAAATTCTCATAATGTCCCTCCTAACCTATCAAGAGTCATCAAGAGTCATGATTCTCTTTTTTATGCTGCAATCCCCCACATGATACTTATGAAACATTAAAACATGAAATTGAAAAAATTTCACCTACCATCCAAATTATTTTTACAAAAATCACTTATCATCCAAGAATTTTAAAAACATCACTTACCACTCAAAAATCACAAACGTTAACCCCACTAATTGATGAAAAAATGTTAAAAATTTGTTTGGATGTTTATACCCTTTTCTCCTGTCGTTCCTTTCTCCATCATTGATGTTCTCCCCTTTCCATTCTCCTTCATCACTCCCTCACGAATTTCTCTTTTCGCGTCCTTCCTTTCTCCCTCATCGTTCTCCCTTTTCTCCTGGCCGTCCTCTCCCACATCGTTTTTCCCCTCTTTTTCCTCTCTTCCTCATCCTGAAACCGCCCGCGAGGGAATCCCCCGACTACATACCCTTGTTTGGTGCGAAGCTGCCTTTGGCAATACAGCTTGTTTTCCGCACCTATGAGTCTGATTGCTTTATCAATCGCCTTATCTTATTTATTCTTTTGAACCTGACTGTCAGGCTAAATGTTTTTGTTATGGTACATCGAAAGTAGAGCAGCTGAGCTTCCTTTGTATCAGACAAGGCAATTCCCCTTCGGGTGTTGATACTTTGAAAGAAAGAGTCCCAGATTGTTAGCAGCTTTAGAACCTCAGCTTTGAGGAACTCCAGTCGTGTGATGTCCCCCATCTGGATCCCGAGAGAGAGAGGAACAGCTCATTTGCATTCTGGTGCGCGATTTTGTTCCCAGAAGTTTCTTGGGTTAAGGATTCATGAAGAAGTTGGTTATGGTAAAGTTTCCAATTTCGAAGACAAAGGATTTAAATATGAAAAAATGTCGAGAAAGTTAGTTATATGATACATGGTTGGCGTCTCCGACAGTTGTGGTGGTAGGGCCCTGGAGGATTTCCTGGCTGAGTTGCAGATAGGGTCGCACGTCAAACTTGCGGTCTTCTTCGGCATGAGTGTCGAGGATCTGCTGCATCACATTGTTACCTGAGGTGGTTGGTGAACATGTTGCTGTTGCAGGGGGGTATCTTTTTGGTGTATCTAAGTCGAAGCAAAACGTGAAGATGAATTTGATTGGTAACAACGATCTTTCTTATATATATAGCCATTAAAAGGGAAGAGATGTCTCCGTGAGTGGTGGCTGGGGTGGAAGATTTTGCAATAAAGCAAAATTAAATCTAGTTCCTTGCTTCATACTACGTATGGGCACGAGATAGTGGTCCCACCCACAATTCCAATTACTGAAGTGTTTCAATTCTTTTGCATTCATTTTTTTTTTCTTTTGATAAAATTTGAGAATAGGATAAAAAAATAACTAAAGGATAAAGTCAATTTTTTCTCTTACAATAAGGGTATTAATATCAAATAAAATTTTAACAGTTGATGTCAGCATCTAATGGTTTCATCTTCAGGCTTTGGATCTATTTGATAAACATTTGTGATTTTTGGATGGCAGATGATGTTTTTAATATTCTTGAGTGGTAGATGATTTTTGTCAAAGTATTTGGGTATTATGTGAAATTTTCACACACGAAATATAAGATATCAACAATGGTTCAAGGCCTTTATCAAAATAATAATAATAATAATAATAATAATAATAAATAATAATAATAATAATAATAATGGTTCAAGACATAGTTTCTATACACATTTGGTATACTGGGTATAATTCATCCTTTAAAATTATTTAACTAGAAAAGAGGTGTAATCGAGACATTATCTTTCCATTAATTTCTCTTAAGAATGAGGTTCCACTAAGGCTTTGCCATCTCATCCACCCAGACCATATTGTGAAATTAACAAACTAAAATAAAGGTGGGTAGGGGCCATTTCCACCAAAATTTGTAATATTACCACCTCGTCTGCCCATTGACTCTACTCCTAACCTTTGCCATTCTTCAACCCACATGTTGGCATGTTGCACGATGATTAGGAAAGCAAACACCAAGGCCATGATACATAGACAAGACTCCCTTACAGATCCTACTACCAACAACCAAAATTCCCAACCATGCTACACAAGATATTCCAAAGGCTAGTAGGAACAAAATGAAAATTAAATTCACATTATGAAGAAACGCAAGTCGTAAGCTGCCCTAGTTTGCTGCAACCTTGAAATTTTTTGTTCCATATAATGAAAATTTTCTAGTAATGACTGTTGGGGTAAAATAGTAACATGTTTAAATTAGATCATGGATGAAGAATCTGTGACGACCCTTGAAGAATGGGACATGTAGCACGCATTCAAGGTACGAAACAAAAGAGTAAGAAATGTTCGGAAAATGAAATCGTTTTCAGCCCCCTTCTGGGCAATCGGGCCATGATTTGATAGATTGATGGATGTAGCTGGACATTAAATGATCTGTCATTAATACTCATAAATACTGACAACCATCATAAATGCCAAGTAGACGAATTTGACTGGTCAGGTCACCATATCATGGACCAAATCAGCAAAAATCAGGTTTATGCTCGATAAAAGAGAAATGACAGCTACTATTGTCGAAAGAAATGGAGGACGTGGACTAAAAGGGGGTCGAAGAAAGTCGAGTGGGATCGTAAACGGCTAACATGACATTCAAGCACCGTCCTAAGGGATCGTAATGGTTCTCTAGGTGACAGATGATGGAGATGGTGGTAGGTGGGGAGGAGATGGTGCGAGAAGCCCACTCTTGAGTCTATAAGTAGCAAAAGAATATCGATGGCAAGGGATCCTGAATTTCCTACCCACAAAGAGAGTATCCATATTCAGGTATAGCTCTGATAAAGTTCCTTTGAGATAACCTTTGCTCCATCTTTTATCCTAGGTTACACCTCACTAGAGAGGAGGAAGTTATTGAAGCTCTCGTATTTCAGGGAACCCCATCGCTAAGGGAGTTTTAGTGTTTCACTAAGACCTCCATTCTGCTTGTCTTTAGAATCCACTAACTTTGGCATCGGAGTGGCCCTGAGGTATATCCCACGCATTTCACTACTGTGTTTGTTTTTTAGCTACGTGGCTTGATCTGGGAGACTGAATGGAATCTATCGACAACAGATTGACGCCCACAGTGGGGCCTTAACATACTTTGCCTTCAGAACTTTCCCTCTTTTTCCCTATGACTGTTTAAAAGAACCCCAAGCCTTAAGCACCATCCCTTTTCCTATTTCTCCCTTCCCGTCATTCATCCTTTCTAGCTAACCCATAGCCTTTACCCATGGCTCCGGTTGGAAGAGTAGAAAGCTCTTATAACCTTCGGGAAACCCAGGCACATCGCACGGAGGCAAATATACTCCAAGAGCGTGTGGATATTTCTATAGGCCTAAGCCCGAAGGACATCCCACCAGAAGACCCATATGCGGAAGGAGTAGGCGGTCCCCATCCTGATCCCTCACAGTATGTCACCAGAGTACAGTTCGATCGACTGGCTCAGCAGTTAGCTGCCCTGACGGATTTGTTACAACAACGGCCCGCAGACATGCCAGCTGCATCTATACCTCCCGTTGATATCCCAAAAGTCCCACAGAGATCCCGACATTCTAGGAGCTCTGCTCCTCGGTCTGCATCTCCCAGTCCAGTGTGGGCCAGCCCTTCAATAGATTCATACAGCAGTAGGGGTCGAAGCAACCGTTATAGGGAACCTCATTTTTAGTAAGTTTCAAAATATGATCTTACTGAGGTAGTCGAGAGCAGCCATGAGTCCCCGACAGCCTCGAGAAGATCATCTATTTCGAACATATTGGGGTCGAGATATGAAAATAGAAGGGCCCAAGGCAAAATGTACACAGAACAGGACGTGGCTCGAGAAGCTCAGAGGAGGGTCGATGAAGCCAGACGTGCCAAAGAAGATGCCCAGGAGAGGGTCGACGCGGCAAGGCAAGCCCGAGAAGATACCCAAGCTAGGGTTGAAAAAGCCATGTAAGTCCAAGAAGAAGCCCAAGCAAGAGTCAATGCGGCCAGGGAGGAGAGGGCGGCAGCGATCCCGTCGGTTACTGCGGTCCCATCGGTCATACCATTGGTAACCACACCCTCAGCAGGAAGCACCCCGGCTAGTAATGAAAATACTGCTAGACTGGAGCGCTTTGTGAAAGATTTGATGGATAGAGTCCAACATGTAGAGAGGGGGATCGATTCTAAGGCCCCCCAGGATTGTGCCCCAGAGACAGCCCTGACAGATGAGGTCATGAACCATCCTCTTCCTATTAATTTTTCCCTTCCTAATGTAGGGTGGTATGTTGGTGTGACAGATCCCGAGAAGCACCTAGATAACTTCAAAGTTGGTATGGTCATTTATGGCCACCAGCCCTGTGTTGTAGAGCTTTTCCGTCCACCCTGAGGGAGGCTGGAAGGACATGGTTCAATAATCTATCCCCCAAGTCTGTGGGGATATTTAAGGAGCTTAGCAGTTTTTTTCTCTCCCATTTCCAGGGGAGCCAAACCCAGAACAAAAACTTATCCCATTTGATGATGATCAAACAAGACGAGAATGAGCCTCTTCTACCGTTCATAACCCTTTTCCTTGAAGTAGTAGGACTGATCAAGGACCTACAGTCGGATGTGGTAGTATCGAACCTGTCTGGACCCCTAGTTGGTATTCTTTCTCAACAAGAAGCGTCCCAGAACACATGTCGAAATCTTCAGTAAGTGCGATCGATATGCATTGGGAGCAGAGGCTGTGGCTGAGCTAGCAGGACGAATGAACCCTTCCCTCACAGTTAGGGAAAAGAAAAAAAGTAAAATTTTGGAGAAGGCTATTAAAAAAGGGGAGACAAACAAGAAATCAAAGGTGGCCAAGGAATTGTACCCTGCCCGCCTAGCACCAGAGTACACCCCACTCAATCGTACCATGGTTGAGATTTTAAATATCAAGAGAGGCGACACTCTACTGGTCCCTCCCCCCATATCTAAGTCGAGGAGCGCAACCGTCAGCTGTATTGTGCGCATCACCAGGATCATGGTCACGACACCAACTCATATAGACTTCTAAAAGACCTAGTTGAAGATTTAATTCAGCATGGGCGATGGACTGAGTTCGTAGGACCCCGACCAGTGCCATCCCCTCCCCCTGCACCAGTGGTGGTATTCCCGCCACCTCCCTCAATGATAGCACCTGTGAGAGATGAGAGGGTCAAGAATCGGCCTCTACCACCACCAAGATCACCCCGCGGGGGTTTATGGGCCAAGTTGATTTACACCCGTGGGGGCATCAAGAAATTTTGAGAGAGCAAACTGCCAGAGGGGTTCGAACAGTTCGAGAAGAAAGTCCCCCCCTGAGGCTAGCAGGCAAGGCGGGACCCGAGCAAGACCTTGGCTTAAGCGATGATGAGTACGTGACCCTGAGCAGCCTAGAGTGTATGACCGTGACAGTCTGGCAGGAGCATATGCGACGGGAAGTACTTCCGATTGTGGTCGAGCTTGTAGAGGAGGAGTCAACTAAAGGAAAGAAAGTCAAAGAAGGAAAAAAAGACATCGAGTGGTCATCCTCGAAGAAAGTCAGGTATGAGAGATATATTTACTTTGGCAATGATGACCTTATTGATGTGGTTATCCCTCATGAAGATCCTCTTGTTATCAAAATGGCCATTGGAGAAGAGTGGGAAGTGAGTCACATACTAGTCGACACTAGAAATGCTTATGAGATCCTCTACTACGACACGTATCAGAGGTTGGGATACAAGGATGAACAACTGAGTCCCATTAAATATTCTTTTCTGGGATTTAATAGAGAAGGAATGCGGGTGAAGGGAGCCATCCAAATAGATACTTGCCTGGGGACCTACCCAACGCGAGTATGTGTCAACTTGAAATATATGGTGGTAGATACCCATTCAAGCCACAATGGTATCCTTGGCAGATCTGGTCTCAATAAGCTACGGATTTGTCTATCAATCTACTACCTTCTTATAAAGTTCCCAACTGAGTGGGGGGTCAGATATTGCAAGGCTGATCAGTCAGTGTCCAAGAGGTGTCACACAGCTACCCTGGTCGCACTCAATGAAGATCAGCCCGTGCAGGTAATCCAACTAGATGAATATAGCGACGACTTCCCAGTAGAGCGGACGACTCCAGTTGAAGTTTCATCCCTGTGCCATTCACAGACGACCAGCCAGAAAAGACCTTCTTCATCGGTTCAGCCCTACCAGAGGAGCAAAAATAAAAACTTATTGAGTTTTTGAAGACGAACGCTGATGTGTTTGCTTGGACTCTAAAAGATATGCCTGTGATCCCACGATCGATCATGGAGCACCACTTGAAGATCAATCCCCATCATCGCCCTATCCGACAGAAGAAAAGAGTCGTCTCGGTAAAAAAGCAAGTGATCATCGATCGAGAGGTCGAGAAGTTGTTGAAAGCAGAATTTATCTGGGAAGTGTACTATCCAGACTGGTTGGCTAACATTGTACTTGTAAGACCCGTATCGAACTAATCGGTCTTACCACCTTGTATCAGGTCTTTCTATCATGGTCGGACCAAGAGGACCAAGTGCATGAAGAAACCACAAGACCAGGTATGAAATTTAATCTAAAAACAGTCAGTTATGAGCATGTGGTCGCATACCTAAACAGGTGTGATCGACCACACCTCAAAATAATGCAACCATAGGAAATTAGGTCGAGTGGTTGCATGTTTCAGAGGGTGTGGTCGACGGATTTTGCGACCCCACCTGCGACCATACGGATTCCAGTCAGAAACCGAGTTTAAGAAACCTTCCTAATCCGAAGGGGGTTCTTTCCTAAACTAAGTAGGGCTTATTATTGGGGGTTTTCCTCTATAAATAGGACGTCCCTTAGTCTCTTTCATCCTTTTAGAACTCAAACTGAAAGTGAGAGAAAGAGAAGAGAAGGAAGAGAATGAGAATTGAAGAGGAAGACTAAGAAGGGGAAATTCAGAGAAGACCTCTGAATCTTCAACAAGTTTAAGGTAAGGAACATTCCCCATGTCAATTAAAAGCCTAGAATAGTTCATGAAAGAGATAGGATTTAGGTGAGATCCCAATCATCAATCCATGGACAAATTTCAAGAGAATCCATGTAAAGAATTATGTGGACAATGGATTGTGTATAAAAATATTAGTTCTGAGCCATAGAACAATCATAAAAAGGACCATGATGATAAACCAATGAATCCAAACATGAAGGAATGGAGTTGAGAATGAAAAAGTCGACCATCACACGTGTGGTCGCACGTATGGTCGCATGATATGCGATCACACGAGACACACATATTCGACCACACACCCTCGGGAAGACCAGGAAGGGTGTGGTCGCATGTGTGGTCACAGGATATGCGACCACACCTTGCGACCACATGCCCTCAGCAAGTTTTCGGGGAGGGTGTGGTCGCATGTGTGGTCACAGGATATGCGACCACACCTTGCGACCACATACCTTGTGGTCGCAGAAACTGAGACCACAGGTGATGCCACACCTGCGACCCCTCAGTTTCTGTTAGTTTAAATTCATGAGAATTAATTTTAATTTAAAATCTATAAATTTGTTAGGTTTCCAAGTGGTTTAAAAGTGATTTACAAAGCTTGAACGAGGATCTACTATCAACCAAAGGTGAGGGAACAAGACCTAAATTAATTGACTAATAATAAACTATTTTTATTTATTGAGTCCAATACCATGAATGATTCTATGCTTGTATGCTTGTAATGTGCATATCACATGTCATCCAATATTCCTGTTATTACTGCTCATGCATATTTAATTCTGTTTATTTATAACAAGATGTTGATAATGATGCTAGGAATAGGCATGTGAATGTGTGTGTGTGGTTAGTGTACTTGATGCGAGTGGGGCTTCAGGGGGAGGACATGACACTATTGTTCATCCTGGTCACCAGACTCTAGCTCTATCTCTGCTCAAGTCTTGTCCACTGACATCGTCGTTTCGTCATTACCTTAGCAGAACTATTACGTCGTAGGGCATTAGGGGAGGTGGTCTCGGACCGTGTAGTCCCTGACTTTGTCGGGGGGCCTTTGCTCTATCTGTCACACCCCAATTCCGACTGAACCAGAAGTGTGAGTGAACCGTCACTGAACCAACGGTTCACACCAGGATCTCAATAAGACTGTGTCTACTCATACAAATCATTGCACATAACCACAATCAGAATATAATAAAATACAGCGGGAGTCTTAAATTAAATGAACTGAGTTCTCTATTGATAATTTAAATAAAAATATCTAATTATTCAAATACCGAAACATAAATAATTATTTTTACATCAATTGTATCTCCAACTTAAAATAAATAAAAATAAAATCAAACCCTAGAGGTACACGCAGAAAGGGCGCTCGCATGAAGCGTCATGCTCGTCCTCTCCTGCTTGCACTTTCAAAGCAACAACACCTCCATACACCGGAGCATCCACATAGTCCTCCACAGTATAACCTGCATCAACATCTAAAATTAGTGTGTACACAAGGGTGATCTCACAACTTAGCTCAGTAAGACAATCAGACAATGCAACAAACATATGCATGGGTAACATTCACATTATGGTTTGATTTAAGTTTGCAATGTGCTATAGAAAGGATTGGTGGCCACCGTACCTCTATACACGAGTGTGTGAAGCCGTCTAATGGATCAAACACCACTGTCGTCCCACATGCACCCACCTTGAAATAGAGATAGAGCTAAAGCGTCCGGATCAAACACCGCCAACACTTCCCCTGATACCCTACCCACACCAACACGTAAGCCCCTATTGGCGAGGACTTGCAAACTGGACTCGCAACTAACCAATCCTATATGTCATCACAGTAGGCCCTATCCCAGCACAGCTCCTTACGATATAGAGATAGAGCTAGAGTCTAGTGGCCAGATCGGAGACCACAGTGCCACTTCCTCCCTCTGATACCCTACCCGCACCAAGCATGCTAAGACAGAACGATACTAAACGGTGCTAGTGTGAGGAATGATCCCAGACCCTCGGCCCTTCCCATTCTACACACCGACGAAAATAATCACATGCCTAACAGTCACATCCTAGCATAGCGAGTATGCATAGACAATAATAATAACTGAAAGTAAAGGATGACATGCGAGTATGCACAAACATCAGTCCACAGAGTCATAGTCATTAACAACGTTTACTGTTATTAAATTATTAGGGTTTAGGTCCGATTCCCTTACCTGACACTTGTTTGATAGCTTGCTCCGTGTCACAGAATCCAAACATGCTATCACAAGGTCCTACACGATGTTAGGGTTGAGTTAGAATAGTTTTCTTAGGGTTTACGTTGGTCGAAAAACCAACTGGGTTAAAAACACTCCCACAGAGCATACCGATCGCAGTATCGATCGCGACACTGTGGGGAAAGGTGCGACCGATATGGTCGACCGGTCCTCACAGACCAGCCTCCGGGAGGTACCGGTCGCAGTACCGATCGCATATGGTGCGACTGGTATGGTCGACCGGTATGTCTCCGGAAGACCATACATTCGGTTCTCGCCTTCCGTCGATCACCCCCTATTGATCCTAGGGTTTCTCATACACATTCTAGGTCTGAGCACTGAGTTAGAGTTGTTTCCAACTTCATCCAAGTCCTAGTTTCGATAATTTTCAACCTAGAACTTGAATCTAGGGTTTACCGACTAAATTAGGGTTTGACGGTAAAATAGGGTTTAGATCAATACCTCGCTTTGCATGGTATTGATCCAAACATGACTAACCATCCTAGAACGATTAAAGTAAATGAGGTTTAAGCACTTACCATTGGTTCGTGGTAATGTGTTCTTCGTCCAATGGCAATGGCGGCTCTTCCTTCTCCTTCCTAGCTTCTTCTCCTTCTTCAACCTCTTTCTCCTCTCTAGGGTTTGTGAGGATCAATGAGAGATATTTTAAGAGGTTTAAGGGTCCTTATATAGGCTAGGGTTAGGTTTAGGAAGCCTCCTAACATTAGGAAAGTCCTTAGATTTGGAATTTGGAAAGTGGGACCCGTAGAGATCCTTTTCCGGATCTAAGCTGCACAGGCCATACCGGTCGACCATCGACCGGTACCAAGACCGGTACCATCGACCGGTATAAAGTATATCATACTTAATTTGGTCCGATTTCATACCTGTTTTTCATTCGTTCGTCCCGTCTAGTCCGGTGATGATTGGAAGACCTGTTACGACATGAATTAAAGATTTAGATCGGGTTCATGGATTGCGGGTCTTACACTATCTCTATGGACGTATTGAGGGATGTTGGGGTGAGGCCGTGGATACACTGTTTAACATTATGATTGGTTAGTTGCGAGCCCAGTTTGCAAGCCCTCGCCAATAGGGGCTTACGTATTGGTATGTGTAGGGCATCAGGGGAAGTGTCTTGCGGTGTTTGATCCGGGCACTTTAGCTCTATCTCTATTCCATGATGGGTGCATGTGGGACGACAATGGTGTTTGATCCATTGGGCGACTTCACACACTCGTGTATAGAGGTGCAGCGACCATCTATCCTTTTTATTGCACATTGCAAACTTATGAATCATACCAAAGATATGAATTGAATGCATACATATGTTTGTTGCATTGTTTTGTTTGCTCACTGAGCCATGATGTGTGCTCACCCTTTCGACGTCGAATATTTTTAGTTGATGATGCAAGTCCTACATTAGAAGATTATATGAATGCTCCAATGTATGGGTATGTTGCGACGATGGATGCAGAAGCTATGATGGAGTCGCATGAATCATCGTGCGAGTGCAACTCATGTGTCTTTGATTAGATTTATTTGTCAGATTATTCAGAACATGTAATTGATTAATTTATTTTATTTTATGTCTTCAGTTAGTTGAGATAATTAGATACTTTATTTATGATATCACTGTTAGATACTCAATCCATTAATATTAAAGACTTCCACTATTGTTTATTTACTCTGATTATGGTTGTGGATGTGTATGGTCTAAGCAAAAGGACACAGTCTATTCGAGATCCTGGTTGAACTGTTGGATCATAGACGGTTCATCACACCATTCTGGTTGGTGCAGAATTGGGGTGTGACAACTGATGCCTAAGTTTGATGATCGTTGGCATGTTTGTACTGATTTTACAGATTTAAATAAAGAATGCCCTAAAGATTCCTACCCCCTTGCCTCGAATTGATCAGCTCATAGAAGCTACTGCCAAGCACGAGCTGTTATCTTTTCTAAATGAGTATTCCAGGTATAATCAAATAAAAATGGCCAAAGAATATGAGGAAAATACTGCCTTCATCACTAGTAAGGGTACTTATTGCTATACTGTGATGTCTTTCCAGCTTAGGAATGCAAGGGCCATGTATCAGAGGCTCGTCAATAAAGTATTTGAAAAACAGATTGGTCGTAACATGGAGGTGTACGTATTTGACTTCCTGTCAAGACAGCCAAGGCGCCTGATCATCTGAAAGATCTTAAAGAAATCTTCGAGGTAGTACGAAGGAATTCTATAGTACGAAGGAATTCTATGTGCCTTAATCCCTCGAAATAGGCCTTTGGTGTACAGTCTAGCAAGTTCCTGTGATTTATAGTGTCACAAAGAGGGATCGAGGCCAACCCAGCTAAGATCGAAGGGATCCAAAGTATGAAGTCTCCAACAACTCTGAAGTAAGTACAAGTGCTTACAAGACGGATTGCTACGCTGGGAAGGTTCATGTCGAGGTCTGCTGATTGATGCCTCCTATTTTTCAAGACCCTTAAGGGATCAAAAACATTCGAATGGACAGCAGAATGTGAGGAAGCGTTCCAAAGCCTTAAGAGGTATTTATCTACCCCTCCTCTGTTGGTGAAGCCAGAGATAGGAGACAATCTGCTACTTTACCTAGAGGTGTCCCCGTGTGCGGTCAGTGGGGTATTAATCAAGGAGATAGACAAGGTGTAGTATCCAATCTACTACATCAGCAAGGTGTTACTCGATGCGGAGACCAAGTATCAATCAATAGAGAAATTAACCCTAGCTGTGGTCGTGTTCGCCCGAAAACTATGGCCATACTTTCAGTCTTACTTCATCACTATACTGACGGATCGACCCTTGAGTAAGTTCCTCTCTAAAGCATATGTGTCGGGTTGAATGATTAATTGGGCGGTCGAGTTGGGGGAATTTGACCTCAAGTTTCAACCCAGAACTACTATCAAAGCAAAAGCCTTGGCGGATTTTCTGATAGAAAGCACCCTACCGGGTGGAGAAGAAGAAGGGTCGAATGCTGAAAGAGCACTTGAAGAAACTAAAGTAAAGATTTTTCTCGGTCCTGAAAAACCTTCCTGGGTCATGTACATAGACGGAGCTTCCAACAAGGAAGAAGCTGGAGCAGGAATTGTCCTCATCAGTCCCAAAGGGTTCAAGGTATTGACATCAGTATGCGTTGGCTTATCAATAACCAACAATGTGACAGAATAAGAGGCCCTGATTGCTGGGCTTAAGCTGGCTAAAAAACTGGCAGTAAAGCACCTGCTGGTCCATGGAGATTCTTAGGTGGTGGTGCGGCAGGTCACAGGGGTCTATGAAGCTCGATAGAAACATCTTGCCAAATATCTGGCCTTGGTGAAACAACTAATCGAACCCCTGGAGAAGTTTGAGATGGTCAGTATATCTCGCGATCAGAATACAGAAGCAGATGCCCTCTCCCACCTAGGGTCGAGTGATCTGAGCAGTTTCGACATATCAGTGTATGTGGAATATTTGTCTCAACAAAGCACCGACCTGATAGTTGAAGTTATGCTCATGGACGTCGAGCCCTGTTGGATGGATCCTCTACTCACCTATCTAAGGGAAAATGTATTACCAGAAGACAAGAAGGAGGCCCGACGCATTCAGGCCCAGGCAGGATCGTACGTCATTCATGATGAGGTAATCTACAAGAAGTCCCACACTTTACCTTTACTCCGCTGCGTCTCCCCTTTGAAGGTCGAATATATCATGGCAGAGGTACATGAGGGAATCTGTAGAGCCTACCAATGTCGACGCACCATGTGTTTCAAGACTATTCGAATGGACTACCATTGGCCTCATATGATAAGGACTGTGATAGATATACCAAAACCTGTGAACCGTGCAGAAGCATGCTACCATATCCCATCACCCATGTGCCTAACTGCAGCCTATCATACCCTTCGCGATCTGGGGTATGGATATTCTGGGACCCTTCCCGCAAGCGAAAAGACAGCTCTAGTATATTTTATTGGCTATTGATTACTTCACCAAATTGATCGAAGTGAAGGCAATGACAAAGGTTACCGCACCTAAAGCGGTGGAGTTCTCCAGACTTGATGTACTCTACAGGTATGGGATCCCGCAAGTATTGATTACAGACAATGGTCCACCGTTCTAGAGTTGAGTCTTTTTAAAATTCTGTCGTGACCATTGTTTCGGCCCAGATCCGTCCTGTGGGTCCTCTTGGTTGACTGGACCTGCAAGACAAGGAAAGACAAAGGAAGGGGGAGGCGGGCCGGGTGCCCCGGGTCCACTCCCATGCCAAAGTTAAGGCTCTGTGAACAGTCAAGGGGCTCAGTGTCAAGCCCACTAAGATATTATAAGAAAAGTGTGGGGTGAGGTGAGATTCTCCGTCCCAAGTGTCAGAGCGTGAATCTCTAGAAGTAATGAGCAGTAAATGTTGTCTGTAAAAAACCTCGGGATTCGCATTATTTATAGTGAATAGTGCGAATCCCCAAAATACCGATCTTACCCTCTGTTCTTGTATTGGAGGGGTCTTCTTATGTCGAATGGGGGATCTCCACGTGACACTGATACCGAGTCCTACGCGTAAGGGTTGTATTGCTAGCGTGGCGTAATGCCCCAACAACCATCGTATTGGTCATAGATTCACGTCAGTAGCTCACCCAGAGACTAATGGACAGACAGAGATCACTAACCGTACCTTGCTACATGGCTTAGCACGGCGAGTGGAAGAGAAGAGAAGAGAAGAGAAAATTATGGGCTCAGGAGTTACCCAGTGTAGTATGGTAGTATCAAACCACAGAAAGAACTGCCACAGGAGCCACTCCTTTCAAGCTTGCTTTCGGGTCAGAAGCAGTTATCCCAGTCGAAGTGGTGGAAAAAAGCTATCGAGTGATGAATTTTAATGAGGATACCAATAAAGACATTCTACTTATGGACCTGGACCTTCTGGAAGATGTTCATGAAATTGTTCGACTACATATAGCAGCATACCAGTAAAAAACAGCTAAGTATTATAACTCCAGGGTCAAGGAGAATTTTTTCAATTGGAAGACTTGGTTCTACGTTCGACGGTTGTAACTACACCCACTCAGCAAAGCAAACTAACTCTAAATTGGGAGGGGCTGTACCGGGTTTCAAAAGCTAATAGACCGGGGTCGTATTACAGACAATGGGGGGGTTGACCATACCACGTACTTGGCATTCTAAGAACCTCCGAAGATACTATGTGTAAGGCTTATCTTTTAATTAATGAAAAACTCTTTCACACTTAGCCATCTCTATTCGAGTAAGTAGATAGTCTTAGTTAAAGTTAAGCCTTTCAACTTGAGGGGTAGTCTTTGACTTTGGCTCGAAAAGAAAAGGCCTACGAGTCTCCAAAAGAAAAGGCCTATGGGTCTCCAAAAGAAAAAGCCTACGGGTCTCCAAAAGAAAAGGCCTACGGGTCTCGAGAGGAAAAGGTCTACGGGTCTCGAGAAGAAAAGACCTACGGGTCTCCAAAAGAAAAGACTTACGGGTCTAGAAGAGAAAAAGCCTACGGATCATGAACAGTAAAGGCCTACAGGGCTAGCGAGAAAGAAACCTAAGGGCTCAAAGGACAAGGCCTCGGGGTCTTGGAAATCAATAAGTAGATAGCCTCAATCGGAGATTAAGCCCATCGACTTATGGGGTAGTCTTTGACTTTAGTTCGAACAGGAACATGTTATAATTAACCACCATCCTATGAGAACAGGGGTGGCTGGCTCGATCTCCTTCGTCCGGAGGTATCAACTCAATAGACTCGGGGATAAGAAAAGAAACCCTAAGATCTTGAATTTTGGCCTCAGTCATTAGGGATTTCAATGAAGAAGCCACACAGTGAGGACCCGCCGCACCGGAAGCGTCATGGGGTGGACTTTCTGGGTAGATCACCGAAACTGCGATCCCCGCAGAGTAGGCTCAGAAGCTCGACTAACAACGGCCTTATCACGAGCCATGACTGGTTAAGGTTGAAATGACAAGAATCTAAAAACGAAGAAAGCTCGGGACTTACTTGGAAAGCAAGAAGATCACCAGAAATTCATTTCGAAGGAGAAGAAGCGCCCTGTACGAGAATGAATACCCTAAAAGGAAAAGCTTAAGGTGAGGCAAACTTTGAGAAAGCACTGTAGATGATCAAATGTGAGGAAGAAGGTGAGTGAAGTAGGCAAGATTTTTATAAGTTTGCAGAAAGGTCGGTCCCATCTGGCAGTCATGATGGTTTCGAGCGATGTGACTATCAATCAGGCTGTGAAATATGACGCTTGTACAGGGAAACGACGCGTGAACGGTCCCAATGAATGAGAAATGGGGGGATTAACGCTGATAGCTCGAAGCGATGGCTTAATCAAGTCAGAAATGTTACTTGGAGCATTCAATCAGGGCCAACTCAGGCCATTACGAAACGTTACAAACGTTACACAAAGGACATGGGCATTCAAGTCTTGAAAAAATGGGAGAAAAGGTGGCACCTGACTACTGTAACGTCAGGGAATCGGTGGAGATATCTCCGTGTGTGAAAGAAGAGGTATTTTCTCCCATAAATGTGTCTCATCTAGTTGAAACGACACTAAGGAGACAAAGGGATTCTGTTGGAGTAAAATAGTAATAGGTTTAAATTAGACCATGGATGAGGAATCTGTGACGACCCTTGAAGAATGAGACACGTGGCACGCAACCAAGGTACGAAGCATAAGGATAAGAAATGTTTAGAAGATGAAATCGTGTTCGACCCCCTTTTGGGCAATCGGGTCATGATTTGATAGATTGATGGATGTAGCTGGACATTAAATGATCTGTCATTAATGCTCATAAATATCGACAACCACCATAAATGCCAAGTAGGCGGATTTGACTGGCCAGGTCCCCATATCATGGACCGAATCAGCAAAAAGTCAGGTTTATGCTCGATAAAAGAGAAAGAACAACTACTATTGTCAAAAAAAATGGAGGACATGGACTAGAAGGGGTCGAAGAAGGGATTGTAAACGGCTGACAAGACATCAACACCGTCCTAGGGGTCATAATCCCCTAGACCTATGGTTCTCTAGATGACAGATGATGGAGATGGTGGTAGGTGGGGAGGAGCTGGTTCGAGAAGCCCACTCTTGAGTCTATAAGTAGCAAAGAATATCGATGGCAAGGGATCCTGAATTTCCTACCCACAAAGAGAGTATCCATATTCAGGTATAGCTCTGACAAAGTTCCTTTGAGATAACCTTTGCTCCATCTTTTATCCTAAGTTACACCTCGCTAGAGAGGAGGAAGTTATTGAAGCTCCCGTATCTCAGGGAACCCCATCTCTAAGGAGTTCTAGTGTTTCACTAAGACCTCCATTCTGCTTATCTTTGGAATCCATTAACTTTGGCATCAGAATGACCCCGGGGTATATCCCGCCCACTTCAATACTGTGTTTGTTTTTTAACTACGTGGCTTGATCTGGGGGACTGAACGGAATCCATTGACAACAATGACACCACAAATAAGATTGGCTTGCGATGAGCGATTCAAGAATTTCAATAACTGACAACACAAATGAAATTTTAAAGTTAAAACCTAAACCTGTGGGAGTTTGACATTGTCTTAGGTATTGTATCAGATTGGGTGATAGGTATTGGTAAGGGTGTCAACGGGCCGATCCGGGCCGATTTCAGTCTGGGCTAAATCGATGTCGGGTTTTATAAGCCCAGCCCAAAACATGTCCATTAAGAGTTCAGGCTGGGTTGGGCTGCGCTGGACGCAATAACTATCGGGCTGGTCCAGTGTCGATTTGTTATCAGGTTGGTATTATTGAGGTGATTTTGGGCTGGTTCGATCCAGACCGGACTTATCAAGCTTATCGGGCCTATTTTATATGTAAGATATATAGCCTATTTTATTATTTCTATCTATAAAATTAACATCATTCCTTCTATATGCATATAATTCAAGAAATTATAACAATTAAGATATTCTTTTCAACTATAGATTCATATAATCTTTTGGATCAAGAAGTGAAGTGTAATATAATCCATCAAAATTTAAAACCATTAAAATTAAGAAACTGGGCCCGGATGGACCTTACCGGTGTTCGGGTTAGGTATTATTGGTTCGGACTAGTTCGGGCTTCTTAGGTACGGGCTGGTCCGGTCTAGTTTCGGTTTGGACTGAAACGGTGTCACGCTTTACAAGCCGAGACCGAAACCTGTCCATTAAGGTTCGATCCGGGCTGGGTTCAGGTTATATCAGGCCAGCTCGGTCTGTGCTACCGGGCCGGGCCCATTTTTGACACCCTTAGGTATTGGCTTTAACTGATATAGAGTGCTACCAATACAAAAACCTAGACATGTATCAATTGGCTGAATCACAATGGGTGTCGATATTGATCAATACCAAAAACATATATTGAATCAATTTGATACACATCCAATAGGGATGATACCCTTTTTAATACCGTGAACTAAAGTCATAAAGGTTGATGTACCCAGTTTGGCCTTCAAAAAATTAGCCCACTTATTCTTTCTTAATTCTAGTGCAACGAAATCAGATTCCAAACAAATTATCTCAAAAAAGGCAAAAGGGCAAAACAAATCCATACATTAGGGAGATATGTCCAACCGTAAAACAATGAAGAATTAAAATTTTCATTCATTACAAGCCAATGAAATGAAAATATAAGGCAGTTAGAATAATGAAATCAAATGAAATTTATAAGTGATCCTGCAACAGTTAACAAATAATGGACGAGCTTGGAATGCCTCGGAATTCTGTAATGAAAAAATAAAATCCAGAAATATGGGAACGTACAAACCCTAACAAAAAGGAGAATTTAAAGCTTCCAACAATTTCACCTGTTAAATTCCTCTCCAGCAGCTCCATGAGCCGAACAGCAAAACATCCTCAACATCCTCGTGACCTAATATTTTCATATACCACAGAGTGGCAGCAGGACTTCAATAACGTGTGGAAGGAAGAAGATCCTTTTAACCCAATATACTGATGAAGGTAGTAGAGCAAACTGTCACAAATCTACAGTGCGTGAATTTTTACAGACACCAATTACCAGCACGAGACCATTCCAATACAAAAGATTTCACAGCATACATATGGACAAACTCTGGGTGAGAGAACTTGCAAGGGACAATCAAGAGAGACACGGAATCGACTCCGGGGGAGGACTCTTTTACGGTACAAGTTAGACAGTAGCTTTTCATGGAGTGTCCTCCTTGGTTGAACTTCCTTAGTTAGATGAGATTTATTCTGATGATGTTTTCCTGTGATATTATGGTGGAACTTCCTTAGGCAGATAAGATTTTTTCTGATGATATTTTCCTGTGATATTATTGCCACTTATCTGTTTGAGGCTCAAACATCCGTACATATTCAATTTGGCACAAGTGGTAGTATGATTAGAACGCGATTCTTAAGCGTTTATTATGGGATTATGAAGGTGAATTAGGAACCATTAATTCATAGTTATATAATGAACGATAATAATCCATTACCTTGATTCTATGCTTCTATTATCGTGAATTCTAGATCGACAATGCTGAAAGTGAACGACGAGGTTTCTATGCTTTATATTATCGTGAATTCTAGATCGATAATGCTGGAAGTGAATGGAGAAAGAAAAAAATTAGAAGACGAGTAAGATTGATGTGTCACGAATGTACCTTTGGGATATGGATTGCATCAAGTTGGTTCCTTCCTCGCTTCTGTTGGTAGATTGACATGTATAACTAGCGTCCATATCTCACATTGTCTCATGAGTTCGCAAGTATCATCAGAAACCCAATCAAGGCCGACGCAACAGAGGAGAGACCCCGGGCAATAACCCCGTGCGATCTCCCCAAGAAACCAAAAAAATATGATTTTTTATTATTTTTGTGACCTGCCATGCAAGCGCACCTGACATGGCAAAGGTCTGATGACACAGAGGTCTCGACACATGCCCCTCGCATCAATCGGTGGCTTGGACTGATCTCTTTTACATCATAACAGTATAACTACCTTACCAACAGATATCATCAGGCTTGTAACCACTCGCACGAGTTGAAGAAATTCATCCATCGTTCAACTCCATAAGCCAGAAAACGCTTAAGAAAGATAAAATTCTCAGAGAAACCGCAGAACCTGCAAAAAAGATTGGCAAAAGAACAAAGAAAGAAAGATAAATAAATTAAATTGAATCGACAAAACAATACCGAATCTGACTGGCGCTCTGGACAAATCGATCTCGACTTGACGCTCTGCTCCACCTCCATGAGATTTCAAGATTTCGACCGCATAAGCAACATCGACGAAGGAAGATTGAAATCTTGAAAGCGTCAACCGCTGGAAAGGCTGTCATGAGAAGAATCCAGGCAGACTCAAACGAAAAAACCAAATAAAATGGCTGGAAAAACCAGATCTAGGTCTTGATCTCCACTGAGCCAAGGCAAGAGAGAACAGAGAATTAAGCACCATAGCAAGAGAAAACGAAATCACTAATACACAGAGCAGAAGAACGATCTCTAGGGGATCTGGAGAAAGAAAGAGAACGTTTAACAACAAACAACAACGTCAATGAGTAGTTAATAAGGAAAACCTATATTTATAGGGAATAAGGAACAAGGTTATTGTCGTCATTTCAATTTCAATAAAAGGTGATGATAAGAATTGACGGTTGCGATAGACTGGTAGAGTAACCGACTCAAACACTGGGTTTCCTTGGGCAAGCTGTGCCTTCACGTCATGTACGTCAGTACGTACGTGTCCTTTTGGATTACGCCAATGGCCAAACCGTTGAAATGGGCTTTCTGTGCTACTAACGATCTGGACTCTTATTCCAAGCCTTTTCTGTACTCGCGAGCCCACTCAAGTCTAGGCTTATTTTCAAGGCCAATTCTATCCTTTCCTTCGGCGATTTGGGTGCGTCCACTGAGATCCCCCTCCCTTCCCCTTATCGGCCAAAACCCCCCTGTCCCCCCAGTTGATGACATCAATGACCATAGATAACCCTCCTCTCCCTTCTTGTAATGTTGTGATTGGTGTTCTTGATACAGTGGCTCCCCATTGTGTCGACAAATGGGATAATCACGTGAGAAGGCTTACTGAGGAATCTTTGGAGAGTAAAATTTTGGTCATGGCCTACAATGATGAACTTCACTCTTGTGGTAATATAATAAGAAAATATGTTTGTTTTGCTGATCAGGTGATTGTCCACCATTCGGACAAATGGACAATTAAAAAGATGTTTTATTGAGGATTCATCTGATAGTGATTCCTTAGAAAAGGAAGACTCAACCAATATACCCTTGTGTTGGGAGGATAATAGTAACAATTGCACGCACCATCCAATGAATGATGGAGATATAGTGGAAGGTCTTAGTTCTACTTCTCTCGCTGTCTTGAGAAGGAGGATCCGCAGTTGTACTCCTTTTAGTCTTCTTCGAGAAATTAAAAAATGGGTTTGTGGTCCAATGGTTGTTTCTTCTTTCTGTTGAGCCTTATCTCTTTGGTAGCCTAGTCCTAGTTTTTGTTGGTTTGTTGTGTTTTCTCGATTCCTTTGTGAGGTTCGAGCTTGCTTTGTCCTCCTTTCTTTTGGATCAATAAAATATCTACTTATTTAAAAAAAAAAAAAAAAACTTGTTTCCAAATAAGAGATATTTTTATTGACACTGATCCAGTGTTAATAATTGATGACACCAAAGATCGATTAATGTTCTAAAAACCCATCACCCTTCTCATCTCAAATACTAAAATATAAAAAGCAATCCCTATATTTTGAGGTTTCTATGTGCATTAAAAAAAATCAATATCAATGGACCATTGACACAAGCCAGTGCCAACTAGACGGCCCAGTACATAACCGATCTAACGAGGAGCATATATACAGTTCCGACCTGAAGCCAAAGTGGATCATTAAGCTAATACGGTTCAATGATTTTCAACCCACCCAAAAAACAATTATGTAAGGATTAGTCCTCAGTTCTCACCAAGTCACAACCTACATATCTTTGAAGAGGCCGAACTGAAAAGATCAATTGCTCGTATCAAAAAAATTGAATCAAACCAAACCAATATAACCGATTGAATAAACGAAAACCGGAAACCCTCCTTGAAAATCAATAAAACAGATAAACTTTAATATTTTCTCATAATATTTGTTTTTAATATATGAAAAAACAAAACCGAACCAATATAAATTGATTAAGGATCGACCGATTGGACCAATAATTATCAGTTGCAACTTTATTTTATAACCCAAATTCCTTATTGGCCTGAAAGCGGACCAAATCGGCTTGACTGTAAATATGCAATCCTATACAAGGCTCCAAGCCCATCAAATGGGCCCATCTAAAAGCTCTCCCATATGAATAAATAACCGTTATAGGTTGGGCCAGGGTTGGGTTTCACCTTGGCTGAAGCCTTTAGTTAACCTAACCAAGGTCATGGCCACCCTTATGGAGGTGACTGATGACAACTAATATTTGCTAGTTCTTTTCAAGAATATCAATGAATCGACTCAGTTGGTACCCAATATTCCATGTTAATTGTTTCACAAAAACTACTATAATCTCTTCCATAGAAGAAATTAGATAATTAAATCATATAAATCAAGAAGGGTGAAAGGTTAGTCAAAAATCCAGATTTGATTTACATTCGTATCCATTTAAGTTCCGCTTGATTTTATGTGTAACATTTTATATGTAAATTTTTTTTTCTATGTTTGTTTTCAGTAAATAAAAGATTACTATAATTTCTAAGTTCATTTTCCATTCTAAGGAGATAACTATATTTTACCTTTTATTAATAAAGTTAATTTTTATTTTTATTTTTACTTATAATGATACACCGAAAAACAGAAGGAACCCTAGGAAAAAAAAAACTGAATCTCGGATGTAAATTCTAATAGTTGTGATCAGATTGAGATGCCAATTTGGATTTACCAAAATAGAACAAATATACTGTTGTGTAGTCTTATGGGTTATAATACATATACCCTACAAAATATTTTTTCATCTACAAATTAAAAAAAAAATTTAAGATGTATTTCTTTCTTTGATAATATTTTAGTAAATTGTAAAATGACATATTATAAAAAATTGTGTGATAAAATTATAATTTTGTGTGTGTGTGTTTTTTTGTGTGTGTGTGTGTGTTTTTTTTTTTTTTTTTGTATATATGGATTCAAATAAATAAGATAATGGGTAAATTAATTCGAATTTAGATAACGATGTATTCGATTCGAATTCCATCCATCCATCTATTTACATCTCTAGTAAAGGTGATCATATCAAAGAAATATATAATTCCAAACTAAAGGTGTTGAACACAAGGAACCACCTAGCAAGCTCCTGCTTTCCACAAATATATACACATACTAGACATATGCAGGCCCGATTATTCATGCCCCAAAACCAAAACTCAGAATACTTAAAGCAAAACCTGCTCTCTGTAACAATAAAGAGGCCTTTTTCTGTTTACGCAGTTGGGGTTTGATGCCTTCCTTTCTCTTTCTGGCTTACTTCACTCCCTTGCGTCTTGTCATACTCTTTTATCACACAGAGAAATCAAGCTTATCAATTAACTTTTCCAAAGACAAATGATCTTAACATATAAATTAACGAACTCTCATCATCATCATATATAGTCTCATACCTGGATGATTTTCATGGACAACCTCCTCCTCCTCCTCCTTGTTGGTCTTGCTCACTCTCTGGTTCCCTCCATAAATCCCTCCAAATCCTTCTTCTTCGGACCGCGTAGCATACCCAACTCCAAATGAGTGAGACATGATATCCCTACCCAAAGTACCCATTTCAACAAACATATTCAACAAGACCAAAAGAGAGAGAAAGAGGAGAAAGAGAGAACTGACTCTGTCTTCTGAGGATGCTCCTGGGTTTTTTCGTCCATGTTATCTTGATTGTCTGGCTGGATCGTCACAGACTTGCTGAGGGTTTTCCGACCAAAGGAAGACGTCGATGGGAAGGGAAGTATGAACAGTTGGTGTTTCGAGGGCCCCACTGCTTCTAGTGCAGGCCGGAACATGGTTTGCTTTCTTCCACTTTCTAAAGAAGATTTATAGATTAAATATGAATGGATAAGTACAAATCTGTGTGCTCCGAGGATTCAAATCGTTTCTTCTCAATGATTCGGGAGGAGGGAACACTCCTTTTGGCGACACATCTTATAAGGTCGGTGTTGATTTGAATGAAGGGTTCAGATTCATTTAAACCTTATATCGACCATCCTCGCCAGGAGAGGATGTGAATACCTTATGCATCAAAAATCAAATTATTTAGAGAGAGAAAACAGAATCCAGAACGTGTGGAAGGTTCTAGGAAATCCAGTCTATTACGTGGGAGCTAGCCTCTGTCTCAGCATGTTGACAAGTGTCAACAGACAGAGATGAGAAGGAGTGCGTCTAATAAAGTAATGAGTTTTTATTTTTTTTTGGTAAATGAAAAGTAATGAAGTTGAGATCACTTCCATCACCGTCCATTGATGTGGATTCTATATTTTAAAATAGGACTTACTAAATATGGATGATGAAAATCCTTTGAAAATACATATATGTGGAGGGTAAATACTTAAAAAAAGGTAATGGGTCACTGATAGAGTATTCGGTTTATTAGTTGTCTTTCACTACTTTGTATGGTTTAGGTGAAGGAAAAGGATGTTCAGAGGGGATGAAGGAAAAGGATGTTCAGAGGGGATTGGGGTCTTCTGTAAGGAGATTATCATCTAGTGAAGGTGTTATTCAGTTAAAATGGATTGACATGTAGTCCTTTATGGTGAGATCATTCTTGTAATGAGGATCTCATCTAATTAAAGTGGATCGACATGTATCCTGATGGATGACCTCACTACAGAGGACCTTTTTCCGTTCAAAGGAGAGTTGAATATTACCACCTCTGATGGGATGTATGGGATTCATTAGATATAGATGGTGTTGGGATCCCATCCAGGTTGTGCGCCTACATGCTAATGAAATATTTCTTCAATTCTCATATCTTACCCTCACTGTCCGGATTCACAGGAATTTGTGATCCAGATGGGGTCCCACAACCACGGACAGTGTGAAATGGAGAAGAAGGTGCTCATATGGGGAGAAGATCCAGACTCCTTTGGACCATGGGTTCCATTGGACCCGGACCGAATGACATCAAGGGGAGAATACCCATGTGGGGAGCGGATCGGGACTCTAAAAGACTAAAACAGACTGATGCATTCTCGTCTCTTCTTATCAGCAAGCCTTACTGCTTTCAAGCTAATTTCAGCTGTAGCATTAAGAGCTGATGAAGGAAGCCATCGCTTATGGGCCACCAATTGGGCCAAATAGCCTAAAATTACATATTTTCCATTTAATTCACAGTATAAACCTCTTGTGGGCCCAGGGTCAATTGTTTGGAAAAGGGTAATCGGAATTTTAGCTGGGTCTACCCAAATCATATCTCTTAAGAAATTAAAAAATAAAATAAAATCTTTACTGAAGTCCCCAATCAGGCATTTTTTTCCCATTGAATGGATTCACAATAACCTGTGAACAAACTTGAAATAAAGACAGTGCAACGGATGGCCCAGATTTCCAGATTAAGGGTAAGATGTTTAAGGGTTAGGAATAGAAAAAAAAAATTAAAAAAATAAATGTCAAATAATAGATGGGCCAATTTAGTGGGCTAACCTATTAATCCAATGGTTCCGATTGGGCATACAGCTAGGGACCAATTGGATCTGACCTGGATTGAGTAATCGATAAATTTTGAACTAAATTAAACTAGACCCACCCAAGTCATCATTTTGCGTAAGTGGAGTTCAATTATGGCTTGAATTGCACCCCTGGCCCACATCAATCTTTTAATTTTGTCTTTAAATATAATCTTTCATATAAGGTTGCGTAGGAACAAACTTCTATGAAACAAAGAGGTATAGAAATCCTCTCCCGCCTGAGTTTGGGCGGGAGAGTTGGCGGCCTAGATGGATGGTCGTTATCTGACTCTCGGGTGGATTCGAGCCCTCCATCCGAGTCGACACCCCAGCCGACCAGCTGAGCCGACAGGGGTGTCGGCTCGGATGGAGGACTCGAATCCATCCGAGAGTTAAGTGACGGCCATCCATCCGGGCCGCCAACTCTCCCGCCCATACTCGGACGGGAGAGGATGTGGATCCAACAAAGAGGGCTAGTCAAATTTGTTGCATTTATTTATTCACAGATATGGTTGGGTCTCACACCCTATGACTACTGACCACTCTAGGTTTCCATTTAATGTAAAGGTCTCCATTAATCTTTCCTCACAGGTCTTTTGTTTTCTATTTAAGAGCAAAAGGAGTGGTTTGTCGAATACAAAGTTGCATAAGCAAGAAGAGCAAAAGATTAATATTAGTGCTACAATGGTCCCAAATGCCGAATCAATACATGCATGTTACCTGATGCATGAAGGTGGTCAGAAACTGAACCATGGTTGTCCCTTTCCAAGCTTCTTAAAATATAGGATGATCAGACTACTCACTACTCCCTTCCTACAACTCAGAGAAGCAACAAATCATAGTGTTGAAGACTTCGAATTCATTCTTATTGAAAACAGGTAACTATGAAGCCCAAGAGGACAGTGCCACTACAAGTAAAGGGGTTTTTGGTGACGCTTTTGACGACGGTAACTTGATTTGCGTCGCCCTAAATAGTATACCATGATGGTAGATTTACTTTTTGAGATGGTACAAAATAAACGTCACCATAAAGCAATTTATGACGACGTTACACTGGATTTCTTCGTGCGAAAGTCTTGTTCTCTACTGGTATTTTATTATCATTGCCCAAAAGTAATTCTCTTGATAGAAATCTGATACAACGTTAAGAGTAGCCGGCATTTCCTTGTAGATCCATATATATATTGTGTATGCATGAATGGTAAAAAAAATCAATTCTAATACCATGTTAAACTTTCATCCTAAAGATTCAAATTAATAGGTGGAGGGACTCGCACGTATATAATGGAACTATAGGCTTAAGAATAGCGGGTGTGGGACTAAATTCTCAACAAATATAATGTTGTCATGTCCGTAAAATGTATAGCATCAATGTTGGTTTTTGTTGGGAATAATCTCATATTGATTCTTTACCCAAAAAAAAAAAATTCTCATATTATTTAAGTTTGGAACTTTGGAATCCTTATATAATTGAGAGTCCTTCCACTTATTAGTTCGAACTTTTGAAATTAAAACTTGACATGGTATCAGAGTTCTAGGTTCCCTCCTTACGTCATTTTAAAAATGAACCATATAGGCCACTGGTATTGCCACCCAAAAGAGGGGCAACACAGGAAAGGGATTGTTGAAATAATCCCATATTGGTTAAGTCGGAATTTTGGGTGCCTTATATACTTAAGAATCCTTTCACTTCCTAGGTTAAACTCTTAAAACGGTTCACTGACACTATTCCTTTTCATGGGATGTTACTGGGCGAGATGGGTGAAATGATTTTTTCAAGATTCAATGGTATTAGTGTTAGGAATGGAGACGCAAACAAAAAGAAAAGAATGCCTACATCCACCAGAGAAAAGAGTAACTTTCTTTATTCCCAAGAATAGTCTACATAATTCTCTACCTGATAAGCTTATCTCATTTGTCAGCCTTATAACCTCTCGACTCTCTACTGTCAGAGGAAAATCTTTTGATAGCCTTTACAGTCGTACCTAAGATTTCCCACACAGAGATAATTTATAGGAAAATCTAGAAACCTTAATCCCACACAATTACAAGTTTATCCCATACATGTAATATATTTATACCTTAATACAAATACTACTCTTATAATTGCGTAGACCTCATAGAATACAAGACACTAACCCAACAATGAACTATTATTGTCTTTTCAATGGATCTGCATATATTTGAGTGGCATGGTTTGAGGTATCGCTATCACATCCATCTGTGGTTGATACTATCATTTTGCTGAAACTCTACGGTGACTGATATACCGACCGATATTGTTCAACATGTAACCATTATCTGACGAATGCCAAAAAAAATAGACCACATCAGGATATACTGATACCTATATCCAGTGTCATATACTAAATCCATGTTTGATAGATGTTGGTGTAATGTGTTCACTGATGGTCAGCTAGCCTTCACCTGCGTACACGTTCCTTGAATCACCAACAGAGAAGAGAGAGAAAGAAGGGGATAAAGCTTACGTAAGACCTGACCAGTTTGTTTGGGAACAGGAGAGAGGAGGCGCAGAGCTACCCAGTAGACGTGGGCAGCCGAAGTGCACTCCCCCTGCAACTCTGCGACGACGTTGACTGGTGTTACATTACATTATTATTAAGAGGGGACACTGAGTGAGATCGACCAATCGACGTTAGATAAATATAGGGTGGCAATGCTGACATCATCATCACTGAAAACAGAAAAGTTTGGGGTCTCTAGTGGTGACAGTCAGCTCAACCCAACGATAGGTTACAGAAAGTGAGAGGACATCAGCCATGTCTTCCCGCAGAGATATTAACCGCAGGGAATAGAAAAGCAAAATCCTAAAGATGGATTGATTGTTACGCTGACATGTACCATTTCTGCTGCTGACGTGACAGCTAAGAGCCCTACCTACCTACGGATCTAAATGCTCTTTGAGGTTCTTTGGTTGCCTGATCCAAGGGATTTGGGATCAGAGGCTGCCTACTAATACATGAATGAGGGGGTAATTTAATTAAAATCCCAGTTTGATAAGGGATTAAGGATCAAAGTTCGCCTATTAATACATGAGGAGATGATCCGATTGAAATCCTGCCTTGACAGACGATTGGTCAGCGGAAGATGATTTGATTGCTCTACTAAAACCCAGCCCAGGACCTGACCCCTTGATTATTATTTCTGCTTTCAATTCACACTCATTACTCGTTCTGACTATGCCATCCTTTAAAAAAGCCCACGTCAGAACTGAACCAAAATGATCTATAAACATCAGATCAGAACGGAACCGAAATTAATTGGTGTCAATTTTAAATCGAAACCAATCATTCTTTTAAGTGATCGACACGTTTTATTGTCGAACGAAACTGGGACCTTTAGAATCTGACCGTTATTGCCAATGGGATTGACGTCACCCTCTCTTCTTCCACAATATTTTGAATCCTCCGGATTCGCATCTCTCCTCCAGTGGTTCTCGATGGAAAGAGATGTTTCGTTGAGTGGTTCTCCATGGATGAGATGTTTCGTTGGATGGTCGTCACGTGAGTTTTAAATAAATTTGAGTCCTACATATGAGCCGACATCCCTTCTTGGCTCAGTTTGTTAGCTCAGTGTCGATTCGGACGTGGGATTCGGATTCACCTGAGACCCATTTGTCGACCATCCAACCTCCTAGATTTGGGAGGAGAGGATGTGAATCGTGAATCCCCCCCTCTCTCTCTCTCTCTCTCTCCCCAGATTTTCAAGACCATTTCATGTCTGAAATCTCTGAGTTCCTCTTTGCCTGTTTTATTCATATGAGAATCCTCTAGTCTATTCATTATTGTGGATTTTGTCATATTTCGTAGGGTTTATGCTATTATTGGAGTTATATATAGAGTTTTTCTAATAATAAATGAATTCTATGTTTCTCTAGGTGGAGGTAGGAATTCCTCATTAAGATACTAAACCACGATAAATCATGTATTTATATGTTTCTATGATCTTCGTTTTCTCTCTCGTATGCACTTTCAACCCTATCACATCAACCAATTCAAATTTATCGAATTCCTCCATAACCCACTAATCTTATATCTCACACTCATCTTCAATCCTTTTAAAGCTTCCATATATAATTCCAATGGTGTGACAATCGATGATGAAGTAGCAAATTTAGAAGCAGATTAATCCTTTTGGTTTCCTCCATTTCTGGAAAACAAGTTCATGATGAAGACCTGAACCTTCCTTGTAACTGGAATACAACACTATTTAGTCATTTCACAAAATTCTTCCGTGGCTGTTCTTTTCATCAGAAACTGGGTCCATCGATTTTTTATTTCTTTCCTTCTTCTTCTTTATTTTTATTTTTCTTTATTTTTATTTTATTTTAATTTTTTTAGATTGGTCATATATCAAATTTTTAACTCAAAATTCAATCAAATATCTCTCATGCTTCTTCTTTTTTTCATGTAGATAAATTTCTTACCTACTGGTTGAAATATGAATAATTTTGAAAATAACATGGGAGAATATCTCTTTCAAGGGAGGATAATGATTGAATTTTAGGGATATTCAATCTACACCATTCCATACATATCCAATGGTTAGAATTGACAAATCACCTTTTTAAGTGATACGAAATTTAAAAAAAAAATTGAAAAACAAATAATAATATTAAAAATAAAACTACCCTTGAAACAAAAGCCTTTTTGCTATTGGGTTCAGATTTAACTTGACAAGCAAAAATAAAACAATAGTTAAATGATTAAACCTACACTTTTTAATTTTAATTTCATATTAACTCAAATTTCCAGGTGTTAAGATTCATTCTAAGAATCTATTTGGACGAGATGAGAAGGGAAGAGAACTATTTTATTCCCTTTATTTTACTTTCAAGAAAAACTTTCAAGGGAAAATGATTTTCTTTTTTAATTTTAATATATATGATATTTTGAATGGTTATTATTATGCAAGTAAAACTTGTCAATTGTCATCTAAGGAGAGTTTACAAATTTCATGTAGACAATGATTTGGTAATCTAGTAAGGATGTGCATAGGTGTTATCAGGCATTACATGGGTCCAAAAAAAAAATAAAAAAAAAATCAACTACCATGGTAAAAATCTACATAGCATTCCCTCAATATTCATATAAAAATCCACTACCATGGTAAAAATCCTTCATACTTAAGCTTTAGAGCTCAGTTTACATATTGTAAAATATATAATTAAACTTTTTTTTTTTTTTTTGAATCAAAACAGTCCCCATACTTCAATTTTAACACAAATTACAAGCTGACACCAGAAAAGATCGACTAATCCTAAAAATTCATTCATTCAATTTGTGGAAGTTTTAAAAATTTAATTTTACACGTAAATTCAACTTAACGAGTCGATATCAACTTAAATTAAGTACCAAATTACATATTACCTACCACTTTTATCATATTCTTCATCTCAAATTTTTTTTTTCTTTTTAACTCCCCCTTCTTCCACTCTTAAGCTATTGATTATCATTATGGCCTTTGTAGTAGAGATATTAAATAGAGGTCATACTTATTTTTGGTAATCAAAATCGTAAGGACTGTAAATATATATAGAAAAAAAAAATAAAAAAATTTGCACATGATCTCGAATAATCCACCCTTACAATAGCATAATACCCCATCACTGTATTTGAAGTTCCATAATACATGATACTCTTACTTAGGAAAGTAAAACCAAAACAATAAATCATTATACAAAATTTTACCTATTTAGATCTTACTTAGATTGGCAAAATCTAATCCTTACTAAGAGAGTCTATGTGTACATGAAATTTGCAAAATTAACCTTAAATTACAAGTTTACTTACATAATAATAGCCCTTCATAATGAAAGGAATTGAATTGATTTTGAATTTTATAGTTAGACCTCCATAGCGTTCCCTCATTATCCATCTAAAATCCCACTACCAAGGTAAGAACCCTTCATATTTAAGCTTCAGAGTTCACATTAACATAATGTAGAAATATATAATTAAATGAAAAAATTAATCAAAACAGTCCCCATACTTCAATTTTTACACAAATTACAAGCTCCCACTAGAAAAGATCAATTAATTCTAAAAATTATTTCATTCAATTTGTGAAAGTCTTACAAATTTAGTTCAACACGTAAATTCGACCTAGGCAAAAGTTTTTTTTTTATATTATTCTCCTCAGCTAAAGGACTCCATGATCCCAACTCATCAATCCTCACAAAAACACAAAACCTCAACCCCGATGTATGAAGTTTCTGTAATACCATATATGGATTTAGTTCACAATATTGTAATACCATGGATTTAGTTCACAATATAGAAACAGGTATCGGTGTTGGATACGAGCATTGGTCAGTATTGGCCATTTGTTGATGTGGCATTTCTTTTTTAGTATCAGTCAAGTATCAGTTGGTATCAACCCGTATCGGCTACATGGAGGCCAAAATTGACTCTTGTTGGCTACATGTTAGCCAATATCAACTTGTATCAGTTAGATATCGGTCCTCTACCAATTTAACAAAACGATACTATATCAACCATATATCTATAACAGTCAATACAAATCAATCAATACGATACCGATACATCAAACCATGCTAGTAAACCCAGTTGAGGTGATGGTTTTGTTCGGTTCAATCTAGTAGATGGGCATTTACCAAATCATACAGTGAACAAACCAATCACTTATAATCCTTTAATTAGTCACGTACCCCATAACCCATCTTCAACCCCCTAAAAAATAATAGTAATAATGCCCACATTGTGTGGATTAGGCAATTGAATAACCAACGGCAGGATTTTTCAAAAAAAAAAGTATATATTGATAAGAAATTGAGATGGTCCTAATGTTCCCATTGCTATGTAAAAGGACAGCCATTAAAGAAAAGAAAAAACCAGTAACGCAAGAAAGACATAAAAAAACCCATGAAATAAAGATGGGTAACAAAGAAAGCAGGCAAACTGGAAGAAGATAGAAAGCTGAAAGCGGCTTGCCAAATGCTTCTCAATTCAATCTAATTATCTGCAGTCCAACTCTGCATGATTCTGTACTGAAGCCATTTCCAGGACATGATAGAAAACGATGTGTATCTAAATTTAGGTCTGTTTACTTTCATTGAAAGGTGTGGATGATAAGACACCGGTATTAAAAGAACTAAGTTCATTTCACAGGCAAAAGTATCAGAAAGATTCAAAATTATGTACAGATGACCAAAGAAGACCTTCTTCTTCTCTTTTTACAGGTCTTCCTGTTCAAACCAGTAAGGAAACTCAGTAAAAAGGAGAAGAAAAGATGGCAAAAATCACAAGTAATTGTTCTAATCAAGAAAATGCAAACACCCACTTAAGATCGAATTACCTCCTAAGAAGAACATCAATGGCAGATTTTTGCTGAAAGCAGAAGCCTCCACACCCCAGGGAAAAAAAAACCCAGGTGGAATCTGCAAACAAGGTACCTATAAATGGTTAAAACGCATCAATGCCATGACGAAACTGTAAGAAGGGGTACATCATCCCAGGCAAGCGAAAGAAAACCAGGTGGGGATTCCATTAGAGAGTACAGAGAACTATAATTGTAGCTCCACAGTAAGATTTTAGCTTGACTAATGGCGTAATGGCTGAGTGCTACAGATTCAAAACCACAGCCTTCCATCATAATCTTCCAATGTTCTTTATCCTCCATCCGTTCTCGTCTGGTTAGACCTTCATCTGGCCCAACCACACTGGTGATCCGCTTCCCAAGCAATACCCTCTCGATTTGCAGGCGTTCAACCGATTCTCTTTCTAATTTTGGCTCCAACGATTCGAAAACCGCCGAGTAATACCTCAACGCGTTTTTAAACCGGTTGAGAAAACCAACTTGGTTCAAGCTTGCTTCGTACTCTCCCAGCGTCAGTACTCTGGGTCCAAGGGATTTCGCCAGTTGCAGAGCCCTCTTGACTGATACTGGTGTCTCGTCCAACAAATTATACAGCTGAAGCATGAAATTCACAGCCAAAACCTCATCAGAATCAACTCGGAAGCTCGCTTCGTTCAGCTCTGTTATTGGGGTTAATATGGGCTCAAACTCAAAATCCAGATCGAGAAGCTTTGCAAAACCGCGGAGACGATTCCCAGTTGCAAACAAAGACGCCGACGGAGATTTACCAAGTGCCGGTGCCGGAATTCCGGATATTCGGATTCTAGAAGGTTTTCCGGCGGATCGGGATGTTAAAGCTTGGAGAAGAGCTGCCCATTGAACTCCTTGGACGATTCCGAAGTCTATGATGTGTATTTTAGTGGCAGTTTCGGTTGCCTCGAGAATTGCTTGGTTTGCAGTTAAATGGGCGAACTTCGAGTAAGGACAGGCATCGTTTAAGGCTTTGTAAGAGAGAGTGAAATCCTCAGAGGACGTCTCAAACTTAGGAACGATTTTCCCTGTTTTCGAAGACACCCGACTATAAAGAGCTTCTGAGAAATAATAAACCACTCTCTCTCTTGGACTACCCTGTTCAAACGCCGGCTCTCGGAGTTGAACCAGAGATTTCACGGCGCGTTCTGGTTCGGAATCGGCGATCTGGGCACAATCGAGTAGGGAATTTAGCAGGGGCGAGGTCGACTCGCTTTCTGGTGACTGAGTCAGGGGCGGATGATTGTCTGGTGTGGAGTTTTCCACCACCGCCGCCGCTGGTTCTGCTTCTAGTGGTGGTGGTGGTTGTGGTGGAGACGGGGCCCACGTAGGTACTTGGGTGTTCTTAGGGGTTTCGGAGAAGACGAGTCGGTTGAGATCGGAGGGAGCCGATGATGATGAGAGGTTGAGTCGATTCGAATAGGAAAGGAAGGGATCGCCGCCACGGTAGTGAGAGAACTCAGAGTTACCTTGCAAAACGGAAGGAAGCTCTGAGCTCTCTGTTGATTCTCCGCCGCCTATTAGACTCTCCATCCATTCGTCTGAGTCAAAATCACCTGTGCTACCACCTAAATCGGAGAATCTGAAAGCAGTGGAATGGTGGTGTTCTTCCAATTGCGGAAACGATAGCATCGTATCTCCAGAATCTGTGGTTCCAGTCACAAGAAATGGGTCTGAGAATCCGAAGAAAGCAGAAGTAGTGATGGGTTGTTGTTGGGTACCAGTCCATGGGTTCAGGGAGAAAGGATTGACGCCGAGGATTTGTTGTTGTTGTTGTTGCTGCTGCTGCTGCTGCTGCTGTTGCTGTTGCTGTTGTTTCTGCTTGATGACTTGTTGGGCGATCGCCATTAGATTTCCGCTGTCAGCGCACATATACGCCATTCTCAGGCCAATATCGCCTGAAAACACCAGGACAGTATAAGGAATTAGGGGGAAAGCATAGTTAAGCTGTGATTCCCAGATTGGTTTTCACGGGCAAATGATACTGTATGAACAGAACAGGTTATTCCATATTAGAATAGCACGAGCAGAAGAACCCAGAAAGGATTTATGCGAGATAAAGGTGACTGTGTCAGTAGATGAAACGAGGTTTCGTGGGCTTACTAGAGAGAGAGGGGGAATGATGATAAATCTGTTAGCTTTACAAAAATGGCCTCAAAACCAACGCGATCGGTTCTAGAGAAACGCTTTTAGGTAAGCTTCAAAGCAACGGAACGGAAGCAAGAGAGAAATGGCTCCCTCGAACTGGATTTTTCTAATGGAGAGGGGTTCGTCAGCTGGTTCAAGTTGCAACTGAGAGATATTTAGGAAGAGATAAGCGGAATGAGGTGAGCTCTTGCCGGGGGGGTGGTGGGGGGAGAAGAGAGAAAGAGAAAGAGTTAATTTATTCATTAAAAACCTACAAACCAGAACCAGCGCTTTCGGGGGGACCCAAAAAGAAAACCAAAACCAAAACCAAAACGGTCCCAATCACATAGTCCCCATCCCAACAGAAACAGACCAAGAGAAATGGAAATTAAAAAAAATTACGTAGAGCAAAGGTTTCCCAAAATTCCAATATGGGAAATTGGACCAGGGAAAGCATGGAAGATGGAATCATTCCCAAAAGACTCACATTTTGTATAAATGAGGGAGGGTCTCACGGTTCATTATGTGAAAGGGTTTGAGAAAGAAATCCTAGATTCATTGGTTTAGGGCGAAACATAATAAACAGGCACAAGCAGTCTACCAAAGTCGATCTCTTTTTTTTTTTTCTTTTTTTTTTCATATGATTAATTAATTAAGGGAAATATTGGTCGTATACAATCCTCTCATCTTCTATTTCCCTTGTATGCATGTATTTCTATTGGCTTGACGCGGAAGATGTCATTTAATACGATTCGCTCACATGTCGATCTCCTGCGTTTTATGTAAAAAGAAAAATTAAATTACTATAAAATGATAATGTAGGATATGCTCTCATATATATTTTTTTTAATACTTCATCTCCCTCCTCAAAAAATGAAAAATATATTATATGAAAAAAGAAGGTCCAAACATAAAAGGATAAAATGATTATCCCGCCCTCCACATGAAATGAAAAATCTGATCTTTCTTTTATACTCGTGCACGTGTCTCATTGATGTTTACGTTGATGCAAAGGCAATGAAACCTAGTAGAGATCCGCCTTGCTATGTTAAATTATATGAGGTGTAGTCGAATCATAATCATTCACCATAATTTAAATTAGACTCTCATAGAAATAATACAAAAATTAAACATTTAATTATATAGGGAAAATTACATCCAATCGTGTAGTAGATTTTCCTCTCTCACCCTTATAATATTTGAGGGAAGAGGAATCGAAGTGATGTTAATGCCTATGCTCACCAATAGTTGCAGGTCATGGTAAATCGTTCAATAGACATAAAAGAGAGAGATATTTATTTATCATACAAATTATGAGAAAATATTTTTTGAACAGTAGCATGGGTTCTATGCTATCACCATTGAGTCTCTCTCTCTCCTCTACATAGATATAGAAATAAGTGTCCGAATTCAGAAGAGTATCGAACCAATACCGAAATAAATAGGCCAATCCAACTGATCCGATAAAGATTACAAAACCCTACTCCCATATGACAGACTCTCCCCTTATAAGATTCTCTGTTGCCCACTCCCATTGGTAGCATAGGCAACTCCATCGTCCCAAAAAAAAAAAAAGAATCATACGTCGTGATACATTCTCTCTCCTCCTCTTGTTTCTCTTTCTCAATGCGCCATGCACAGCCCTAGCTTCGCTTTCTTGGGGTCATGGGACCCACATAGTGTGTCATGCTTCTCTCGATTGAGCGTTGCAGGATGCATGACGTGGCACCCATACTCTTTTGAGATGACACCACCGTGCGAGAGTATTGTCAGACTTCACAGTCACCACTCATGTTATTGTACTACTCTCCACCACGGCGGTCTCTGTACCTGTTTGAGGGTCTAATCGTAAGCTTTTGGCAGGGTCTTTTCCATTCCCAGCACGACACGTCAGTATCTAATGTCCACGAGTCGCCGTCTGATGAAATCATAATAAATATTTTCAACAAATTCCGCCTCTCCCCCGTTTTAGATATCCAACGGTAACAGAAGCCGAAGGATCTGGTGGACCCAACGGCAACTTCTAGATTTTTGACCTCCGGTCAAAAAGCGCGGTTAGGGTAAAACGGAAATAAGTAAAAAGTTATAACTTTGTAGAAAAAACGTCAAAAGTGAAAATGCTTGCACCCCCTTAAATTAAGTCAGTCAATGAGTCAAATATGAAAGATAAGCCGTCTCTGTTGGCAAAGTTGAGGCGTAGCCATCTCTCTTCTCCGAATTAGCCTCCGTTCCTTTTTGGACGGTTGATGGAGCCTACTTCATCCATGTGGGACCCATTTACAAAGGGTACTATTAAAATGACGCGTGTAACAAGTGGAGCCCACGTGGGTTACATGAAAAATTTCCGACTTTTACAGAAAATTTTTCTTTTCTATCATTTTCTATAAAAACAAACGGAATTATATGGGAAAAAAAGAAGAAGGTGGGCTCTCCAGGAAAAAGCTTTCTCTTCCTGAAAGAAAAATCAAAGTCATCATATAAAATAAACCAAACATTTTGACTAGCATTCAACCTTCCTGAAAGATCCATAACAGCTTTCTTTATACTACTGTCTCTTCATTTTTAATCTATATCACTCGCGGCTCTTTGGGCAAGGCAGTATTTAATGTCATTCATGAGATGGATTTCATAAGGTGAACCAAAATCGAATAGACAGGATTCACAAAGGTTAAAGAGGTTTCTTATGTTTTTACCATTCATGGTCATTCAGATTGAACAGCACAACCTTCTTACTACTCCAGTAAAATCCCATTCCTCATCGTTTCCAATTTTTAACCATTCCTCATTAGTTTCGAGGTCAGCCGAGTCAACGAGTTCATGCATGCACTTTGAGTTGTAACTTGCCGGGTCAAAGGTGCCAAGCTTGCTTTAGTCTACAAAATGAATCAGAAAGTAAGAAATAAAAAGAAAGAAGAGACAAAATCGGAGGGATTAAATTATTATGTTTACAGTACTATATTGAGATTCAGCTCTCTTCTACCTCAATTCAACACTAGTTCATAATTTATACCACAACATTGGAGACTGGTATATATATATATATATATATTGTTAATTTATTTTTTATTACAAATTATTAATTTTTATGTCATATTTTATATATTTATTTTAAGAATTAGGCAAAAGGTTTTGTGTATGGTCGAGTTCAATAGCCATCGCTTCAAATGAGAGATGAACACATTAGTTAGGAGAGAGAGGGAGGGAGTTATACCATTTCATATAAACAATACAAGTATTCCATTTTGATACGGCATGATCTTACAAATAAGCATTGAAAAAAAATTACATATAAAATGTTAGACGTAAAATTTTATAATAAAAATTTTATGACAAAACAAGTAGAGCATTAACTTCGGTTCTCTTTGGTAGTTTCTAGTTATGTTTATGAGTTATTTAAGACAAATCATTTATGAGAATAAATTATGACTGTTTAATAACATTAGTAACATATTATCACAATAATGATAAACACCTTCTAACTTATTTGTATATATTAGATTATATCAATTTATTTTAAATATAAATAAGTATCATAAGTCATGCCAACCAAGTACATATGTCATAATTTATTATATAATAAATTTTATAATACATACCAAAGAAAACCTTCCATAACCATTCAAGTTTTGAAGTTTTTTTCAACTATATTTATTTTATTTATTTATTTTAATAAATCATTAATATGTGATTAAGAGAGGAAATTAAGGGTTTTCATAAGTTAAAAAAATTGGGGGAGTTAAATGAAAAGGACAAACATGGTGAAGTTTTAAGAGATGTTTTCTTACGGTTTGAGTCATCTACTGTCGTTGGAGGGACTCCAACATGATCCAGTGACCAAAATTCATTTGATACTTATATTAATAGATCAGTATATATGCTGAACGAGAACTAAGACACTAGGAAACTATCTTGATACGAGATTATCGTTTTCCATTTTTCGTGTAGATGCATGGTAGTGATGTGTACAATGTGGACTATTTTGCTCTCTGTCTAACTACAATCATTACTTTTGAAATTCGACCAAAGGCTTAAAATAATATAAAAATATAAAGGGTGGAACTTGACCATTACACTGTGTTGCTAATTTAAATAAAGATAACTTTTTAATGACAAAAGGTTCTTTTGATAAGCCGTTTGATAGGTTTAGTATAACAAGTGGCGTATTTGAACAGAGAGAATCAATTAGGATAGTGCCTTTTGGAGGAGAGAGGGGGTTTGATTTTCCATTACCATTATTCTTCATCGGTCATTATGCTGATGTGGTAATTTTTTTTTATTATCATTCAATATCGAATAGTATACATTTCAATTCAATCATCTATTCTGTATTAAATAGGTATATGTATCAATCATTACTGATACTGATTCAGCCAATCTAATCCGTATATCTAAATCATACCCGTATTAAAGTGGAATCGGTAATGGAATCGGTCTCCGTGTATTTTGATTTTTATAATCTTGAATCAACAACATAGTTTAATTAATTTACTCAGCTATTCCTAACACAAATGACTTAAGAAATAAATCCACATGCTTGATTTTGCCCAAATAAATAATAGAAAAATCCACATGTTTAATTAAATGACTTTAGGTTTTGTGTCTCATTTCAACCTCATGGGCCACCACGTAGAGGACTTGTCCTATTCTATTTCAATTATTTAATTAAATATACCCAAACTAAACCATTTAATATTAACAAAATATATAACAAAAAATTTCATATATAGTTTTAATAGTTGAATGAAGAAATATAATTTAAAAAATACCCTTTTTCTATTAAATGAAACGTTGCATGGGCCATGTACGAAAGCCATCATCAAATTATATCTATTAATTAAATATAAATCCTATCTTATCTTAAGCTTATTTTATATGTTTGATAGTATTATTTAAACTTCATAATGGTCAGAAAACAACGTGATAACGGCTGGTATATATGACAAAAACTGACATGATCCTGCTTGACAATTAAGGTTCCTTGCTTAATCTTTATTATTTAATTTTTTTTAAAACAAATGATAGAACAGTAGAGTATCAATTCGAAACTTTATAATTATATATTTTGGAAGTCATGTGTCACTAATTAATATGTTACAGTAGTTTAGAAGTATATTTTAATATTATGTAGATTTGTTTTTGGGAAGAAGAAAAGCATTATATTATATTAGAGATGACAAGGTTGATAGGATTTACAAAAAGGAATGGGGGACAGGGATTGACTCTGATTACAATTTGTACAACTCCTGATGTATATCCTAGTCTACACTCCTTTAAGTCTCACTAGCTATGCAACTGGATCCATAAATTTGAGAGTGATTAACCATTTCAGCAATGATTGAGGAAATGTGCTGCAACAGTCACCAAATAGATTGCAGGTCCTCTGTCCTTTTGGTGATCAATCCATAACCTATACTCTTGTGAATCATCCATGGGTATGGGTGTGGGATCCACTTCTGAATTTAAAGATTCATATCAAATTTAAAGATTCATATGGTACAGACAATCGTGGCAACTTTTGGAATTAATTAATAAGATGGTTTGTAGCACTGTCATGAGGGAGTGTTAGATCTTGATCATTTAAAGTACATTTGTTATGTGATTTGTTATGTGTTTTGATACATTTTCAACGGCTAGGATCAGTACTATGATACTAGAATGCTACAGCAAATCATGGCTACAGTTCTTACGATGTGAGGGTGGTTATTAGGTGAGGAAAGGCTCTGGATTATTCTATTTCCAACTATGGCGATTTCTTATGCCTTTGATAAAGTTGTTGGATTTTGTGTAAGGATGTTAAATGGTGTGGTTTTGGTTCATTGGTGTGGTTTGATTTCGATTCGATATATAATGAGTAAAATCAAAATCAAATCATTTATTAAATGGTTTAAAATGTTTACCAAAATCCATTATAAATCGATTTTGATTTTTTTTTAGTTTTTAAACTGTTTCCCTAACAGGAGGGAGAGGAAGAGAATTAGAAACAAAAGAGAGAGAAAACCAATTAAGGAAAATATTTAAATAATTTTTATTTCTACAAATATAAACCTTTAGCACTAAGGGATTAAAGTAAAAGTTTAATCGGTTCTAACGGTTCCAAATAGTCGATTTAAATGGTTTCATTTTGAAAATTAGAATCGAACCATTTAACTTGATGGTTTTTCGAAATCAGAATCAAACATTTTAATAATCAGTTTCATGATTTTGGTTTAAACGATTTGATTCATTTTTTATTCATTTTTAACACCCTTATGTCTTGTATTTTGCATGACTCACACGCTATTATTAGACTTGTTTATATTTTAATAGGTTGGTTTTGTGGCCTTTACATTTAAATAAGAAAATTTCTAATTAAGTGAGGTTTAAGGTTTAATTATGCTTATATATTGTCTCCCTATTAAAACCTCTTGGTGAAAACAAATGAGACCGTAGTGAGATGGATAATGGAATAGAGTTTTTCTTGATGAATAAGAAAAATTTATTTGAATCTCTCGGATAGATATAAACATTCCTACCAAACCACCTTAAATTCCTCTTGTTGTATGTCATTTTTTTTGGGTAAGTACTTATTGTATCTCATTGTTTACACGATTTTCTTTCTTATGTTCACACATTCGTCTCAAGAGGACTGTAATGGTGTTTTATGAACCCAAGAAAGTAGACCGGTGTATAATGAAAAGAAGAGATTTATAAAATGGTGTTAAGAATTAACAATGCAACATAAGAATAACAGCAAAGAAAAATGAAAGAGAAACATAACACAATTATTTACGAGGTTCATTCACATAAGATATATGGGTTATCTTCATGGCAGAATGATCAATCTGAGTTCCATTACTTCAATGAAAAGTTACAAACTCTCACCACAGTTCTCTATGAGATGCATTATATCTATATAAAGAAACCCTAAACCCCAAATAGTGCGATAAATATCAGGTTTCACCAATAACAGATGGATTATACATTCAAGAATAATGTAGATCTAGAGTTTGAATTAAAGCTTAGGGATCCCCGGATTCACATCCTCTCCTCCCAGTGCTTCAAGAGGAGGGAGATGCCCCCATTGGATGACCGACACATGGGGCTCGGGTGAATTCAAGCCCTCTATTCGAGTCAACATCCCTTGTCGGCTTAGCTTGTTGGCTCGATCGACTCGGATTCACCCGAGTCCCAGGTGTCGACCATCCATCCAGGCCACCACCCCTCCTCCAGATCTCTAGGAGGAGAGGATTTGAATCAGGGATCTCCGGGGGCAGAGAGTGGAGCCCTTACCTTATATCTTTCTACCGAATGGTGGGTTGTACAATCATCTAGAGTATGACTTTTATTAAAGGACATCATGAATACGCTTTAGAAATCTCCCCCAAGAAGACGTCTGCATGAGTCAAATATGTCTTTCAGCATGTGTTATTCTACATAAGCTCTTTAATGTAGACCACAATGAAGGTTGGATTCAACTTGCAATGCCAATAAATGCACCAATAACAATATCATATATATTTCATAGTCATACAAATGGTTGAGCGATTTTAGTTACCAATTTATTGGTCATATTAGAAATGCATGCACCAATAGCAATATTATCACTGTGGTAATGTTAAGTATGAAATTTTTACAACTATACAACTTTTTTTTTCTTTAAATATTGGAAAATTGTCCAAGCAATCCAAACGGAAAGAAATCTCAGAATGATATGATAATTCTCCATTGGATATTTAAGGAATGGAAGGGATTGGCCATGTATAAATTTTTAAATTTAATTCAACTAGTTATGTATTACATGCATCTCTCTCTATGTTCATGGATGTCTATGGTTAATCTGACCATTACTGTAGACTCCTAAGCCTATAGTCCTAGATTTTCAAAAGTTTAATTTTTGTCACATGGAAAATTTCAAAAAGGTTGAAACACCACGTTTCTGGAGAAAGTAGTCTATAAAATTTGTACCCACATGAATTAGATGACAGATATTTAGACTTATGTGGAAATCCAGTCATACAGAGGAAAAAGATTTCTTCATAGTCTACCTACCACCCCCCCCCCCCGCGTTGATAGAAGTCGTTCCTTGCCAACCTGAGGACTGCCAAGGGTTGGATTTCAGTAGGACACATATATCGATGTATTCGTATGCGCATCGTCTAAACTTCAGCCCTTGGATCAGCCGCAATTCCCACCTGCCGCAGGAGAGGATTTGGATCCCCACCTCTCTCTCTCTCTCTCTCTCTCTCTCTTTCTCTCTACTACTGCCTTATTATTCTACAAGTTAGAAGAGCTTTATGCAGTGTAATTCACTAATTTTCACATAAGAATAATTGCTAAAAATGTAAAATTGAAATAATAGAGATAACTAACCACGTTCCCATAGGTTTTTTAACTTTTTTTATTTTTTTTTATTTTTTAATGAAAGGGAAATTTATTGAGAAAAGGAATGCAAGATTCCCATAGTTGACAAATTCAAAATAAAAGGAGTTAGAATTCTGGTTTAAGTCATTTCACCAGCATGGAAAGTTGGTCAAAAAATTGGACTATGGCAAAAGGTTGAATTCAGAATTTCTTTTATTTCTAAATTATTCATAGATTATTTTGAATGCAGTTTTTAATGGTTATCACACAATTTTTTTTCAATAACAAAGGAGAAAAAAGAAAACAAAAGCACCCAAATCATCGGAAAATAGACATAAAATAGAATCTTTTATGCGATACTTCTCCCCTTATAATCATAATTTCTTATTCCCGATCAAAACCCAATAATACATTGACTTTATGTCATTCGTATTAAAATACCCATAAAAATAATTCGCATATCATGGTCCTAACCATCCTTTTGAAACCATAGTTAGTGATTCAGTTTTTTTTCAATAGTAAAAACATTATCAAAAGGGACCTAAACTCGTCTAAGTTTAGTGATTAAGAATCTATAAGTGTAGATGATATCGTCCTATTGGTGGAACTTGGCATTGGGGAGGAAGTTTGGAACAAGGATTTTTTTTTTTTTATTAAGAATGGTTACAAATAGTGTGTTTTTTACAATGGAAAGATAATGCTTAATTTGCAAGTGAAGGAAAGGAAGGGAAGGGAAATAACAAATGGTTTAAAAAAAATGGTAAATTATTATAACCATTATTTAACATGATTGCATAATTTATTTAGATTTTTTTTTCTTTATTTAGTAATTTTATTTTTCATAAATATATTTTATTTTATTTTTCAAATCCAAGGATTAAGATGTAAAATAAAGTAATATTTAATAACCAAAACTGAGATGATTTGGAGTTATAGCAGCTTAGTCATGTTCTGATTATTAAATTTTTTATTTTTTTATTTTTTAGGTTGCATTTAATTTCACTTCCTTTCATTTTATTTCCCTTATAACTCGAGTTAAAATTTGAAACATAACTCTAACGATCCATTAGCTAGGCCAATAATTTAATGGGCTGGGCTTAGGACCCACAGCTTAAAGTGAATCCAATCGACAACATTTACCATTGCAAATTTTCTAGTAGCCACATGTTTTGGCTATGTTTGGATGTCAGGAAAAGAAAAGAAAAACAGCATAAGGCAAATTATGAAACCATTATCACTTTATGTGTCTATCTTCTCGTTTTTTTTTTTTTTTTGGTCATCCAAACAGAGCTTTATATTCCAATCAAAGTGGCCCTAAAAAATTGCGAAAGATGAATACTCAATAATTTGGAAGTTGTAAGGTTCCTACCTACCAAAAGAAAAAGCATTCAAGAACTTGGAAGCAGTCAAGGGATCGGCCTCAGCAGATCCCAATCCGGATTAGTTTGGGATCGTCTTGTTTGCCCTCAAAATTGCCTTACCTTTCTGAAATCACCTATTGTAAACCATTCCAACTCGCATGCCAGCCCTGGCCAATCCCAATCTAGGCTGATCCAATCGGATACCTAAATCCCTGCACTGAATGGAGTGGGCCTAGACTTCCCTAGTTGATCCATGATGGTTACAAAGAGTCCACAAAACTCAATGTGGGTACATATTTGGGCTTGGACATGCCACCCAATGGCTAATGCCCATTAAATACTTTAGGTAGAGGCCAAGATGCAATAGCATTGGGCGGTAAACCAGAGCACAATTTAGCCTAAGATTCTCATTCTAGTGCTGAGCAAGGTTTTCAGACTCGGAACTAGTTTCCATCGACTCCGAACCGGAGTCAGCCAGACTTGTTCTGATTCGGTATAACTTGGTTGGACTCAATATGTGTAGAACAGAATGTATCAGACTCGGATTGGGACCTATTCTGATCCAAGTAGTTTTCAAGTTGGTATTGGTGGTGAATTATTCGTCCCACCAAAACCCCTCTCTTTTTCTCCCCAATTTCTTCTGGTGGTAAGCGAAAGCCAAGAAAATCTTGGGAGAGAAATTGGTGTATTTGATCTGCAATCTGAAGAAGTACTCCAGGCAATGGACCCATATTTAAGATATCCAAGCCAGAGCTCTTTGTTCCTCTTTTGTCAGGTCCAAATGAGAGAAACTTTCTCAGAAGTTCAAGTCAAGTTGGGCTGGGTTGAGCTTGGGCTTGTCTTTCTATACCTACTGTTAAGATCCGAGAACAGTTCACCTGCATGTACTTGTATCCTTATTGAAATTCCATCACCGTCCATCTACAGTGGGTCCCACACTCTAGACGTGGGTCTCACACCATATCGACGGGGATAGGATCCCATCTTTTCACAATTCCTGTTTTTCCCCATCCCTCTCCTAATCTAAAACACAATTTTTTTCTCTGCCTGTGAGTCTCCACCGTCAGGTCTCTCACTGGGAGGTACCCAGCCGGTGGAGAAGATCTAGGCACTCTGATGGTCGAGGTTGAGAACGATTGGGTTGAAATGAGACATGAAGAAATCTCTATCGAGACCCAGTTCGTCCAATGACATTAGGCTGATCCTCTCCGGATTAATTACAATGAATGTGATTGACATTTCCGATCGACTTGTTCACGCTGCCATGCTCAACAAATTCATTTTCCGATCAACATATCATATTGATGAGTATGGGTTCTTCTCCTTCGCACCAGTTTAACTCTAATCTTGGTTTGGTTCATTTAAACCATGTTAATACATAGATTGAACTAATCAAGTGAGGGTAATTTAGGTATTTTAAAATATCAAGGGAGTAAGAGTGGTGAAACTTTGCTTTTTATAAAGTATCAGAAAAGAAGTTTGAGGTAGGAAAATTTAAGTAAATAAAGACTAAAGATAGGGTAATGATAATAATTGCCCCCATAAAATAGATACAGGGGGGAAGAAAGGCTCAACTTTGAAGCAACTTCCTGAAGGGTTTCTATTTTGTCAAGTATGGTAACAAGTCCCAATAGTGGCTTTTGGTCTTTTACTATAGTGGCTTTTCTTATTAACACTGATTCGGTGGCATCGGAACGTGCAAAAATCCAAAACCCCTCCCCACCTCAAATACCAAAATACCCCTCACGACCCAATAACATCCCATGAAAAAGAATCAATGTCAATGGACTATTTTCACAGGCCAATGTCATATAAAAAGACCCTTTACTATATTGATAAAACACTACCATGACATGTTAAACTACATATATTCTGCTAAGTATAGTGAAACAGCAGTTCCATAAAGCAACATAAAAAGACATTCTAAGTCGCTTTCAGCATGTGTTGGACGATCCCATCTCATTGGCTAATCTCAGTTTCCAACTAAAACCTGTGGTTGGGGCTTGTGTTATATAGCCTTTCTGAAAATTCTGAAAGTTGGGAAAGAAGTTTAAGTATATGGAGAAGACTTGGAAAACAAGTCCTTGGAAGCTCTTGCTGTTGCTTAAATTACAATGAAAGTCAGATACTCATGCATCAGAAGACCAAGAGGAATCGTTCACGTCAAACTTTCAGATAAATTCCCCCTAGCTTTTATTGTTTTGTGACATGACTCACCACCTCACTCCTCCACCCTGAAAGAATCATCTCAACTTAAGTAAATGAAAAGATCCTCATCCTAGCATTTTCTACCCTGTAAACATTTAAAAAATAAACCAGAGAGGAACAAAGTGAATTCTTCCGTTTGCAACCTGGAAGAGTCCTTTACTTTGGCCATTTCACTTCACTTTGACTGAGGAAGGGCTGCAAGCTTAGAAAGCTGAAGACTGGAAGTGGATTCCAATTGAGAACAAAAAATGGCAAGGAGAACGGACTTGTCTCAGAAGCTGCTGGATGATCTAAGGCTGAGGAAGGAGCAGATGACAATGTCTCATACATCAAACTATGCAAACCACATGCAGAGTGGTAAGGGAAAACTAACATTTTACTAAAATCAACCGAAGCCCAGATTACATTCATATCTTTAAACTGTGTTCGCCCATTTTGGTTTGACCCCCAGAAGCTTGTGCAGGCATTTACACTATAGTACTAATAGTCCCAACTCCCAAGTTATTCTATGTAGGATTAATTTTCTGTTTATGATAGATGTTGTTGTTATAAAACCAACAGTATTTTCCCGTGATATGGAGGCCCTCCGCCTCTCCGGCACCCCACACCTTTCTCTCCTCAAGCCCTCCTTCAGGTTAAAATGTAGCAGCCTGACCACTCATTACTTGTGCCTGTGGTTTTTACTGATAATTAGATTGTCTACAGCAGGTGGAAACTTCAGAAAACCCATGAGAGGATCAAGACCAGTAAACACACGTGAAACAGTAATCTCTTATTATTCTTTCTACTCCCCCTTATAGAGTTCTTTCCCTTTCCTTTTTTATGGGTTCTGTCTAATGATATAAGTAGAATTTGTGCATACATCAATTGTGTTCCATTTGTTGCATGTTGCAGACTAGTCCTTCAATGGGAGACCAGAACAAAAGGCTTAGTACTTCATATAATAGACCACGGATCAAAGAGGGAGCTTCAAAAGAGATTGCTCCATTAAGGAGGGCTCAGAACTCTCAATATATTGGAGATCTATCGATGGCACTTGCTTTTGCACTTGAAAATGGTGGCACACTCAGACAATTGACATCCTCAGCTAACCCAATATTGGGTTTTCTGCAACACATTGGGAGATCAGTAGATTTTATGCAAATGGACAGGAGCAACAGTTTAGTTAGGAACAGACCTCAAAACAGTTGTTTCCCCACTCTTTCTCAATTCCATGTTAAAGAAATATCAAAAGGTGCCCAGAAGTTAAACCAGATCCTTAATGCCTGCTCCAACGGCCTTAATTTAGACAGATATTCCATGGATATTGGAAAGGAGCTACTAAAGGGAGCCATGGAATTGGAAGAGTCGCTAAGAATGCTTGTAAACCTGCAAGAAGCTTCAGAGTACATGACCGGTCCACAGAGAAAACAACGAATCATATTGCTCGAGGATGAAGATGATGACGAGACTGCCATCGGAGGAAATCATAAAAAGCAAGTGAATCGTTCAAAGACCTTTTTCAAAGGACCCAACAGAAACTCTCCTAAAGACGCCCAAGAGGTCACAAAGGGTAGCCTCGTTAAGCAACAACTACTTGCTCTATCATACCCTACAGAAGCAGTTCAATTCAGTTCCAATAACCACAAACCATCCAGTTCAGTGTCTCACAGGAGATCAGTCAGCTATGGTCCAGATTCAAACACTCTTATTGCATCATCAGAACCCATGAAGCAATCCAAGACAGATCACTCAAAAACAGGGAAAGGGCGAATCCCAAATGTAATTGCAAAACTGATGGGAATTGAAGAACTTCCTCCAAACACAATCCCAAAGGATGGAGCAGAGAAACACAAAGTTTTGAAGCCAGAAAAAGTAAGCAAGGATGCAAAGCAAATAACAGAGGTAAGGATCAAAAAAGAAGAAAGGACTCTTATGGATTACAGAGGCCCTCCATCCAAAAAGACCCAAACCCCAAGGCCACAGGGGTTGCAAGCAAATATCTCCGCAACTCCAGGCAGCAGCCTCAGTCCTGCAGCAGACAAAATCATGGTGCTTTACAACGGCAGCTTTGATTTCGTGTCTCATGAAGAAATACCACACTTTAGAGGCCCAAAAGATCGGGAAAATATGAACATAATATCAAACTCGAAGCCTACTGCCACAATCAATAATCCGAAGATGAACACAACCCAGTTAAGCAAAATTAGTGGAATTCAACAAGACAAACAAGGGAAGGAGAGAAAGGAGGTGAAACCCAATCCCAGGGATTGGAAAACAATAGAGAGACGTGAAAATAGTGAAGCATTCCCAGAAGCCTTGCAGAGGATGGTACTACAAGCGAACAAGCACCAAGAAACTGCTGATTTTAAGCAAGACAAAGGTATGGAGAAACAACATAAAGAGAAGAAAAATGCTGACAATTTTAATATGTTGAGCAATCAACAGAAGGCCCCACATAAGAGTGGATCTCAGCAGCCTCGAGAATCTGAATCTCAAGGTGCAAAGCTTCATGAGGACGAAAAAAGGACACACAGCACAAAAGGCAAGTTGCAAGTGAACAATCCCAAGGGTAGTGGCACATTATTGACACTGAAATCCATGCATGGCACAACAAATTTGCAAAAGAAGCTGCCACGTATGAATCACGCCCCATCTGGACAGAGAAGCCCCAAAGAAATTTTTGAGAAAATGTCACCTAAAGGATCTCGAAAGAAAAGCCACAGTGAGAGAATTACTACAAAACATAAATTCAACATTGATTCACCAGGTGAAAGTTCAGAAGCACAAGCAGATAATGATGTCAAAAGAACAACTACTTCTACCCCACAACAGATGCTTTCAGAGGCTATACATGTGCAACCAAGACAGGAGAAGTCAAGTAGCAAAGACATGCATGAAAGAGTCAACTCCCAAAAGAGAGATACAAAAGTTGAAGAAGTGGTGACTCGAAAAAATGGATCAACGAACAATACAGGTCGACCCTTGAAGCAACATATTTCAGTTTTACAACAACTAAAACAGAGAAAATCAGAAGAGACCCACAAGTCCAAAGAAGCAATAAGCATCAACATGTCTGGGAAAGCAAAAGCCAGTGAACCAATGAATTTGGTACCAAAGGAAAAGGCAGAACCTAGTTCCACCTTCAACAATTCTCTAGGAGATGGCTGCCAAAGTCCGAGAGAAATCAGTGCAACAGCTCCACATGCCATTGTAAGATAGTATTCTTTAATATTTAGTAACAACTGCTAGGTGAAACCATTCAGTTTTTGTATCTAACATCTCAATGTTCAGCTGCTTTTCTTCTAAATACGCTTATCAGATCTAATCTTGGTAGGTTACTAGATACTGAAGTTGTCTTCTGTGGTGTAGACCAATAACAAAACCTCAGTAGTTCTGAATTCTCCACTAGATCTTGTACCTAAGCTTGATAATGATAAAGATGACGCAGCTCCATCGGACTCCATGTCAGTTCAGCTGAAAGGTAAGTACAACGTAAATTCCTTGTTCACCAAACATCTCAATAAAAATACAAGTTGAGAAATTGTTATGATCCCAGATTTCCACAATCTTTTCTTCCCGTTTCATATAGAATCATCCCTCCCCAAGGTTTCTCCAGGACCTCTCAGTACAAGTCACCACTAAGATGTCTAAAACACACATAGACAACTATTTCTTTGATGTGCAGGACGCTAGGAAGATCAACTCTTAATTTCAAAAGAGCATGAACCTCCTCAAAATATAGTACAACTGGTTGAACAATTAAGCTGAATACGTGCTCAATGTTTTTATGTTACAGGTTCATCTGAAAAGGGCATGTTAGGCATCTGTAACTCCTCACAACAGGGGCACCAAAAAACTTTTGGAGGACACAGTTTGCTAAAGGAAGAAAATCATCTCAAGCAGATATTACTGACAAGTCCAATATTCCTTAATACAGCGAAGGCACTGTTTGGACTTCTAATTCCTATTGACATCCTCCATTTCAGTGCCCAAACATGCAAAGATGATGACAGCAAGCTAGTTTTAGACTGTTGTTATGAAGTGATGAAAAGAAAAGGCAAAAGAAAAGAACTCACTTTTTATCCTTGTGTCAGTATATCCGTCAGGTCAGTGAAGCTAAAAGGCTTGGATGATTTGGTTAAAGAGTTGCATGAAGACCTAGAAGCGTTGAAATTCCTCAATCAGGATAGCGGTGACGAAAGTGACACTGCCCTCTACCTACATAGTATGGTTGAGAGAGACATTCAAAATAGGAATCCAGACTTGAACTGTATGTGGGATTTTGGATGGAGTGAAACAATGTTTGCATATCTTGGAAAAGATGAAGTTATACGGGATGTGGAGAAGTGTGTGCTCAATGAACTCATAGATGAGATTCTTGAAGATATTTTACAAGTAAGCATATCCGTTTGTTACAGAAACTAAAACAAAGCTGTAAATTAATATTTGAGTAGGTTTGGTAGTTCATTTCAGCATACATCAAAGGAGCTTTTTGGTGAGGGTTTTTTTTTTTATTTTAAAACTATGTCTACTCTTGCAGGAATGCAATTCATAAATATTTTGGCTTCAGTTCTCCATGTTCCAGGAATTATTTATTGTTTGACCTCCAAGAATCAATGAATGCACCTTCATATTTCAGAGCACATATATAATAAACGTACTCAGAGAAGCATAAAATAGCATGTACAAAATTACAAAGATGTGTCAAAGCAGTAAAACATTTGATTCAGGATGACAAAATTTATTCATGGATTCAAATTCAAAGCCTGTTATTATTACTATTATTCTGATATGAAAGAAAATTTTATTATACAAACCAGATCAACACTCCAATACAGGCCACATTGTCACATTCCTGGATCCTCAATATCTTATCAAGACCTGGTCGTCCATCCCCCCAAGCAGCTCACTTTACATTGAAAAATGTTAAACATAAACGTGCTTTTGGAGGGAATGACTCCACCTCATGAGCCAATGTGTTCATATGGACAGGTCTGTAGTTCAACTCACCTTCTCGTTTTTTGCAGAATCTGCAGCAGCCTAGGCCCCCAGGCCCTCTTGTGACGCCTTGGAAAATCGGGAGCCTTGGTCGCTTAGGCAGGCACCTTGGTCGCTTAGGCAGACACCTTGGTCGCCTAGGCGCCTCATCATGCCTCCAACGCCTTGGCGCCTTGACAACTATGATCTGCAGGCCAAAATAAAAATCAGTTTCATTGACAAGAGTTGACCTGGATAAGTAATAGTTAAAGCATGTCTTTCAATAGTCTTGGCATAACTAAGACTTGATATATAAGCATCCAGATCAGAAACTAAACATCTCCACCTGAATAGAATATCTAGATATTATGTTTCAATATTTTACCAAGCGCACTACATAGAAATGAAAGCTAAGTTTCAATTCTATTCATTACATACCTTTAAGCTACTTTAAAAAAAAAAATTGAAATATATAAACTGAAACAAACAGAAAGGTTCACATAGGAAAAAAAAATCCACAATCAGAACAACAGCGTTAGATCTACTCAAGCATATAAGAAGCAAAAGTAGATGCACCCCAAAGTATGTTTTATCCAGTTCTCATCATCTCCTATCTGCATAATCCAATAATGATATTTTACAAAATATAATACAGGGGTAAGCTAATGAAATGATAAATTGTCGGAGAAACTGAACCAACCATAAAATCTTCATGGGCATGTGCTCCTCTGCTCTCGTTCTGGCCTCAGCAGAATGCATGGTTATACATGCATTGATCAAAAAATTTCCTACTCTATCGTCTCAATCAAATCAGAGTTCCTGCAACAAGACGTCAGAGGTTAGATCAAACGAAGATGGACAGTTTGTGAACTATTTTTATCACCAACCAATTGCTTTATCTCATATTTACCATATCAGACTCCAATCCTTCAACTTAACATCATGAAAGCTGTACGAAGCCTGATCAATTAACTGACAACCTGCAAAAGGGTCTGTAACAAAATAGAAAGAAAGAGAAGGAGAGAAGAGAGAGAGAATCAATGTGTATGTTCTCCTCCCTTACAGTATTATATATAGATATTCAAATAAGGAAAACAGAATAGGTTTAAGACTCCACAAGGTAAACAGTCCTAGTTACATAAGACATAGGAATACCATGTGTCAATATGACAAGGAATCCTAGACAAACCATAACTCTAGACTCCTAACCATATATAATGAAATAAAGATAAGATAAGAAAATGACTCAGTCAACTAAATCCTAAAGCCTAAAAGGCAGTCAGCTTGACAATTGACAATTGGACAGCGCCAATTCCACCAATCCTGAGATGGAATTGGCGCTAAATAGGTAGTGCAACAACAGGAACAGACCATAGTGAATGGGTCTATTCCCCTCAAGTTGGAGCATATAAGTCTCCCATGTCCAACTTGGAATAGATATAACCGCAACATTGATCTTCAATATATAGCCGAAGATGCCAGGGAGCACAGAGTGAACTTCTGATAGTAATCATGAACATTAATTAGCATAAGTTATTCCCAAGTAAAGCAGGTAGTAGTAGTAGCAACAGATAGCGCAATATAGGTCACTGCGAACCAAGTAGTAGTAGCAATAGATAGGTTACTGGAGACCTTATAATTCAACATCACATATAGAGTTGCAACTGGTAGTATTAGTAGGATCTTCCACAAGCAAAGAGGTAGTAAACTCCAATAGTAGCAAAAAGGTAGAAGTAGGCTTCAACACGAGCTAACAAACACGAATTGATAGTAGAGGTTGCATCACGTGCAACTATAGTAGGCTCCAACAAGGGCATAGTAAACGGTAGTAGACTCCATCATGAGCAAAGAGATAAACTCAATCACGAGCAAACGATAGTACGAGAGCTCCATCACAAGCAAGGTAGTAGTAAACTACGCTCTCTTCAATGAGAAGATACAAATTTGAGTAAATATATTACCTTCTCCCCCCATGTGGAACATGAAACGTGGACAAATTATGGTAGGAGATGTCAAACTATGAGATATAAAAGTAGAACAAATCTAATCAAATCAATATTGCAGGCAGCAGATCGCCAAATCAAATTGATAGTAGTAGCAAGACAACAACAATATATCACCAAATCAGATTAATAGCAATAGTAGATCAAAACCAGATCAAATTAATGCTTACTGTATGTTGGGAGTTCGCTCCATAAGGAACTAGTTTAGGATTTTGACCATGTTAATACCAATTTAATGCTTACTGTACGTTGGTTGTTCGCTCCCTTTCTTCTCCTTTACCATTTACGTTAAAGTATGAAATCCGCTTTCAATGAGAGAATGTGAGAAGTTAAAAGGACCTAAACTAGTGAGGTCCTTGAGGAGCCTCCAAGAGTGTGTGTTGTGTCAGTCTTGGACCTAGTTGGTGTGTTGGAGGTGCTAGAAAATGTCACGAAGCTCCCTCTGGAAGTGGTTGAAGAGGGCTGGATAGTGGGTACAGATCTTGACGCAAAGTGATTCAAGACCCAGTGGCATTGGGACTGCATTGAGGAAAGACTGAGCTTGGATGATGAAAGTGAGGCCAGGAACCATCTGCTACTGGACCTCATTGAACTCGCCTTGTACATTGGGGGAGGCGAAATCGAAGGTCATGGCCTTCACTCGCTCTGAAATCCACCTCACCAAACTCTTCCTCAAATCCCTTCGCCCCAGTGTGTCTCTGTTCTGATATAGAGTTCGGACGCTCTCTCTCTCGTACTCCATGATGATCTTGCAATACTTCATCTAGAAAATCAAAGGAGATGGAGGGAGAAGGTTGTTAAGGCATGATACCAATCTACGACTATTCGTTGATTGTGTTTGCCAAGAAAATTCCAATTTAACCAAAGTGAATCTCTCATGTAAACGATTGCTAACACTGATTCTATCTCTATTTTCTTGAACCCCACCTTCGTACCAAGATGAAGAATAGAATGAGCAAAACCGACAAGGCGGAATGAGCGAATCAATATCTTCTTGCTAAGAAGAAACCAAAGCTCTTTAGTTCATTTATGATTTTGACTGGAAAACCTTTTTCTGAACTATCACTTTTTGTTGGCATCTTCCATCTGATCCTTAAGACACTTGAGTTCACAATTTTTAATCCAGTAAAGGGCACTGTCGAACACATCCAAGAAGAAAACAATGAAGCCGAGATTGAAAATGAAGGGAATTGCAAAGAATTTCTGCGAATTGCTCAAGTGCAATCAGGGGATGCCATCACAACAAACACTTATTTTGTTTGTTAGGATGTAAGGGCAATTAGGCAAGTTCATATCATCTTAAGGGTAGTTTTGCCTTATAGAATGTTAAGTCTTCGTGATATCAGCAACTAACCTCCCAAGCCTAACGGAGTGCACCTCATTGTCACCAGTATCGTGAGTTGAGGGAATTCTGTGTCATTTCTCGCAAGTCAGGATAGTGTTTTGTATTTAGCGAATTGTCCAGGGGAGGTCTGCTTAATATTTCCCTAAAACTATAATTTCTAAACAATTGAACAGGACAATTCATATCTATTACAACCGATATCCTTAAAAAACACACACAGGCTAGAAGAGATTTTCAGCTACGCACACACCTCTGGTAGTCTTAATAAGCTTCAACCATTCTCCTGTATGTACACTGCAGATACAACTAATGAAATTATAAACTGAATTCGGCTTTCCACTTATCATAGAGAATTTCCACAAGTGGAGCACAGGCAGCCATTGATGACTAACCACTAGCGAACGGATCTAAGATTTCTCCTAGGCAAAACATCAAATGGATTGAATGTTCATCCTGTAGTATCAGCATTACAAGTTAACAGAATAAAAAACTTATTTTTTCCCACACCACAACCACCGTAAGTACCCCAACATGCATACAGAAGAATCAAAACCCCTAAAATCACAGCATTCCAAACGATCCAAAAACCCTACAAACCCTCTGTTAGGTCAGACGAACAAATCGAAGCACTTTCTTGAACAGAAGTCCCGAGAAAGCATTACCTGAGAGAAATAAGAGTAGAGTGCGTGCTTCACCAGGACAGATCCTCGCAGAGATAACTTGAGAGAAACTTCATTATTTGATCAGGAAGTTTACTTACAACGAAAATTTTATTTTGCAATCAAATGCTTTTTTTTTTTTACAACCAAACACCATAAATATTTTCCTTGTAAAATATATTTTATTTTCTCTCCAAATATTTTCCTTCCCCTAGCAGTCAAACAAAGCCAAAAACTTAAAAATTTTATAATCTAGCCCACTTAGCAAAAGTTATAAATGACTTAGATGCATCTCTGTTTACTAAAAGGCCCGTTTGATAAAACTTTTGTTTCTGGATTTTGAATTCTGGTTCAAATTTAGATTCTACTCTAGGCTACTCCAATATTATTTTAAAGTAAAAATTTGTTTGATAACGTAATTCTGAAATAAATTTTAAAGCATCTTTGGATTAGAAACATGTTTGATAACACATTATCCCCTCAATCGAAGTCTAGAAAAACAATTGTGGTAGTGGTGGGTGGTGGTGGTGGTGATTGTGGTGGTGGCGGCGCGGTGCTGATGGTGTTGGTGGTGGTGGCTATGGTGGGTGGTGGGTGGTGGGTGGTGGGTGGTGGTGGTGGTCAAGTGATAGTCAATACTTTTTTTTTCCTCCAAAAGTTGATCCAACAGTTTGGAACAAATATTTATGATTTCAAAATTTTTTATTCTAGAGTCATTCTGAATCTAGTTCATTCTGTGGGAGTTAAAATTTAATTGAACTTATTAAACGCAGTTCTACTCTAAAATAGTTCCCTAGGAGCCAAATCCATATAATCTAGAAGCAGAAGTTTTATCAATCTAACCCTAAACTATCTATTTGATGCAAATTCAAAATACCAGTCAAAAAATAGATGTGATCCTTCAAAGAAAATTTCAAAGTTTATATAATCGAGAATGTAGCTAAAAGCCAAGACTAGCTCTGGTCTACAATTGATCGACTTATCAAAGGCATTCTATGAATGATACTTTGTCGTGAGATTTTTCTAGACTTACAATACGAAAATCGCAAAGAATAGAAGCTCAGAGCAAGCAAGAGTGAGAGTTGAGACACTCAGAACAGTTGAGAATGAGACTAATTTAAGTTGGGTTTTAATTCTACTTGGGTTTATGTTAGGAAATAAAATGGTGAAGTTTAAAGTAATACATTAAAATTATTTTACCAAGTGAAATGCATTATTTGACAACCAAACAAGTTAAACACTTCCCTTGAGGAATAAGTTTCACTTCCCCTTAAAAAAAAATTGCATTTCCTTAGCAACCAAACAATGCCTTGGGGTTCTGTGAGCATTTTTCAACCAGAATTACTCTCTTTGAGAAAAATGACAGACCGCATGCCATACATTATTCTACTCAGGATTGCTCCCAGTGAACAAGAAATCAATGAAATCACTTTCAAAGAATGTTACCAAACAGAATCAAAATGTCTGCTCTTTTAAAGTAGATATGCAGCTGTGTTATTTCTATTCGTAATGTCAGCATATTGGGCTGGACCGATCAATACAGGCTTCGGTAGGCCCAGCCCATAAGAACAACAAGTTGGCCCAACCCATAAAGAACAGCAAGTTGTTCGCATGAATTGTTTGCAAGCCCTATTGGTATTCTCTTCTTGAATCATACCTATCCAAGTTTTTTTTTTTTAAATAATCTCCACAACGCCGGACTGGGAATTCTTTCCCGCGCCTTCTAACATAATGCACCATGGGGGTCACACCGATACACTCTAATATAGATCTCTACTAAACAAATCTGTCTCCCACCCTCTCATTGGTTCAATTTCCCATTCTGATGTCACGAGAAACCTCATCCATCATTTTTTTAACCATTTTTAAAAATTTTATTTGGCATTAGAGGAATTCTCAATGAGTTGAGCCAGTGGAGTTACATGTACATAAAGTTTATGTGTAAAAAATTAAGGGATCTAGTTCAGATCAGTCAGATCAGGATTGGTCGGGGCCGATCCTGTTTAGCACCCTGAGTTGGCATGGTTGGATCAATTTTTTCACACGTACTTGTTGGTAGAGTCTTGAGTTTTTTTTTTTTTTTTTTTTTGGCCGATTTCAGACTAATCCAACTTCATATTGGATCGGGATCGATTCTGTGCCCAAGTCTGTGTTCTTAAACCTTGGTTACTAGAAGAACATCTAGTGTAAAACCTAAAATTAACCCAATCCATGACAAATAACTCTTGTTAACATCCGACGACAAAGTCCATACTCAGAAATTCACGTCGAACTTGAGAAATATCTATTCTCGCCTAGACCTTACAAATCATGTCTCATATGAACTTGCAACAGAAATGTTTATCTGATAATTCTCATTTAACTCCATCAAGCTCGCACTAGAAACCCTCCATCAAGCATCAAACTCCTTTTAGCACCGGAACCAACGGGAATGCACGCAAAAGCATCCAAATAAGGAGGCGGGGTGATCATTTCACCCCCTTATATATGGATGCAAGAGCACACTATCAAACGAGAATCTTTTTCCTATAAACAAAACGGTCTATCATGAACAATTGATGCATACAAATCCATCCCCTCAAAAAAAAAAAAAAAAAGGTCTTGTGACCTTGGATGATTTGAATGGGCTCAAGTGAATCTATGTGATAAATGATCTCACTCTAATGTCAACGGTCGATAATTTATTGTTATGTTCAACTCGATTTTGATACAATTCTCATATTTGTTTTGAGTTGAAATTTGACCAATGAGATGAATTTGCAAAACTCTTTCGTCATCCAACAACAACTTTCATTTTCGTCTTATGAGAACTGAAACTATTCTTTTGCAATTGACCACTATGATCTTTCATGACTTGACCTCTTTAAAAAACCACTTCTTTTCAATGGAATATGTGAGACCTATTTGCTTCATTTACTATTTATAAATTCTCTATCACATGAATCCACCCATATCATGTTTACTAATATTAAAATGACTTAAATCACAACCCATGTTACATGTAACATCCATGGTATGGTGGTTGAATCAGACAAAAAGGCATTCATTTTCCCTTGGATCTTAAACTGTGGAATCAAATAAGTCCATTTGTCCTTGGTGGTTAATAGATATTAAAGTTTTTTCCACTATTAAAAATAGAAAATTATTACAGATAAAACAGGAAATGAAGCAGAAGCATTATCACACAAAACAGATAAGTTTGGGCCCAAGCCCAAAAGACAAACAGGGCTTAGAAAAAAGGCAAGAATTACAAGGGTGGAAGTGGTCCTATGAATCTCTCTACTTTAACATTCAAATCCTCTATTTTGGGTTTCTCTTCTCTATGTTCATGTCAGGAAATCCACAAACAGTTGGAAAAATCCAAAAGGGAGACAGAACAGATCAAACAATTGCTGTAGTGTGTTCTTGAGTTTTTTCTCTTGTTTTTTACATACAAAGAGAGATAAGATCATATGGACATGGGATCATATCCACCATAAGAGGCTAAGAATTGGATGAATGTTGTTGTTCTTGTCCAAGTTTATGGTGGTGGACCTTGATTGGGAGACCTTTAGGGAAATCAACAAACGGAAAGGCGAGAGCATTATCGGGTTCTGCTAATTCCCAATGGAAATTAAGGACTAGGTGATGAATGAATACGGCCATCTGCAACTTGGCTAGTTCCGACCCGGCACAGAGTCGTGGTCCACCCCCGAACGGCATGAAATTATTGTTGCTCGTCATTATACTCGAACTAGAAGATGTTGGTGCACTTCCCCTATCATGTGTGGTCTGTATCATCACCATAAATATCATAAAAAGAAATAGATAAGATAAATCGGATGTATCTAATAAGGAAAGATCGACGCAACTTTATCTCTCCTTCGTGAAAAAACTATTTTCTGATAAATTGTGGATAAATCATATATAGCCAAAAGTCAAGAGCACACCTAAAAAAATACTAAAATAAAATTAGATATATTTATCCAAAAAAATCTAAATATCTAAATATCTAAGTGTTAATTTTTTTGGTTTTTCAAATGGAAAAAGCAAAAGGTTACTATGGTCTACTAAATAGCCCCTATGGCACAAAGTCCCATGAACTCTTAATGCAATAACACCTCTTGGAAAAGGTTACTAAGTCTACTCTATTTTGTTCATTTAATGAAATGATATTTTTATTTAAAAAAAATAAAAAATAAAACAACTTTTTTTTTTTTTTTTCTCTTTCTTGATTTGGATTTGATCCACTTATAACACTATCCACGTGCATGCCATATCCCTACATGAGCTTTAATCATTTCTTCTCAAAGAAAAATAAATAAAAAGATTTTTTTCTTGAAATCCTTAAAAATAAATTAATAAAAAGAGAAAAGAATGAATAAAAAAAATAATTGTTCTAATTTACAGTATGGACCTGTTTGTTCATAATGACCGATGGGACCTAAGAGTCCCTACCCCCTTGAAAGGGTAAGATCTCATCATCCATTTCATCTGTCCTTGTCAATGGTTTAGATTGAATGGTAGATGAGTTGGTGGGGTCCACTCCTTCCTCAACACACCCCCCCACCCTCAAAAAAAAAAAAAAAAAAAGTTGAGATGAACTGACCTGCCATCTCCATGGATTGAAGTGATGGGGCTGGTCATAGATTGACGGATCCAGATGAACCGCAGCAAACACAGGAAGAACTTTCCACCCACTTGGAATGTCATACCCTTTTAACGGGAAAATTTCAAAAAATGGATTAGACTCGATAAAATAAATTAATTTCAGCTCTAAATGTCAAGTTAATTTCTCTCTGTGATCTTCCTGCTTACCTTTGTATCTAACATCTTTAAGAGCTTTTCTGTGAACAAATCTAACTACGTTTCCGAGTCTAAGTGTCTCATTGATAACACATTGTGTGAACTCCATTCGTCTGTAATCATCCCAATTCAATCCAAATTCTCCAGCTTGTTCCTTAGCTCTACTAATCTTATCGTGTTCTTCCTGAAAAACCCAAATGAAGAATTAACCAGAGGAAAAAAAATCAGAAATTTATTCAAAAGGGGTCGGATTATTTTATCAGATACCCTCAACTGTTGAACTGCTTTGGGGCAGCCTTGCAAGAAGTAGATAGCTAAAGCTATAGCAACCGAAGAAGTTTCATGGCCGGCAAAAAGCAAGCTTAGTATGAGATCAAGAATCTGTTCAGTGGAAAGATTTGAATTTTTCAACACCCAACCCAGAAGATCATCTTCCATTCTCTGGCATTCATCATCATTCATCTTCCTGATCCTCTCCTCCATTTTCCGCTCAATAACTTTCAGAATCGTGGTTCTCGACTGTAAAAAACAGGGGAGATTAAATGATTAGAATCATAACTGTAAGTCATGACTATTTTTTAAAGAAATTCCTGTACCTGTAAGGCCTTCCTATAAGCAGTTCCTGGAAAATTCAAAGGTGCAGATACAACTCCTTTCATGAACGTAATGTATTCTCGCTTCAGCTGCTCTGTTTCTGGCTTCCCTGGGTCCATACTCATGATATGTTTGGCCATTAAATTGAAAGTAAACTGCAAAAGCAACCATTCATTTTTCCTGATAGTTAAGCTCCAAAAAGATAAAAAGATAACTACTTTTAATCAAAATAGAACTTACCTTCTTAGCTTCATCCTGTGCAGAGAAGGTGGAATTCTCCTTCCAAGATCGTAAAACCAGCAAAGTATGTCTTTCGACTTCAGGTAACAGATGGGTTCGAAGCCTTGGATTGCTCATGAAATTGAGAGAAATCATTCTCATGTCTCTGTGCATATCTCCCACAAGAACCAACATCGACCATTTCCCAAGTATCCCTCCAATGCTTCTTGGGTAACTACATTCAAACAATCTTCCTTCATTCTGTAATATAAATCGATTTAGCCCTTCATCTGCAGATACTATTGTAGGTTCACCAAAAAGATTCGATTTATATATCTTCCCAAACCTGCAAATTTAAATGGGCCGTTAGATCAGTCTATGTATTGAACCACTTTTAGCACCGTCAGATCAGAATCAAACGAAAAATAAAATTTGTTAACTGGTTGTGGGTTTTTCATTAACTAACTTAAAACAAAACAACAAGATGGTCTTAGATCTCAGATCTGACTACATTGGTTGGCCGGTTGAATCTTCACTGGTTTTGAAGAAACAGAGTCATCCTCTGTTTTGACAGGCCAGGTTATAGAGAAGTAAGTACCTTGCTATGTGTTGCTCCATGAATTTTCCGGTGGAAGTAGCAGAGTAAGGCTTCAAATAACCGATTGTTTCTCCGATTAAAGGCCAACCCATATTTCCTGGTGGAAGATTAAGTGTTCTTCTCTTCTTTCTGATGAAATTCCATGCTATAATGAGAACTACAATTGCAGTTGGAAGCAAGAGAAAAAGCTCTGTTACAGACATGGATATGTTGAAACAGCTCCAACCCTTCTTTTTCTTTCTCTGATTTTGTGATTCGTTTCTGCTTATTTGTTTGAAGGAAAGAGAAGGTCAGATCTCTTTCTTTCGGAAGCTGCTCTGTTGAACTTAAAAAGGAGCTTCCATTTTTTTTTTTTTTTTTTTTTTTGAAGCTTCATTTTTTCTGGTTCTACTAAATTTACGTAAATAGCCCTGGGCTACTTTTTCTCTGGGCTTGTCTTATGTCGTCATTACGCACTCTTTATTATACTAAAACTGGTCCGGGACCATCTTCCATTGGATCCTATAATGATATGCTACATCTGCGGCTAAAAGTGTTTCTTACCATACACTTCAGCTATACAGGATCATTTTTTTGCACCAGAAATTTTGGAAAAACTGTCTAAAATTGATTGATCCGACCAGGTTGTTGACCGTACCAAGTTCATAGCCTGAAAACCTATCATATAGGCCTTATAGACCTTATTAAATATGGGTTGGTATCTCTATGGGAGTCAAACTGTAATTAATTTTGACCCATGACCTATGTCTGACAATTCAATCTCAGTGAAGATAGGTTAAGTGGGCCCAGTTTAAGAAAGGGCCAGGTATGTAAATAATGGTGAGGACCACCATCGACGGCGTGGAAGAAAGATCATCTATGCCAGCACAATCAGATCAATCATGAGTGTGTTGGACGGTGCAAAAAGAGAGCATGCATATGCATTTATTACTTATTTGTGGTAGATGAGACTCTAGAGAAGCAAAAGCTCTGAAAGACAGAGCGTATACAGCCTGCAAAAGGATCGTTGGACCAAAAAAAAAGGGGCCCCATTTACTCCAATGAGGTCAGCTTTTGACCAAGAAGATCCTTTATCAATGTGGGGTCACCAAATGGTCGGCCACAGTGTGAATGCACGTGTGCCTCATTTTGGTGGGAATATGAATGAAGTGGGTTTTACTCTAAGTAAATGAAGGACCTTCGTTTAATCTCTTCCATGTATCACGTTTGGGTCTTGTGGGCCCTTAAAGCCACGTGGGTAAAAGTTATTGGTTTACGATATGAAACTGTATCAACTACTATTCTGGGGATTCACGGAATGGACGGTTGTCTCACGTGGGGGAAACAACTGACAACCATCTGATTGGTTATTGGGCGGGCCCCAATAAGTCAACGAAGATAACATGTTAGACTACCCACCCGTGCGGCTGGGTAGAACAGTGGAGAAGAGTGTTGTGTCGTACCAATGATTGCAACGACCGCACACACGTGTGTGATAAGTACAGGTCATATGTGGCGGCGAAAATGAATGCTCACCGTCCGTGTACGTTAGCGCAAGGCCTTATATCTGCAAAAGCCAAAGTCCTGATAAGACTCATCCCAACTAGGGTTTAACCAGTTGCAAATGAAAGGCAAAGCTCTTTTATATTGTCTCCCTTCATGGGTACAAATGTGGGTAGAGAGGGGTGACTGTAAAACATTTATAAACCATTTATTTGGTCTGTATCGGTCATTATGCTGATGTGATATACTTTTTTGGTTTCGATACGACTGATTTGATTAAAATACTTAAAATCATGTTTGCATTGTCATGCATGAGAGCGTAACCTTCACAAAATTCCATTTTTGATAGGTCCCACAGAATTTAAACGTGAGATTAGCCTTTTGTGAGATGATGGTGCGAGCCACCCAAACAAATGGGTTGTTGGATTGTTAGTGATATGTTTTGAATGTGAAATACATTGAAATCAAGCAAGTGTTTACTAGTCCCGACAGGATGAGTGAGGAACCGCTCTTGTTCTGATCTATTAGGCCAACAACTTCATTGAGCTGATTAGCTTCCCTTTTTTATGAAAATTAAACTCTTAATACTCGAGTGGTGATTCTGACATTTGAATAGAGAACTCTCAATTTGAATTAAATACATGTCAAATTTTAGAATCTAATTCAATTAAATACGCAAACATATTCCATAAGGGGTGTTTTTCGGGTTTGAATCGATAAAAAAACAATTACGAATCCATATTTATCTATCATCCAATATAAAAAAAAAGTATATGAATTTGTATCCAATTATCTGATTATCATAATAAAGATTCAAATAAATAAAGATTCAAATTGAATCCAAATTTTCGACCATGAATAATTTGATTATATAAACCACCATGTATTGCAAATTTTTCTCGTATCACTTTCCTTTAGTTCTGTTTATTTTGACGTAAAATTTTACAAATTAAAATTTTTTTTCAAACTAATTTCTTTTTTCATCTTTCTTAAAGATCACTATATTTATTTATTAAAAAAAAATTAATATAAAATATTACATCAAAACAAACGAAATCTTACCATGTAATGAGGATTAAAAAAACATTGACAGGGCATCCGCATTTGGGGTCTGTCGTACAAGAAATTCGGGTCTCATTCTTTTATATGGGTCCCAGTTAAATATGGTGTAATGGATATGGCACATGTATTTAACGGCCATGGATATTTACGGTGTTCATTAATTGCCATGTATGGTCAATATCTCATTTAATCACATGTACCAAATGTAATATGGTGGATCCCATTACAAATTGCGATTTAATTAAGAAATACGGATCCTCTTGGACATCTAAAGTTGAAGGTGTTCATATAATTAATAACCATCACACTAGGTTCATATGTACCTCTTTATGGATAGCCTATCCACAAGATCCTTTTATATCTATCCATCGGTTTGGAAATCCTAGATTTTTTTCAAATTTTGATTTTGCCACTTGGCAAATTTAGTTTAATTTGAAATTAGATATTTTAGTGAAGGGCCCAATTGGGGTATACTATTAGATAATTTTTTAACCCAACATGTACTAAGGCTTTCTTTGGTTTGTATTATATAATGTATTATGAATTATTTGTGACAAATCAATTATGATACTAGATTATGAATAATAAATAATGATCGTTTGGTACAACTAAACATAATACATTATATAATGAGAAATATAAATAATCACCTAATAGATTATTCTAATAATGATAAACAGCTACTCACCTATTTGTAGATAATGAATTATATTGATTTATTTTAATTATAAATAGACATTATAAATCATACCAAACAATCATAAATTATATAATATATTATATAATACATTATATAATACAAACCAAAAATAACCTAAGTCTACTAACACGTGACATTTAAGAGATAGTCGTGTTGATTCTTCACTCGTCTAATGTTTATGAAAGAGGGATCTATATGTTAGTATGATATATTGAAATCTTATACATTATCAGAGAAAATGGGAATACAAGAAGGATCGATTGTTGGTCACTTGGATGAGAGAGAAAAAGATAGGGGTGTCTAAATTGGGTCTAAATCAAAAATCGAAATCGAACCAACTTAATTCGGCCTGGATCAAACCGAAATTGAATCTTATTAGACAGCATTTAGGTTTTATTTTTAGAGTTCGATGAAAAACAGAATCCAAACAGACCAATTAATAAGTCCGAACCAATAAGATTAAAACCGAATTAGTCAAATAAGAGTTCATTAAACTAATATTTTTATTAAATATATATGTAAGAGACCAACACTGAAACTGAACCAGTCCATCAATGGCCCAATAGAGCTAATAAATTTAACTTATTTTTATATACATTGTACATAAATGGCCCAATAGATCTATATAAATATAAATATATTATATATATATATATATATATATATATATATATATACATATAATAAACAGAAATCGAACCAATAACGGATCAATAAGAGCCCATTAAGCCAGCTCGATAACAGACCCACACCAGTCCTACCCGTTAATTAACGTGTACAGTGCAACCCACCCCCTGAATCTCTTATTGAATATGCTTCGGACTGCCCCTACAAAGCTCGAGACCAACTTAGCTTGGATCGAACTAAATTAGTTTGAACCGGTCCATTGACAGCCCCCTACAAATAGGATTCAGATTTAAAAAAAGAGAGATAGAGACAAAAAAAACACACCGCCAATGTATACTTTATTTTTCTAATATTTATATATACGACACAAGAAATCTTTTAATTAACCTTTTTTTTTTTTGGATAAAAATACTTATAAAAATATAATCATATATATCATATTAAAATATAGCAGCTCGGCACCGTCCCCTTATTGTCTAATGTGAGACGGCGTAGGAGACGCAATTGGACATGATCTCTCTTTAAATTATTAATATCATAAGTGTCAAAGAGAATCGAATATTAAGATTGATTTTGATTTTGATGAGAGAGATATATTAAAATATTAACATTAATAAAATAGCAAAGAGAATCAAATATTAAGGATCAGGAGATCCGTTAAGGAGAGTTGAGAAAAAAGTTTTAGGAGAAAGGGTGGTCCAATGGTAGTTCTGGGAGTAAAATGAGGAAAAAGAAAGGATTGAATTGAAATATTTTAAAAAAAATTTCTTGACTTAGGGGGTTTTTTTTTAAAAGTATTTTCTCATCGTGGTATGTCGATATTCATTCTTAATTGTAGATAAATATCTTTGTTCTTATAGCCTTGTGTTGTGGTTGAAATTCATCCTATTGATATGCAATGAAGATGATTTGCGATCACATAGTGAAAGGTAAAAGTGTTTGGACGACTTAATCTGGGAGATACTTTGATGTTTAAGTCAGATTTTGAATACAAGCAGCCAAGAGTTGTCAAGGACGAGTTTCAGTTTATAGAGAGGGGCCGTAGACAGAATCCATTAGTAAAAGAGAGATTAATTAATTTGACATTTATCTTTGGAGGACGACTTATATTTATGGAACAAAGCATGAAGTGTGAGTCTGGATTCAACATTAAGTCTGTAGGACAGAGTGCCATGTGTCACACTATGGTGCCCAGAGTCCTAGTTGCAATGAGAGCTTTGACGCAAATGGCTGAGTCCAACTAATTCGGGATGACAGGTGTCATTCTACGAATGAATCCTCCTTTGAGTAAATCAGAATCAAATATGAGCCGTATCCTACTTAGAAGTGGACTTCTATAGTCATGATGGGATTTGTCTCGAGAGATGTGAGGACGTCTTATACATCCTTGTATACGTAGTTGGAAAGGATCAAAGATCTCCTCCGCAGTATCCTGTGAGGGATATGATATCCTGTGAGGGATATGATTCTCTTGACGAGCCATATAAAGGTAAGACTCTTAGAGACCCCACTATCATTATAACCATCCAGATATATATCCAGGATGTGCTGAAGGTGTGGCCAAGTATGCCAAAAGTGTGGTTGAGTGAATCGAAGACCTATCTATTCGGCTTCAGTCGGATTATGCATGGCCAAGTTAGTCGAGGGTATGTTTACTCAACTTCAACCAAATGAGGTGTCTTGTGTAATTTTTCATTTGGGGGGGGTTAAAATTTGTCTTGCAAATTGAAAAAAATTTTACACATAAAAGATTCTTGATTTTTCAATATATTTTATTACATTTTACATTAAAAGAAAGAGTGAGAAATCACATTTTACTGAAATTTTTTCACTTTGAGAGAGTAAAAAGAAACCTGGTTGTAACTTGTAACAGCTACACGTCATTAACATGCTTTGGAGCCGGCCTCAACTTCATAGAAAATATCAAGTTGATTTTTTATTTATTTATTTTCTTTTTTACTTTTTAAATATGATGAGCATGGTCTGGCACGTGGCACTAAGGTCCCCTACCACATGGGAAGCTAAGCTTTACGTAATCAGGCACGCGTAGAGTTACATGCACGTGGGACAAGCACGAACGTCAGTAATGACGTGAAACTTACCAAAAGTACATGAGCAGGCGCATCATGTGCGTACCTTCACAGACAATCGTGAACGGTAAAACCTTACTCTTCGCTCCTTTTGACTCCCAAAGCTACCCTACAACTCTACAACTCGTGTTGCTACGAAATTCACCAACTCTTCTGATCTTTTCAAACTCGAAGCAGCTGTATCTATTTTCTACGTTGGCCCTTTCTTATATGGGTGAGTGCTCATATCGGAAATGGTAGCTATTGGATTTGCATGTGAATGATTTGGGTTAGAGATAGAATTTGAGCAATCATCCTCCGAGGTGGGACTTATTTCTAGACGACAAATAAAAAGAACAAGGGACATCAGGCATTGCATTTTGCCCAGGGATTATTCTGATGCTTAAGTCACGAGTTTGAACAGTAAACAATAAATGAGATCGGTACTTTAAAAAATCCGACCTGGTGAATAGTAAATACGGAACAACAAATGTTGAGAGAATTTTGTTGAGAGTTTAGTCCCACATCGGCTACTCATTACCCTATAGTTTCTCTTACACACTTGGTATAGTACCTTTATTTATCCAAACTTTTGGAATAAAAATTTGACACGGTATCAAAACGGGTTTTAACTGTCCACCTTTACGTAACATAGATCCCTACACATGTGGAAGATAGGAAGAATGTTGGGGGTTTAGTTTCACATCGGTTACTCAATAACTTATAACCCCCTTATACAGTTATACATCATGAAATCCTTACACCTACTAGTTTGAATTTCTAGAATAAAAAATTTAACATCAGATTAGATTCAAATCTCTGTCTCTCTATTTATGCTTTATTTTTGTCAATCAATGCACTTGAGAGTAGAGATAGCCGTTACTGTGGTGATTAATGAAGCAGCATACATGGTAAATTTTGTCTGCGTGTTAGTTTATATGATTGTGAGAAACTTCCAAGAAAAAAGTAGGTGTGGGTTAACAGTTGATACTGCGAGAGCTTTTTCTGGTTAAGAATTGATAGTTGGACTCTTTAGGATACTATTTTACTTAACATCTCTCCCTCTCCCTCCACGTTTCCTTCCCCCATTCCTCTCTCTCTCTCTCTCTCTCTCTCTCTCTCTCTCTCCTACACACTTTCATTGTTCATGGGAGGAATATCTTGGGAAAAAAAATATCATCCTTTATCTTAAAATAAAAATATCCACCCTTATCTTAGCCAGATATCCTTCCTGATTTAGTACTAAGTGACATAAGAGAGAGAGAGGGAGAGAGACTGAAAAGGAAACTTTCCCCTCATGTTCATGTGCTTATGTCACCTAAGCATGACACCTGTCCAATCACATTAAGAAGATCCATCTCACTTTATTTACAAATTAAACTATTAAAAGTAGAAAAATAGTGAGTCAGCATTTGATGAAGGCCATAGTACAAGTTGGATTCCTCTCTGCACTACATGTATTGCATGATCCAGCACAATCAAAGAAGAATTTTTAATATTAAACATATAAACTATATAATTAATCTAGTACTGTAAAACCCTTTTCATATTTCCTAGCCTATGAGGTTCTTGTTTCCTGACTATTAAATATGACTTTGTTCCTTTCATCATCATTATGAAAGTCCATCTCTTATTGGTGATATATATGTATATATAATGTCCTTGTATCTTAAGGAACTAAAAGGAATGGTGCTTTGTTTGATGTCACTATTTATTCTGGTTCTCTTGTTTCTTTACTATTTCAGGGTGGAAAAAGTAACAACCTAAAAGAGTAAGAAAGCTAGCTGGAGAATGGTATGTACATAGCCTTTACCTTGAGAGCTGCTGATCAGTGATGACAACTTGCTAATTTGTTATCTCAAAAGCCATTCTAGGGCACCATCACCCCTATAGAATAGTTCAGGTCTGCAACTCAAGAAGAAGAAGAAGAAAAAAAAAAAAAAAAAAAAAGAGCTTGGTGCATAGGTGGGGGTACATGTACTATATATGGGGTGAAGGTAGAATCAACCTATATGGTCCTAAATCAGCATTGAGCACAACAACTAAAGGTACCCTATAATGGCATTGGATTACTAATGGCTCTAAAGTAGCTAAAAAGCCAAACTAATTAGTGTATAATTTATACACTTAGTGGGAGAATATTTGATCTATCGGGATCGGAGCATCTTTCGAGTGTCTTAGGTATTGCATTGTATATCAGCCAAAGGGAAGGTTTCATGCATATATACTTAGGGTTTAAGGCTAGAGATGTGATCATATACTTTAACTAGAGTGTTTTGGACAACATGCATTACCATCTTAAAGTTGATGGAAATGGAAGAGGAGAGAAATGGCATCCATGTAAGAAGCAATCTAAATATTTTAGAAGATTATTTCCTCATGGAACCTGAAAACTTTTACTTTTGGATAAAGAGCTTATCATTTTGATAATTTGAAAGATAAAGCTATAGCCTAGCCTATGAAGATGATCATAATTCCTACCTCAATGGAAAAAGGACTTTGGATAGGAACTACATTTCCCTATCAATGTTTTGATGTCATATTAGCTCATTAGAAGGAACACTTATCAATGATCAGGACTTCTGTCCCAGTAGATCACATCACCCTCTTGAGTTAAATTGATCTTTCTAGACAAAATGCAGATTTACCTTCAAATTTGACCTCTAAAATCCTTTATAATAAATAAAGGAAAAGAAATGCTTTAGACCTTTAATTAGACTTCACTTTATTGGTAACTATATTATTTGGAATCCTCTGGTAGAACTTTAGATGATCTACCCTAGGGATTGGGAGAGAATGACACAATTGGAGAGCTTTGTTTATAAAAGAAACTAAATAGCAGGAAAAAGGAGTTTGGAAAATCAATGGCCCATACAATTTATCTAACTAAGCTTTTAATGGAAAGTCAAAGGAGATAGATTTAATATGGTAATCATTTGCAGGAACCCACCTGCCTGGTGCCTCCCCATTCTGTCTAAAGATCAAACAGAAAAGTGAAGATACCCTCTTCCATTAATCCTTTGTAAGGCATGCATTGGGGGACCCTCTTCCATTAGTCCTTTGTAAGGCATGCATTGGGGGACCAAAAGTTATTAAATAACTGTGTTCTTTAAATGCATATGCGCCCATGAACATGATTAATACTGTTTCCTTTCTCCTTTGTTTGCTGATTTTGGCTTCAGAACCCAGCTTGAACGATGACCAACTTCAACCAGGAAGTTACCAAACCCAATCCATTCAACAGTAACTGTACCTTAGAAGGGATTTTATTAGAGGTGAGGGAAAGAAGGCTTGAAAGCTAACTGCCACAAGAGGCTAACCAATGGTCTAAAACAGCTTAAACAACAACAACAGAAAAAAGAAGCTGAACTGCCTGCTATACCTTCCCTTACAATAGTGCCAATAATTTGCATTAGAAAGGTTTCGGATGGTTTACAGATATAAATCACAAGTTGTGATGGGTTGGTTTCAACATAACAAGGGTTGTTACAACATGTATTTGTAATCAATTCTTTCTTCTTTTTTTTAATTGATTCCCTTTAATGCACACGAGCCATCACAGAAATATCATTATACAGAGGTAGTGTTGGTATAGTGTTGGTATGTTTATTTGGGGATTGATGCAAATCTGACTGTAAAAAATAGACAATTACAACTTGTAGTTGTACAAATAGAAAAACCCAATCATAATAGGATCCACCTAGACACGTGGACTCTCATGGTTTCTCCACTCTCAAAGCTTTTCTTTTCCCCTCTCAAATTTGAAGGGCAACTGATAGCTCGGCTGCATTTGGAAACTTTCTGTTACTCAAGTCTTTTACTCAGTGACTCTACAAGGAAAACAAGTTCTCTGTTTCTTGATTCCATTCTTCTCACAGTGCAGTATAGCCTCATTTTGCTTCCATGGGAAATATTCTTAAAAACTTATTTCTAAAAGAATCTCCAAAACCTTGATAACATATATACTTTTTGGGAAGGGATTCGCGCATAATCGCCTTTTGCAATTAGACCATTCAAACATACAAGGGGCAGTTTTGGTATTAGAGAAAGATGCATTTATGGCAATCCAAAGGCTTCATGTACGATCGTGCATGTGCTCATGTGCATGGCTGTACATGAAACTTCTGGCCATTTTTTTATGAAATGAAAAACACTAGTTGTTTTACTGAAATGCAATACAAAAATAAACAGAAAAAAAGCCTTCAAATTTCTCTGTTTTTCCAAAAGGAAAAAGATGGTGTGGGTCAATGTTGCAATCCATGGAGAAGACAACCACCATCAATGTTTCTAAGTCAACCATGCATAGATATAGTTCTTCGTCATGTATAACAAGAGACAACCCAACCCCCACCTAAACCCCCAAAAAAAGACAAGAGAAAGAAAATGTAATATTTAACTGCAAATTCATCTTTCCATAATATTTTCCATTGAAACAAATGGGGCCTATAATATCCTATTCCTGAAAAAAGAAAAAAGAAAAAGAACAAAGAACTCACATTTCTTATTTACAAGTCAGATCCCATCAATTCTGGTTTCCGGAGCAAAGGAATGGGAAATAAAGGAATATCACAAGTGGACTAAAGTTGATACGAATCAGTTAAAAAGGCTTATGCTTGTAAATGGAATCCTGTAAAACCTGCTAGGTTTGCACGCAACCAAGCCTGGAAGCACTTCAGAAAATGGACCACAGCCAGTTTAATTCACCCATTGCCAGTACCTAGCATTTGACATCTCTCTCTTTTCTTTCTTTTTTTAATTTAAATGTGAACTTGTCAACTGCCTTGACAAGCCCAAATTTGCCACTTTAATTAGCTGATTCGAACAGCATATAGTTTGTCCTTATTTTCTGTTTGTCTGGGTTCAGTATCACATTCAAAATTTCAGTTCCTGCTAGAATGCCAGTTTTTCTCAAACTTGGTAAGTGTAATGCATCTGGAAAATGCTTCATAGAGAAGATCCGCTTCAGTGTACCCACCTTTAAACCTGGATGAAATTTTATAATCCATCATGAAGAAAGAATACAATTGGTAAGGATCAAGAAAACATAAGAAGGCCCCTGCTGTCAGATTATCACACAGGTTTGAGATCCAAGATGGTATAAAAAAGAAACCATAGCATAACTCCAGGGAGCTGGTGAGTATCTTTCCTCATAGCTACTTGTACAAGCTACATGTATAAGGGCAAGAAAAAGACTTTCTGAACGAAATTCGTGAAGCCAATAACCTTGAAATCTCCATAAGCAGTATAATGATCACATTGACAAGGGTAGCAACAACCTTCTCTCCCTTTTCCTTGCCAGTCTCCTCTGTCTTGAAATATGCAGGAAAGTAGGAAGAAGGATACCGAAGCATACAACAACAAACGAGATTCGGAATTGTTTGAAGTAGAGTGTCACATAAGAGGTCACTACAAGTACAATAAACAGTAGAGCCCATACGAGTGCTACAATGACATCAGCCCTGCATAAAATCAACAAAAAATTTCACCTCTTCGAATAATCATAAAACCACCCTTCGATATATTTAATGCTAAGTAGGCTGATGTCAATGAAGATTAATGCAAATTTTGCCTTATGATAACAACTAAAAGAGAGTGAACATGGAAAACTAGAGAAGTTTCTAGAATATATAAACAAAAGAGCAACAATTCCCTTTCCTATTTATCCAAGGTGCACACAAGTTCAGGCGCTTGAGGTTGCGGTTAAAACTGCAACTTACAGTTTTTCAAAAGTTTATCTTCTTTCATAAATATCAGAACTTCATTTAAAGCAAAATATAAGAAATATCAAAATAAAAGGGGAAAAAGATGGAGCATGTAAGAACAGGATACAGTTTCCAAGACTCAACAAAATTTCATGGTTCAACATAAGACAAAGATCAAGCCATAAAGGATCGTGCGACGATCAGACAATGACAATCCGATCTTCTCTTGATTTATCAAAAACCCCAAAAACCACCAGCCTTTCCGCACTAAGCAAGTCCACATTCAACAAGATCAGAACCAAAGGAAGAATTATGAACAGCCCTTGGCCTCCCAAAATTTATTAGTTGCTTACTCATTATAGTACTTGGGTGCACCAGAAGTCTACTCATTCTTGAACAATTCAGATTGTCGAAACAGCTCCTCCAAAATGCCAGTCCACATATCAAATGAAGTGGTTTCCTCCCATCTTCAATAGGAACCTAACATCCAGGACAGTGATAGAAAGAGGAAATAGAAAGGGGAATTCCACTTGTTATCCTCAAGAGAGAGAGAGAACTAGCCTGATCATATCAATTATGTTCTCAGTGTGAACTAGTCATGGCTCACTAAGAGATCAATAGGTTCCTTCCTCACCTAATAGGATCCCAACCCAAGCATCCAATCCTATACACGTTTGGCCTTCTACAATCTTCTCCAGGATCCCACAAAATAACAATCCTCCTAGTGGTACTAGAACAGACTGACGTAAAGTACATGAGGCAGAAGCAATGTACATCTCACGACAACAGACTATGGAGGAGGAGAAGATGCTTGAAAATTACAATAAATCAAAGGGAAGAAGCCTGAAGAAACTTCGATTTACAAGGCAGAAACAACCTTAGATGATCAATATCCCTGTCTATGAAGAGATAACTCTGATGAATTTCAGCCTAAAATTCCATTAAATAAAGAGTTGGTGGAGGAGGCAGAACAAATGTTCAAGTCATTAAAAAACTATGGAGGAGAAGATGCTTGACAATCACCATCATTGAAGGGGATGAAGCTTGACACCAACATGATTGTGCAAAGCAGAATCAACCTTTACTAGAACAATATTTCCTGTCAACGAAGAGAATCAGCCTAAAAATTCCACCCAGTAAAGAGTAGGTGCTTTGAGTTTCCTAGAGCAATATTTCCTGTCAACGAAGAGAATTTCGGCCTAAAAGTCCACCCAGTAAATAGTAGATACCACCCACTCCTAGCATATTCCCCCCAAAAAAAAGTTAAATTTAAAAGAAGGGAAAATTACTTTTACCACCATTGTACTTTGACATAAATCCAAACAATTCCCTAACTTTTCAAACAATAATTCATATTTCCCCTAATTTCAAAACCTAATTACAGACAGCCTCAGCCTGTTAGGCAATTTCCGTTAGATAATGACGTAATCTCAGCCTTAGTGATATAATGGCCAAATTACCCCTAATGAAGAAGTTTAGTGGCACTAGTATTGCCTAAGGCAAGAGGAGGATATTAGATCTTCTTCTTTTGTAAAGTTTCAAAAGGGAAAGGTTGGGATTCCTTTCTTGCAAATTTGTCCACAAGGAAGGATTGACCAGTCTTACCTACAAATTTGTTATCAAGGCTCTCTCTATATGTATGAATACAAGAGAAGAAGAAGAAATTTAGAGAAAAAAGAAGAGACTTGCTTGCGATTTTCAAGCTGAGTCTCTAGGCTGTGAGACTCACCCAAAATCTCTCCCCTCTCATTCTCTTTATTTCTCCTAACCCTCCCCCATCCCTCTCTCTCTCTCTCTCTCTCTCTCCATCGGTTTGCATATTCCCCTCCCTCTCCTCACTGATTTTCTGCAACCATAAGATACTCATTGCTGCCACAACTACTAGACCAAGGATCGATCAGTGCTGAACCACCCTACAAGTGATATTGACTCAACTAAAAGACCTCCATCAGCACCTTCACTCCAACAAGCCAGATCTAACCAGCGGTTACTGTTCAGATTTCATCTACTGCGGAATTTTGAAAGTTGCATAACCTTCTGGTTCTTGGGTGGATCAACCCAAGCTTGGTATTGTTCTACCACCATAAGTGCCCCCCCCCCCCCAAAAAAAAAAAAAACACAATTCGACAAGAATCTCTCAGCCATCCAACTGTCGGATTGACTGGAGCAACTAAGCTTTTAATTCTGGTCATTAGTTTCTATACTCAGAAATTAATATTTAGAGTATTTTGCTGATTTCAGTTGTCATTCTTGAAACCCTATCATTAGGGCTGGTTGTAAAGATCCTATTGTAAGGCTAAGGCCTAAATTGATTAATGAACCCCAGCCTTGCACCACAATCTCCTTGACCAATTTTTTTTTGAAAATGGGCCATGCCAGCAGTATAATCCTCTCAAAAAATGGTCCCTCGTAATCAAAATGTTACTAATAATTTCCATGACTTCACCCTAATCCCCTCAAAAAGACATAAATTGTATTGCCAGGTAACCTACTCAAAAACATTTTTACAATGGAATGACTAAGGGGGTGAGGAAATAGTGGCTTCTCCAAACAAACCCAAAAACTTCAATTCTCTTTCACTACAAGGGAAAGCCAAGCAACAGCTACACAAACTCCTCTAACAAATACTGAATTTCAGTCCCCAAAGAAAAGTACTTGATGAAGCCTCAAATTATGTAAGCCTTCTCCATCTTTCTTATGTGTCAAACTCAAAGAAGAGAAATTAATAAGTTAGGTTGCATGATTTAGGAGATAAAAAAAAAAAAAAATCACTATACATAACTTTTTTTGAACAAAAAAGAAAAGCAGAACTGAATTTCGTTAGGTTCACATTCCACAATACAACTTACATTGTCAGAAACTTTTATACATTATGAATTGCTGTCTTGGTTTCAAAAACCTATACAAAAGGACACCAATAAAGTATACAACCTTCTATATCCTGCTTTAAGTTGGACATTCTAGAAATTCCATCCCAACTTCCAAACAACTTTTTGGAAACCACCTAAACTAGCAGCTTTTCCTTTTCTCCTATAATAAACTTTCACCTGTTCATATCTGCTAATGTTGATGATATCCTGGAAAGCCATTTCTTTGCAATTGCATCTAATCTGGTCTCTTCTTTTTTTCATTTGAAAATATGTGAGTTCAAAACCATAAGTTTGTATGTATCTGCATCACAAATATTAAATTTTGTGGGCATATCTAATAAAATCAAGTGCTATTCCCAGTATGGCATTCCTATTTTCCAAAATTGTCTCTGAAGTCTCAACTGCAAAGGATCAGATACACTTTCAAGTTATAAGTTTTTTGTACGAGGTCCATGGTGTAAATCTAAGTGGTAACTTGGCATAAAAGAAGAAACACACATTCAATCAGGAAAGGGTCTGGTATTCCTCCCAACAGGAGGAATCTTGACAATTCTTGTACATGGAGTGGATGAAAATGTTTGCACACCCCCCTTTTTCCCTCCAGTGATGAATGACCAGAGAAACTTTCAGTTGGTTGACATTGATTTTACTGCTGACAAACTACTGATTTGTTTCAAGATTCAATCTTTCTAACACATACCCACACCCTCACATCCCCCCTACCCCTTGTGGTGAGATAAAACCTGATCCAGAATCCATTTACAGCGGCGGCACTAAGAGAACAAGAATAAAAGCCTGTGACCACTGATGACCAGTCCAATTGTGTACTACTGTTTGGGTTTTACTTTCTTTATTTAATTGTTATTAGTTGTTAGTAGTTGGCAGGACTAGTTCGTCAATTCCAGTCCTTGTTGGAGTTTTTTCTTTTCCCCCCTTGTTTTCTTCAAAGTCCTAGTTAAATTAGGACCCCCAAAAATAGACTGTGATTGGGGGGTAGAGTCAGTTTATGTTTTATTCTGTTCCTTTTTTGGGTCAAATTGACTTAAGTCTTTCCTTTTGAGAGTCAAGAGTTTTTGTTACACAAGTCTATAAGTATATGCAAGGACTACAGCCGCAAAAAAGAACTCGGTAAGTAATAAAACATGTGCTTTGTTTGGTTAGTGGTCCAGGTTCTCCCAATCGTGGGGTTTGTTTAGAGTTCTATTTTCATTATTGTATTGTAATAATGATGCTGGATCAGGTTACTAAAATCCAGTCTATTTCATTCTCTTTTCTTTATTATTTTGTAGAATCCAAGTAAAGACACCTCCAAAGCAATCTATCATCTGGGTTCTAGTTCAAATTTGGTTCAGTCATTGAATAATCAATGATTGAAACCCTAAATTAATTTCTAATTTAGAACCCTAAAAGGCTGCTATCGATTTTACTGTTCATCTGGGATTATTCAATTTTTGCAAATCTAACATCAGATTTCAGACAAATTTTACTGGCATATTCTACTATGATAATAGACTACTGAGCCAAGTTTTTTGGCCTAATGACACTTGTTCCTTAATAAATTTTCTCCTAATTTGATTTGTGCCTTATTCCAGCAGCTCCAGAGTTTTAGGTCTAGTTTGGATCAGTTTTCTGGTCCAGATGATGACTTGCGGTTCTTGAATTGAACCGGGTGAGTTGATTAGGAAATTGTCAGAAGATGTTTAAGTTATGAAGGAGCAAAGAGGAAATACGTTTGAAAAATACACCCGCCTACAGGAGGTACAAAGAGCAAACTGAGTTAATTCGTAAGGCACTAGCACAGGAAGGTGAGAGGAAAATAGTCAAAGAAAAGGAACCTGACATCGAGGGGGTGACTCCTTCAATTAAGTCAACAAAGAAAGATCCAGTTCCCCTACAGAGTATAGAGGAATCAATAACTCAAGAACAGGTTCTTTGCAACATAAAAAATCCTCCTTCACTTCAAGAGCAAGAGCCTTAGGGGTCAATGATGAAGGGATCACAGAAGACAGCAAAGACAAGGTTGAAACAATGGTAGAAGAGGAGCTCTGATTGAAGAGACTTCAAGAACACTCCACGTGAAGTCGTGACTATCTAAGACGTTTTTCTTGTTGTAGAAGAAGTAGAGTTCATGATACTGCCTCACTTATTCGACGAGAAGACTCCCAAGATTGTGGATTCTTTATTATCATCCTAGTGCCACTAGAATTTGTTTGGGCTGAAGAAGGATGGTACTCAAATGAATTTAATTCCTCATCACTTCTCGTGGATGAATTTTTTCAAGCCAGGGAGAATTTATGCAGAATCTGATCAACAGATGCAGTACTAAAAGAATAATAAAATACTGGAACCCTGCGCTTCCAGATTCTGCCCCTAAATCCAGATTCTGATCACTTCAGGAAACTGATGACTAGTCCAATAGTGGGTCATGTTTGGATTTTATTTTATTTATTTAATTGTTATTAGTTGCTAGTAGTTGGATGGAATAGGAGTTACTTAAATCCACTCCTTGTTTGAGTTGCTTTTCCTTGTTTTTTTTTTCAGAGTCCTAGTTAGATTATGATCCTCAAACAGTCTGCCATTGGGGAGTTAAAGTTAGTTTATGTTTTATTCCATTCCTTTTTGGGTTAGGATTATGTGTTATTCCATTCCTTTTTGGGTTAGGATTGACTTTATCTTTCCTTTTGAGAGTCAAGAGTCTTTCTTACTCAAAACTCTATAAGCACATGTAAGCATGGTTCAAAATCTCAGCGAGATCTCAAGATTCTCAACCAGTCTCAACTAATTCTCAATATTTTCGACCAGTTCTCAACCATTTCTCGACATTTCGATCAATTCTCAACTGGTCTTGACATAATGTATGAGATATGATTGTATGTCTACTTGATTACTTTGGGTTTTTTGACCATGACAATTAACTAAGTGTTATTATATTTATTCTTCTCCTAAAATATAATTTTACTGACTCATTTAGTCTTCTTTGATCTTTAACTAATGTAACATTATATAGAATAGCCAATATTACCCTAAACTTACATCTGAACTTTTGACCGACACTGCCAAACATTGGTGTAAACCCAAACAACCTCCATGTGTGATTATTTTTACAATTTCATGGTTTAAATGTGTTTATGCTAAAAGGGTTTTCCTAGAGTATCAAGCCTTAAAATGGTCATTTTAGGATCAAAACACACATTTTAAGCCCTCATGGTTTTTTTTTTTTTTTTGAGTTTCTCGCCAAGATCTCGGAAATCTCAATTTTCCCAAGGTTCGAGACATCCTCGAGTTTCAATATTTTGAACTTTGCAGGTAGGAAGCTTTGCTTTGTTTGGTTCAGTGGACCAGAATTGGTTCTCCCAATCCGGGGGGAGGGGGTTTGTTTAGAGTTCTATTTTCATTATTGCATTGTAATAGTGGGGCTGGATCAGGTCACTATTAATGGAGTCTATTTCAATCTCTTTTCTTCATTATTTTATAGAATTCTAGTCAATTAAGAGTTTAAGACCACCTCCAAAGTAAGCAATTGGCTGAAGGAGTTTTAGGTCCCGTTTGGGTCAGTTTTATGGTCCAGATTATGGCTTGTGATTCTTGAATTGAACCAGTTTTCTAGTTCAAATCTGGAATCTGGTTCAGTTATTGAATAATCATTGATTGAAATCCTGACTTGATTTCTAATATAGAACCCTAAGAGCCTGGAATTGATTTTACTGTTGTTTCTGGGTTTCTAGAATCCTAGTTCTAGTAGGATTCTTCAATTACAGCAAATCTAACCATCAACTTTCAGTCAAATATAGTGGCATAATTAGACCAATCGACCAGGGAATTGACCTAATCACACTTGTCTTTGTTATGTTACTTTTTCTCCTATTCTGATCTTTTCCTTATTCCTGCAGTTTTGGAAATCTCCTGAATTTTCTAACCCTAATTCCTTGGTGATTAGAAACCCCATTAAAACCATTCCCTCCAATCAATCATTACATCCAACAGTCTTAAAGCTTCATTTAAAGTTTGTTAGGGTTTAAGAGAAATTTGACTGGGCTTCTTTATTTCCTCCATCCAAACCCTGGAGCAAATCCTGGTCCCCATCCAATATCTGTTCTACCAACTCTTATTATTCCACCACTATTATTAGCAAATTCAAATGATTAGTTTCAATTAGATGAGTAGGGAACTAGGATCACTTTCCCAGGCTTCTTACCAACTGGGTAAATCAGTAATATTATCTAGTTATGCTAAATTTGTTCTCAGTTGGTCGACTCCTTTTAATACCATAATATTCTTGAAGCTTTCAACTCTATTGAAGGTATAAGAAAAAATAGATTGAGTTTTACATGGACCAATTAAAAAATTTTAAAGTAATTTAGAGTACTGAAACCCTGATTTCGGTCGCTATGAGCCCACTAACGTGATGAAAATCTCAAATAGAAGGGTCAGTGGCAATTTCATAATTTTTAGTTAGGACCCCTTTTTTAGCAAGAAACAGAATCTGCAACAGAGTAGTAATTAAAGTAAAAGAGGAAGGATGAAATTGGAATCTCAGAAAAAATGGGGGTAAACAAAGACGAATTTAAGGTATTAAGGGTTTTGGGGAATTTTAAAACAATACTAGGACAGACAGAACAAAAGTCATAACGAAGGGGCTTTGAACAATTGATATAAGTATTGGCCTTCCTTGCGAATAAGAAGACTTAACTCTTTTCTTCCTCACAAAACAGAAATTAGAGGGAGAAGATGATGCCTTACGTAAGGGACTATAACATGTTAGAAGAAACACAAACGGAGTTGAAACTCAGAGATCAGCATCAATGATGTAGGCTAACCTAGGGTCTATAGTTTAACCTACTCTAACACGACAAACTAACACAAGGATTAAAGAAATAACTAACTAATGTGTAGGGACTGTTATGGGCAGCAACGCACATGACATGCTTACGAGATTAGTATCATGATAACTACAAGTAAAGAATAGTATAAAGCCAAATAACATGATCAACTAAGCAATTATTAATTAGGTTTCATATCATGCTCATAATAAACCATATGTTAAGAAGTACTAATGTGCAAAAGATTTCAAAATTCCTAAAACTAACAAGATTAAATGCCTAATGACTAGATAAACCTATGAACATGTAAAAACAACAACTTTCCAATAATTAAAGAGATGAAATCCTAACATAACATGCTAAAATATGAAGGTTCAGCTGTAACGATGCTATCAAAGTGGTTGTCCATGTTAGTAAGCACTAACTTGGCATTCACTGTGACAGAAATTATGTATATTAGAGTTACAGCTCAACATGATGTATTAGAACAAAAATACATAACCCAACAGCAGGTTATCACTATGATATTGGCTAACAGAAGGGGTGGTAATAATATGTTTGACAATAAATATCAGAAAAACAAAGGGGACAGCAATGCCGAGAGCAATGCAAGAGGAATTTCAGTAATAAGAAAGAGAGAAAGGGGAGAAAAAATCTGTCCCAACAGATCAAAAGAGAGGGGGGTCGTACCTGAAGTGAGAGAAGAGAAAAGCCAAGAGGGATGGCTGCTGGACCTGCAAAAGAGAGAGAGAGCCGAGAGCAATTTTCTGCTTTCTATTTTTTTGTGTAATCAATCATCAACTGAATTTTATTAATTAAAAAGGAGCCTATATAAGGCTTACACTCCTAATAACATTATGATTCTAAAATCTCAATAAAAATAAAGTCCTAACACAACTCTAACTAAAGACATACTCAATCGTGGATCACATAAAGGGGGTGGGGTCCACTAATCTAAATGAGATAAACTAACACACGTTACTGTGTGGGGTCCACCAAACAGAAATAAAAAAATAAAAAAAACAGAAGAGTCCTAAATCAACTAGGAATCCTAATATTACTAGGAATCCTAGTATTATTAGGTCTAGGTGTCGATGTCCTCATCAATCAGCCCTGGTATGTGGATTCAATCATCCACCCCACCCCACCAGAGGATTTGGGTGATTCGATGGCCAGTTGCAGGGAAACCCACGAAACAGAGCAATTAAGAGTCACTTTATCCCTAAATTCTCCTTTACAGACTTTGTTTGGGAGTAAGCTAATTGAATGAATTATTTTGTACTTCCTCATAAGATATGTTGGATCACAGAACCACAGAAAATAACTTTGTTGGAGTTCCAATTGGGAGAGAAAACCAAATGCTAACAAACAATCATATAATTGGACTGGAAAATTGAAACTCTGAGGCTATGCTACCTGGACATGGCGAAGGATACAATTTGGGTGTGCCAAAATTTCATTTCTTGCATTACTATTAGCTTACATGGAGTATTGGACAGAGGGGGAAGTTTCCAGTTAACAAAGCATTGTTACATTCTCAAATATAAGATAAAACGTTAGAGGTTAAATATTGTTACATAACTGAAATGTGACTTTTTTTTTTTTTTGATACTTAACTGAAATGGGACGTTGGTACCCCAGGGGCAACCAAAGACAGGCACTGTGTTTCGTAACATTTCATTTGAACAATAAAGGATTTCCTTTTCCATCTTTTTCCCCTCTTTTTTCTTTCTCACAAAAGCCTGAGAGGTTGCAAAAGGAGGCATAAAAAAATAAAATAACAAATTTTTTTGTTTAAAAAGAATTGAATTTTGTAACTGCTTAGGCAGTTTCTCCAACCCCATTCTGTTATTCTTGTAGGCCTTTAAGGCCAGTTTTTTTTTGTTTTTTTTTTCTGAAAACGAATTTAGGCAATGAATAAATGAAAATGAAGCTTCTCTCTTGGCTGTAAGTGTTCTATCTTCTCTCTCTCTCTCTCAATTTCTCCTCTTACCCCCCCCCCCCTATCAATTTCTGTCTTCTCCTCGCCCCCTCCCCCCTTCTCATTTTCTGAAACCAAATTCTTGTGTTTTTTTTTAATTTTGTAAACCATATACAGAATTTCCCATCCCCCTTTCCTGTCCATGAAATCTCTGTTCAGTCTTCTTTGGCTGATGTTTTTATTTTTACATATTGTCTTGTGTTCTACTACGATTTTCGTTCCCTAGAAATTCTGCCTTACATATATATATATGCCAATTGTGGACTAAATCTTCAGTTTCAAGATCTGTATTATTGTTACTTCTTACTACCACTGTAGACAGCATATGTTCCATTCATATTTTGTTTAATTTTCCTGTTCTTATTAACAACAACTCACTACTGTATAGAACCTTGTACTGGTTCTCATATTTCAGCATCATTTCTGGTCAGTACTCCATCTTCTTTATATTGAATTTGTTACTGAATTACATGGAAAACTGGTTTTAACACTATGACATACCTATTACCATTTTAAGAGTACTGAAATTTCAAGCATCAGAACTTGAAAAATGCTGCCAATAAACTGAGCCCTATGTAACTCTAATTGAACATTGTTGAGCTGGTAAAACACTGCTAGATATATTGTTCATTGGCTAATAGAATTCAGCTCTAATTTTTAAATGCCTATCATGTATGCTGCTGTCCCTTTGTCCTAACTAGCCAAACCTTAGATAACCTAATACCTAGCTAGTTGTAAGTGTAGGAAACCTAGACCCTAGGCTATCCTACAGGCTACATCAAAAACCAACACCATACCCAGCCTTAGTTCATCTATAAATTACATAAAAAAACAATAAATAATACCCTCGAAACATAGGACAGGCAACTTGTTGACCTCACAAAATGGTTATCTACTATTGGAGATGCCTATTCTTTTGTCATGAAACATGTGTAAAACAACTGATTTTTAAGTCAGATGAATAAGATAAAAAAAAATGATAATATATATTAACTTATAACTCATTTGACAGGACAACATTAGGATTTTGAAAAGAGACAAGTATAAATAATTAAGGGAAAATTTCAACTACCACCCAAAAAAAATTGTCCAAATCACCTACCACCCAAGTTGTTTAAAAAAATGACCTACCGCCCAAGTTAGACAAACTTTTATAAAAAAGATCCAAAAGCAACTAACAGAGCCGTTAGTTGCTGATGTCAGCCGTTACAAAATATTTGAATGACAATAATACCCTTTTTGTGAGGGAAAAAATTCAATTTACCTTTCTTTTTTTCCACCCTTTTCCTCCTCTTTTCGTTTTGTGTTTTGTTTAGAACAAAAAAGCCCCAATTTTTACTGTTCCTCCAACCCTAAATTCGAACTGCCAATCTGCTACTTCACTCTACTATTCCGATCGCTGATGATGCTTCTGTAGCTCGACGAGGATGAAGCCATAGAATATGAAGCCATTCCTTCGATTGCCGACGCTATTCCTTTTCTTCCTTCACTCTGCTACTCGAATGGTTTCTTGTAGTGATTCCTTTTCTTCCTTCGACTCATGTAGAAGACGACGATGAGACCATTTGAAACAGGTAAGGAACTCTAACCTTATATAGAGTTCAGATTGAAGTTTCTCCTTTGAATGAGGTCAGAAACCCTAACATTAGTGGGGTCCCTTTGTTTTTTTGTCTGAATATTTTAAGTTTGAATCCATAATCAAACATCCTTTACTGATTTGAAGTGTTTTATCATTTAAATTTCAGTTTAGTGATGCTCACCCTTGCGAGGTACAGATCCGGCAGAGAAGTTTTCGGAGATACCTGAGTCAAGTTATCAGAATCACGATGACAAGAGAGAGAGGAAGGAGAGGGGAAAGGGAATCAAATTCACGGTCAGGAGAGATGAATGAGAGAGGAAAGGGAATCAGAGTCACAATGAGGGAGAGACGGAGGGGATAACGATGAGGGAGAGACGGAGGGGAGAACGATGAGGGAGAGAGGAAGGGGAGAACGATGAGGGAGAAAACCCTAACATTTCCCAAGGTTTGTTGTTGCAGCCCAGAACGAAGGAGAAAGATAAGTTTCGATTTTCGGTGAGATTGAATCTAATGAGTTAGATGGTGTTATTCACACTAGAAGGGCAAATAAGTAATTTTCAGGTTAGTTAACATTTTTAAGTTTAAAATTACAAGGGTATAAAAGTCTACACACAATTTCAGCTTCTTCCCGTCAATAAATGGACTAACGTTTGTCTAACTTAGGTGGTATGTGATTTTTTTAAACAACTTGGGTGGTAAGTGATTTGATCAATTCTTTTTAGGTGGTAGCTGAAATTTTTCCAATAATTAAATATTAATGTGGTTCTAGGTAACCTGAGGAAGGAAGTTCAGAAACCAACCAAAAACCAAAAAGATATAGAAGATAAGAAGAGAAGGACACGACTTAAGAATCACCGCTAAAGCCTGGATTGGAATCACCACCGGTCAACCTGTTGAATCACCACAACAAGAGTCTACCAAACCACCACATAATTGGGGCCAGAAAGCCAATATTTTTCAATTCATTAAAATTATGGGTTAGGATGCAAACAGGCCAGGATTCTCCATACACAGGCTTGAAGGAGAAATCCTATTTAGACTAGGAATTTAGTAAAATAAATAATCAATAGACTCCAACTGTGCTGGAACTTGTAAGTCCTATTCCAACCATGAGATACAATAAAATAAGAAAAGAAGAAAACTACTAAAAGAGACCCACGATCTGGTTCTTCACGTGAACCAAAAACCTGAACCATAAGGCAATTCTGGACCAGAAAAACTTGTTCAAACCAGGTCCGCAAGTGGTTTTTCTGGTATTTTTTCTTCTTCTCCTGCATTGGTACTTCTATGAGTACCTTTGATCTGTTCCTTTTTTAGGGTACTCCTGGGAACAGATCCAATGTATTTCCTTTCCATGTGTGTGACTTTTTTATGTAACAGATTCTGCTCAGATGAGGAGGGGACAGCTGTCACATGGATTGATCACCCCACATGCCTGTGATATTCCCAATAAGCTTAAGAGACAGAATTACAGAAAGAGTTTGAAGAAGTTGAGAGTCAGATAAGCCTTCATACTGGTTAGGGGCCATTTGACTTTCAGGTGACAGAGATAATGTAACCAAAATACGTGACGACCATCTTTTAATCACCATAGTCATAGTTTTTCCCCCCAGAGTCATAAAATGAATGATCAGAATGTAAAGAAAATAGTCACACCCATCTAAGAGAGACAGAAACCATTATTTATCACACACGCCATCTTGAGATTCTCAGTATGATGAGAAATGCAATAATCTGCGAAACAAAGTTTCATCATACCCAACAGTTTGTACAAGTGTAATGAATGATAATGGTGTACACGCATAAAAATCCTCGCCCTTGTGAAAGAGAACCAGATATACATGTCCATGAACACACCTCCTGCCAAATACACAGAGACACAAATACACATGGCATGTTGTACATGCAAAAGACCACATTCTGGTGAAATAGAAGTTGAATTTCACAAGTGATGTCCTATCAATAACTAGAAAATCCTTATCTGCATTGCAAAGTAGGTTCAAAAATCCACATAAACCACTGGACCAGCACTGATTTACCACCAATCGTCTGTCTATATCTCTTGTTGGATATCCTCCATAAGATAAAGGGAAAAAAATTCACCATACTACATCATAATCATGACCCAATTACTCAGACAAATATAATCAAGGTGGTAATAACAGCCCCCACATGAATTTTTATCCAACATAATGACCCTTTTAGTGCCTTAGGCAACTCTGCAATCCAGTTTCTCCCAAGCTCAAATATATTATATATGTCACAGTGAGGAGTGATCCGCCATTGATCCTTACATATATCTTGTCTTCCATATATCATTCAACAATGATGCAAATTGACCTCACTTTTATCTATTGGAACATATCAACTAAATAGGCCTTCAAGCCTCCTTTTATTTCATTGTTCATATATCATATATTGGACTATCCTAATGGTGCATATCATATAATTCAGTCCTTTTTGTGGAGCATGTAATTTAGCATTTCAATGTTGTCGTTTGACTCCTTTGTATCCTGTTGAAAGTTGAAAGATATCATCTAAGGGGCTTTCAAATGATCTCTGTCATAAGCTTCAATAATGTTGTTCGCACAGCCTCAGATCTAGCATTTAAAGCTGTTATCGACACTTCACAGATGGACAATGTGATAATAAAAAGAATTTTTTTCAGAGCCTTCTCTACATTGTTAGATAATAATCACATATTAGTATATAATTATCAATAAGTTTTAAAGGAGGAATAGGTAGGATCACATATGTTGCTGAAAGATTGTCAACAGAGTGGACAATAATATATTTATGATAGCACTTAAGAGACTCCAGCAATGTTGAGGTACTCTGTAGATGAATCTGAGAATTAGATTTTCAGATTCTTAAACGAGACAAAAAAAAAAAAGGGAACTGTTGGCCTTCTCCAACCACATTCCCCTTTTAGTTGTATGATGGGAAAACCTGCGTAGCCGACCCATTTTAGTTGGGATAAAGCTTAGCGGAGTTCAGCAGGGTTGAGTGGGATGGGTACGAGGGGCTCAAAATCTCAACTTTGTGGGGCGAGGTTCAAGGTGAAGTACATCAAACAATTCAGTCACGGGCTCAAACGATGAAACATTAATTGTACCAAACCAGCATGACTATCTTTAATGACGGCACCCAATTACAAACTCGTTTAGAAACGAAATTGTCACATAAACAGAACCCTTGATCAAAGTACTATGTAATTTCGACCAAATTGCTTGAAGAATAAATTTTCATTAAGTCTGATCCATGAAACATTTAACCAAATACTACTCGTTCTCCCACAGATGAATCCAGCAATATCAAAGGAGGGAGAAAAAATAAAGTATGCATAATTGGGTGAATCAAGAAATGGACAATACCTGTTAGTGATGTGCGGTTTGGGAGAGAAGAAAATAAGAGCTGCCCACTTGTGCTGTGATCGAATCTGATAATCTCTGAGTTGCTCGACAAGCTTAGAACGTGTAATCATTTCTCAGATCGGAGCCCTTCTCCGACCCTCAAGCCAAAAAAACAAAAAACAAAAAACAAAAGATTTCCGAAACTCAGAAGAATTCAGTTGTTCCTGAAAAGGGCGAGGATCTGAATCTGATTTCTAGACATGAACCCGAGTGCAGATAAGACGACAACACGGAGGCAAAGAAATTAATACAGAATTAGCAGTCGCTGAAGTCATCAAACTCTGAATTCGATCTCGATATAGAACGAATAATCGTATGCTTTGTGGGTAGCAGGCAAATAGAAAGAAATTGAGAAAGACGATGTGGTTCGCCTTCCTCAATACACAGGCTTTCTGCAGAGTGTAGACATACACGTCGGATTGATGTGGAGAAAGGAGCGCGTACAATAATGAATAACCCTATATACGGTATAAAGATTGAAGAGCGATCGCCTCAGCCGCTCTAACCAATATAAGCCAAATCGCTGCACAAGTTTGGTTCGTCAACGTACAGCCGTACAGGATGAACTCTAGTATTGGTCAATCATGGAGGACATTTTTGTCATCTTGACTTCAGATCTTCCTCCTTCAGCTGTGTCTTCCTTTTTATTTTTTCGTGTGATCTTCCTTTAGCTGTTCAAACTTGAAACTTGGAACTCGAATGTTGAAATTTGACAGCGAAATCCTGCCGTATTTGACTCAGGAGAGAGTCCGAGTGATTCTAGCAGTATGGAAAAAGATCGTCTCCGTCATCCAATCCGTCCAGTCGTGGACGGATGGATTAGATTTTAAAGACATGCCCCTCAATGAATTAGAATTAGTATGGGTGTCTTTTACATTCGGTTCATCCGTTCATGGCTGGACGAACTGGACGGACTGGAGACGATCTCAATCCTGGACGGACTGGAGACGATCTCAATCCTAGCAGTATACCTTTAGGGCACATAATCGGGGATCCACATCCTCTCCCGCCTGAGTTTGGGCGGGAGACTTTGCGGTCCGGATGGATGGCCGCCACCTGGCTCTCGGGTGGATCCGAGCCCTCCATCCGAGCCGACACCCCTGTCGGCTCAGCTTGTTGGCTAGGGTGTCAACTCAGATGGAGGGCTCGGATCCACCCAAGAGCCAAGTGGCAGCCATCCATCCGGGCCGCCAAGTCTCCCGCCCAAACTCAGGCAGGAGACGATTTTTATACCATAATCGGCGGGGGCCTATACCAAATCAACACATCAAATTAGTCTATCAAATTGGAATTTCCTTACGTGTAAATCGATTTTGGGTTTTTGGCCTAGTCAAACCCAATCCAGTTTTTCCAAAAAAAAAAAAAAAAAAACCAATCCAGGATTTCAGGTAAGGATGTATATGGATAGCAAAAAATCCATTGAAACCGCACCTGTTTAAGGGCATTTGAATTCCAAATCTAATTGCCGAATCTGAACAATTAGATTTGAATGCAAATTTAGATATAGAATGTCAGATGTAGAGGCGGATTCGGATAGCACTTAAACGGACCAGATTACTACCACCGCCACCCTCACCATTAGTTTTCTAGATTTCAATTGACAGAGTAGTATATTATCAAACATATGTTTATTTTCTAAAAATGTTCTAAAATCTATTCTAGAATTGTGTTATCAAATATGTTTCTCCTATCCGATAATCCAGAAGTAATCTGAAATAGAAATACTACTCCAAATAAGAAGTAAAGAATCTGAAACAGAAAATTTTACCAAAGAGACTAAATCAATATTTAAAACATGCCATTTTTTGTTTTTAAAGTAACATATCATTATTATGTCATTGTCTAGAATAGTATACATTTGAAATAACACCAAATTTTCTCAACCTAAATAAAAAAAACATATGTATGATTGGAAATCATAGAAATGTTGCGTTGTATGTATCAAACATGATCTCGCAAGGGAAGGCCGTGGATCCGACGGCGGAGCATTCTGTAGCCGGTCCCACTGTAGAAATCTGATAAACGAAGACGCGATTGGCGCTTTACAAGTTGCAAAGTCCAGCGAAAAGCGCAGAAGGCCCCAAAGTTGAAACCAGATAATAGCGGTTTATTCTTGCCACGTGTCAAATCAGACAGCTTATAGTTGTACCGTCAGTCCCTCGAAAGGCGCATCTTCACCGTTTGAAATAAAATATAATAAAATAGAATGTGTTTAAGAATAGATTTCAGAGGAGATGCAACGACGTTTTTGTACTTTCGGCGCGTCAAACCACAGAACAAAGAACCATTCCTTCCTTCAAAGAGAAGAACGAGGGAGAAGATATTGCCAGACTCAGCGTATCAGGGGCAGAGACATTTTTGTATCCTATCCGACATTGAAGAGTGAGGTATTGGATCAAATTCTGTAGATGGAGGAGAAGCTGATTCGGAGACTGGAATCGGCGGTTGCTCGCCTTGAAACGCTTTCTACTGGTTTCCATCAGGCGGATTCCTCTGACGTTTCTGTAGATGCTCCGGTCGACCCCGCAATTGTCGCTTATGATGACATGACGGCGCAGTATCTCGCTAGGGTTTCTGCTGCTGCGGAGAAGGTTGGGGGACAAGTTCTTGATGTGACTAAGATTCTTGAGAAGGCATTCTCTGTTCAGAAGGAGCTTCTCATCAAATGCAAGCAAACTCAGGTTGGTTTCCTTTTGCTTTAGTCTCATTTGGTTGAATTTCTGATTTTACAATGAGGGTTGCTCTGGTAATGACATTTGGATCAAATTTCCCTTCGCGACATTTGTTTTGGAAATTATCGACATTTGTGTTTGTTGTATATTTCCTTTTATGAGAATTAAGGCTTCTGGCTAATTTTTTTAAATCTAATGAAGAACCTGATTCTGGATCAGTTGATTTTGGAGTTGAATCGTCATTAACTATCATATCTACCGCATTGGGTAAATTTTTTGTGTGTGTGTTGGGGGGGGGTGGTATTATGACCCTGTTTCAGATTTTAAGCGAACAAAAACTAAATATCTTCTGAAGGCAAAAATTCCGGGTTTCTGGTTTTCTTATATTGATATATTCTGAAATATTTCTTCATACCAAGAACTACATTATGTTTTTTTTTTTGTTTTTGGGTAAGTAAGAACTACATTATGTTATTCTAAAAGAAAAGGACGGAAACAAAAATTAAATGTGTAAAAAAGAAGTAGTTGAGCGTCTCAAGATGTCTGAATTTGGATGTGTTCGGCGGTTAACTTGTGAAGAGTCCATGTTTCGGGGTTTTGTTTTAAAAATCATTGACACGGTCCTCTGATAGTAGTAAACAGTGGAAAAATTCATCATTTCTAATGTAGACAACATGGTACCCAAATTCATTATATGTGTATGGAAGATAAAATTAGAAGTGAGGTTCCTGGAGAAGATATTCAGTTATTTCTGTCAATGCAAGTCTCTTATTTTTACAGTAATATGACTATGAATTGCAGTTAGTCCATGATTTTGTTTATTGCAGTGGTTCTTGTTAATAATACTTAAAGTTAGGATGACACCTTAATGTTTATCTTCGGACAACTTCTGCTGCTGTACTTCTCTATCTTTGTCTTATTAAATTTCATCCACTGATTTTTCCAGAGTTGTGATTTGTGAATCATCCTTATTCACTTTTATGCCACATCATAGCGTTGATAAACTACATGTTCACGTTAATGATCATGTCTTATCTGCTGATGACTTTTGAGCCCATCTTTGGTTAACTATGATGGCTATGCACTTTATATTCCCTACATATAGGGAAATTCTAAAAATGTTAGTGAGAAGGCACAGGTTCAGAGTCTGGGAGCAGCCGGCCAGCCCCTTGGTGCTACAACACCAAATTAGGATTGTCACCAATCCACCATTCTAAGGACCCTGCAAAAGTGGTCACTGTCTTTTTGTAGGCATTAAGAGAAACTGTAGTAAATAAAACAAATCGGAGAGTATGGTTATCGAAGCTGTCATCGATGTTGAAATGGAAAGTGTGCATCTGGTCAATATGGTTCCACCAACTTTATAGAACTTAACAGAGCTTTAAGTCAACTCTAAGGATTGACTTCTTGACACTGTCTGTTTGAACTTATAATCAATTAAAAGAAAATTTGTTTGTCTGTCTGTGCTGTGTCTACAACTGATGGCTATGGCAACATTGATGGAAAAACCTACTTAAAAGGAACTTTTTAGGATAGCTCATAAATTAAACCTACCTATTAGAGAGGAGGAAGAAGCTTCCTTTTCCTCCTACCCATAATTTCACAAATTAAAGAGAAAATTCTATGTGTGGTTTTTATGTGCATTACCATTTTATTGTGCACAAATGATCAATAAGATAAACAATATGGAAAATTTAATTTTTTTTATTTCTAATTTTATTTTATTTACATTTTCCAGAAGCCCAACCCTGCAGGTCTTGCAGAATTTCTCAAGCCATTGAATGAAGTGATGACTAAAGCTAATGCTTTGACAGAGGGAAAGCGATCTGATTTCTTTAATCACTTAAAGACTGTTTCTGACAGTCTATCAGCTTTGGCTTGGATTGCCTACTCAGGCAAAGATTGTGGTGAGAATGTCTGCTTATGTTTCTGCTCTGAATGTGCAGAGTTTCAGTTCACATTGTTTTTTTTATCTTTTTCTTTGAAGGTATGAGCCTTCCTATTGCACATGTGGAAGAAAGTTGGCAGATGGCTGAATTCTATAACAACAAGGTATCATAAGCAATTGATTTTAGGACGATATACTTTCACATAATGTGAGCACTTTTCTCACTGCAAGGAAGGAGTAGAATAATAAATTGTTGCTCAATCAGAACAATGCAATTCAGAGTATGGTTATGCTTTTAGCTTGTTTCTCTGACTTCCTTTAACTGTGCAAGCTATATTTAATAATCTCCACATTACTTAAGTAGGTCTTTGGATGTGTCACCCTGTCTGAGTTCCCTTCTACACCCAGTAGGCACTAATTGGAGAATATGTCGGCATAAATTTAGTTGGCTCCAACTTACGTTCTACATTCTAATTCAGGTTCTTGTTGAGTACAAAACAAAAGACCCAAATCATGTAGAGTGGGCGAAATCTATGAAGGAGCTGTATGTACCTGGTTTGAGGGATTATGTCAAGAGTTTCTACCGTCTGGGTCCAGTGTGGAATCCTAGTGGTAAAACAGTGGTTTCTGCCCCTGTTTCAACAAAATCTGCTTCACCAAGTGCTCCTGCCCCTCCACGTCCTCCTCCAGCTTCTCTTTTCAGTTCTGAATCTTCTAATGCATCATCATCACGTCCAAAGGAAGGGATGTCAGCTGTATTTCAAGAAATCAGTGGAGGGAAATCTGTCACAGCAGGTATAACAAGTATAAGTTTGATGAATATTGGTGGTCAACAGGGTGATTTTAATTCAAATCCTTGCTTTGTAGGTTTGAGAAAGGTAACAGATGATATGAAGGCAAAGAACCGTGCAGATAGAACTGGTGTTGTTAGCAGCAGTGAGAAAGAAGCTCGCGTTGGTTCCCCTTCCGTCTCTAAAGCAAGACCTCCAATAATGGAGCTTCAAATGGGTCGCAAGTATGTATCGATTCCTTTTCTGGTTTAAATTTTGCAATATTTTTAGCAGTTCCTCTTATATATAAGCTTTTAGCATTATATGAGAAGCGTTTATTTGTCTGCCACAAGGCCTTGTTGTTCATGACTGTATTGTCTGGCTGTCTGGCAGATGGGTAGTTGAGAATCAAATTGGAAGCAAGAACTTGGTTATTGATGATTGTGATGCAAAACAGTCTGTGTATGTTTTTGGATGCAAAGATTCTGTTTTGCAAGTCCAAGGTAATTTTTGCTTTCCCATTGGCTGAATTCTATTGTTTGCCTCCTAAATAATACTTATTTAATTAGTTAATAAGATTTAGGCATCTGATTGTAGGAATATATAATTTAATGTTACCTACAGGTTATTCATGTAGATAGAAAAAGAAACTTATTGCCGTTCATATAATGTGCAGGAAAAGTGAACAATATAACTGTTGACAAATGCACAAAGACAGGAATTGTGTTCAAGGTTAGTATATAAGCATGTAACAATAAAGCTACTTTCTTATATTGAAGTTTTGCATAGTAAGGGAGATGGACTCATTGTTCATGGAATTGATTATGTAAAAACAGGATGTTGTAGCAGCTTTTGAGGTTGTGAATTGCAATGGTATTGAGGTGCAATGTCAGGTAGTCTTTTTTTATTTTTTTAACTTTAGTGCTTTTTATTATGTGAAATTTGGAACTCACATATTCCTTCTTATCTGTTACTACGAGGTGCCTTTATTGTGCATGCTCTAAGAAGATCTATAATTAAAATTTCCTCGATATGTTTAGAACTCTATACTAGGTTTTGAAATGATTTCATCCGTTTGATTCCCTCCCCTCTTCCCCCCCACAGGGTTCGGCACCTTCAATTTCTGTGGATAATACAGCTGGCTGTCAATTATATATGAGCAAGGATTCTTTGGAGGCATCCATAACAACAGCTAAGTCAAGTGAAATTAATGTATTAGTGCCTGGTGCTGGTCCTGATGATGATTGGGTATGCTCTATCCTTTCTTTTTGATTTGTTGTTTCTTTTTTATTGGTTTCTCTGTGTGTTCACGCATGTAAGCATTCCTTTTTAGAAAGAGAGAGAATTCCCTATAAGTGCAGGCCAAATCATGCTTTATGTTCAGAATCCTCATTTTCCTTCCATTACCTCATGTTATTGTGCTGGAGTCATTATCAGCAAAATGCAAGTCTCTCTCGAGGTTAAGTCCACTTTAAATAGGTCTAGGTAGTAGCTCCATACAATTCTTGGTCCTTAGATTTTCTCCTCCTGGCATATGCAAAACCTATTGGCCATATGGAGAGCTCTTCAATTTAGATGATCTAATATAGCGATCCAATCATGGGAATCTAGTAATCGACCCATGTAAGTTTCCACCTCTGGCAGAGTGCATGAGTCCCATAAATTTGGAATATGGGGATCACCTCAACCTCTTTACTAAGTATTCATAATATGTGTTAACCAAAAAAATGACTCATGCCAATTTATTCTGGGGCATAAATGTTGATTCTGTATCAAAGATCACTGCCTTGTAGCTAGGACCAATCCATCATCTTAAAGATTATTAATTTATTGTCCTCCTTGGGCCAAATGTCATAAATCTTAATTTCGATTGCTGCTTCTTTGGGAACCCTGGGCCATCAAGCATTGGAAATGTCTTCAGGGGCTGCTTTTGGATTGATTTGTTTACTACTATGGGCCTGCGGGTATTAGTATTTTCACCATTCTTTGAGGCCTTAGAAATATCTACCTCTATGGACTGTATTGGACTTGCGGTTACATCTTGTCCCATTCTATACCAAGGTTAGTCAAGTTTCTAGCCGATGCAGCTTTCTAAACTGATGTCATTTAGTGCTTTAAGAATGAACTGGAAACTGAATTGTTCTGCTCTAGCAGTTCAACTGCTACTTTGACATGATTGAGAGAACAAAAGATAATGTCTACTTAGAAAACACCCATTTTAACAGAACAATATATAGGGTGTAATGTTAAAGACTGCTGCTTCTTAAAGTTTGAATTTCCTATTCCTTGCCAGCTATCTTTAATGTTTTAGTATAAATTATGCGACTGTTTGAACCGGGGTCTCTCGGTCAGTCAACAATTTTAGCCAAAGTTTAGTCTTAATAGTGTGATGAATCATTTTCCTTTTTTTTTTTTTTCTTTTTTTTTCTTTTTTTTTTGGTAAACAATCATTTTCCTTTTGTGGCAGTTAGCTGACTGCCTGTTCTGATGATTTGCAAAAACTTCGGTATTGTCAGATTTAATCCTTTGTTGTCTTTAGGTTTTCTTTTAGTTTGATAATGTATTTTGGTATATCTTATTGTGTGGTTTCTCTGTTATCTTATTAATGCCTTCTTTTTATTATTCTCCTGTTTGTGAAAGAAATTGTTTTTTAATCAGCAAAAGTGTGGGCTTTCACTTGCTTACTAGGCAGGCTTCCTCCTGTTTCACAGGTTTGTGAATCTTAGACTAGTGCTTGCCATTTGCTGGCTGAGCTGATGACTCCTGTCGTGCTGAGCTTCTGCTCAGCTTGGCAAAGGTTTCATTGAATTGGCTCGATTTGAAAATATGACTGTTGGGACCCATGATACTTTGCTAAGGAGGCCTGAATAGTCACCATATCATCTTCTAGCTGTGATCTCTTTGCCCAACAGCCATTATCATATGATATGATTGAGCTGTGCCTTATTAGCTAAATGGGCCTGGGTTTGGTGTTTATGACATCCCTGCAAGAATGTCATGAATCATCTGTGCTTTTGCTGAAAATAATTATCCTAAAATGGTTGGCGGGGACTCAACTTTGTCGTTGGCATTTGTTGAGGAATGCATTCAATTTCATTGCAGGTGGAGCAGGCATTGCCACAGCAGTATATTCATGTGTTCGAGGACGGACAGTTTGTAACATCTCCAGTCTCTCACTCTAGTGCGTAATTTATAAGCAATACTGGGTTCCTACTTTTCAGTATTTTAATTGCACGGAAGGTAGAAAAGCGGCTATATGTTTGAGGTCGGTATTCATGAGTGGCAACAATTATTATTTCTATCCTTCATTTGCAGTGTTCAGCATTGTTTGTAACATTCTATTTTCATTATTCTTTTGACTTAACCTACTGTTGTAACAATTATTCCTTGGCAGTGTTCAGCATTGTTTGAGTCATTGTCTCAGGTTTTTTCAGTTATTTTATGGCATTAAAAACTATCCTGTTTTGGGTTGATGATTGAAGCTTATAGTTTCAGCATTTTTTGGATGTTTTGATTAGAATTTGCAGTGAAGAGTTCCAAACTGTGGAAGCCTTTTATTTTTTTATTAGGTTCTTGACGTCCCAATAACCGAACTGGGACCTTTCTTCCGGGAGGTAATCTCAAATTGTGACTAGCTTTGTGTAGTGTCCCAGAAAGAAACTGAAATCTTTCTTCAATGGATATGGCTCTGACTAGTATGGCTTTAGTGTGTGGATTAGCCTCTTGTGCCCAAAAGAAGATCCTCTGTCTGGCTGCCAAGCGGCAGTGAGGATCCCAATCACTACAGAGGATCCCGGTTCCTTGTGCGCTTACAATGGAATTTCCTGTCCACGTTCAAGGCGAAGGAAAATAGTGTGTGCGTGAAATTAGCATCCAGAATCCTGGATTTTGCCTTTATGACATAACTTGACGTTTCTTAAAGAGGAAGGAAAGGAACGAGACCGTCTAAAGCTGAGATACCCATACCTTTTCTGTGAGGAAAATTCGGGTAACAAACATGGTTTAAGTTTATGGAACGTGTGTCGGTCACTTCGGGACCAGATACATATCGATCTGATCTGTTGAATCAGCTTTCACTTTTTACTTACAACCATGGTAACAAGCTCAGACATGGTTTTTAAAAAAAAAAAGCTCCTAGAGACATGAAGAAATGGACTTTTCATATACGTATCTGCTAGGTGTGTCAATGAGTCAGTTTGGTCGTCGATTAAGTTTTGATTCTGTATACTTAAGCCCAATTACAGTCCAATAAGATCATTTTGGCTTTGTCTAATCCAATTTCGAGGTTTTTTTATTTGTCTGGTTAAGTGGGTTTTTTTATCGGTCCCACTAGTGGGCCGGCTTAATGGGTTCTATTGGGTGGGTTAAATTTAATTTTTGATTTTCTATATGTATTTATGTCACAAAAGATTGGCTTAATGACCTCTTATCTGTTAATTATCGATTTCAATATAGGTGTATTGAATTGATTTGGTTTGGATTTTCCATTTTATTTTGTCCGTGTTTTGATTTTTCATCAGACTAAAAACAGTCTAGTTACGATCCAATAAAGTAAAGTTCAGTTTTAATTCGATCTGGACCAAATCCGATTGGTTCGACTTCAGGTTTAATTTTGAGCCTAATTTTGACACTTTTTTTTTTAGTGGGGTAAGCAATGATTGCGGAATTATAACGGCAACCACCCATGAATTATAACGGCAATTTTGACACATTAATAACCCTTGAGACGTACGCAAAAGAACACTGTACAGTGGATTCTCTCATGTGCAAGGCATCACGAATTATAGCGACAACCACCCATGGAGAAATGGAGTGTGGAACTGTTAACAAGAGATTAAATCATTGCTGTCGAATTCCACATTCAGATGCAAGTAACCTTTCTGAGATTGCAAAAGCAAGAGCCAACGGATTGCTAAAACCTCATCCATTGGAGGAGCATTTAACTGGATAATATTTCTTGGAAAAAGATTTTTTCTTGGTGTCTAGTCGTATCAGTTGTCTCTGATAGATTGGGATGCTACCATATTTGCCGTATCCGAATCGAAAAACAAAGAAAGGGCGCAACTCTCATCCTTTTCTGGATCCAAATCGTGGCCAACCCGGCTGAGTTAATTGGATGAAAGACATGTGTTTCCCTTTTGATCAGATGGTGATGAAAAATTAGGTTTATGAAAATCCTCCCTACTGTCTGTTGCATTGTATCAAAGAACCCTTTGAAAAAAATGAAACAATGGTAGCTGGCAAACTTTGATCAAACTGTGTTTCATTAACCAAAACTTCCTGCAAATCTCCTCTCCCAAGATTGGTCTCTGCAACTCATTTTGGTATTTTCGATAAACCTCCAATTTCTTCTTCCATGTCGATTTATTCATTGATGTAAACCCATTGAGAACAATTACAAATAATTTGCTTGAAATGTCGAAACCCATCTGTTTAATCTCTTCAACTCTGTTTGAACAAGTCACTTTTATGTGTCGTGGATCTAGGATAATAACTCAATAACTTTACAATATTAGAGTCAGGCACTCCATTTTCTTTCAAGATTGCAATATTTGAAGCCATATTCCATTTATTACAATGGAGGAAACGACCTTGAGAGTTTGGACCATTAACAACATTCTCCATAGTCCCAACCAAACTTTTGAAGAAATTAAAACTAGAGATGATTTGGTTTTCTAAGCTACAGAACAAGAGCCTGGGAAAGGATTTTGACAGAGTTAGGGCTCAAAACGTCCAAGGAAAGAAGATATCAGGTTTAAGGAGATGGGTCTGAAGAGGATATGAATCCATAGTTTCTAAAGAGAGTAAGAATGGAGCCTGGTCCATCAGAGGTTTCAAAATTGATTTTCTTGGATGGAGCAATGGTAGCTACGGTTGAGAACCCACATGAGCTTATGAGGTAAAGAAACCACGAAAGGGTTTTGATTTCTTGAGAATTTTGAGATGAATTTGAGAGTTTGATCCCTTGAAATCGGCTCATGGTTGATCTCCTGCAGATGGTTATTGATCACCGTCGGATTAATGGTTGGACACATGCCTTTCAACCACTCAACTCAGCCAGATCGCCTATTGATACCACAATAGGCGACGATTTGGATCCTCCTTTTCTGGGAAAAAGATCGTCTCTAGTCCGTCCAGCCGTCCAGTCATGGACGGACGGACTGGATTTAAAGGATACGCCCCCATGTATTGGTATACGTGTCCTTTTAATCCAGTCCGCCCAGTCCACGACTGGACGGACTGGAGACGATCCAAGTCCCCTTTTCTGGGGTGTTTTTCCGGATTTTATGCCGGAGTAGTGGAGAAGTAGGCGATGATGATGGAGCCGGGGTCGACGGAGGAGGTGACGGTGGAGATGAAACAGAGAAGAGATCAGATCTGAAGAACAGATCGATGCAGAGAGACCGATGAGGAAAAAAAAAAAAATCTCAAACCAGATCAGAAAACAGACAGAGTTCAGATCTGAAATCGGAGAAAGATTTCAAGATTCTGACAAAGAAGATCACCTGAACAGAAAAAAAAAAAATTAAAGCGGAAGATCGGTACCAGCGAGAAAAAAAAATCGGAGTTGGAGTCTTCATCGGAGAAGGAGCAGCAGGTAAACTAGAAGTTTAGCAGGTACCGACGTCGCCTTGATCTCCTTCATCGTAGGAGCTCTTTTACCGTCATAGGTCACTGATTTTTTTATTTTGAAAACCAAATTAGAAAGAAGATACAAAGTGATTTGCAGTTTTTTCTTTTTGTATGGTGACGGCGGCTTTAGATTCTTTCTAGAATCTCAAACAATTTAGGTCAAAAGTCAAAACCACTACCACCAAAACCCCAGTTGCCATTTTGTGTAAGATCAGCAGTTTCAGAAGCTCCACTCATTTCCAATGTCGAGCCATAAAAACCTCACAGGTTCCCTCCTAAGTCCATAATCTACGCATCATTCCCTGAAACTCAGTCGAAGATTCTTTAGTATTTCAAGGTTCCTTCATCAAAACTAAAGGGATTCTGCATTTTGAGTACTCTTGTTTGACTTCATTTTAGTGTGCCACTGTAACATATCGAAGATCTCTTTATATTTGGAAGGTTGATTGATTTTTCACCCGCGCCGCCTTGATCTCCTTTATCGTCCGAGCTCCTTTACCGTCGGAGATCACTGGTTTTTCGATTTTGAAAACCAAAACAGAAGAAGAAGATACAAAGTGATTACTTGTGTGCACCACCCACAAAGCATCTATTAAAATTCAGTTAATTGTGTCCCTTGGATTAAAGCATGCCCAACTGGCGCGCATCCAGTGGCCAATTGTCGTCTCCAATTGTCATACCAGTTGGAGACCATTCATTCGGATGCATACTTGCCATTCTGAAAAAGATCGTCTCCAGTCATCCAGTCCGTTCAGTCGTGGATGTATGGACTAGATTTAAAAGATATGTCCCTCAATGTATTGGTATGCGTGTCTTTTACATCCAGTGTCCGTTCGTCGATCTCAATCCCTTGCCACCCTTGCTCAATGTTATTTGTGCTAAAAATGACGTATACAACTTTAATCATGCATGTGGTCATTGATTAGATAAAAAGAATCTATCGAAGTTATTGATGCACTTATCCCTAGGAAAAAAATCCTCTCAAGTCAATTAGACACTTGCCAATGGCTCAGGATCAACCAACACCATGCCCATGTATGTGTATGCTGAATTCAACCTTATCCCTTGCCACTATAATTAAGGAGCGAGAAATTAGCAAAAAGATCGGATGGCTTAAGGAGGGGAATGAAAGTGATTGACATATGAGAGTTTCTCTAAGTGTTCCAGTAGGTGGAGCAATTCTTGGACAAATTTTTAATGTTCTTGGAGAACTTGTTGATAATTTAGGTCATGTAAGCACTCGCACAACATCTCGTATTCATAGATCCGTGCCTGCCTTTATACAGTTAGATACCAAATTATTCATTTTCATCTCCCGTCACTGTATAATCTTCCAACGGCCTAGGATTAGTCAACACATGTACCCAACCTCAACCATTGAATCAGCAACTGATCTGTCTGGCACATCTAAATCCGAGAAACTTCACTACCATAATAAATTGTAATGATTAAGAAATCTAGTGAGTATTATCTACTATATACGTATATCAATACATTAATATGCATATATAAAAAATTATTACGACATAAAAAAATTTAGTAATTATTATCCACTATATACATATATCAATATATTAATATGTGCACACTAAAAACTATACGCATTAAATTTTCTCATGCCAACATAAAGAGTGTGAAAAAATTAAAATTGTAAAACCTTTTCTGTTTTTTGAAAAAAGACCTTCTATTGACTTAGAAAGTTGGAAAAGCCCTGCGAGGGTGGAAAAGCGAAAAAGGTATTCAAATTTCTACAGCTTCGGTTGGAATTTTCCAAACACCTTAAAACTTTTCAAAATCTACCGCACTAGAAGATCTAACGCGCAATCTAGCACATGCAATCCGTCTTCAACCCCTTCCAAGTTGGCGTGGTCCCACTTTAATGTCGTATCATTTTAATGGTTCATCTCAATTTGAAAAGGGAAAATCCCCACGTGTCGAGAACCTTTCCAATGTTTTTCCCTGTCTTGACCATGTGGTCTTCTAATCGTTCTTATATCTCGATTAATGTGGCATGTGAGATTCCTTACATTGGTAGCATAGGAAAAATTCTCTATTAAAAATTAATTAAGGTTTATTAAAAAAATCAATAATAATAATAATTAAAACTATGTTTGAATCTCACAAGAAAATTTATTTGAAATAGAGAAGTCATTACTCTTGTCTTTCTTATTTTTATTTTCTTGTCTAGAATCTCAGATGCTACTCGTGTGGTCCTACAACCAGTTTTTCCTCGAGGTTCGTGATGAAAAATCAAAATTAGACTGATCAATTGATAAGTCCAAACTTAAGCTGACCAATAAGACTGAAATCGGACCAGCCTTATAATGGACCGATAAAAGTCTATTAACCCAACATTTCATCTAATATACATCATAATCAAACCCCAAGGGGTAACTCAATTGACAAGGAACCTATGTCTTACAAAGCATGAGGTTTTCAGTTCAACTTCTTTTGTAGCTTTGGGACCACTCAAGTGTTAAATGTTCTTTCTTTTCTGACCTTGGGTGCAAGTGGAATGGTTTTTATTCAACAACTCTAAAATGAACTAGTCCATAGTCCAAACCGTTGTGAGTTAGTATGGACCCGTGCGACTAGTCAATCAAAAGGTCTAAGATACCCGTTGTTAATCCCAAAAAAAAAAAATCGAAACCAAACTAGCCAACCCAATAGGTCCCATGAATCCAATATTTTATTATATATACTTATAGTAAACCAAAATCAAACCAATAATGGACAATAAAAGTCCATTAAACCAATTCGATAACAAACTATCATCAAATCCAAACGAGGATCCTCTATAAAGATCCAAATCCTCTCCTCTCAGGGTTCAGGAAAAAGATGACTTCCATCAATCGATGCTCGATAGATAGATATCGATTGAATACGAATCTTCCATCCAAACCAATAAGATGATCCCATAAGGGAATGTCCCAATCGCTCCCAGTGCATCGATGCCACACTGTAATTGTAGCTTTGCAGTCGGACAAAGAATCTTGTTTTTTTACCAAAACCAACGGTTAAGTTACGTGTACAAATCCAGCCGGAATATCTTATGCGGTGCCACGCATTCAGTAAAGTCTCAGACGCAATTACTTACTTTATATACATGTATGAATCCAACCGTAAAGAAACCTAACCTGGTAAGGACGGAAATTACGAACTAACAAATATAGTCAACGGTTCAGTACGTGACACGTCAATAAATAAAAGGGTATCTCTGTAAATATATTTGAAAAAGACAGTTAGGCCCCATTCTCGTCAGAGACACTCCAATTCTTTATTTACAGTTTTACCATTTTTATTAGTGGCTTTATCTCCAATGCTCTGTTCTCCGTTTTGGAAGTTCTTGGAACTTGAGTAGAGCCAGCTATTCAGCAATGGCGATGCTCCGTCGGAACTCGATCTTCTTCGTCCTCGCCGCTTTCTTGCAGCTTTTTCACCTTGCGAGTAAGTTCCGACTCCTTGTGTTAACTGCATATTGCACAGACCACTACTGATTCTGAGCTCTCTCTCTCTTTCTGGATTTCGGTTCATGTTCAAGCCGCCATTCTTGACTGCTCTCTGATTCGACTGTTTTGATTGATTTTCATCCCAGATTCGTAGCTTCAGTTTCAATTTCCTTTTGCGTTTAACAAATTGGAGCTTCATTTGTGTTGTTCTTAATTCTTTTTCCTCTTCTGTTGTGCTAAAGTTGTGGGAATAATTATTTATAGAAGCATAAACGTTTTGCTTTTGAGAATAATTATTAAAAGAACCGTTAACTTTCTGCTTACTTCTTTACTTAATTCATATTTTCTGTGAAAACGTTTAACTTCTTTCTTAATCTTTGAAATCATCCAAACTCTGATTTGGATTGGACTCACAATTGCTGCAACTGGAAAATGGATAAGCCTAAAGTAAAAAATTTAAAGAAAACAGAGAGTCAAGAGTAATCGAACTTGCATTTGTACTGAGGACTTCGTATTCTTGCAGCCTCGCAATCATTCATCGGTGTGAACTACGGCCAAGTCGCCGACAACCTGCCCCCGCCGTCGGCCACCGCGAATCTGCTTCAGTCCACTTCGATTGAAAAGGTCAGATTGTATGGAGCCGATCCAGCGATCATAAAGGCCCTAGCAAACACCGGCATAGGCATCGTAATCGGCGCATCGAACGGCGACGCCGCTTCCTTGGCCTCCGACCCCAACGCGGCGCAGCAGTGGATCAACTCCAATGTCCTCCCCTTCTACCCAGCCAGCAACATCATCCTTATCACCGTCGGTAACGAAGTGATTACCTCCACCGATGATACTCTCATGTCGCAGCTCCTGCCGGCGATGCAGAATCTCCAAAATGCCCTCAATTCTGTCTCTCTGGGCGGCAAGATCAAGGTCTCAACCGTCCATTCCATGGGTATTCTCAGCCAATCCGACCCTCCTTCCTCAGGAATGTTCAATCCTGCTTACACCAGCACCTTGAATGGGTTGCTGGGGTTTCTCAATGCTACCGGTTCCCCCTTCGCCATTAATCCATACCCTTTCTTTGCTTATCAGAGCGATCCCAGGCCTGAAACTCTGGCCTTCTGTCTTTTCCAACCGAACTCGGGGCGCGTCGACTCGGGGACCAACATCCAATACATGAATATGTTTGACGCGCAGGTAAGAATATAACAAGGTTAAGGTTATTCTAGAGCACATACTCGTGTCTTTATGAGCAATAGTGGCTCTGTGGGTGGGCCTGAAAATGCTCATTATGGCAGCCATAAGTGTTGACAGTCCAAGTGTTTTGCAGCTTGATGCCATCCGATCTGCTCTGAATTCCCTTGGCTTCAATGGAGTGGAGATCTTAGTGGCTGAGACAGGGTGGCCATACAATGGGGATGGCAACGAGTTTGGCCCTAGTGTGGATAATGCTAAGGCTTTCAATGGGAATCTGATCGCGCACCTCAGATCAATGGTTGGGACACCACTGATGCCAAATCAATCAGTTGATACTTACATCTTTGCTCTTTATGATGAGGACTTGAAACCTGGGCCGGCTTCAGAGCGGTTTTTTGGGCTTTACAAGCCTGATCTTACTATGACGTACGATGTTGGGCTTTCCAAGAGCAGCCAGGTGAGACTTTTCGTATGAACCCTTGGAAATATGTTTTTTTTTGGGTAAGTGATCCTCGGAAATATGTTGCTTTCTCGTCTTAGGGCTCCGGTTTTTTTTATTTATTTTTTTAAAAAAAATTTACGTAAAATTTTACATTTTGAAAAATTTGCCAGGACGTAAAATATGAGTAAAATGTGGATTCTGAATCTCTCATCCCTCCAGCGTGCTGGCAGCCCAGCCCAGTGCCGTCCAACGGCATGAAAGGATCAAGTATGCAGTCCAATGTATGGGTATGCGCTCTGGGTCCTTTCCAGCCATTGGATCCACGTGCCAGAAAGGATCCAAATACGTAAATGTCACCGTAGGATCTACCAATATTTGTTAGCTATTTAATTTCTATAGCTCCATTTGTTTCCACATAAAATAGCAGAATACGAAAATTCTCCTGTAAAATTGGATTTTTTGATGTAAAATGCAAAGAAAAACCTTGAAAAGGTAGAAAAATTTTTATGTAAAATTTCATTTGCATAGAAATTTTTACAATGAAAAAAAAATCCTATAGTGGAGGCATTATTGACTATTAATATGGGGTTGCTCCCTTTTCACCCAAGGGGGGGAAGAAAGGGGGAAGAAAACTTTTGTCCTTTATTATTTATTGGAGGCATAAGGCATCAGATGTTTAAGTTTTCTTCTGAAGCTTTGAGGGCTCAAATTTAAATTGGGGTTGCTTTGAAGAATTTGAAGAACATTTTAATTCACCTAGTTTGCATTTTCTACTCAAATTTTAAGGTGCATTGCACTTGCATGTTTACAAGTACAATTTGAAGATACCTTTGTATAACAATATACTATCTAGAAATAATGTCTGAATAACTATCCATGTACTTGAATATCTTAAGTAGTTAATAGGTGTTATGACTCATAATACATCATGAAGCCAAGTTTGTACCTCGAGGGCCTATTGAACTTTAGCCATGTTCTTAATGGCTCCATTTGTTTTGACGTGAAAATTTTACATGTTAAATTTTTTTTCAATGTTTGTTTTCAGGAGGTAAAAGAAAGACGAACTTCATTTCCCTCTTTCTTGGAGATTAGTATATTTTACCTTTTGGGAATGAACATTATAAATTTTTTTTAATATGATGAAAATTTTACATCAAAACAAACGGAATCTATAGATATAATTGTTCGCAGGTTGAGAGAGAGAGAGAGAGAGAGAGAGCATCTTCACCATCTCTATCCACAATTCTTTTGGAGAGCTTACTATAGCCTTGTAGAAATCTATATAAACCAACTGCTGCTTACAGCCTAGGTATCTCTAGAGAAGGATTTGCTGTTTACATGATCATGATTAATTTGATTATTAACTGTTTTGAAGAATCGGACAGATGATTTAAGGGATGTAATAGATCCTAGTTGGAGGGCCATCACCACTCACAATTCTGTAATGGGAGCTACCATAACCTAGAAATTTAAAGATATTTCAATTGATTAGTGATCTCCTGTACAACCAAACCTAAAATATAATTGCTGCAAATTTTATCACAATAAAATAATTGAGCTGAGATGATTTAAAGGATGTGATAGATTCTCTATAGGTAGTCCATTTCCATCCCTTGTAACTAAGTCCAAACCTTGTAAGTATACCTCAGCTACCAGGGGTGAAAATGATTTGTATACACTGCCAATTATTTCTGCTTGAGTAATGTGAGTTTTTATCTATTGTTTCTATTATGATGGGTACTAATTTTCTCTTTTTGCCCTAAAGAATCCAGCAACACCAACGACACCAACAACTCCTGTGACTCCAGCCCCCAAAGCGGGCGGGTGGTGTGTACCAAGTTCGGGCGTTTCTGATGCCCAATTGCAGACTAATATTGACTATGCTTGCGGCCAAGGGATTGACTGTAGTCAAATCCAACCAGGTGGTGCCTGTTACGAACCAAACACTGTAGCTTCACATGCGGCTTATGCCATGAATCTCCTATACCAAACTGCTGGTCGGAATCCCTGGAACTGTGATTTTTCACACACTGCGACACTCACATCCAACAACCCTAGTAAGTGAACTCAATTCAAATCTTCTTTTGCTTTTGCTCTCTATTTATCTATGTAGTAACCATTTGTTCCTTGTTATTAGGTTATAATGGTTGCACTTATCCTGGTGGAAGTACTTGAAAAGTAGAGGAAGCTTCATTTGATTGTTGCAGAATAAAGATGAGTGTTTGGTGATATTTGGGTTCTTATTCTTAGCAAGGTCGGTGATATGATACCCTCTTTGTAAGGGTGGAGGAGAAATTTCACTCTTACCTTTTATTAAATTTGTGGGGTAGGATCTCTCTTGTATAATTGCTGTCATAATGGCAAAAGTGTCAATAATATGGGTGGGTGAGTGCCGTAAGGTGCAATAATATGCTTAGAGTGGGCCCTTAGGGTGCAATTATTTTGGGAGGAATTGTAGTAGTTGGGTAATAAGTCTTTTTACTGTACATGTACCGTTTGTCCATTATTATGTATTAAATGTGACGAGGGCCTGTGGTCAATCGGGAAAATGCTGATTTTTTTACCCACTATTTGGATCCCCCCTCCCCTAGTTGGAACTTGGAAGACCGTTGGCTTTTGGAAGTTTGACAGGAGGACCCTCTTCTTTCCGTGGAACTCAGAGGAAAATAATACAAGAAAAGCTTCTTTGTTCCATTTACCCAAAAAAAAGAAAAAAAAAAGCTTCTTTGTTCCGTCTACAGGTTATTTAATGGGTGGAGCCTGGTACCCCAAATCTCCCTACATTTTTCTTCGAGAGATTTTTTTTTCCTTTTCTCCCCTAGATAATGTTGAAGTGTATATAAAGAGAACGAAAAAAAAAGAACATTCACTCGTGAAATCGATAGTTAATGTGATATAAACATGTTCATAGTCCTAGCTGATCCCAATCTAATTCAATGTCGGCTTCGGGTGGATCGGCCCCAAATGCCCCAGAATCGGTCTTACGCAAAGTGAAAATCGTCCTTGCCCAATGTGACTCGGGACCGGCTTTGGTTTTAGGTTTCTACAGAAATCGTTGGTTTAGGTCCAGACAGGTCAAGGACCATATGATAGATAAGTCTTATCGATGACTCACTATGGGCGACAATCATGCAAGAAGTCTTATCAAGGAGTCCTTTGATGGTGAGTTTTCACATAGTGAAGGCTTAGTCTTGGTCTCTAAGGATGAACTATCGTGTTGGGAGGATAATAGTACAAATTGTTAGATTCCTATTGAGTGGGCTTGGTCAATTATCTAACCAGTTGTTAAGTGGGAGTTCAGTTACTGGTTAGACCAGTTCAGGTCTGATTCGTCACTGGTTAGAGACTACTAATCTGGTCCACTGTAAGAATGGTACTGGGTCAGGGATGGTATTATAAATACCATGATTAGGGTCCCTACAGTCGTTAGTTTTTAACTCTTTGTTGCTTCCATATGCACAGAGGCAAAAGGGATCTTAAGAGACTATGGAAGACTCTAATCGAGGTATTCAAGGTTACAGAAAATGATTGAAAATCAATCTACAGTAAGAGTTTTGCATAAAATCATCTCCATTGTTTTCGTTTGTATTCTAGTAATCTCTATGGTAGATTCGTTAGGGTTCATGGGAAATCCCATTGGAAAAACCCTAATTGAAAATAAAAAGCTAACAATTGATATCAGAACCACCTACACAGACCTAAGATCATAAGTAAATGATGATTAATTGATTAAATTGAAAAATGAGGGATTTTTTCCCCAATTTTTTTTTTGTACGAACCTCTAAAAGGTTGGCACCCATTGAAAAATTTTGGACCGACAAAAGTAAAAATAAATTATGCCATGTTGTAGTTTTCTGAAAAACGAAAAAGCCAACACTAAGTTAGTCACTGGAGGCGGCCGGACGCGCCCTCATGCACCACCTGAAAAAATGCGTGAGATCCACGCGCTGGCATTTTGTTTAAAAAAAAAAAAAGGAATTCTGTCGGCGCCGATTCATCGCCGAGTTGACCCGACCCGGCGATGAATCGAAAACCCTAACTAATTAATCGCCGGGTCAACCCAGCCCAAGCCGCCAAGCCTAGACCTATCCAGCCTCGGCAAGCCCAAATCAGTCTAGCCCAACAAGCCCAGATCAGTCCCGGCTCGACAAGCCTCGACCAGCCAAGGCCTAACCAGACCAGGCTTGATCAGCCAAGGGCCAGCTAGATCAGGCCTGATCAGCCAAGGCCCAACCATCCCAGGCAGGACCAGCCAGTCTAGGCCTGGCCAGCCAACCAGGAGCCAACCAAGGCTAACCCGAGGACCCTGTACGTGGGTAAACGGGTAAACCCAAGTATCTGAATGGGTTGACTCGGTTACTGACCTTGTAACCCGATTCTGTGACCTGAAGCTTACCCCAAAAATCCGGATGGGTGGATCAGAACCAACCGACTTGGTCTAACCAGATCGATTCGATTTGGTTCAGACCGTGGTTCATCCTGATCCATGGCCTAAGGGCTTGTTCGCCCTGCAGTTTTAAACTGCATTCACAATCTGGACTTAAACTACGATTGTGGGAGCTAGGAAGGCCAGATTGACCTCTGGTTTATTCCATTAGACTTAGTTTTCAATGTTCTTCAATCTGGAATACATATTGTTGCATTTTGATATATTGGAGAAAGTGTTTTTCCAAATTTATACTCTTTTGGACCTGATTTGTAATGTTTCTGGTGGTTTTTCTTCATATTCTTGTACCATATTGATTGTTGAGCTAAAGTGCATATTTATTTGAATGTTTATTTACATTTTGAAAACATTCATGGTCATATATATATCTCACTAGTGTTGCAGATTGAGATTTATTCATATCATAGTGGAACTTGGTGGATCCCACTAAAGTAGTATACCTTGTTTTGTCATGATGTGTTCAAATTTAAGCGACTGTGTTTGTAGATGTTTTAAAAAAGGACAATATTCACCCAAAGGTGGCATTGTTCCAGTTTATTCAAATTATAATTTATACATATTGTGTAAGGATTGTATGAGACCACTAAAGTGGCAAACTTGGTTCTATCATGATATGTTCAAATGTAGTATATATGCATTTATAGACATAGCAAAGAAGAACAGTGCTCACCTAAATGTGACATTGACAAGTTTTTCATTTTTATGGAAGCAACAAGGAAAGGCACTGTCCACCCAAAGGTGACGATGTCAAAGATCATGTATATTCATGTACACAGATAAAGGATCTTGACTTTAGAAATTTCATACACCCAAAGGTGGTGGGATTTCGAGAGTCATTATCCCTTCGCAGGTTCTACACAAATAGTAAGAGGACCAGTGCGATCTTGTCCCAAAGGATAAGGGTGTAGTTTCGATTGACTCTTCACAGATAGTAAGAGGACCAGTGCACACTTGTTTCAAAGGATGAGGGTGTAGTTTCGATTGACTCTTCAAAGAAAATAAACTTAAATATATTTAATAATTATTAATTTAATTTTTCTTGTGGATGACATGTGAGATGCACATTACAAGCATACAAGCATAGAATCAATCATGACATTGGACTCAATAAAAATAAATAGTTTGTTATTAACCAATTAGTTTAGGTCTTGTTCCCTCACCTATTAGCAATACTCGATGTCCTTCCAAGCCTTGAAATTCTCTTTGAATTGATTTAACAACTTAAAAATTATATGAATTTAAGTTAAGGTTCATATGTGACATGTTACAGTAATCGAAAATTAAAACAGAGCACTGATAGGTGTCTAATTGGTCATATGGTCTCATGCTGTATTGTCCTTACTGTCTACAGTCGATACCCTACGGTCGCATATGGTGCGACCATATGATTTTTGAAATCTTTCCGAATGCCTATGGTCGATCTTCTAGTCATACTGGTCATGCTATGGTCGACCGTAGCTGCGACCTTGAGATTTTTTGTCACAATCTACATGAAATTCGAGTTCTTCCTGGGTCAATTCTTCTGTTCTTCAATGAGGTTTATTCTAAGGTCATCCTATGGCTATCATTAGTGATTTTTTATCAACCCTAATCATCAAATTCACTCCTCATGGTTCTCCTTGGGATTTTCTCAAGGAAATCACATAGATCATAATAGGTAGATATTGCCTATCTTCCATAGAAGTCTTATTCCTTAGAGTTTACATCTTCAGAGATTCGTTTCAGACCTTGGCCTGTGATAGAGAGCCAATCCCTTCTCAGCAAATTCTTCTCCTTAGCTTTTTCTTCTTCTCCTTCCCTTCCTTCTCTTCCTTCTCTTTCTCTAGGGTTTACTAATGTTTTAAAAGAGTGAAAAGGGGCTAAGGGACGTCCTTTATATAGAGTAAAAGAGAACATTTCTGCTACCCCCCATAATAGTTTCAAAACATCACCTACCACCCATACGTTTCAAAAAACATCAACTACCACCCAAACATTTACCACCGTTAATCAAATAGGTCCATTCCATTAAACCAATCCCGTTAGTTGTTGATGTCATCAAAAAAAATGTGAAATGGACTATAATACCCTAATAGATAAGTCAAAAGACTTTTTTACCCTCTTAGCAAAAAAAAAAATTGCAGAATCTGATTTCCTTCTAAGTTGCTCTTCCACAGAGAAGGAAAGGCTTCTGATGTTGTTCCACAGTGAAGAGAGCTTTAGATACTGTTCCACAGAGAAGAGAGCTTACCGCCAAAATAAATAGAGAACCCACGAACACCCGCTAACAATAAGAGAGTTGTGAGTTGGATTCCATTGATGGTTTTCGCTGGAGGAAGAAACCAAGATTTACAGAGAAAGAAACCTACCTACGTACAATGACCTTGCGACGAAAAAAGCATTGAGGAGTGGGAACTGAAATTGCCGGCGACGTTGGTGACGTAAGCATTGTCGTTGCAATCGACGGCGACGTCGTTGGCGATTTGACGGTCGGAAGAGGTAGGATCAGTAAGTTGTGCTAGGAAGAGGCGTTGGCGAGATCAGAGATCGTAAGCAGCGAGGGCATCAAAGTGGGGTTGAGGATTGCCGGCGTGGATAACAGCTAGGAGACGGCGGTTGATGGAATCGACTGTGAGACCAAGGATGGCGACGTCTGGGGGAAGGTTGGGGTCTGAAATTAGGGTTTTAACAACGCCGGCATCGGAGACAGCTTGAATCAAGCGATCGTGAAGAGAGCCTACGACAAAGTGTTGGGCTACTGGATCCCAAGTTAAGCTTTCTGGGAATAGATTTGGTGATTGGAAATTCACTATATGTCGATTTCTGCTGACTCCTAGATTGACAAATACGAAGAAGAAGACGATAAGGATCTTCAATTGAATGAACGAGGACAGGATCCTCCCTCTCTCTCTCTCTCTCTCTCTCTCTGATGTGGAGCTTGTGAGTAGAACAGTCGTGAACGAGAAATGGAGTTTGGAAATTGATACATATATATCTATAAGGTTAGGTTGGAGAACGATGAGGAAGGGAGAGAGGGAAGGAAAGAGAGGGGATTAAGGGGACTTACCTATTAACCGGTGTCGGAGAAGATTGGGCTGTTTATCTAACCGAAATGACCAGGGTTATTTTAGGGATTTTGTTAATTTTAAAAAATTTCAATTAAAAACATAAAGGCTAAAACGGTCTATCACTCATTTCCGTCACTTCCGTCAGTTACTTGGGTGCATTTGATGTTTTTTGAAACGTATGGGTGGTAGGTGATGTTTTGAAACTATTATGGGGGGTAGCATAAATTTATTCTAGAGTAAAACTCTCCATATAAAGTCCTCTTTCAATTAAGAAATCAATCCCTTAGTTTAGGAAAGTTTTCAAAACTCAAAGTTTGATCTGGGTTCTCACGGTCGATCATACGATCGCATAAACCGTCAACCGTAGGGTCGAAATCATCGATCGACCGTGGGGTTCTGGATTTGAGATTTTTGGTTCCCTTCCTTGTGGTCGACCATACCTACCCAGGCATGCGACCTTAAGTATGTTTTTAGTGTTTTTAACTCGATTCTCATACCTAATTTGTGATCTATCTTCACACGCTCGGTCCACTTGGTCTAGGAATGATGGGAAGACCTGACGCGACACGATTAGACCAAGTTAGTAGAGTGCAGGTCTTACATTATAGATGAATCACTTAACCTTCACTTCCTGACCTAGACTGCAAAGTCAGATCCTGGTGACCTATAAACCCCAAAAGAATAATAGATAACAGATAAGTTGACTTTCTTTGCACTAAGGGAAGAAAGATCAATGAAAAGGAAAGGAAGGAATGCCAATGTCATAGTACATAAGGCATATTCTGATAAAGGCAATAAATGAAGGGCTAGTGTCACACCCCAAATCTGGATTAACCAGTGGTGTGATGAACCATCAAAGAAAATCAACGGTTCAACCAGGATCTCATATATGCCGTGCCCATCCAATTAAATCAGATACATTCCACAAGCATAATTAGAGTAAATAAACAATAGTGAAAGTTTTTAATATTAATGAACTAAGTATCTAATAGTGACAACATAATTAATTATCTAATTATCTCCAAAGTAACTCAAAACATAAAATAAAATAAATTAATCAATTACATGTTTCGATAACCAAATAACAAACTAATCAAAAACACATGAATTGCACTTGTACGGCGGATCACGCGCCTCTTCCATAGCTTCCACACCTATCGTCGCTACGTGTCCATACGTCGACATGTTTATGTAATCTTCAACGCTAGAACCTGCATCAACAACTAAAAATATTCGACGTCGAAAAGGGTAAGCACACATCACGGCTCAGTGAGCAAACAAAACAATGCAACAAACATATGCATACATTCAATTCAATATCTTTGGTCTGATTTTTAAGTTTGTAATATACTATAGAAAGGATTGACGACCACCGCACCTCTATACACGAGTGTGTGATTCCGTCCAATGGATCAAACACCATTGTCGTCCCACATGCACCCACCATAGAATAGAGATAAAGCTAAATTATTTGGATCAAACACCGCCAACACTTTTCCTGCTGTCCTATCCATACCAACACGTAATCCCTATTGACGAGGGCTTACAAACTGGGCTCACAACTAACCAATCCTAAATGTCATCCAGTGTATCCAATGTCTCACCCCAGTATCCCTCAATATGTCCATAGAGATAGAGTTAAGGCTCCCTGACAGCGTTGAAGACTATACGGTCCGAGACCACCTCCCTTGATGACCTACAAAGTAATAGTTCTACTAAGATAATGGTGATACGACGATGTCAGTGATCAAGACTTAAGTAGAGATAGAGCTAGAGTCTGGTGACCACGATGAACCACAATGTCACGTCCTCCCCTTGATGCTTCACTCGCATCAAGCATACTAACCACACACACATAATCACATGTCTATTCCTAGCATCATCATCATCATCATATTATAAATTGACATAAATAAATATGCATGAGTAGTAATAGCAAAAATATTGGATGACATGTGAGATGCACATTACAAGCATATAAGCATAGAATCAATCATGACATTGGACTCAATAAAAGTAAACAGTTTATTATTAGCCAGTTAGTTTAGGTTCTGTTCCCTCACCTATTAAGAACGTTCAATTTTCTCCAAGCTTCTTAACTCACTCTTGAACCTCTTGGAAACCTAAGAATTTATAAGTTTTAAGTTAGGGTTCAAGTTCATTAAATTACAATAGTCAATGGTCCAATCTTGGAATCAAACAGACCCCCAAAAGCTAAATGGTCGCAGGTGTGGCTGCACCTGTGGTCTCAATTTCTGCGATCGCAGAGTGTGGGGTCGATATGTGTGGTCGCATATCATGCGACCACACACATGCTACCACACCCTCCCTGGAACCTTCTCGAGGGGGTGTGGTCGACACATGTGCCTCGTGTGGTTGATCAAACTGTGACCTCACAAGTGTAGGTATGCAACTACACGTCTCAATTAGATGATTTTTTATTCGAATTACATACCTAGCCTTGTGGTTTCTTCACACACTTGGTTTGCTTAGTCCAACCATGATAGAAAGACCTAATACAAGGTGGTAAGACCTGGTTAGTAAGGTACAGATCTTACAGGTAGGGTCTTACAGAAAGAAAAATATTTTTTCAAGGAATGATCATAAATTTATGACAAAGGAAAAGGATATTATGAAACTATAAGAACTCAGAAAAGACAAATGGAGAAAGATCATAACTGAAAGTGAATAAGGATCATGTAACTTTCGAATGAGAAGTTTTCGGAGATTGGAGACTTATGTACTAGAAGTAGTCCAAACCCATAGGAATAGCAAAACCATTGTTTTCTCTCAGTAATTTATCTAGCTTTATAGGTTAGGCTGTGTACCCTAATTTTCATCTTTAGCATAGACATTTATGACTCTTACCTAAGGAAAGACTATAAAGAATTTAAAGAATAGTATTCTGAAAACCCCTAAAGTTAATGACTTACGCACTTGAGATGATTGTTTAAGAGGAAGATGACATGGCTACGAAATATTGAAAGGTATTTGCAACGGCGAATTATTATTGGACCATGTTAACATTGAGATTTCATTTAGGACTTCTTGTGATAATCAGTTCACTGAATGTTTTTCAATATATTGAAAAGAAAGAAAGAAATTTTTTTTTATTAAAGGATTAAGACTATTGGGTTTGAAAGAGAATGTAAATGTTAAGGGAGATCTGGTGATATTAATATATTTTCAGTGATTTTGGCAAAATATTTACAAGTGCTAAGACTTATAGCTTAGCGACTTGTAGATGAGATTCAACAGCAAAAAGAATGACAAATAGATATGATCAAGAGAACTTGAAAGTGTATTTGATCCTGTGGAGAGATCAATATTGCAGAATAAGTCGGTGCCAACTAAGTTATTTTCTTGTTTGGGATTGTAGAGTTGACATGGTTTTGTAACACTCATGGGAGAGTGATTATCTTAGGACATTGAGTTATCATTTTATAGGATGTCAAAACATGTCTGAAGGATTCAATAAGATTCCTTGATGATACTAGTTGACTGTCATACCCAAGAAACTTGAAGTTTGATGGAACCACATAGAAATAATTGTGGAGCAATCAGTTGAGATAATAAAATTTATTATCAGAATATAATGAGATGATTGTTGAAGTTATCTTCATTCAGGTTGATGTATAGTCAAAATAGTAGAGTCAGATGAGGCAATAAGGAGATATACTAAACCATGTAGATCTATGATTTCATCCAATCACATGTTATACTTTAAAATGAATATTTTGGCATTAAACAAGATGAAGATTCTAATAGTTTTGAACAAGTTATCAATAATGAAATTACTCTTGAATGGTTAATGGTCATAAAAGATGTGTTGTTGTCTATGAACAATAAGACTTGGGATTTTGTGCTCTTTTTGATGAGTAATGTACTCATAGGCTCAAAATGGGTTCGCAAAGATATGTGTGATTCTAATGGAAGAATTGATTGCTACAAAGTAAGACTTGTAGCGCAGTGGAATCACACAAAGAGAATGAAAAGTATTGACTTCAAATCATTGAGGTCTTAATTGCGTATTTTGTTTTGGAGTTGCATCAGATAGATATAAAGATTGTTTTGATCAAAGAAAATCTATAAAATATTTATATACTTTAATCACAAGGTTTTGCGGTAAGTGTAAAGAAGATATATTTTATAGACTTGTAAAGTCAATATGTGAATTAAACAGGTATTCAGGTAATGGTACCTGAAATTTGACAGAGTTGTATCTTTTTTTAATTTTGTTGAGATTATCTTTAACCATTGTATATATACATTGGTCAGTGGGAGCAGATTCACTTTCTAGTCATATGTATTAATGGTTTATCACTGACCAACAGTGATATGATTTACTGGTTGAAACTAAAATGTAAACCAAAGTTCTTCTATCTGATAACTTCATGATGAAGAATGTATGAGTAAGTAATTTTGTACTTAATATTGAATTTACTCGTGACAAGAAAAAGAGGAATTCTGATTTTGTCTCAAAGTGCATACGTTGTTCGAGTTCTTGAATGATTCAGTATGCTTGTATAACAGTTAAGTTGCTAGTGCTTAAGTTAGTAAAGAAGATAAATTGATAGAATTGTGTACAAGGATTGATATTGAGAGAGAGCATCTGCAGTAAGAAGCTTGGTGTATGCTCAAGATTACGTTTATTCTCACATAGTCTTTTGTTCTGAATGTTTTGAGACATTTTCAGTTGGATGTTGGTATAACTCACTGAATAATGGGATAGAAGGTCATGCGGTACTTGCAGAGGACCAAGAATTATTTGTTCATTTGTGGCAGTAGTCAGACTCTTGGCTATTATGATGCAGTGTTTGGTGATTACATTGGTGGCAGAAATCCTACCTCAGGGTTCTTGTCATGATGTCAGATGTGCCCTTTGGGGAAAAATGTAAAGAAGTTTATCCATGCATCACCCTCTTGGTAAGGTAGAGTTTGTAACTTTACATGAAGCTAATAAGTAGGTATCTAGTTGAAAGGTTTTCTTTCAAACTTGGAAGGTTATATAGATTCTACCTCCAGGCCTATTGAGATGTGTTGTAATAGTGGTTTAACTATGTTGTTCTCAAAGAACAATAGAAAATCTAGTATTTCAAAGCATTATAGATATCAAATTTTGAATCTCTTCAAGTGAGAGAACAGGTCAAAGAAAATTATATCCTTGTAGAGCACATTCGATGAACAACTTGATTGTAGATCCTCTGACGCAGGCTTTGTTAGTGGGAGTCATTAAGGGACGATATGTCCAATATTAGAATGGTTGAGTCATTAAATGTGTTTGGTTAGTGGGAGACCTATTCTCATATTTGTAATGATTTATTTCATTTACATTGTCTATGGTTTTGGCACAGATATTTACTACCATGGTTGTTTTGCTTTAGCATTCATTTTTATTGCTATGTTTCATATTCATTTGTCATGTCATTGATAAAAGACGGTATTTAGCCAAAATTACAACAACGCAATATTTAGCCAAGATTATAACAAGGTAATATTTAACCAAAGTTGTGATAAGACGGTATTAAGTCAAGACTCAAAAGGTGGTATTAAGCCAAGACTTAAAAGGCAGTATTATGCCAAGACTCAAAAGGTGGTAAGCTAAGATCAGATGTTCATCTAAGATAATAGAGTCACGTTATGGTATTGGGTAACATCAAATTATTGGCCTGTGAGGTTTTATCAAGGCAATTAGATCGAAGGTTATTTGATCTGGACCCATATGAAATAATATTTTCATGTATATATGTCTCTAGGTGATTCATGTCATTAAGTAGACCTTTTTATGTGGCTGACAGAAGGTTGAGATGTATTTTCTACTGTTGCTCGACATTGGTAGGCTTAATGGCTGTATCAAAGTTGGTGACGATTTATTATGTAATAGGATTCCATGGCCACTGTTATACTCCAATTCTAGACTAACTAGAAGTGTGATGAACCGCTATAAGAACCAACGGTTCAAGCCAGGATCTCGTAAGACTGTGCCAACAATTCAAACGAAACACATTTCGCATCACAATCAGAGATAATAAAAATAAATAGCAAAAGTTTTATTAATAATGAACTAAGTGTCTACAATAATAAGTAATTAATAAATCAGTTATCTCCAAATAATCGAGACATAAATATAACGAACTATTACAAATCCCATAAGTCAAATACGAAAATAAAACACTAAGTGTAACTCAGTGGAAGCACTCACATGATAAGTCATGCTCGTCCTCCACAGCTTGTATGTCTATAGCCGCTACTGGCCATACGTTGGCGTATTCATATAATATTCGCTAGTAACACTTGCAACATTAGAAACTAAAAAGAATTACGCGCGCGAGGGTCAGCTCTCCAACATGAGCACAGTGAGTGAATAAAACAATGCGCAAACATATGCATGCAGTCAATTCATATCTTTGGTCTGGTTTTAAGTTTACAACTGTGCTATAGAAAGGATTGGCAGCCACCGCACCTCTATGCACGAGTGTAAGAATCCATCCAATGGATCAAACACCATTGTCGTCCCACATGCACCCACCATGGAATAGAGATAGAGCTAAAGTGTCAGGATCACACACCGCCAACACTTCCCCTGATGTCCTATCCATACCAACACGTAAGCCCCTACTAGCCAGGACTCACAAACTGGACTCACATTTAACCAATCCTAATGCCATCCAAATATATCCAAGGCATCACCATAGCATTCTTCAATACGTCCATAGAGATAGAGCTAAGGCCCCCCGACAGAGTCAAAGTCCACAAGATCCGAGACCACCTCCCCTGATGCCCTACGACGTAATAATTCAGCTAAAGTAATGACGATACGACGATGTCAGTGAGTGGGACTGAGTAAAGATAGAGCTAGAGTCTGGTGGTCAGGCCCAAGACCACAGTGTCACGTCCTTCCCCTGATGCTTCACTCACATCCAACACACCAGCCACACACAACCACTTGCCTATTCCTATCATCATCAATCAATATGGTCAAAACAATAACGAAAATATGCATGAACAGGAATAGCAGTAATATTGGATGACATGTGAGATGCACAATACAAGCATTCAAGTACAGAATCATTCATGGCATTGGACAAATAAGATAAAGGTAGTTTGTTATTATCCAATTAATTTAGGTCATGTTCCCTCACCTGTGATTGATATTTGTTCCTCTTCCAAGCTTTGAAATTTACTTTAAACTAATTAAAAACTTAAACAATTAATGTATTTAAGTGAGAGATTAATTTTCTCAATTTACAATAGTCGAAAACCTTGTCTGGTCTCCCAAAACATGTTTTCTGAAATTGTGTGGTTGGCCTTGTGGTCTTGCTACATGCCACCACAGCATGCGACCAAACGTTGTGCGGTCGACACAAATACATGCTACATGCGACCACACGATGCCACCACAGGATTTTTGAGAAACTTCCTGAATAGCTATGGTCGACTCATTGGTCACTCTATGGTCGACCGACTCATTGGTCACTCTATGGTCGACCAATGTTGTGACCACACAATTTCTACTTCTAATCCAAGTTCTTCCTCTCAGCCCAATAACTGGGTTCACCCTATGATCATTCTATGACCATTAATTTATGGTTTCTCACAGCAACTAGTACCAATCCCACTTACATGGTTATTCTTAGAGATTTACCTAGATAATCATATGATCAATAATCCCATATCGGTTTAACATCTTCAATAGAGCCCTATTCTATGCGATCTACCTCTATAGAGACAAAGTCCATACCTTACTTGCTGTAAAGAACTAAACCTTCTCTGCAAAACCCTTTTCCCAGCCTTTCTCTCCAAGCCTCCTTCTCCTTCTCTTCCTCTCTCTTTCTCTCTTAGGTTTAGGGTGTGAGATTGATTCAAAAGAGTAAAATAGAATATAAGAACATACTTTATATAGAGGGAAAACCTCCATATAGAGTCATTGTAAGACCCGAACTCCATGAACCTGATCTAAACCTTGTTTCATGTCGTAACAGGTCTTCCAATCATCACTGGACCAGACGGGACGAGTGGATGACAACCAGGTATGAAATCGGACCAATCGAACCAATTCAAGTATGAAAAACTTCATACCGATCGATGGTACCGGTCTATGGTACTAGTCGATGGTCGACCGGTATGGCCTACGCAGCATGGATCAGGAAACGGATCTCTACGGGTCTCACTTTTTAAATTTCAAACCGAAGGACTTTCCTAATGTTAAGAGGCTTCCTAAACGTAACTCTAGCCTATATAAGGACCCTTAAACTTCCTAAAACCTCTTTCATTGATCATCACAAACCCTAGAGAGGAGAAAGAGATTGAAGAAGGAGAAGAAGCTAAGAAGGAGAGGGAAGAGCCGCCATTGCCGTTCAACGAAGAACACATTATCGAGTCACCGGTAAGTGCTTAAACCTTCCTCTACATTAAGTATTCTAGGATGGTTAGTTATAATTGGATCAATACCATGCAAAGCAGTTATTGATCTAAACCCTGTTTTTACCGACAAATCCTAAATTAGTGGTAAACCCTAGATTCAAGGTCTAAGTCGAAGATCATCGAGGCTAGGACTTGAATGGAGTTGAAAACAACTCTAACTCAGTATTCAGACATAGAATGTGTAGGAGAAACCCTAGGATCAATAGAGGGTGATCGACGGAAGACGATAACCAAGCGTATGGTCTTCCGGAGACATACCGGTCGCACTCTATGCGACCGGTACCTCCCGGGGATTGGTCTGTGGGGACCGGTCGACCATACCGGTTGTAGGTTTTTCCCACAGTGCTGCGATCGGTACCTGTGACCGGTCTGCTCTGTGAAGAGTGTTTTTGACCCAGTTGGTTTTCCGACCAACGTAAACCTAAGGAAAAACTATTCTAATTAAAGCTAACATTGTGTAGGATCTTGTGATAGCACGTTTGGACCTTGTGACGTGGAGCGAACTATCAACCAAGCGTCAGGTAAGGGAATCGGACCTAAACCCTAATAATTTAATAACAGTAAAACATTGTTAATAACTATGATTCTATAGTATGATGTTTGTGCATACTCGCATGTCATCCTTTATTTTCAATTATTATTATTGTTCATGCATACTCTCTATGCTAGGATGTGACTGTTAGGCATGTGATGGTTTTCGTTGGTGTGTGGAATGAGAAGGACTGGAGGGGCAAAGGGATTGATCGAGAAGATTTAAGGTCATTTCTTCAAATTGCTCTCCACTTCTAAGTTCATAGCCTTCGCGCTGCTCGTGAAACGAAGGGTGGTCTACGATCACTTGGTTTGTTTCTCGAGCTCAGGTACGGGCGAGCACCTTTCGTATCGTTTTGTCTTAGCATGCTTGGTGCGGGTAGGGTATCAGGGGGAGGAAGTGGCACTGTGGTCTCCGGCCAGGCCACTAGATTCTAGGTCTATCTCTATGCTGTAGGGAGCTGTGCTGGGATAGGGCCTACTGTGATGATATATAAGATTGGTTAGTTGCGAGTCCAGTTTGTAAGCCCTCGCCAATAGGGGCTTACGTGTTGGTATGGGTAGAGTATCAGGGGAGGTGTTGGCGGTGTTTGATCTGGACGCCTTAGCTCTATCTTTATTCCATGATAGGGTGCATGTGGGACGACAGTGGTATTTGATCCATTGGGCGACTTCACACACTCGTGTATAGAGGTGCGGTGGCCGCCAATCCTTTCTATAGTACATTGTAAACTTAAATCAGACCATGATGTGAATGTTACTCATGCATATGTTTGTTGCATTGTCTGATTGTATTACTGAGCTAAGTTGTGAACTCACCCTTGTATATATACATGTTTTTAAATATTGATGCAGGTTATACAGTGGAGGATTACGTGGACGCTCTAGTGTATGGAGGCGTGACTGCTTTGGACATGCAAGCAGGAGAGGACGAGCATGACGCTTCATGCGAGTGCCCTTTCTGCGTGTTACCTCTAGGAGTTTATTTGGATTATTTTATTTATTTTCAGTTGGATTTATAAAGTGATGTAAGGATATTAATTACGTTTTGGTGTGGAGAATAACTTGATATTTTATTTATTTATCAATAGATCACTCTGTTCATTTAATTTAAGACTTTCGCTGTATTTATTATATTCTAATTGTGGTTATGTGCAATGATTTGTATGAATGGACACAGTCTTATTGAGATCCTGATGTGAACCGTTGGTTCAGTGACGGTTCGCTCACACTTTTGGTTCAGTCGTAATTGGGGTGTGACAGTCATCTTTCAATTAGGAAATAGTCCTCCTCAAATTAAGAAAGTTTCCTAAACACAGAGTCGGTTCTGGGTTCATGGGGTCAACCTTGCGGTCGCATAATCCATCAACTGTACAAACCAAAATAGTCGACCACACATTGTGCAATCTCAGCCTAGTCGACCATACGATCGACCACACGTTGCGACCATACAAACCAAATTTACTGGTTTGACTGGTTTGCTCACCTGGCTTTGTGGTTTCTTCATACGGTTGATCCGTTTGAGCAGATTATGATGGAAAGACCAGTCACGACACGAAAACGTAAGGTTAGACTAGGTTCGTGGTATGCGGGTCTTACAGCTACCCTTTTCGATGATGGTTTTGTAATTAATCTAGCTCAAGTAGGAGATTGTTAGATTCCTATTAGATGGGCTTGATCAATTACCTAATCAGTTGTTAAGTGGGAGTTCAATTACTGGTTAGACCAGTTCAAGTCTGGTTCATCACTAGTTAGAGACTACTATCCTGATCCACTGTGGGAATGATTTTGGGTTAGGGATGGTATTATAAATACCATGGTTAGGATCCCCGCAACCGTTTGCTTTTATCTCTCTATTGATCCCATACACACAGAGGTAAAAGGGATCCCAAGAGGCTGTGGAAGACTTTAATCGAGGTATTCAAGGCTACAGAAACAGTCAAAAATCAATGTACAGCAAGAAGTATGCATAAAATCATCTCCATTGTTTCTCTTTGTATTCTAGTAATCTATGTGGTGGATTCGTTAGGGTTCATGAAAAATCCCATGAGAAAAACCCTAACTAAAACTAAAAGGCTACCCTAAGTTCATCTTTCCTCCAGAAGGGGCGAACCATGGCCAATAGGTCACTACCTGTTTCAGATGCACGATATCCTTGCACCCACAAGTATCTCAGTGAGTCCAACTTCATTACAACGAGAGCCAGTGCACGTTCACTGAAGCAACAACCCCTCACCTCAAGCTTTTATAGATTAGGGCAGCCTCTCAAAAACTCCAAAAGCCCTTCATCAGATTCTCCCACATAACCCAAAAGCATCCACCTCACATTCTGGTTGTACTGCCCTATGTAACCAAGACCAACATTGGTCAAACCTCCAACACGTAGATAAAGGGCAAACCTCCTAAGCTTCTCACAACCTCTTTGTTCAACAGAGCTCGGACTCCATTGTCGAGTGGCAAATCTATGATTCTTTCTTCGAGGTCGAGCAACACAAAATGGAAGTCAGAGAGGTTTCTGCAGTATATACCAATGGATTCCAAGGAAGCATTGGTTATATCGGACACATAAACAACCAGGTATTCAAGTTGAATGCAGCCCTATGCTAAAGCAAATAATCCTCTCTGTGAAACTAGACCTTGTTTATCCTCCATTCCCTGTTCATCTGCTCCTCGCTCAATCCGAAGCCTTTTTAATCTTTTGGAGCTCTGAGCAAGAACTTTTAAACCTCTGTCTCCAATGACATTTCTTGCCTACCGAGGAGAAGAAAACAACAAACTCGTGGAGAAGAGAAAAAAGATGAACCTAGGGTTTTTTTGGAGAACTTAACAATAAACCCATTTAAGTCATTTTACATTCATTAAGGGTATTTTTCCCTTAAAAAAATTTGACATTCTCCCATTAAGTTGTAAGTAACAGTGTAGGTGAGAGTGTATGAAAACATTATTAGAGAGGTAGTCTGTGTAGTATGAAAACATTATTAGAGAGGTAGTCTGTGTAGCTTTTGTAAAGACATGATAATTCTGTGTAATTTCTCAACTGTAGAAGGGGTGTTTGTGTAATTTTTCCTTCTTTTTTTTTTGTAGGTTGCAAATTTTACAAGAATATTATGGGTTACGTATTTCATTTGTCATTAGGCATAGAGTTTAGGTCTATGTATTTAATAAATATTATGCAAATATACTCAACAAAAAAGTACAAACTTATAGGAAAAAAAAATAAGGTCTCTAAGATTAAGGCCTAAAGCCCAACAAAAAAAATGTGAATTAAGTTGGCCTAAACCAATAAAAGACCAACTAGGCAAAAATCAGTTCTTAAACAGGAAAAAACCAATTAGGAACTATTTAAGTTTAACCAACTAAAGAACTGAGACCAAGTTTTTGAATATTAATTGGTATCGATTTCTATGTATATTGACGGTAAGATTATCATATTATAATCTGGTGATCATAGATTCGAAACAAGGAAACAATCTCTCCGTGTTGCAGGGAGTAATTACATTCTGCCTCTTACCAAATTCTACAGGAACAGAAGCCTCGTACATTGCGATGCCTTTTTTTTTTTTTTTCCCTCCAATGTATATCACCAATTAACCAATCGATCAGTTCTGGCTAGCCTCAAGAGCCCGGAACCAATTAGGAACCGGATTGGATGCAACTTGAAACATAGCTGGGCCTTGTCTAATCCGTCATAGGAAAGCACATAATTCAAATAAGGCCTAAGCTAATCAGTAGAATTAGGTTGGGATTAAGCTTTCTGGACCTAAGCTAGTCTACTAGACAGTTGAGATGAGCTTGAGATGATCCTGAGCCCTCAAATCATGGATCCCAGCCCAGAATACGTGAATTATATGTTTTTCGAATTTTTAAACATATTTGTACCAGTTAGATTATCAAAAAAATCGTATTTTTTATATTGAAACGTGTTAAACACGTTTTAAATATGTATTTCCGTATTAAACTTGAAAAAAAGGAAAAAAAAAAATTCCCATCTCTTTCTTTCCTAATATTGCGATTTTCCCCCAAATCCCTAAACCCTCACTACCAAATGAATCCTTCTGACTCTGATAATTGTTTTATGTTGATGAGATAATATTTTTATATGAATTTCATGGATTGCAAGTTTTGTTTGTATATAAATTTATTAATATTTTTATATGAATTTCATGGATTGCAAGTTTTGTTTGTATATAAATTTATATTTTATATATTAAAATTCTATTTATTGAATGAGATAGATCCGTAAATGTCTATTGCATAGTGAATATATGTTCATATTTTTTTAAAAAAAGTAATGATATCAAATATATATTAAATAAGTATATATTAATACCGTATGTTTTTTAGATCGGATTTTCAATCTGTGTATTGAAATCTAATTGCGTTTAATACGCGTATGTATCTCTAGTCGAATGTTTGCGTTCCCAAACTTACTAACGAACGATAGGTTAGACCAGTTGACTCGTCACTTGTAAACATTCGTATATGACGGACGAATGAGAAAAATTCCAAGTCAACCCAGCGATTCTGATGTCGGTTTTTGTCGCTGAAGGATCGATTAATTTTCAGTTATAGTTCCTGACATATCAAACTTCAGTTAGTTACGCAGAGAGAGAGAGAGAGAGAGGAGAGACGTCCACAATTTAAGCTAAAAACTTAAGAGTAGAAAAAAAAATGGCGATGAGAGATAGGGATAGAGATCTAGAGCTTCTGATTCCTGTAGCAGGAGACATTTTAGAGGATGGTAGAGGATCCAAATCATTGCCGGGTTCGACTTCTCCTTCCGTTTCTCCATCTCATCATCACACCGGAAGAGAGGTTTGGAACTCCTTGTTTTCTCCTCTTCATTAGTTTAATTTGACATTTTCTTAGAATTTCCTGTAACTTAATACATTCTCTTCGATCTTTTCGTCGATCAATCTTCTCAATTTGTTTGGAGGGTCTCTTTTTATTCACATTCTCGACAGTTTTCTTTTTTTTTTTTTTTTTTTTTTTTACTGTGGAATTCTCTGATGGAGACGGTTTGTTTCGGGATCATATGATTGGATTGGACAACTGGTATAGGCTCATAGATTGGCATTGTTTTGGATTCGGATCTCCTTGAAAAGCTATCGTTTGCTTGAAGTTACATTCATCAGGTAGATCTGTCCACAAATGCTAAGAATTCCATCATTGATTGACTCGTCTATGCACCTAAAGGACGGCATGCAAGCCCTTGAAGATGGAGGGAGCTTACAAAGAAGCACATTGGATCAGGGTAAAGAAAAGAATTTGCAAATTTGTTGGTTCCTCTACCAGAGTTTCCATTGTGAGAGTCCTGGGGAGTCTGGACAATCAAAGCACCATTAAGGTCACAAAGACAGTGCGCTTGAGTTCGAACTCAGTTCGTTTGCGGTAGAAAGAGATATAGCATATCATTGTAGTTTAATGAAGAACCACAAGAGTTCTTCAACCGACATGACGGTGATGATAATGATGAAGATAGCTACAATGTTGGAAAATAAATAGAATCATGTATAGCGTAATATATTGAAGAGTAACTGTGCTATGCTTTATTATGAAAACTCAAATTCTTGACACTATATATATATATATATATATATATATATATATATATATATATATATATATATATGCAAATGGAAAGCAATATCATTATGAGTAAGAGATGATTATGAAGAAACTCATCCACAGAGAAGAATATGAAGAAGTAATGTAACCATGCATGCTGAAGACAAGGTTAAAGTTGCATTATTACATCTTTTTCTGCTCTTGCTTGTTAGTTTCTGTTGGTTCTTAAGAGGAGATTATGATTGCTTTCAAATTATGATGGAATGATTTAACATATCTTTATTTGCTTCTCTAGGCAATTTATATGGTCATCCGTAGCTGGGCTTCAAAAAAGTTTGTGACAGGATGGTAAGTTATCGTACGTCGCTCAACATTATCTTCTTAATTTTGGGTGGGGGGTGGGTGGTTGAGGATGGGTTCATCGGGTCAGTTTTAACTGTTCACATCATCAATCCTTATTTCTTTGGTGTATCTTGAGAATAAGTTCCACTTTTTTTAACCCTGAATCACGGTTACTCTGGGACTCCTCTCATGACTTTTCCCTGTATTTTATTTGTGACTAGATGATATTTCTATATATGTATTGTTTCAGAAATTGAATCTTTTATTTCCATGTGGCCTTTGCAGTATTGTTTTAGGTGATAGCAACCATTGAATCTTTAAAACCTGAATGTCACTCCTCAGAGTTCTGAATCTGACATGTGTTTATGCAAAATGCAGTGCATATTTTAGGTCATATGTCTGAAGAAAGCTAAAAAGTATGGACATTTTATTAGGAGAGATAGATGAAAATAGGTTGGGGTTCCAAAGGACTACCTTTTGTAGCATGGGGAACTATAATTTGAAAATCTATAGATATTCTGACCCTAAACATATGAAGATAGAATCTTGATCAAATCTATCAATTTGATTCAGAACTCCTTCACTTATTAGTGTTGATTAAAGTGAAGTTGTTTCTTCTAGTCAGTACAGCCGGGGGAGAAAAGATGAGAAAATACTTATTACAATTAGAAAAGAAAATTTCAATTCACTGCCATTTCAGCTCTTGTCCACTTTTATATGTATCTAGTTAAAATTTCAATTCACTGCCATTTCAGCTCTTGTCCACTTTTATATGTATCTAGTTACCCTAATAATCCCAACCCTGAAAAGCTGAAGCACAACCAATCTAAGTTACACAACAGCAATTTAAGTAAAAACAAATTAAACGGCTTAGTTACCAATCCCCTTCCCACTACTTAGCTTCTGAATTTCAACTAAATCTTTTTTAGGTAATCACCAGTGATTTGGGTGACATCTTCTTCTATACTGAGTTTTGTCTTATTATTATGAAGTTTAGGTGCTCTGCATTTTTCACAGAAAGAGAGTGAGAGAGAGAAACAAATTTTTGTATAGGTATAGTTCATGTGTTTACAGTTACTTTTAATCCTTCAAACATAATCCCATTATAGCGTACTTTACTTAGATTAAAAATAAATAAAAATATAACCCTGTTTGATGATAATTTTTTTTTTTTCGTAAGATGATGTTGATGATAAATTTACATTGTTTGCAGTGTCATACTTCTTCCTATGGCCATCACTTTCTACATCACTTGGTGGTTCATTCATTTTGTAGATGGATTCTTCTCCCCTGTCTACACTCATCTGGGGATTAATACATTTGGTAAGTATGTTTAGTTTTCCTATCTATACATTTATTTTCCAATACAAGGTTGTGACTTATTTGGCCCTACAACTGACACCATAACAATCCAACATCAAGGGTCCTCCTCCCACCCCACCATTTTCTGAAAAATCATGAACATTTTATGTTAATAATAATAATTTGAATAGATTTAATAAGAAAAATTCATACAATATCATGGCTATACAAAAGGTAGCAAATCAGTATTCATTAGGAATTCAGGATCATGGATGTTATTTACGTTTTGGTGTATTATCTTGGTTTTAGGAGAACCGTTATATTACTAGTAGTGGAGAGAAGAGATACATGCGTCTGCCCAGTGGAAGTGGTTGAATGGATAACCGAACTGCCGACCTATGATCTGTTGTTTAAGGCACAGTATCAACTAATTGAAGGTTCAAAATCTGAGCTTCAAGATTCGAATGTGATTTAAAGGAGGATTGTCATGGCCATTACCATAATCATGGTCAACTCACCCCCACTTAGATTCTGTCTAAATAAAGAAAATTGTATTTGGTTTCATTTGCACTTTCAGAAATATGAAACCTATACACTTTCATGTTGCTTATAATATGGTCAATTACAGGTCTTGGATTCATCACTTCAATCTCTTTCATCTTCTTAATTGGTCTGTTCATGTCCTCATGGTTGGGAACTTCTGTACTTGGTTTGGGTGAATGGTTCATTAAGAAAATGCCACTCATAAGTTACATTTATTCTGCCTCAAAGCAAATAAGCGCGGCAATATCACCAGGTAAATATATTCAATGTTCTCTATAACTGGAGTTTGTAATACTATAGTCTTAAAACATTATATAGCACTGTCACAGATCAGAACTCCCATGCCTTCAAGGAAGTGGCTATCATAAGGCACCCACGTGTTGGAGAGTATGCATTCGCCTTCATCACATCAACGGTGATCCTCCAAAGGAGTGACGACGAAGAGGAGCTCTGCTGTGTTTACGTACCCTCAAACCACTTATATATTGGAGATGTTTTCCTCATCAGCTCAAAGGATATTATGAGGCCAAATTTATCTGTACGAGAAGGGATTGGTGAGAGTCTAATCCAAGCTATGGCAACAGTTCGTCCAACTTTTGGATGTTAACATTAGCTTGATTTTTATTTTTCGTATTTTGCAGAAATTGTAATTTCCGGTGGAATGTCAGTACCTCAAATAATAACTACAGTGGATGCACAACAAGCCATTCAGTCTGCCAGAGTTGGCAGGAACCCGAAATTTACAATACCACAAGTCTAATGGAAATCTTTAAGTAACAAACCTTATTTCATTGATTTTTAACCTCTAGAAAACATGGGATGGTGGTAATTGGTAAAATATGATGAAATACTACACCAATGAATTTGGTGTCTAACTTGCCAAGAGTTATGAAGGATTACATTGCCAGAAAGAATTGGAACACCACAAGCCATTGGAATTTGGAGCAGCTGTTATAGGAGTAACTAGGCAATTCACTTGACCTAAACACCAATTCCCCAGGATTTTCCTTTTTTTTATTTTTTTATTTTTTTTGGGGGGGTAGACTGTAGATTGTGGATGTTGTATCCAACTTGCATATTGTTACAAGACTATTGTCAGCCAGCTATGTCACAGTCTCTGACTGAATACATCCACCTAATTTGTTGTAGTTTACTTATTGGTAGAAGAAATGAAAACCTTTCTCACAAGATTAACAATCAGCCATTATGAATTGTAAATTACATTCTTATATTGGTTTTCATAAATTTATATTTTTTTTCATTTTCAATTCTTTTACTGCCTTTCCAGGAATGTCAAATTACAGCCTTCCTCTCTTCTCATATCTATCTCTTTACCATTGTACAATATTATCTATGTTTTAATTATGGAGGAATTATTCGTTCAGGAGTTGGACTTTAGTATTTCCAATCTTGCTATGTAGTGTGTAAGAGGACAGGATGAATACATGATGGTTAGGGACTGGTTGGATAAAGGGGCATATGGTTTCAGAAAGGAGCCACACGAGTTAGGATGAATGGAACAAAATACAGTAACAAAAACAGATGACTGATGATATAAAACGTCTTTATTTTCTAGTAAAACTGGACCAATCTTGAAAGTGAGGTTTTTGCATCCACCCAACCACCTTCAGTGTATCAGATTTAAAATGAATTCTGGAGGAATGAAGCCCTGATGTTTTCAACAGGGTAATGCTTTTCAGAATAGCTCACCTTTGTAAGATATCAAGATGACCCAATAACTGACACGTGGAAAATTTAATGGGTCCAAAGTAGACCTTTTGACTTCCTGCTCACATGTAAAATTCGAACCCAAATAGAATTTGCCAAGTGGCAACCTAAAAGTTTGAAAGTTCAGGACAATGGGATACCGACCGACCAGAACTACTTTTAAAACTATCAATTACCCCCTTTTATCTCATCTTGCGTGCGTCTATGAAGTTTTTTTTTTTTTTTTTTTTAAGGGGTGGGGGTGAGGTGAAAATTTTCCAGGGTGGGGTATTTTTTTTTTTGAAAACGAGGACCAATGAAGGGTAATTTTGAAAACACAGTTGTATAGGTAACAGTAATGTCACATTAATGGATCCCATCAAATCTATTTACATTTATGTCCTGAGAGTATATATCAATTTGTTAGGGGATCCACCCATTGAATTGTAAAATTACAATTTGGTTTTTCTTCAACAGTCCATATTTTAGGAAATTCATAATGGGATATTTTTATTGATACAAATGAGGTGTCAGAAATTCATAGGATCGCACAACCCCCCCTCACCGGTCCTGTCTCAAATACCAAAATACCCTTTGTGGTTGATATTCCATGAAAGGTATTTGATGTTAATGAACCATTGACAGTGAGGTAGAAAGACCCATAATAATAATAGGCTATATAGTAGCTGGAATCCAATGGGACAAATGTTTGGAAAACAAGGAGGAAGACTTGAAGAAACTGATTAGTGGAAGCCTTAATGAAAAAGAGGAAAAAGCACTTCATGTGACTAGTGACAGGGTAAAGGAACGGCTCGGGAACGGGTAAAAAACCTTGGGGTTGAATAAACTCAGAAGAAGAAAGAATGAGAGTGAGGTGGCCAATGAAGCCTAGAGATGTAAAAATTGGGGTAAGGGGGTAGGGACTGAGCCAATATATACAATCAGCAAAAAGGGTCTTTTAGCAAGCAAGACAAACCACCACAGAAGGCTCAGCTCAATTTGGGCCACCAATTACAATCCACTAAGTGAGCTGAAGAGAAAAAAGGGAATAGAAGAAGGCCCAACATTCCCATTCATGGCAATGTTGGATCGTGATAACACCCTGAGACTATGCTATCATTGTGACACTTGCCGCCAAAGTTGCTTTGGTCCTTCATATCAAACGTGTGGGACAGGAGAATCCTCTCCCAGACGCTTGTTATACAGTCCAACTCTTTTGGGGAGGTGGTTGGGGAATTAGAGAAGATTCTAGGTTCAACAGCAAAGGGATTACATGAACCAGGAGCATTCCCTCCATTTAGTTTATGTGAATTTGTAGCCAAACACCTTTTATATTCAACAACAAAGGGATTCCAAGAACCACGAGCATTGCCTCCCATTGTGTATGCAAAATCAGACAGCCTCCAAGTGGATGTAGACATTTCAGCCAGAGTACAGGCGTGCTAAAATTTACAAAAACCATTTGGATAGGGTTTATCCAAATTTATTGACTATAAACTATGATTGCTATTAAACCATGACTCACTATGCCAGTTACCTCCCATGACCTTTCCTCAAGCCAAATGGAGGGTTTACACCGAAGCCATTGCGTAGTTGATTCAATTGTAAAACAAAACCTAAAAAGGCCAATGACAAGGTTTGTGCACAATGCGATACTATCAACTCTGAAGAAATATTAGTTGAGAAGAAATCTACCGACAATATAGAGCACAGCGTGATGAAATTCTTACAGGGTATCCTTAAAATAAAAATTAAAAAAAAAAAAAAAAGTGTTAAATTCAGAAATAACCAAATGAAAGCCATAAGCAACACATTCATAAAAAGACCCAATATTGAGAACAGCTGAAATCATTAATGAAGTAACAATCATTAAAAAAAATTGCCGACCATAATGGACTGACGATATTCCAAACATTGGTATTCTCTCTATCATGGCGTTTCCCACCCCCACCCCCACCCTTCTGAAAAACAAGGCAAGCCCCATCCCCAGCTGATTCTCCATCTGTCGGTCAATACTCCAGTCAAAACTGCATCTGCATAACCCCAATTCTTTGGAATTCCCTAATGGACCCCAACCAAAACGATCTTCCAAAGCAATGTCCCCCCAAAACTTCCCCCTTTTCTCCCAAAAAAAAGAAAATAATAATAATAATAATCCAATGTCAGCTATTAAGCGAGGAAAGCATGCCCCCACTTTTAGTTGGTAGCACCACCTCCCAACCAGGACCTTTAAGAGGAAAGGCATCGATTGATATTTTATCTGGGTCAACAATCAGATCACTTCGGTCCAAAACCTTGTGAAGATCTTCGTCACTGATGTCTGTCTGAATCAGCTTGTCTTCAGCATCTTCTTCTTCTTGAAGTAGAGCCAGCAAATCCTCTTCCTGAAGGAAAATATATCACCAAACAGAAGGACAACAGTCAAGGTTCTTTCCAGGATAGATCGAACCACATGATGTTCATACAGAGTTACCATTCTGTAATTTGAAACATATCAACAAGCAATTCCCACTCAAAGATTCTCCCACATAAAGTGGATGTATAAGGAACTAATAAATGCAACACACACCCCAATTGAAATTTGACCCTGATTACATGTGGACTAGACAATTGTTGGGGGCCACACTCATTTCTATCCAACAGTAATCCAAGGCAGCTCTAGGTGAAAGCCTTCATGAGTGATGGCTGCAGACTACATGCAAGTAAAATACTGGATGCCCAACATGCCCTGCCACCCAAACCATCTGGCAGCACATCAGGGTACTCAAATAGAGACCTGGAGCAACCTTTCGATGGATCAACTATAGGAAACTGACAGCAGAAAGTAGTCTCATTCTATGAACATAAACATCTAGTGTTGACCAGCTTCCAGTATGCTTCCAGTATGTTCTGCTGAGAATAATTCCACATCAAGATGACTTTATATACTAGTTACAAACACCAAACATGCAAGAGAGGTTTTATTGTCAAGGATTAGGACTTCGTATCTTCTCAATTCCATATTGACAGCATATAGCTGTATGGGCCACAAAGTGAATGCAGCTATCTCAAACACAACTTTTACTGCTTACAGTATTTAATGATTTTTGCTATATATTTGTGATAAACCCATTCTTAAATGTTTTAGTACACTATATGTGCAATTCTCAGAGGAGCGTTCAGTCTCAACACAACTAGACATCAGGCCAGTTCTAAACTACTTGGGATGAACTATAATAATCTGCTGGTAAGCTTGGTCCAGAGTAAATAGTTGATAGTAATACATGAGAAAATAGTTTATTTTAGTACTGCTTAAGATTGGTAGTTCTCCCAAGTTGGTGTCTAGTTTAGTACTTTCCTTATACTCACCAGCTAGAGAAAAGAAATAAGTATGCACCAACAAATACAGGAATCTGACTATATGAAACTTAGAGATGTTATATAGCTTATTAGTCTGTCTAGTGTATTATTTCCTAGCTCATAAAATTACTAGTTTCTTAGCTTGTCAATGAGGTGGTCCCAAAAATAGGTGTCTATCACAGAAAACATGATTTTATTTTTTTTATTTTTAAATAAACTATATAAATCCATGAAAGGAAGCAAAAAAACAAATAAAGTAATCAAATGCTAAATGTGTTGGAGAAGCATCCCAGCACAGTGACAGCTGCCAGACTAGTGAGCGCTGGCGTAAGTCTAGGGGTTGTGTTCGACTCCTACCCATAGTAAGTTCGGATAAGGCAAAAAGTTGGATACAGATATGTACGGGTACTAAACCGAGTCAGACTTTGATACGAGAACCAATAATTCGTTTAAAAAAAATGTGTACGGCATTAATACACTACATGTTTAATACAATAGCCTGTAGAAAAATCGGGACAAAAAATACGGACTTACAATAAACATCTATAGCATTCAACAAATAAACTATTAACATATAAATAGAATTTATAAATAAAAAACCTTCCAATCCATGAAATCCCACACAAAATTATCATCTCATTAAACATATAAAGTGAAAAACCATCATCCCATCAAACATAAAAATTAAAATATTATAGTTCTGAAAAATTCACATATAAAATGTGCAAAATTTTCACAGTAAGTATTTACTAAATATGGGTTCAACACTGCAGAGCTTTTTTTACCAAAAAAATAAAAAAGAAAAAAAAAACTATAGAGATTTTGAATCTCCCATTCATAGTTAGTAAATACACGTATTATACGCCTTTTTTTAAACGATTTTCCGTATTTTTTAGAATATACATAGTCACGTAACTTTTTTTTAAAAATAATGAAATGTATTATATGCAAAGACCAAAGCTCAAATTGGCGGTGCCGTAGACAGCTTATATGCTTGTAGGACCCCTGCACCCAGGCAGCTGTGGAAGGGATTTGGGGAACATTTGTGGAACAAATCGTGAGTTAAGGACTTAACCGCTGGAATCGCTGACGGTCGTGGAAGGGACGAAGGGTTTTGTTTTACTTTGGAGAACAGAAGCCTCGACAATAAACTTTAAGATTCTTTTTTACGATTTGTTTTTAGTTTATTATTTTTTAATATTTGTCAACGTATTATATGCGTTTAATATACGCCATATGCGTATTAAACGTGTATAATATATTTCATTATTTTAAAAAAAACGTTACAACTCTTTACGTATATTCGGAAAAATACAGAAAAACTCATTTAAATAAACGGTACGAGTTTAATACGCGTATTTACTAATTGTGCTCCTACCCCCACCAGGTCTATGAGCCCAATTTCTCCACAATCCCCCCTACCTCCCCCTTCAAACCCACTACCTCTCTAGGCCACCACACACCACTGTGGTGTGCCCACCTACCACCAAAAAAAAAGAGGAGTTGAAATAGAAGAGCAGCTAAAAAGTCAACCAATAAGGTTTTCCTGAATCATGGTTGAGCATGAAAATTTGGAGGCTTTTCCCATTCAATCATGAGAACACAGAAAAGCCATCACTATGTGAAAGATGATCGGTTTAGGGAAGCTTAAAAGGTTAAGGGATGTGACTGGCATGAGCAAGATATACAGGATGATTCCTGGGTAACAGAACAACACACATGCTCCTACTTAATTCCCACCAATACCATACATACCAGGCATAACATGAAAAAAAAAAAAAAAAAAAAAAAGAAGAACCTCAGCAGACTACACAGACCTCCAAAGTATTAGGCTTGGTTCTTTCTTGTTGAAACTGCCCTTTTCCAATCACCACATGCTCAAGCTTCAGCTTATTAAAAGCTCTCTTTAACATGCGACCCTGATTATAAGAACAAGTCTTAAATTACCTTTTCAAGATTCCTAAAGTAATACATATATGAAATCTATGAAGAAAAAGATGTACCTCTACTGATTGGGCTGTTGCTAGCCTGTAAACATGAACAGGCTTGGTCTGCCCAATCCTGTGACATCTATCCATTGCCTGCAAATCCATTTGAGGGTTCTGGCATGCAAATTCAGTATAACATGTCAGTATAGTGGTTCCAGATATATAATGCTTGAACAAGATGAGGCCTGGAAAGAGCTTACCCAATCACTGTCGTAAAGTATGCAGGTATCAGCTGCAGTGAGATTGATACCAAGCCCCCCAGCCCTGGTGCTCAGAAGAAATATTCTATAGCTGCTGTTTATGTCATTGAACTCCTGAATCTGATTATGATCATAGAAACTTGACCATTATATTATAGATGAATCAGCTAGGTCTCTTGCAATATGAGGTCAATCAGAACAATGTAAAAGGAAGGAAAGCACACAGTTGCCCTTTTCCCCACTTTTTCTAGTAATGTAGCACCATAGGGCATTATACCATCCCTACATGTGAAACATAGTCTCGCACATGGATTCAACTGAAATTACTTGATGGATTCAATCTCAAAAACTCTTTATTCACAAATGCTAGATTGAATCAGATAGTCCCATCCATTATTCGGCAACTTCCATCTAGGCCTTTCATGACGGTTACTCCGATCATCCAAAAAATAATTAAGACTTTCATCCAAGACAACTCTTTTCAGAGGAGACTTCCAAGAAAGCAAAACTAAAATTGATTGGAGGATCTCATCATCTTTGCTCCTTATGCTAATTTTACGAGCATGATGACAGCGGATCCGCTAAAAAGCCATCTCCCATTTGTCAAAATACAAAGATGATGGAAGAAAAAGGAATTCTACTGAGATAATTCAATTGTGTGCACAAAGACCACCAATAGCAATAGTGGGATCCACTCTCTAGTGCAGGTTGAAAGGCTCTAAATGGATGTAAATTGAAGAAGAGAGAAATGATCTGCAAGCTTGAGGGTTTATAATTAAAAAAGGATTTGATGGCCTAACATGATTTTAGCTTCCAAAATAGAAGGGATGATGCACAATATATAAAAATAACTCTCCTTATAAATCTTTGACAAATTTATACCTATAGATAAATTATACCTGTTTCTTCCTTTGTTCCAGCTTCACATTGCCATCTATCCTACAAACTTCAAATCCCTTCTCACTAAAATAATAATCTATTATGTCCAATACCTTAGTCCACTGTGAAAATATCAGAACCTGAAGAAGCAGACATTTAGTGAAGATGAGATAATATATGGACAACAAATTGGGGGTGGAAATGGAAGCCCTCAACCAAAAGATTCTCAACGAAACCTTGTGCTTGCGAGCAAATAGTTGTGATAGTAGTCTGTCCAGCATGCGGAATTTGCCACACTGCTCCACCAGCTGTTCAATTGGTGGATATGAGTCTACAAAGAAAAACAAGAAAGCGGAAATGAGTTAGGTTGAAATATTGAGTACATAATGGGTATATTAGTACAGGGATTGCAAAGCAGCACACATGACCCATCAAAAACCGACTCCAAGAGGTCAGGGTGGTTGCAATTCTTCCGCAGTTGAATCACCAAATTATTCAACTTTCCTTTCATGCCATAATCTGCATTATCAAAAAAATTTGCATCAGCAGTAAAGTAACAGTGGAAGACTTAATAACCCATCCCCAAAACAAGGTGGGAAGAAAGAAAAGCAGTACATGGAGAAGCCCCTGTCTAGATTACAACTCTAGAACCATACAGAGGGTATGTTGTAGATACAAGGGGTTTGAGAAACTGAGTACTGTTAAATTCACGTTTGAAAGAAATGGAAAGTCCATTTGGGATTGCTTAGACCAGCAAGATGGGTTTGAGGTCCTCCATTGCATGGATTTATCCATGCTTGTCATGTGACATTGAAATTTACAGAAGTCATTGACAGACATGAAACAGGAATCTAGTTCATTGGATCCTTTTCATAACTGTTTAAGTCTGAAATACCCTTTTAATTTGGCATGCATACAATAAACCTTGAGACTAAAAAGGGATCAAGAATCCTAGACAGAGGGCCACAAATAAATGGTACAGCTTAGAGTCTTAAGACCCCGACGACCAGGCTAGAAATCTTGGGCCTCTTGGCCAGAAAAGCTGAGCCACAGTTTGAAATTGTGCTTTCAAGTATTGCTCCAATAGCTATTTAAGCAAAACGTATGTGACATTTAAGTTATCCTTGGTACCTCACTATTCTTCTACGTATTTCTATAAATTATAGTAATTTTCTTACTGTAATTTGACTTCTCTTGCAAGTAGTTTTCCAATGTCGCATTAATCAAAAGATCCTGAAAGTTCTTTTGGTAATCAGTCATGTTAGCATATAAAATAATTTCTTTTTTCCGGGGAAGCATCTGCTCAACATCTAATTTCATTCTTCGAAGGAGAAAAGGTCTCAATATTGCATGCAGTTTCGATATCACCTGCAAATAATAAACTCCTATTACCATTACACACAGCTATGTTCAAGCGGAAGACAGAAATACAACAGACTCTGGAAGGTTGCATACTTGAACCCTTCTCTTCTCCTCCAACTCTTCCTGCTGTGCTTCATTGTTGCACTTTCCTGACAGGTCAAACCTGAATACGAAATTCCAAGTCATACACAAAAACAATTGATATAATAAGAGCAGTATCATACTAGTTAAACCATCCTATAGGGCTATAGAGCAACCATATATTGAATCGAATTAGTTTGACCAGGAATCAATATAATCTTTCAGACAGTGAAAATAGAGAAAACACTGCATAGAAATGCATAGACAGCTTAAATTGGTTGAAAGCACTAGAAATCTATTGTCGAGCACTTCCCAGCTAAAAATGATAAAGACAAAACATGAATGCAGAAATATTTTTTGCCCTCAGTGACTGTCCATAGGTAATCATAGAACGAAATTAGATGCACAAGAAATTGTATTGAAATTTAATTTTAATTATTTGATTTATGAAAAATAATTCGTTTAACTCACAAACATGACAGTAAAATTCCACAAAATTATCAATTAATTGCAAGTACAAAAGAAAGAATAGTCCAATACCAATCAAAATTACAAAAAGCAACAAGCATTGCCTATCTTACCACGACTCAAATTCTTCCAGGGATGAAAAAATATCAGGCAAAATGTAATGCAACAATGACCAAAGCTCAGTCAAGTTGTTCTGGAGAGGCGTTCCAGTTAACAGGAGCTTATTTTCAACAGGCACTATATTCAACTCTTTCAGTAATTTGCAGTTTGCATTCTTCAGCCGGTGCCCCTTTAAGAACAAAAAAATTGGAAGGCTAGCAGAAACATTAAGACTGGTAGCAGAACTTGAATAAATTAAAAATAAATAATAAATTAAGAACAAATATTTCTGTCATCATTTTACCACTAACCTCATCTACTATAAGATATTTCCAATTGTAGTGTCTGAAAACTTTCTTTGCATCATTTAATGCAACCTCATAGGAGGTAATTATTACGGGGAAGTTGGGGCCAACTGTTTTAGTCATGTATTTCTTTCTGATCTCTTGCCTTTCTTTCTTGGTACCATGGTAAATAATTGCACCCATTGAAGGAACAAACCTAAGAATACACTTTAAAAGTAAATAAGTTTTGAAATTAGATAATTAGTAACAATGACTAAGTCATAAATTTACCTTGAAAACTCATTTACCCAGTTTGAGAGTGTAGAAAGAGGGGCTATTACTAGGTATGGCCCATCCAAGCCCTTGCCTTTCAGATGGGCTAGAAACGCAATAGTTTGAATAGTCTTGCCAAGCCCCATTTGATCTGCCAGGATCCCATTCAGACCATTTTGCCACAATGAAATCAACCACTTCACCCCTTTGATTTGATAAAACTTTAATTTCCCTCCAGTCAACAATGGCACAAGTTCAGCCTGCTCTTTTTCAACTTTCTCCTCCTCAGTCAGGCTGGCATCTTCAGGAGCTGTCCCTTCCTGGGATCTTGTTATCATGGCTGCAACTGCTTTCTTGGCTTTCCTCTAGAGAGGGTTACCACAAAGGCACAAATCATTTCATCAAAAAAAAAAAAAAAAAGGCACAAATCATAACAGACAAGAGACAGTTTTGATTTTTTAATACAAATGAATGTAGAAACCAGCATTCAGTTTACATACTTCACTAATTAATAAAAAAAAAAAGTACACTACATACGGTGCATACACAACAAAAGCAAGTCCATATAAAATCAACAGTTCTGTGAGTGAAGTGTGGAACTGAATAAGACTACAAGGGAAAAAAATTATTTCCGGCAGCCCCATCAGGAGGCTCCTAGCCTTCTCCTAATGGCCCAATAATACAGAATTGATCTCGATCCAATGAAGAACCAGTGGGAGATCAATTGCAACAGGATCAACAAAGATAGTAAAAACAATAAGAATTGATAAACAGGATTTTTTTTTCCTTTTTTGAATGAAAGAAAAATGCAAGGATATGCCTTCGGCATCCCACCTAAGCCTCGACTAGTTTCTCACTAATCAACCCCAGCTTCCCACCAAGAACAGCATCTCACTGCAACTTTGCTTCTCACAGAAGAATAGTATAAACAAATTTCATTTTAAATTCCTTTCCCAAATGCTTATAAGCAACTCCTTTTATAGAGAGGCTGGGAGGATTCTAGACCCTATTGGGACTTCCTCCTAGACTATATATTTCCAAGGACTTACATTGGGATCGTTTTCAAGATATTTAATTAATTTCACAATAACAAGGTCTTTCTCTACTAACAATGAAACTAACTCTACTATAAATGAAACTAACTCCACTAAAAATGAAACTAACTCTACTAACCTATTGACATCCCCAAGGTTTCACAACATTAGAGGACTAGATACAACTAACTAGTTAAATTCGTATGGACCACTTACCCCTCACATGAACTTCAAAATAGGCCCATTACAATAGAAACATCAAAAGTCCCAGCCGATGACCCATATAACCCATTAGGCTACTTATTTAACCCATTAAACTAGGATTGGGGCTTGGATTTGGACTTGTTCCAACAAGAATACTTGTACTACAATTTCAAATAATGCATAATCGATCTCAAACCAGGGAAGAACCAGTGAGAATAATTGTAATTATATGGACAAAGAGAGCAACAAAAATTTAGAATTGATAACTATATTATTTTTTTCTCTTTTCCAACACTTTTTTTTTTACAATGAAGACAAAATAGAAGGATACGACTTGGTCATCCCACCTAAGCCTCGACTAGCTTCTCACTGATTAACCCCAACTTCCTACCAGGAACAACATCTCATTGCAACTCTGCTTCTCACAGAAGAATAGTATATACCAATTTCATACAATTTATTTTCCCAAATGCTTACAAGCACCTCCATTGATAGAGAGGCTAAGAGGATTCTAGACCCCATTGGGACTACATCTTAGACTTAATGGCCAGTATATTCCAAGGACTTACATTGGACTGTTTTCAAGATATTTAATGAACTTTGCATTTTTAAAGTTTTTCTCCACTAACAAAAAAACTAACTCCACTAATTTTAAAACATAGACCAATAATAATGAATCTAACTCCACTAACCTATTGACATCCCTAAGACTTCACAAATTTTATAACTAACTAATTAAATTAGTATGGGAGCTTTCCAAATAGGCCCATTACAATAGGAAACATAGAAAGTCTCAGCCCATGACCCACATAAACCATTTATTTAACCCATTAGACTAAGATTGGGCTTAGATTTAGTCTCGTTCCAACATGAATACTTGTGATGGAGCCTCTTTTGATCTACATCACATTACATATGCTCTACAAGGCAGCTTATTTTGGCACTAAATTTTTTATGGGTTTATTGTTCATGTCACCCTTGATTTACATGGTAAATTGCAGCCTAAGGTTTCAACATGTCAATTTTGGTCAAGATTTTTGGACAGTTAGCAAAAGGACACAATACACAATGGCTGATGAGCCATATGCATAAGTTTGTCATGGAAAATTTACAAATGGCCTTCATATTATTCCATAGTTGTCAAAGCGTCACCTAAGCGACGCCTAGGCGTCCAGGCATGATTCAAGGGCCTGGGCGCCTTATTAGTGTTGCCTGGGCGGTCGCCCAGGCTCTCTGGGCATCACCTTGGACGCCTTGGGCGCCCAGAATGCCTGGGTGGCTGCCTTAGGTCTTATATATGTTTTTTTTTCTTTTGATTTCTGAATTTACTTCACAAGATTTATTAGGCTAGACAGGAACAACATTTATCAAACAATACTTATTTATGACTAATATCATTTAAGTAAATGTTCATTTACTTAAGATACTATTCATAAATAAACAAATACCTCCTATTTGAATCCAATAAAAATAGTCTAAAATTTAAATTCCAAAAGGATAAAAAGTCAACCCTCCAGTTCAAAAACAAAAATCGTATTTTTTGGTGCGGGGGCAATTTTCAATTTCCAAATACTAGGCTTTTTTCCAAATATAAAAATTCCATAAATCTTTTTATGGTAAAGCATTACTAAAAACCAAGAGCGCCAAAATAATCTCTTGCTTTGATGCCCAAAAAATAATTTACATTCAAACGACTTTAAACAGCATTCGCGTACTCCGAACAAGGTTTGACCGGAGTGTAACTCCTTCATTATAACTCGGATTTAAGCAATCTCAGATTTGTTGGAAAGTTAATTATGCTAGCTTTGCAACGAATTCGAGATTGCTATAATCCGAACTATATTAAAGGAGTTACGCTCCGGTCAAATTTGTTAGAAGTGAGCAAATGTTAGTCATAAATATGTGTTGCCTACTTAACTCAATTATTTGTTTCCTTGTTGGTTTTCTCATATTGATTAAGCTATGTCTTAAATATTGATTATTTATGTAGAATGTTGCATATATATATAAACATTAGTATAGCATTAATATTTCAGAAATTAAAAAAATTACACTGGAAACGCCTAGGCGCTCAGGATGGCCCCAAATGCCTTGGATCGCCTTGACAACTATGTATTATTCCCTATTTATCTAATATAGAATTTTTTGCATCAGCCTTATACCAACTTGATGGTAGAAAATACAAAACGGAAAATCCTCTGGCAGTGGGCAATACGTGTGAGATATATCATAGGATTTGACATGTAGACAACCCAAATGATGCTCTTTATTCAACGGCCGAATCAATCATATCAAACCTCCACATGACTCAAAAATGACAGGCCATTCAAAGAAGCCTCTCCTATGGCATGTGTAACAAAATAGAAAAATAAGGGAAGATAGAGAGAATTGATGTGTCCTACTCCTCTCCTTGTAGGTTGTATTTATAGAAAGTAGAAAATAACTATTAGATAGGATATAAAACTCTATAAGTCAGAGTCTTAGTCACAAACTAAAGACAAAGTAAACTCAAAATAGGAAAAGGAAACTAACAAACCTAATTGGTAAAGAAAACAAATAAAACAAATTAATAACCTAATTAAGAATCCAAGTCCTAGAAACGAGCACTAACTACTTCGACTAAGTCAAAGCAGTGTAAGGTTACAATTTTATTACGCTAACAGCCTATTCAAAAAAATTTCGCCCAAAATGACATGCAATAATTAACAAGCATGCACTTAAGAAGCCATTAGAGAAACGTTATGAGCCATAGGCACTAATATATGAGCATACTCCTGGATACAAGAAAATTAATTACAGGACTATGATGGGGCACAAGTGCAGAACCACACAAATTCCATTGCTCAATGTCCTGCAAAGCCTAAAAACTGGGTTTAAAGATCCCAAACAGTTCAAATGTTTGATCATCCCAGCAGTGATGCATGGTAAGATTTCCATGAAATTCAGCCTGGATTAACTACCATGGCATCCATAGGTATTTACCATGAAGTTTAAGACGAAAACAGAAGTATATGACATGAGACAAAATCTTACAATAACCTAATTCACCCCTTGCACACCAACCACTAGTATGCACTGAACTTTGCAGTCCCATGCAAATTGACCTTAAAGAGAAATCAGTGCCAATGTCTTATGTACAGTGTACATATCAACAAGTAAAAAGTAAATAGCCTGGTAATCAGGATATCTGTACAAGGAACTGCATAACCCAAAACAACATTTGATAACACAATGGATATTAATTCATGTTCAAGGGCATAACATCTTACGTTGTTGAAGTGATTGGCAGTCTTCCTCTTCACACCACGGCCTCTCTTCTTCCCATTGGCATTCTCTTCATTTTGCTCTACCCCATTCTAGGAAAGAAAAGTCACACAATAGCTTAAGTAGCAAGAAAGAAGTAATGCATAGGAACATAAAATAATATTGAAAGCATGTGCATGAGAGATTACAACTGTGATATCCTCCATTTTTTCCAAGAGGAATTCCGTGTAGAGCTGAGTCTGTGTCAAGAGCTCATCTAATTTGGTGAACTGGGCATCATCCATCACAGATTCCTTATCATTACCCTTTTCCTTTTCCTTTTCAGCATCCACTTGACTCACTCGAGCTTCTTTTAACTTCTCTTCCTCCTCCACTATTGTTCCTGATATTAGAGAAGAGTCTCCATTTTTTCCATTGGTCAGGGTTACATCCTCAGTTTTAACTCTGGCTTCCTCCTTACAAATCTCCTGCTCATATGATAATATGTGATTTTTTTATTTTTTTTTTTGAAAGGGGGTGGGTTGGGGATTTAGAAAATAAACATACAATTTCCAGCATAGGTTAGAAAGGAGAAAAGAGAGAGGGAGTAGAGAATGTCTTCGCTATGAAAGAATAAAATGAAACTTGTCTACCATCATTACTTGGATTTGCAGTGGACAGATTGACTGTGGAAATGCATAAACATTGTTAGGCACATTTTTTCCTTGGTATCCACACTGAAATCTTCGTTCTAATGAAAACCAAGGTTGGCAAATTTTTACACCTATGATTTAGCTAAACAAGAAGTTGTTAGACCAGTATGGTGTTTTGGGTATATTCCATATAATTGTTAGTCTGGCTTTGTGAGATCTTTTGTTGGCTTTGTATTCTATTTCCCTTTTGTATTTCTATGCAGCTCTTGACTTTCACCTCAAGCAGTTGTACTTCTGGCATTCTTTTTTCTTGTCAACAAAATTAGATGGTTTGAAAGGAGGAAAAATGGGAAGGGAAACTGAAACAGAATCTGGCACACATGTCAGCACACACATGGTAAGTATACGTGTCTGCATGCATGTGCGTGTGTGTGGTGCGAGTTTAAACAAGAAACTACAAGTTGCAGCAAATGTTGCCCTCACGGAATATGATAGCAGAAATTAGTGATACAAACCATAAAGCAAGATATGGAAGATGAAAGGGAAAAGGGGGAGGGGGAGGGGGGGGGAGGTAAAACAGAGTTTAAACACTAGCCATTAATCACAACAATCATGGAATCGAGTAACAGAAGAAGAAAAAGCACCAATCATGAACTTAAGCCCTCTAACATAATTTCAAAGAGGGGGGAAAACAAAAAAGAAAAGCATCATTCGCAACAAGATTTTAGTCCACATGATTAATATTCCTAATCAAGAAAAAAAAAAGAGATAATATAAGCATTAAAGGGAGAATGCTCTAACATAAAGGATAGAGCTTGTTAAAGTAAATACTATCCTAACTAACTGCTTTTACTTAGTCCTAATCGTGTGGACTGGTGGACTCTTAGTTGGTTTATTAGTTTACTTTATTAGTTTCCTTTACCAATTAGGCTTGTTAGTTTCATTTTTCTATTTTGAGTTTACTTTATCTTTAGTTTGTAACTAGGATTCTGACTTGTTAGGTCATAGATCCTATCTAGTAGTTATTTTCTATTTTCTATAAATACAAACTACAAGGAGAGAAGCAAAGCAAGTACAAATTCGATTCTCTTTTCTATTTTGGTTACAGAGCTAAATAGCAATTTCAAATTATAGCACACGTAGATAGTTTATCTAGGCGGATGCCTCCTAAAGAGTAACGAAGGTATGTGAAGGTAAACTCAAGCTAAGATTCTGCTCACAAGCATAATGGTATAACCCTACCTGACTGTCAGACCAACAAATCGAACTTACTTAATGAAGAAGGTTGTTGCTTCAAAAAACAATCCTAAGATCAAAACGAAAGACTGCCCCGATGTTGGACTGGCATAAGATGGTGAGTTGGCACCAAGACCTTCTGGCTGAGGACTTGATTATGTCCTCTTAGCTTCATCAGAGACGGACTGCCCAACCACATCTGCTACCTCAACATATTATTAATAATTAGAGGGTCACTAGTAACTCCCTTAATAATAGGCTCATGAATGCCCATATATTTGTTGGGTCTTCTTCACAAAAATCAAGAGGAGGCCATACACATTAATGAATTCTTCTCTCTTGTCAAAAGAGGGCCACATAAATGAGCCCTCCTCACAAGTAAAAAGAGGAGACTTTCAAAACCGTTCTCTCCTTCCCTCTCTTACTTTTCCTTAGACTTGCATTTATGTGAATGTATAAAGATTTAAAGCAAAGGCAGAAAAAGATACAAAAGCATTGTTGAGTTTTCCTCTTCCACGAGGATGGTGGGTGGCGGCGAAACCAAAGTCCCTCCCTCTCTCTACAACACTATATAAAGGAGAGGTTTAGAGAATTGAAGAATGAAGAACAAAGCCAAAACAAAAAAAACAAAAAAAAAAAGAGTTGTTTAGAGAGGGTTCTTATTCATGTAACAGCGTGACGCTGGTATCTCCCTGTCCAAGGAAAGAGATTGTGATCTTGTGTTTATCACAACAGATTTAGGTGAGTGTTGTAACTCTTGTAATTCCACCTTGTACCGTGAATTCTTTGTACACCTCTGGTATTAACCAAGAAAAACCTTTTGTTGGAACCTTGGCCAGTGTTGAGCAGATATTGGCAGTTCATGGGCAATTTCAAGTGTGTTGTCATTGTTGGCAACCATGGTGGTGTATGTGAGCAGTGAAGTGGCAGTATGTGCAGTCTCCATGAAGATCAGTGCATAATGGCAGAGTTTGTGGTAATTTTCCAGCTCTCTAGCATGAAGAAAGCATTTGAAGAGGAGAGAGAAAGAAGAGAGAGAAGGAGGAGAGAAAAAGTGGGCCATGTGGGTCCCACATGATGTGGCTTGCCACCTTGGCACCAGACCAGCATGGTCGAGGCCTGCGGCACCAGGCTAGCAGCAAGGCCACAAGGCAGCCATGCCGCATGCATGTGCACAGCTGCAGGGCAGCAAGCCAGCCATGCTATGCCATGCCGCACACAACAGCACAGCAGCTGGCCAGCCAGGCCTTTGTCGGGCGCACAGCAGGAGGACCATGCCGCAGCAGCGCACGACCCTCCCCCATGTGTTCGACACATTTTCTCAATGAACAAGGTCCTTAGGACCCTACTGGAAAAATGAACCTTGAATCGTTGCTTAACAAAAATCAAATGATTACAGAGGCCATTCGGCCAAAAGATAATGTTGGTCCTTTTGATGGAGGGTATATTCAAAATCCACGGCGGAAAAGAAGCCACGGAGTCTAGATCCAAATCCTACGGCTCAAAATAAGGCGGGATCCTATGTGTCGCTGGATCCGCGTCAAGATGCTCCCGCGAGCATTGGGATTGGGCGGAAGCACGTTATAAGGGTGCGTTGCGTAGAATGAAGGCGAGTAGGTGTTTCGATGTGGTGCTCGTCTGATACACCGGCGCGTTTGATGCTGATCCAGTGGCCATGGTGACTCCCAATCTCACATGACGCGATGAAGCCAATCCAGTGGCCATCAACGAATCCCGCCCTTCTGCATATATCGTGCGGCCTCAACTCAAGATTCCGGATTCCGCCAATCGGAACTCGACACCCACCTGCTGTGTCAGCTGCGGCGCGGCTTGTGTGTATCGCGGCGCACCAAATTCATCCTCTTAGATTCCATTTTAAATAATCTGAGCGGCCAAACTTTGATCGGCCATATCTTGGCCGTCCGAGCTCAGATCGAGATGATTCAAGTTCCCATGTTCTCCATTTTCGAAGTGGAATCTATTGGAGCAACTTTGATGGTCTGCTAGTGCGAGAAAAGTAAGGTTTTTTGCTGAAAAACCCTTGTTGGAGTATCTCGGAGTTGATATTTGGTTTCCACCTTCTTCCTATGGCCATCAATGTCTCAGTAAGGCTAAAGAAGAGTGTTGTGAATTTCTACTGAAGCCCCATAGAAGCTTTGGTGAGAAGAAATGGCATGAGTGGCCATTAGAAGTGATGAACAATCTCAGTGGAGTGTTCCACAAAAGGAGTGATTATACCGGGAAGGCAATCTCTCACGCAAACCCTCATTATGATGTTTGTGCTCAGTGGGAAGGGTTTGTAATCAACATATTCATGTACTGATTAGTCTATTGAGTTGGGGCTTAGCAGACTTGTGGGTTGTAGCTTATATTCGAATTGTAGCTCGTCTTACCCTGGTGGTGTGGCACCTCGCTGTTGTAACAGTTGAACTCCACCTATTATAGTTGCGTATTGGGTATAATACAAAACTCTGGTTAGGGTATTACCCCGTGGACTAACCATCACAATGCATGATTGGTGAACCACGTTACATTTTGTGTTGTGAATGTATTTGTGGATGCCTATGTGTGTGGAATAGAAGTCCGTGTGCTGCAGGTTTTGGTGTACACACTTGGTAGGCCAAGCCCCTAGTATGGATACCTGTGGGTGTGTGGTTGGTGTGTACACAAAATGTGTTTGACAAACTGATTGTGAGAAAAATCCGTTTGACAACTCAAGGCAGTACACAGCAAACAACAACTCTTGGCAGCAGTAGGCCAAATCATCTCAGTGGGATTGTTTTAGTGGGAACTGATTCACCCCCCCCCCCCTCAGTGACTACCTGGAATTAACACCTTTTATTCTCATTATTATTGACATGATGTATTCTTTTGATTTGTTATTACATTGTACTGGGTGGGACCCACATAAAAAACTATCCAGGAGTATTATTCATATATATTATTCATATACACTATTTACATGTACTATTCACAACTGATGATGGAAAAAGATTCTTTGATTATATTATCAACAATATTATTATTAGTTTCAACACCTACCATAGATTTAGGAATCGTTGGCAGCCCAAGGTAGGGAAAGAGACAGACAACAACAGTTAAAGAGCCTAACATAGGTAGGTTACATGATGTTCGGATCTCATAGAGGCCTTTATGACCTTGGCCCTGTAAATGAGCCTTTATAAGCCTCTAACAGTTAATCCTATACATGTGACCCGCTATCAGGAAAAGAATTGCAATAGCTAAATGATGATGTGCAATCAGTCATATATATATATATATATATATATATGAACCGTATAGGGGATGAAGACGGCAAAACAGTGAATGAAGAAATAAAAAATGGGGTGCATATGTAATCATGCAACAAGCAGACGTAGTGTAAATCTAAGCCAAAAAATGTGAAATGCAAGAATATGAAACAGGGCGTGACCTCGTCTTCAAGAACGGAAGTTGGAGAATCAGCAGCTTCACTATTCTTCATCTCATTCTCAGTCTCCATAACTCACGAAGCCTGGAAGGGACACTGAAATCCAAAAAAAATCAACAGACAAACAAGAAAGAAGAAAGGAGGTAAGATGCCAGGGGGGGAAGCATAACCTATTAGCAACCCTATGATTTATTTACCCAAATAAAAAAAAAACCCTAGGATTTCAAATTTCCATTTCCATTCCAGCAAACACGGACGCGAGAGAGTGGAAATGAAACTCGATCACAAGAGGCGAACGAACATATTTTTTTCCCCATAATACTTGCAGAAATAGGTACCTGTGCCGGCTGAAGGAAGCTCAATAGCAAAATGAAGCCTCGCCAGAGTTTAGAGGGAAGTGACTGGTTTGAGTAATAATGGCCTGGTCCAGTGGCTCTTTAAGGCGGGAAAGTTTACTTTTTCTTATAAGTTATTGGGAAATGTTTTAATACTTGAAAAATAAGTATAAAAACGAGTATGTACAGGCGAGTGTCGAACCGTTCGATAGTATTCTGTGTACATGATCTCCGATACAAATGTCGATGATTGAAAACATGTTTAGTTATTGATTATTTGTTATATATATAGTCTAAATACTCCGTGAGTGATAGAATGCCACGTGTTCAGTTGTCTAAAACAACTATATTTAAGGATTCACATCCTCCCCAGTGATTCGGGAGGAGGGGGATGCCCCTTTTTGATGATTGACACGTGAGATTCGGGTGAATCCTAATTCTTTATCTAAGTTGACACCTAGCTGACAAACTGAACCAACAGGGGATGTTGGCTTGAATGGAGGGTTTGGATTCACCCAAGCCCCACATATCAATCATCCAACAGGGGCGTCTCCCTCCTCCCGAATCGCTGAGAGGAGAAGATTTGAATTTTATATATATGATATTTTTAGTTTATTACTTAATTTTTAAAATTTTGTTGTTGAACTATTACGCTAGTAAAAATGTTCATTACTTCTTTGTAAACTGTTTATGAACTGATTAATTTGAACCGATAAATCGATTGTTAATCAATTCAACCAGTCTTGGATTATAAAACAATAATTGAGTATTAATCGATTCATGTATACTTTCTATTAATAATAATAACTTTAAATGAAATTTAACTATTTCAATAATCTTTTATAAACCAATTTACACCATTAGTCAATTACGATAAAATTTAACCTAAAGAACAAGAATAGAAAAAAAAAACAAGGAGGATGAGACTCTAACATCAAATGTTGGCTCAATATCAATTAACATATAAGAGAAGGGATTACCATTTCAATGCTCATATGATTGGAAAGAGAAACATTTAAACATTTTTTATTTCAAATATATGAAATTAATAGAGCAACCTGGTCAACTATTTATAAGAAAATGAATATACCATTAATTAGTCAACTATAAATAATGGAAAAAAAATGCATAGATTCCCAGCCCCCCCCCCCCCCCTCTTGTCCCCCTCCCATGTTTTATATGCAAGCACATACCAGTAGAATTATAATATCAAGAGTTTATTCTGCATTTTACTAAAAAAAAAAAAAGAGAGTTTATTCTTCATAAACTTAGTATTAATCAACTATCTCATGTAACTTGGCCCAAGGTGTGTAGTACCCCAGTTCCTTGAGATATTGTGTGTGAGAGAGAATTTTCCTAGACCTTCTAAGTAATTCTTTAAATTGTTGAGAAATAAGAGGTATTTTGATAAATTACCAGTCCAAAATGAATTTATAGCCTATTGGTGTATATTATTAATTTACTCTTATGCTATGATATGTATTAGTATATTATTATTATTATACTATTTTATTAGATGAAATATCATAAAGATCCTCCTTTGTTGTTAGTGGGTTAAGAGGGCCCCACTTAATGAGAGAGATAGAAAGAGAAAGAGAATATGGGTTTAAAAAAAAGAAAAGCAAAAGAAAGGGGTGATCCAACCCGGTTCTGGTCTGGCCAGCTCAAGGACCAACCAGCAAACCAAGTTAGTGCATCTATATTAGTGGATCCGCATCATCTCCTCTCAGTGGTTTGGGAGGACAGTGGCAATCTATCCCGGATGATTGCCACATGGCTCTCGGTGAATCCGAGACCCACATCCGAATCGACACCTAGTCGACAAGCCAAGCAGATAGAGGGTGTCGACTCGAACGTAGATCACGGATTCACCGAGAGCTACGTGGTAACTATCTGAGATAGGTTACCATTGTCCTCCCAGAACCATTGGGAGGAGACGATGTAAATCCCATATTAGTGGGTTCCTTGCATGAAGACAGCTCAAAGATGAGCTGTCATTTGAGTGTTGAATGAATCAACACCTGTAAATACAGGTGTGGGGTTAGATTGTAAAGGAAATTAAAGGCGAAGGGCCTTGAGAGGATTAAGAAGAAGTTGGAGAAACTATTAGTAAATACTCATGAAGGGTACCAAGTTAGTTATATGTTAGTGATGCTTACTTAAGTCATTATGAGGGCAAATCAGTAATTGACCTAAACAATTAACCCTCTAATTACAAGTATATAAAAATGGGGATACCTACCATCAATTCACTTTTACCTCTTAGTTATACGTAGAGAAAAGTTGTGAGAGGGCATCAATAAGGAGGAATATACAAAGAAGAACAGAAATTTGAAGAAGGAAGAACAGACAGTAGCTGTGTTCATTTCAACCTAAGAACAGAAGAGAGAGAGAGTGAGTTGTGAGTAACAGAAGGGTTGGTTGCAGCTGAGCTCGAGAACCATGAAGGTTTTCTTTCATTTTCAGTAAGAAGAAAAAGTGCAACAGTAATTGTTGTCCAAGAGACCTGCAGATTCAGTAAGGAGGAAGATCTGCTGCAACAAGTACAGAGAAAAGACAGAACCTATAGCAGAGAAGTGAAAGTGAGAGTGAGGAAGGAAAGAATGGAAGGGAGTGATTATTTATGAGGAAAATTTGTTGCAGCAGCAAAATTATAACTCAAGAGGGAAGGAATTGTCATTTTCGGTTGCAGAGGGAAAGTAAAAGAGCAGCAGCTGCTGTAACACCAGTTCACCCAACAAAGGAAAAAAAAATATTGGTAAGAAGAAGAAGCTGGACAGCAAAGAAGAACTGTAAGGGAGTTCAATGATGAGATAGCAGCTGGGCTGTTGTGAGAGATTAAGAAGAAGAGGGGTATGTCTAATTAGGTTGAAGAAGAAGAAGGAACAAAGCAGAGGCTGTGCTCAGATCTGGCAAGAACAGAAAAGAGAGACAGAGAGTGAGCTGTGGAGGAAATTTAAAAGAAGTACAGCAGAAAGCTATACCCGATTATGGCAGGAAAGAAAAAGAGATTGCACAAAGTGAGAATGAATCGAGAAGGACGTAGCAGAGCTGCTGTGGATAGGCTTTAAGAAAAGAATAGGTCAAGAACTGAGCTATGACTCAGGGCCAGCTAGGTGTGCTGACCGAAAGACCCTCCCTAAAAAGAAATATAAAATTAGCTCAATATGAGTTGAATTTATTTTTAGTAAGGGATGAATTCGAGCCATGACTTTAAATGAAAGCCCATGATTTAAAGTAAAATACAGATCTTTAGAACTAAATTGCAAGAGCAGGGTACTAAAGAAGTTAAAAGTACATTAACTTAGTATAATCTATGGTTAAGATTGTTAAAAGAAAGGGCTACCTCATAGACCAGTTTTCTTAAGGAAAGACAGTGACGCTATGTTTTGGACCAGATTGTTCAGCAAGAGCTAAAATGACTTTTATGTCCTTGCAAGGTAAGACATTTTTTTTTTTTTTAGGATTTAGAGAAGGGATATTTTGGGTTGATGATTGTTTTACCCCTATAAATATAAGAAAGAGTTATGGCCAAGTTAGGGGAGGGATACTGTGGCTAAATGACTATTTTATCCCTAAAACCTAAGATAGTGCAATGGACAAAACTAAATGATGGAGACTTCTAGAAAATGACCATTTCACCCTTGGATTTTGCCGGGGCATTACTTTTAACAGGAAAAGGAAAGACCTTTTAGTCCTTTCTCAGTTAGACATATTAGTATTTTCTAGAGACAATTAGGAGGTTTCTAATTGTATATCTATGTTATATCTATTAAATAGATCAAGAAAAGGTTGAAGTCAGATAACTGAGGAAATAATTGAACAAACTTCTCCACATAGCAAAGGAGAATGGGATAGATATATAGCACACCAGGTGAGGGATATTACCTGTCTACATTATTTGTGTGTTATTTTATGTAAATGCATTATAATTATTGTTAAGCTATGAAATTTTATGTGAATTGTGCAATATTGATATTATGACATGATGGGTACTGTATTTTGTAATTTGATATATGCTTCACACTGTGAATGTGAAGGTGATATGGTAAATCAGGAATGGTAATTATTTAATGATAATCATTGATATGTCTCATGAAATATTGAAAATGATATTATTCTTATGACAGAATTCTTATGAGTGCATTTAGATGTATGTATAATTGACTGTGAATGATGTAAAAATCAAACATCATAATCATGCATAGCATGATGATATGAACATGTAAGAAAATAAATGATTTAACATTTATGAACAATTAAATAGCTCAAGTGGCAAAAAAATGGAGAACTTAAGTTATTCCAATGTTATATGAGCCTTCAACACAAGGCTGGAGAAGGAAAAAAAAAATGAATGTAAATAAGTTAAGCCTTCAGCACAAGACTAGAGAATGAAAGAAATGTGTACCAAGCCAAGAATGATAATTAAATTAAATAATGGAATTTTAGAACCTGTGTTTGTTGCTCCATTCTCATTAGGGGTAAGATAATGAGTGGAGATGCATAGTACTGAGAAGTCTGGGATTTCACTGTCTTATGTTGAAGCCGAGACATTTGGGATGTCACCAGTTCATTGGAGGATTGAGAGTTATGAACTCAATGCCTTTGGGGCGAGACGTCTGGGACGTCAATTTAGATGCGCTACCAAGACGAGATTTTCGAAACATTAACTAGTGTTTTTAACGACTCCAAATGTTAAGTGCAGTGCAGCAAACACATGACTGACTTACCTAAGATTACTTGAGATGTTTTGACTGAAATTTTTGCATTAATATCATTAGTATATGTTAATTTTTAAGTATGTTAATTTTTTTCCATGATGTGTGTGATGAGTTATGAATTAATGTATGCTCTGCGAGTGTTTGTGATCTCTGTTGTAAGTAGTTAATTTTTCCTCATTGAGCGTATGCTCATTCTGTCATTCAAATGATGAATTTCAGAGATAGGTGGAGAACACTCAGAGGTGTATTCTGACTCAATTGACACCGCTTCAGAGAGGAGAAGTGTCTGAGGCCATTGGACTTATTTTATTTTATTCTGCTATGAAAGCTTTTGTATGTATATAAAGAACAATAAATGTGTAACTGGTATAGACATGTAAGTAAGTTTTGAATGTTAAGTAATGGTGCCACCAGAATGAGAAATGTATGTAGCATTTTTTGGTGTTAATTATTGTCATTTAAGCTTTCGCTAAATTTATGTTCTATTTGTTTGTTTCTCTTTGAGCCTTTTGAATCTTGACAACTTAACTGTAACGTACCTGGCTTTGACTTGGGGGCTTTACAGGGTGAGCGTCAAATCGATTGCCTCCCACCCCTGCCCTTGTCTCAGATATTGAAACATTTGATCTTATACATCAATCATTTATTCAATATCCTTGTATGAATCCACAATCACTACACAAGATGAACCCGGGTTTGGTAAATTGGAGGTAACCTTACGTGTAATAAGCATAGAATATATATATATATATATATAAAAGAGAATAACCATCAATTGATTGTTAAAAACACACAAAAGCAGAGGAAGATGACAGAAAGACAATAAATTTTAGGGAAAAAGATACCTACGATAGTCAATGTGAGATCCATTCCCACGTGTTTGTATATATATATATATATATATATATATACCTTCCTCCCTTATCGTTTCGAACTTTTTTTTAATTTCATACGTGACATTCTCCGCCTTTTTTGACCATGTGGGTCCTATATTGACGCTATCGTTTCACAAATCCACCGATGTGGCGTGAAAAATTCGTAAGTATTGTGGTAAATCCTCTCCCTAACTGTAATTATGTTCAGAAACTTTAGGTGGATAGTTTTGAGAAGCTTCCGTTTGTAATGTGGCAATTCATTTGGTACCGAAACTGATGATCATGCTTTATGTGAAAAACCAAAAAAAAAAAAAAACTGATGATCGTGTATAACATAATCTAATGTAGTATGTTTTACGCCAAATAAAAAATTTACGAGGAGAGATTTCATAAATGGATGGCAAATCATGTGTTCAATTATACAGAATTAAAAATTTATATATTATGAAAAAAAATAATAATTAAAATAAATAATACGTGACACCGATTAAACACCCACCATGCCACCCAATACAATAAACGCCTCCCCAAAATTTAATCTTCAACTTATATATTCAAAAGTATTAACACACAAATAAAAAAATAACAGGAAAAAAGTTAAATGTTGACAATAGTGCTACGAGCTCTCAGCTTTTAGATTGGAATCCAATTGATATCAGTCTTCTCATAGGAATTTCACAAAAAATTATCGGGTCAAATCCGGACCTGGATCTTTCCTCTCGTCTAATCCGTCAATCATTCAACAAACAGGTTAGGATGCAGGATTTAAATCGTCTCATGTTTGCCCTTTGACATGAGGAAACCAAGCCGCCACTGGATGAGCAGCAGCTGGCTCCTCTGTCACGTGCGGTTAGACGAAGGGATGAGGTAATATAGTTAAAGTGAAACAAATGTATCTAATAAAAAAGTTTTTTTTTTTTTTTGAAACCCTATGCATTTATCTTCATCTCTCACCCACTCTTCACAGTGGGGGAAAGGATCTGCATCCTCTCTTCCCACTGCTTCTGGGAGGACAGTGGCAATCCTACTCCAATGGCTGACACGTAGCTCTCGGTGAATCTGAGACTCACGTTCAAGCCGACACCCAGCCAACAAGCCAAGCCGATAGGGGGTGTCGGCTCGAACGTGGGTCTCGAATTCACCCGAGAGCCACGTGTCGGCCATCCAAATTGGGTTGTCGTGTCTTCCCAAAAGCACTGGGAGGAGATGATGTGAATCCGTCGAACATAGGTGCCTTCTGATATTTTTCACTATATCTTCCTTCTCATACCATGTGTCTTAGATGAACGCCATGTGCTCATTTCCGAAAGATAATCTGAAACTCTCTTCCTACGGCTAAATTTAACATTAACCATGATTTTCCCCAACACCGTGTAATGGAAACTGCTAGATACCGATACTAAAATAAGTTCAGATTTCTCAAGGCCTGGGAATCGCCGGTGCCCACGGAACTCTTCTTGATAACCCACGCGCAATTGATCAGAGCCCTTTTCTGCTCTGGCTATACCCCTGTCCCCGCCGACATCCTTAGATGCCTTCCCTCTCTGGTCTCAGCCACATCGATTTTTAGTTACTACCATACAATGTGCAACTTTTTATATTCTGTAAGTGACCAAAATAATCATGGTGAATAAATCTCATGGGTTTCTAAATTATTGGAGTAAAAAATATGGATGCAAGGAAAGAAGTAAACGAAAGTTGTGGCCTGTGATGGCAAATTGAAATTTTTTTACAAGAGTAATGATCTGGGTTTGAATGTCACTGTGACTGAGTTTGCAAGAAATAGTTCATCTTTCATCAAAAGAGATAGCCTAACAGGAAGAATTTCCATGTTCTCTTCCAACCTGTAGGTTGATTCTTCTTTCTATTTAGGGTGGAGACACTTCAAAACTGTTTAGAGCTTGTTTGAACTTTCCAAATCATATTGAGACTGTCGATGAATTTCAATATAGTAAAACAAACCTAGGTATTTTCCGTTCAAAACATATATATTTCGTTGGAATGACCGTATTTTCAGTCCAAACATTTTCTAACTTTTGGATATATTGTGGCAAGCGGATCCGCATCCTCTCCTCCCAGTGATTCTAGGAGGACAGTGGCAACCTACCCTAGATGGCCGCCACGTGGTTCTCGGTGAATCCGAGACCCACATCCGAGCTTACACCCAGCCGACAAGCCGAGCCAACAGGGGGTGTCGGCTCAGACGTGGGTCTCGGATTCACCCGAGAGCCACGTGACAGCCATCCGAGATAAGTTGCCGCGTCCTCCCAGAACCACTGGGAGGAGACGATGTGAATCCATGTTCAATCCTCTATGCTGACTCAATAAGATGTGACAGGTTGATGTGAGTTGTTGGACAATTAATGAGTTGTCATTAATGCTCATAAATGCTGACAACAACTATAAATGCAATGCATGCTGATTTGAACAGCCAAATCACTAGATCATGGACCAAATCAGCGTGAAATCGGATATTTACTTGGTAAAAGTGCAAGGACAGAAACAGACATCTTGAGTTATGGGAAACATGGCCTAAAAGGGGGTCGAAGAAGGCCGAGGGGGGTCGAAAGTGATTGACAGGACACCATAGCACAGTATTGGGGGGTCGTAGGCATGCGGGCCTACTATATCCTATGCAACTAATGATTAAAGTAGTGATATGCATGGGAAAGCTGGCTTGTAAAGTTTACAAATTGAATCTATATATGTAACAAGAGGACATCAAATAAATAAAAAACAAAAAAAAACTAGAATCCTTGAGGCAAAGAAAGAAATCTCTCATATCTGAATTCCAAGTTGTTGTCATTGCATTTGATTAGGTTCTTTTAGTGTCTAAATTCAATGGGAAATGAGATAGTTCTAGTGGGCAATATCTCAAGGAACCCTAGTTTATAAAGGAACTCCATTGTCTCATTGAAAGTTACATATTGTATGTCTTGGTAATTCCACTTTCGGATTCCAGCGACAACACACGGATAAGCAAGAGTTGTAAAACAACCTGTAGTTGTTGGTTTTCTTCTCCTCCTTTTTCTTTGTCCGCCATGGACGCTGAAAGCTAAGAGAAGAAAAGAGGACTTCACTTCAACAGAACAATAACCAACAGGGCAAAATCAGGGGAGGAGCTAAAGAAGTGCATTACAAATAGAATGTGAGTTCCCTTTTGCTTTTGGAACCAAAGAGAACCTCCACTGTGGTGAAGAGAATGAAAGGGAGGAGATGAGAGGCGGGGATTTTGAAATGGAAAATTCATTCAATGTTTTTCAGTTATGGTAACTAATGTTACATCCATGAAGATCTAAACGTAGAATGCCAAGGAGCCAGCTGCCGCTCATCCAGCGGTGGCTTGACTTCCTCATGTCCAACAACGGACATGAGGCGATTTAAATCATAGGATGCATCAATTGATATTAGTCTTCTCGTAAGACTTCCACAAAAAATTCTAAGGTCATATCTGAACCTGGATCTCTCCTGTTGCCATAATTATTTAATTATCCGAATTATTCGTGAATTATTCTTCCGAACCGAATAATACAAATAATTATCCTGAATTCGAATTATATTCAATGATTATTTAAAATTTTCGTATTTTTTGTCTATAAATAAATATCGCGATTATACCAAATAATTCTTATACTAAAAAAACTATTATTATCTTAGTGGAGGACTTACTGCCTTAATTCTCAAACAATTTTTTTTGAAAAAAAAAAAAAACCTCAATGCCATAACTATTTGCATCTTTTTCAATCTAAGACTAATTATAAGTCTAAAAATCACGTTATAATACAAAACAGATTAGTAATTTCATTTTTTTTTCCTATGTGAGATTAAATATGAGTATGAAAATTGAATCATAATACAAAATAAATCATTAATTTTGTTAAACAATGTAAAATTAAATATGAGTATATCATATTATAATACAAAGCAAGTCATTACTTTCGAGTGCTTTTCCAATTGGGATTAAATACGAATCTAAAAATAAATATTATAATACAAACCTTGATAAAGTAATTAACGAACATGAAAAAGAGATGGATTTCATGAGGATGATTGGATGAATTTATGAAAATGTTTGATTTTATGAACATCAACTCTACTAAATTGGTATTGCAATCATGATAAATCTAATGATCCACATTATATACTCTAATGAAATATAATAAATCCATCTTTATACATACATACCCATTTATTTTGTATTATATTGTTCTTTATACATTAAATATTATTCTAATGTCACTTGTATATTATGCAGGCATGATAATTGATTGATAGTGTGAAATATGAGCACCAAATATTAAAAATTAACATCCGAATTTTTTGTCTGAATTTTTTTTAAACAAAAAAATAATTTCCAAACTAATCTGAATTCGAATTTTATTTTAAATCCGTTTTTGACCACAGAATTCTTAAATTATCAAAATTGACTCATTCCGAATTATTCTCTTTCCGAATAATCCCATAATCTGAATTAAATATGTCTGTCGCCTAACCTGCCAGTTTTTCATCAAAACTAACGAAATTACACGATGATGCCATTCTAATCCATTCCATGGATGACTGACGAACTGGACCACTGGAGGGGATAGTCAAACCCTACCGAAAGTCCAAACAGACAATCATCCCTTCTAAAGTCGCTACAACGGCGTGCGATATGCTCCGTGGACTGATATGGGGAATATTGCCGAATCTATCGAGAAGAACCGGCCCATGGTATTCTCTGAATCCGAAGGCCGCAAAACGAGGTTCGAAGAACGCGAAATCTGTCCCCTGGACACGTGTCTCCCTTCCAGCAACTCACGCTATGTTCAGCACCTTTTTTTTTAGCTTACGCGAATCTGGTCGACTTTTCCATATCACCGCCACCACCCAAAAAGCCAAAACCCAACAGAGCAACCGAAAGAGTTTCAGTGGATTGAGAACGATTTCTATCGGCCAAACTCCTGGTATTTCTCAAACTTCGAATCCAAGATCGGTACTTCTCGCCATTGTTTTTCATTTTTCACTGCAGCTAATGAATTCATTGTCAAAAGAATAGTAGGCTACGTAAATATTTCCGATTTTGTTCTATTTAATTATTCATCATACTTCTTCTGGATTATGACTCCTTGTAATGCTATCATTCCGTTTGTTCAATCTGAGCTCACTCCTGAAGGCTTTCCGTTTGTTTTCATCGATGTATATTATCTGATGAAGAGACTGGAGTTAATTAATTTATCAGGCAAAAAGCTGGAGTTGGGGCTTCTTACATGGCTGATGATAGTAATTGCGGCTGTTTTATTGTAGTTTGTAGAACTTTTTGCCTCTTCGTTTAATCTAGGAAAAAGCAGCTGATGGGACATTTGTTTTATTGATGATTGTGCTCATTTGAGCAGTTTGGTTCATGGGTTTCGAATTGAATTTCGAGTTGCAGGGGGATCTGGTTTTGCTGCCTCTGCTGATATTTTTAAGTTTAGTTCAAGTCATGGCTTTCTCGATTTATTTTGGTTGTGTTATTAATAATAAGACTTATTTTTTGACATTGTTCATCGTGAAGGAACTGATTATGTTGAATGTATTTCACGACTACAGATGGCTTCATCTACTTTCATTTGTGATACTCAGCCTTGGAAGGACTTGAAGGTATAATTTTTCCTGGTGCTTTGTAATTAGGTGCATGCTGAAAGTTTCCATGTGATATTAACATGAAAAACACATTGCTATGCAGGCTCATGTTGAGGATATCAAGAAGACGCATTTACGTGATTTGATGAACGATCATGAACGATGCAAGTCAATGATGCTGTATGTTTACTCTTTTGGATCTGATATGTTATCTTTTTTGAGCAATTTTATGTTTAGAGATTTGACTGAAGTCAGAGTACATGGGTACTCGTTCATACTGTTTGATCCTTTCTCATAAATGTCATTATTCTCTTTTAATTCTATCTTTTGAGTACAATGCAAAGTCTGTATGGTACATGAAAGCTCATGCTTCTTTACTTTGCCCAGCCGTCTCCCCTCCTCAAAACCCCCCATCTTCCCTTGTGAGATTTTACTGGTCGTACTTGGCTATCTATTTACCTCTTATTCTAATGTTTGTCAATATAATTGATGGTAATTTTGTGTTTGGGTACTTTAACATCAGTGAGTTCGATGGTTTGGACTTGGACTACTCAAGGCAATGTGCCAATGAACATACCATGGAGAAACTTTTCACACTCGCAGAGGTGGGTGTATGTACTTCATGTTTTTGTTATACAGGGGCCTTGCTGGATTCTAATTGTTGTTCTTTGTATTTTAACGCAGGCAGCACATCTCAAACAGAAGATCAACAGCATGTTCAATGGAGAACATGTAATTGCAGATTTTTTTTTTTTTTTTTAATCACCGAACACCACAGTAATGGAGATTTCAGTTAATCATAATCTTTGAACTTGTGCGAACCAAAAAATTGAAAAATAAAAAGGAACTTTGAACTCCTAGTTCACCTTTTTTTAAAGTAGTTCCCCATTGTAGAGTTGAAGATTTGATAAGAATAATTTCTGACTTGTTCATTTTACTCATTGTTGTAATATTTGGGTGGTGCTTTCAGATAAACAGCACCGAGGATAGACCTGTCCTTCATGTAGCTCTGCGTGCTTCAAGGGATGAAGTTATATGCACTGATGGAAAAAATGTGGTTCCAGAAGTTTGGAAAGTTTTGGACAAGATTAGAGACTTTTCTGACAGGATTCGAAGTGGCTCCTGGGTAATAATATGCTAGAGTTGTTTGTGGATATATCTTGGACATACAATGCTTAGATTTTAATTAGTAGACTAATATGCAAATGGTTGCCAGGTTGGAGCCACAGGAAAAACATTGAAAGATGTTATTGCTGTTGGTATTGGTGGTAGCTACTTAGGTCCTCTATTTGTCCATACAGCTCTTCAAACAAGTGAGTTTAAGCATTATATAATTAAATCTATGGCATCCACTGGTGTAATGCTTGAGATGATTTGCATGAATGATCTGATAGTGTCTATGTGTCATTTTGAAATCTTACAGATCCAGAGGCAGCACAATGTGCAAAAGGACGCCAGCTACGATTGTAAGAAACACACTAAATTGGATTTTTTTTTTTAATACTTAAATTTGATTTTTGGGCTTGGGAGGGCTTGAACATGTGACTTTCTATTTGTGGGAATGCCTTCTTAACCATTGGGCTACAGGGCTAGTGGCGCATTTTTTTTACACTAAATTGGCTTATTACTTATTGACTGTACTACCCTGCACACAGACCTTGCTCTAGTGGCCTTTGTAGTTTTGTAATACTACTGATGGCAAAGGTCGAGTCACTATCTATTCTAGCAGGGTTGGATTGTGCAGAAAGAGAAGCCAGCTTCACAGGACATAGCATTTATTTTGTTCCTGAAAAAAGGGAGGCTAGTACTATTTAAACTTATCAATATAGGTTAATGCCAGACCTGCAATGTGAACTTCAGGCCCTGTTGTTGTGTCTCTTGTTAGTCTCCTGTAAAGCCAGATTGTGCTGGTGTTGGTTGCTTCTCTGCAGTTGTAGTAATGTGTATATTTGGAGAAAATTATTCAGTATCATCTACTAATTAATTTTGATTTCCTGGAGTTTTATATTAAATTGTTATTGGGTATGTTAGCTGAATTGCCAACACTAGTTGTGCTTTGCTTATTTGTACTTCCTACCCACTAACTGTTACCTAGTTTAGAAGGGAGTCACAGTGTGTGTGATTTCTAGGACCTCTTGAACCTTATATGGTGTATTTAGACTAATTTAGAAACAAAAGTGTTATTGTTGTTATCTTACATGGAGACATCAATACGAAGCATCTGGGTAGGTTTTTAGTAGTTCAAGACTTCAAGTTGATTTGTATGTTATCTGGTTAGTCATGCTGTCATTTGTCAAGTTTCCAGGACTTCAGATCTAAATATGTGGTTGTCGTCTTGGTGCAACAGAACTAGCGTGGCCGAGGCAGATCCATGGGTGCATGATAAATTAGTTAAAAAGGATATGCTCTCTGAATGGAATGTAGATGGAATTATATAGAGTGGCAATACCTTGCAGACATCTTATCATTGACTTTATTTATATGTTTAGAAAAAATACATTTTATTTCTATGTTTAGGATACAGTATATCTTTTGATCCATTGGGCTTAGCTTTTCTTTTTACATGCTGTCCCTAAACCTAAGTTCGAAATTGGGAATCAGGAACTCAAGTTCCAGCTTGTTCAGGACATTTTTTGGCCAAGTTTCTCATTTTCTGAATATTACATGTGGCTATTTAGTTTGCAGGTGGTTCTTATTTGTAGAACGGCCACACTCTCCATTTTATATTCTTCCTAATGTTATATGCTCATTTGACTGCAGTCTTGCAAACGTTGATCCAATTGATGCTGCCAAAAGTATCTCAGGGTTTAACCCTGAAACCACATTAGGTGAACCATTTCTTTTGTTTCTTCATTGTGATAATTATTCCGTGTAAAATACCTTAGTGGCTTTTGTATCTTAGCTGTTTCTCTTTAGTAGTTTTTAATCTCTTTGGTGTAAATTCAGTTGTGGTGGTTTCAAAGACCTTTACTACGGCCGAGACTATGCTCAATGCTCGGACCTTGAGGGAGTGGATCACAGCTGCCCTTGGGTTAGTAAGATAATTCAACCCACTCTTTTGGAGTATGGGTCTGACATTTTCTTTCTTTTTGGTTACAATGCACTCATGTATCTATTATACCATTGTCAGACCTCAGGCAGTTGCAAAGCATATGGTTGCTGTCAGTACAAACCTTCTGGTATTTTCCATATTTCCTTTGTTGCGATTTCTATTGAGTATATTCTTCATTCTATCCTCTAGTGTTTTTTAATCTTTACATCTCATAGTGTGAGAGGTTCAACACTGTTGAAGCTCGTTTGTCCCCTTTTAAATCTTCTATGCTTTCTGTATACTGGTACCTGAATTCCTCTTTGTCAGTTGTCACAGTAGTGGTCCTACACGTCCATCCAGAATAAGACCTTTGATAGATCCTGTTGAGGATGTGTAGCTAATGAAGTGTAAGATATGTAGCAGACATATTAGTGTGTAGGTGTCGAGTGCGTTGACATCTGAAATCCTAGCATCACAACACCGGCGCTGGACATACCTTGGGAAGAATAGACAGCCATGAGCGATGAGTGGGAGGAAGATGATGTCGTGAGACCTCATGCGTCAAACCTAAAAACCTCAACTTCTTTAGTGAGAAGTTGCTAAGTACATATCTTGGAGACGCAGAATCTTCCAGATGTTGACTTAGTTGGCATCCTAATGGCTACACATGTTGGCCAAACCATTCTATGGTAGTGCTATAAATTTCAGCCCTTGAATACTAAGCCATGTAGGAAAATAAAACCCAGTATTTGTCTGGCAATTCTAAGTAGAAAATCTAAGTTTTTGAATGCTGAAATTACAACACAGTGGGCATGCAATTGTGGTGGATTATGAATATGACAGTGGTCGATCAAGAGGGTCTCCATCACTATAAAGGGGCCGATTAGACACAGCATCCCTTCTTAGGAGAGATCTGCATCTAAACCACCAACAGCATATAGGTCAACTAGGACCTCTATCTATCTATAATACATCTATCTATGTATCTATCCATCCCTCCATTCTATGTTTTATCCTTTTGTATGATAATGAGATAGGACACAATTCTTTTGTGCAACATCTTCACTCATCTTCTAGAGATCCAAGTATTCACATCAAATTAGACAGGGAACTTGGTGCATTGTGGTGAAAATTATAAGATATCTTGTGGTTCTGTTCCATGGTGACACTGATGGTAAACAAAGAGATGTTTTCTTTGGCTGTCAACGGTACCAAAGCAGATCAGAGCAATCAGTGTGCTGAAGATAACCAGAATACGATTGGAAGGAGAGAGGATAGAAGTGGAAAGAGAGATAAGACTTAAGAGTTAGGGTTCTTCATCTCCTTGCATTGTAGCCAGAAATAGTTTGGAATTGAAAAAAAAATGTCCATACAACTTGAGGCCCTCGTTGATTGGATTTCAATTTCAATTAATGGACCTATTTTGTCATGAAATTATACTGTTAGGTATGATATTTGCACCCAATTTCAATTTGAAATATTGAAATAGCTGGAGTCTTGTTTCAGGATTTCATGTTCAACTTATTTCACTATATTTCAAGATTTCCCAATCTCAACCGCAACCCCCACCCTTCCCGTAAGCCCCGCCCCACTCCTTCCTCTGCGACCTCTGCCCCCACTCCACCCCACCGCCTCCTCTACAACCCCCTGACCCTCCCTGACCTACAATCCCCCAGCAGAAATAACTGATCGTGGCGCTGTGGTTCCATCAGCTGTTCGAAGGGTTCATGCTGCATCTTGTAGGCCTGTTCAATATGCTGGGCTGGCGTACTTCTACAAACCAAACAGCCTCAGGACACTGGTGGTGGAAGGCATTCTGGACTCCATCTCCATGGGGATCCTCTTCTACATGGCCTTGGTTGACCTCATCGCTGCCGACTTCCACATGAGGAGGATGATATGCAACATCCGTCTCCAATTGTTTCCTACTTTGCCCTTTTGCTTGGAGCTGGATTCATATCTTCTATTGCCATCTGGGCTTGTTCCCTTCATCCCATTTTCACTCAATTTTTTCTCGCTTTTAAATATTTTTTCTTGGAAAAACTAAAGAAGGGAGAGATTATAGATATTTCAGTATGTACTTTATTAGTGCTTCATTAGCATATTTAGTGCGATTTGAATTTCTTTCCTTTTTTAGCTTCAGTGGCTAGAAGTTTGTCTCTCCCTTTGATCAGTGTGGTTTTGCTGTCTTGTGGTCTGTTATTCAAAATTTTTATGGGCTTTTGTTTGTTGAGGTTCAATTGGAGGCAGAGTTGTAGTTGATTTTTTTTTTTGTTGATTAGTGTAATTTCATGAGCTCTAGCTGATGAAAGATTCTCAAGGTAGGGGATGGATGGGCACAATCTCCTATGGAAGAGTTTTGATTAGCCTTTCTGAAGGAAGAAGAAGACCATAAATAGAGAATCTATTCTTAAAATTGAACTAACAAATGGATTAATTGTTCTTGAAATATTTCAATTGATGCAGCCAAACAATTTTAATTTTTTGATTAAAATCATTTGTTGACTTGTTTTAAGAAATCAATATGAAATTGAATTGAAATCCAACCAAAGAGGGCCTAAGAGATAATGTAACATACACTTTTGTGAAGTCACCTTGTGGTTCAGTTCCTTTTGGGACAGTGGTGTCTCTATTTATTTCTAGCTTTCTCTTTATTGATTTCTTGATGTTGGAAGGTGAGTTCTATCTGCTTAGCTAATGATCCAAGAGACCATCAGCCATTTCAATATATATTATTTATGTCGGGTTTACACAGGGATATTCTTCCCTAGCTTCAGTCTTGTCTTCTGAAATTAATTAATCTTCTTGTCTTCTTCTTTGTATCTTTTGAATAATTATACAAATGAGTAATGGTACTGAAGCTTCTCAGCTTCTGACTCTCTCTCTCTCTCTCTCTCTCTCTCTCATGCATGCACCTACACATGCACACACGCACGCACGCATGCACACACGCACGCGCATGGATAAGTGACAGTTACTTTGCAGTTGAGTAATGTTGACAGCTTATGTTGAATTTCTGAAATGTAATCCTTTTGAGTTATTTTGTAATTTCTTTCCACCACCCATGCTCCTGGAAGCCAATATTTCATGTATGAAACCTGTGTTGTAATGATCTACTATTGTACCCAAGATTTTCTTGCTCTCATTGGTAAAGTGTTTACATTTCTTTGTATGTGCTTTTGATTCCAGCTTGTAGAGAAGTTTGGCATAGATCCTAATAATGCCTTCGCATTTTGGGACTGGGTCGGAGGCCGATATAGTGGTAAATATCCTTTATGGGATCTTATGGTTAATTCAAACTCTGAACTTATTTTTTGAGTTCCTGATCAAGAATTGCATGTGTTAATTTGATGCTGTGGCACTCTTCTTGCAGTTTGCAGTGCTGTCGGTGTTTTGCCTTTATCTCTCCAATATGGATTCTCTGTTGTTGAGAAGTATGGTAACTCACATCAACATTTGTATGCAATAGGCAATGTAAAAAGTGAGAATAACTGCTGAATCCATTTTTTGGTTCTAAAAGAAAGTGAGAGAAACTAAATCCATTTTCTGGTTCTAAAAGCCTGTGGGGGAAAAGTTGAAAATATCCAAAACAATCAATCTTGAGTGTTTTGATAGATACTTACTGGTTACCACAACCCTTCCTTGCCCTCACCAAAATAATTTACAAATAAATAAATAAAAAAGAAACCCTAGGTAGAAATACGGTCTTTAAAAAAAAAAAAAATTCTTTCCTTGTGTATTGAAATTTGTGGTGTAAAGGAGCTGTTGCTTGGTGCAATAGTAAAAGGCTCGCACTGCCAGTATGATTATGCAGATTTGAGTCTTTAGGGTGGTCACTTTGTGCAAATAATACCAGAGGGGGACTGTTTCCAATCCAGCTCCATGATACCCTGCTGAAGCAGGACTTGGACCTGTTTGTGGCTCTTCTTCTTTTAAATTGGTGGTGAAGACACTCAAGCGCTATTTGGTGAAAATGGTAAAAGGCCAAACTAATTATCTTGTTTGTTGAACAAACTTGCATCAAATATTATTTCACTTGAAACTGCCTAACACAGCCTTCATAGTGACTGCTGTAAGCAGTGAAGGCTATAAGAGTTGTTAGAGATGCTTAAGGTGCACTGGAGCCACAGATATTAGTAGCCTAGTTTGTAGAGTGTTATTTGTTGGAACTTTTATCAAACTATATTGTTCCTGAAATCTGTTATGCTTTTCATTACTTTGACATGATTCTGGTGCATACCTGGATAAGATGTTTCTATTGTTCCTCTTATAGATTTCTGAAGGGAGCTAACAGCATTGATCGACACTTCCACTCAGCACCTTTTGAGAAAAACATCCCCGTAAGGGCCCTATTCAACTTTCTATCATCTTTTTCATTTATGTTTTTAATTTCTTCTTTGCCATCTTCAGCTTCTTTGTCATCATGTTTAAATTGAGGAAACCTACATTGCCTGTTTGGTGAATCTACCAATGGTAAATTAGTACTTCTGACACATAGGCATGTGCTATAAAGGCATGTTCCTCTTGGATATTTCACAATACTTCCCAAAAGGATGACTGTAGCCACTTTTGCGCATCACCCAGGCAATTACTGATCAATCGGCTCCACTAGCCAATACCTTATTGACTGCATCAAAGTAAACCCGGACAGTGTATGCCAGACTAGGCTGTGGGCCAGTGTGAGCCCAATCAACTAGTCACTAGATGGTAAGCTAATCTAGTAATTCCTTTATGTTTTAAACAAAAGGATAGGAAGCTGTGATTGATCTATTAATATTTTTAGTGGGAAGAGCTTGAATAGTGTGAGTGGCAATGTCTTAGACTTCCAATCTTTAGCGTTTAGTTACTATGCTAGATCACAAATTGCCTTTAGGAGGCCAAAGTGCCTAGATTTATCCATGCTGCTTTGACCACTGATCTTATCCATTGCATTCTTTTGGGAAGTTAGTCGCCAAAAGTACACGGAGTCCCATTGATTAGGTGTTCATTATCTTCAAAACAGGTTGAATCTTTCCCTAGATTTCACAGGTGGGAAACATTAATTGGTTGGGCTGTGTCCCGCGTTGTGCCATAGGATACCACTTTGGGTTTGGTAGACCTTCCTAATAGCCTGCAAGATTGGTGTCTTGGATATTCTCTTGTTAGATAGTTTCTTATGTGTTGACCCATTTGATAACAGCTCATTGGTTTTTGAGAGCAGGTTCTTCTTGGTTTATTGAGTGTATGGAATTCTACTTTTCTTGGATATCCTGCAAGAGTGAGTATTCCTTCAGCTAAAAAACATGAACTGAACTACTTCTATAGTTTTTTATTTTATTTTATTTTTTTTCATTTCTATGTGTATTAATTACTCCCATAACGATGAATCTGTTAATATGCCTCCAGGCTATCTTACCATACTCTCAGGCCCTTGAGAAATTCGCCCCACATATTCAGCAGGCAAGTGTGCTATTTCCTTCCCTGGGTATATCTTCAAGGATTTCTTTCCCAGTTTTCTACATTTTACCCTGTGCTATATTGACTTTGATTTAGGTTAGTATGGAGAGTAATGGAAAGGGGGTATCCATTGATGGGGTGCCACTCCCATTTGAGGCGGGGGAAATTGATTTTGGTGAACCAGGAACTAATGGCCAGCACAGTTTTTACCAGCTAATTCACCAGGTAATTTGGACATCTGTCATTTTCGATTGGACAAAAGCGTAAAGAGCTATTAAAATGTATTACATTTTATCTTTAGTTTGATTTAAGTGAAGTACACTATCTCATAGTTTTACAGCTCTCTTTTGGATAATATGCTAAACTTGGATAACCCCTTGAGCAATTAGTAGCTGTATTTTTAAAACAAGTTTGTTGAAACTGTCAGGGCCGCGTTGTTCCTTGTGATTTTATTGGTGTCGTGAAGAGTCAACAATCTGTGTACTTAAAAGGTCATGATGCTAATCCAATTATTTTCTCTTCTTTTGGTGTGTGAGTAGTTTTTTTCTATTGGGGGAGAGATGGGGGAATGGGAGAGAATGTACATTGCAGAGACTGTTTTACTGTGCCTTTTATTTGCTAGAATTTAGGTTTTTATCTCATTATTTATGTTTTTGCCTTTGCAGGTGAAATAGTGAGTAACCATGATGAGCTCATGTCTAACTTTTTCGCACAGCCAGATGCCCTTGCTTATGGAAAGGTAGGTTTATGATTTGTCATGGATCTGTCTAACCTTTTGCTTTCCCCTCACACTTTCCACAACTAAGTTAAGCCACATCAAATTCTTGCGAAGAAGAGTAATCTTTGATACTAAGTGCCTAATATTTGCAAAATAATTAGCTATATTTTGATGGTAATTTGATGTTTATATGATAGAATTTTTAATGTTTCCCTCTTTGTTTAATACATACATATCATGATATGTCATAATTAAAGCCTGAAAAGGAAAATGAAAAGAAAAATGGGACTTCTCCCCCGGTACTAGAGTTATGTATAAACTGTGTGCTTTCTCAATGCTTTATGAGTGTAGCTTATGCTTAAATTGCATTGTTGTTTAGCTAATTCTAATTTATTCTGTAGACCCCAGAACAGTTGCGCAGTGAGAAAGTGCCTGAACATCTTATTCCCCACAAGGTGATTTCTTTTGGTTTCTGTTACAATCTCCAAATGTCGAATCCTATTTTGGATTTTAATTCCTAAACTTTGTTTTCCCTTTTGCAGACCTTCTCTGGAAATCGGCCATCATTTTGCCTTTTACTTCCTTTTTTAAATGCTTATAATATTGGACAGGTATGTATTACTTCCCATAATGAAATGCGTTTCCTCTTTACTTATTATTGTCATTTCTCTTCTTGTTTTGAGTTCGTATTCGAGAAGTTTAACTTGTTTGTTAGATATTCAACTAATTCTTTATCTGTTGCAAGTGGTAGCTTGATGTGGACTGAGGTGGTTGAGTATATCATAATTGTCCTAACTTCTGTGGAGGGATTTGCAATTATAGAATGCATTTAGAGCATTTTGCTAGAGATTTTAAGAAAGTTCATCTTTATGCTACTATAGTGTGTTTTCCTGTTTCAATTTCAGTGAGGGTAACATCAATTTGGTAAAAACAGAAATAATTTTGATTAGAATGGAAACCATTGTTTCCTTATTTGCTAGAGAACAAGGTATGGCAGCCTTGGTAAATCCCTTACTAGTATTCTTTGTCAATTTCTCTCCTACATTTTGAGTTTGGATAGAATCATAAAGTACAGTTTTGAAAATATCTGGTAGGATGGTAGAGGCTGAGTCAAATTTGGTCTTGTCTTTCATTTGCTTGCTTCAGGAAGTGTTCCTTTTTCTTGTGGTCCTTGACCCTAGGAAATGAGCATTATGAGGATCCAATAGGTGGTTTTTGCTGATTCTTCAGTATTTTGATTGAGTTTCTCTCATGCTTAATTTCCATTAAATCATATGGAAATCCACAGCTCTTCCAAAAATTAAAGCCTTTGGCTGGGATTTCTCATTAAATAAATCAGTACCGGTGATTAGATACTATCAAGGAGGAGAAAATCCCAGTTTTGCCCAAATGTTTGAGAATCAGCATCTTCCCATTCTCCTTGCAATTGTCAAGAGATTTGGAATGGCTTGTTTTACTTACTTGGAGTACAGTGGGTTGTGGGCCAGCTTATGACTAATTTTGGAGGTGGTTAACAAGCCCCTTTTGGTTTGAGAGGTAATTGTTTGTAGAGGTCTGGAAATGTGAGGCTAGAACGAGAAAAGATTTCAAGATACTTTCGGCCTACTTGATGCAGTGTTGTTCCGCCAACAACAGCCCATTCCAATGGGGACAAAAGGTCAAAACCAGCCAGCCAACACTGTTCACATGAACAGTGCCGACAGATTATAATGGCTGTTTTGAAAAGAATCTTTGAGAATCTTTGGCCAGCTTTCTATTTCGTCCCTTTCTAATTTCATTGAAATGTTGACCAAGCAAGCTACCTTTTATTTTCAATTTTAGAAACTTTATGTTTAAGAAAAGAGAAAAGAAAGCTTGCCTGCAATGTCAAGTGGGGTTTCGTAGGTTGTGGGACTGAGCCAACCTAAGGTGGGACTCCTGAGGTTCTATTCTTCTCCCATTTGTCTTTCTTCCCTAACCCTGTAGTAGTGGGAGCCTCGTGCACTGGGACGCCTTTTTTTTTTTATTTATTTTTTTTTCTTTCTTCCTTATATGGAAAAAAAAAAACCTCCAAAAGACACAAAACACTGTTCATGGTTACTGTTCATGTGGTATTCTTGCTGAAACTTGTTGCTGCCATATCTCCCTATTTGACCATCAAGATTGCTTGCAACTTTGAGAGCATATTCCTCCTTAGAAGCCCTAAGTTTTTTGAGATTTTGAGCCAATTCTAGTCATCCGATTGATAATCATCAAGTAAAGATATTTGCTGGTTATTTCCTATTTGTACTATTTTGCTGTGGACATAATTGTTTCTTCTTGTTCTAATGGTTGGACTTGTTAATTATGTAAGTGATTTGATCCTCTTGTGGGGCTGGTTCCTAATTTGTTGAATTGGGGACTTGTCCTACATTACTATTCCTTGACTAACAGGATTAATCTATGGATCACCCCAATGGGTATCTTGAAAGAAGAGAAGAAAAGGAAATAAGAAAAAGAAAAAAATAAAAAGTATCAGGAGGGATATCAGCAGACTCAGTTCTTGTGATTAGCATGTGGGGTGGCTTCATCAGGTCAAAGAATGATTGTGGTCTTGCAGTTTTTGGGCTTGATGGACTGTACTCTTTTGACCTATAATTGGGGTGCTTTCCACATGATATAATAAAATCCTTTGCTTGTAAAAATAAAGGAGTTATTTGGCTTCATATGGTCTTCTCATAGTATGATATAGATGCAAAATAGGTCTTTCTTTTCTCAGCTTCTTGTATGGATGACTGTTCCAGTTTAGTAAGTACTGTTCGTTATTAATTAGTATTACTTATCAACAGTGTCTACTTCCGTGTGTAATACTAATACTTTCTTCTTTTGTCTTCTTTAGTTGTTGGCAATATATGAACACAGAATTGCTGTAGAAGGTTTCATTTGGGGCATAAATTCTTTTGACCAATGGGGAGTGGAGTTAGGCAAGGTATGTGGTGTTTTGCGAAGCTAATTCTTTTTTTCTTAATTGGGTCTGGCAACTTGGGATTCTTTTTGTGATCAAAGTTGTTTTCTTTGTTGAACTGCAGTCATTGGCCTCCCAAGTTAGGAAGCAACTTAATGCATCTCGTACAAAAGGAGAGGCAATTGAGGGCTTTAATTTCAGTACCATGGCATTGCTAACAAAATATCTAGAGGTATGCAAGTTGTGTCTTGTTCAGCATATATGGTTAATGTTGCCAGGATGATCCTGAGATATTTCATGCTCGAGTCAACCTATAACATAAATGCAGGAAACCCTGGTCCAAAAGGTAGGATCACATTTCACCTTCTACTTAACTACAATGTAGCTGAGTTTTATCCCAACTAATTGAGGCTGGCTACATCAAACTTGTCTTTTCTTCAACACTAAGCACTCATATTTTATTTCTTTCACCAATTAACTGGGAATCGGTTTTCATAATTCATTTTTTCGCTCTTCCTCTCTTCCTCTCCCTCTCTTATTTTTTCCTCCACTAGCTTTGTTCTGGCCTTTCCCATACCCATTATGGACAGCAACGAAGACAACGTTATTATCATTGTAGTAGTTTAGGGTGCTTCTTTGTCCTTACATGTGTTAAAAGTCACAATCTTGCAGGTAGGACTAAACCTATGGTTTTTACCATAAATTTTTTGATACTTTTTAAAGAATGTCTATTGAACCAGATAAAAAGACTGATTTAGACATTGATATTCACTTTGTGGGACCTATGTGTAACATGGTTGACTTTTGTCCTGGTTGTGTGCTAGTTATTGGCCATGAAAGTACGCATTTATGCATCTAGGGGCGTTTGGCAAGGCCTAATATGTTTAGGGTAGGGTCCAGGTTTGATCAAGTGATTCTTTGAGCAGTTCTGCAATTCTGTTTGGGTTTTGAGTTGTAAAAAGAAAATATGTTTCTCGAGGTTTTATATCCAAAATAAACAGTCATAGAATTTATCTCGTCTTTCTTCCTTCTCTTGTTGTTTCTTTCTTCCTTCTCTTCTTGTTGTTGTTGTTTTTTTGTTTTCTTGTTTTTATTTATTGTTTTCTCCAAATTATCTCTTCTTCCACTGAACCAAGTTTCTGTCACATTCTTTGGCTGGGTTGGTTTCAGATTTTCTCTTGTTCTCTCAGTTTTCAATCTGTTGAGGATTGCTGTCACTCATGGTACTAAATATATATTTTTTTCCTTTGCAGGCAAAATCACCGATTCCTTCTGAACCAGTAACTACTTTACCAAAGGATATATAACAGAATGAGTTGAGGTGGTGGTGCTGGCGTCTGAATTGAATGAGGTTACAGTCTACTGCATCCGTCCACTTGACGACTGGATTTATATATTCCGGAATTTTCCAAATGCAAAGTTGCTGAGTTATTTTTGTGTTGTTAAGAAAGCAATTTGAGCTCATCAGGTCTTCTGTTTTCTGTATTGGTTAATTATATTATTTTGACTGGTAGAGCTACTAGTGAGACTTCCAAAAACCAGTAATGTCTGGTATGCATTTCCCTTCACATAGATGATTTGGACGTGACCCCTTACCAGTCATCTCCCATGTTTATCAATGGGTGATTTATGAAGGCTATTATAAGCACCAATCGTTTTACACTATTCAAATCGAGTGTGCGAGCATGGAGTATCAGAGGCTCATTAATAATATGTGGAGTTCTTTATGTGAAAATAAACAAGAAGTGCAATGATACCCATCATTTTCATAAAATATTCATGGAGCAGTTGTATCAGTTGCTATTGGATATATATATTTATTTTTTCTTTTGGGTAAACCATTAGAGATTGGGTTGTGTAATTATATGTTATTGAAAGTTTTAAAATTTGAAGAGAGGGAGCTGAGGAATTTCTGAATTTCCCGTGTGAAAGTAATGTTTTAGTAATATTGTTTTACTTTCTTGGAATAAAAGAATAAAAAGAGAGTACAGGAAACATAATATGAAGCTAACAAAAGTTTCTGGGAAAAGAATTCAAAACCTATTAACTCATCATAATTTTTGTTAGGGTTGGAAAATTTCTATTCTGCTCCTTTTTTTCAAGTTCGAATTACCCTACAATACTAACTTCTAGTTAGATTAAACCCTAACCCTAGTGATTATCTGCACTTGGAACTCTAGTGATCCGTATCCAAATCGTCTCTTGCGCACTTGTCACCTGTCAAGGGTTGGATTTTAGTCAGTCCACTTCCTCATGTATTGGTAGGCAGACAGATTGATCCCCAAGCCCTTGGATCAGCTGCAGGACTTTCCTGCCGCAGGAGAAGATTTGAATCCCTAGTGACTATAAATCCATATTTTATAATTGTCTGGTGGTATTGAAATGAAATTGTCCACATCACATGGGTTTGATAGTGGTTTATCAATCCATATTTTATACCTTGACCCATGGGTGGTGTAGTGGTTGAACCGTTGAACACAGTAATCCCTTTGGCGGGAGTTACCGTGCGTAAATTTCAAAAACGACATCATGAGTGGTCTTAGGTGTTCCTACGCTACTTTTAGCGATGGACCAATCACTATCCGCCGTTGATTTCCTTCCTTGTTTTCATTCTAACGGCTAGTGTTTTACCCACGTTCTTATATCGAATTAAATTATTGATTTGAACTGATTTCTGCAACTCTCTTCTTGATGAATATGTGTATTCATGGTTGATCTTCAATTTTTTTCATTGTTTTCTCCTAGAAAATTAATAATGAAACTTATCTGATTCTCAATTTATTGAATAAAAAATTCAAAAAAAAAAAAAAAAATCACAGATCTTAAGAAACATCTGCTTCTTTCTTTTCGATATTAATTTTAAAGATTGCGATAGATTCGAAAGATTCGAAGAATGCATTGGTTGGGAATGTAAGGACCGACAGCAGATTTTGAATATGAACGTCAGTACATGGATTGGTATGATATCTGAGTATCTGACTTTATGGTTTTGTCCATAAAATTCAAACAGGTACGGATTTGAGCGGCATTTCAATCTCAACAGTAAATTAGTGAACTAACCCTACATAAATAACAGTAATGCAATACAAGTGGGGGGAAGTTAAAGTTGGTGAAATACATTTAGGTGTCCAACTCCAAGATGTCCTCTTCAATCATCTTTGTCCTCCTCGTCCTCCTGCTGCTTCTTATTCTACTTTATTGCTTGCCTCTTCCTGTACGGTGTATTTGTTTCTTCTTCACTCATTCACTTCCTGGTTGTTCTGATAAGTACCGTGTCACTTACAGTTCACTTCGTTTCTGGCTACAAAATTATTGTTAAGAAATGGAATTTAGGGTATATATCGATCTTGAGACGAAGCTGTAATGGCGAAGTACTTTTGATTTACCAGTTCGAGGCATTCTAGGGTTGGTTTTAAGATGTCTATTGTGGAGCTCAATGACAGGCATAATGCCGCCACCGCGACCGTGAATGCTCTCAGAGAACGTTTGAAGCAGAAACGACGTCTTCTTCTAGATACTGATGGTAGCTGAAGTTTCTTATCTCTGATATAAAAATTTCAAAAATTTCCCTTGTTTTTGTTTTCTTATATATGTTATGTTTCCTCTGATATTGCAGTTGCTGCGCAAGCAAGGTTGCAGGGACGAACAGCTCTTAGTTTTGGCCCCACGGATTTTGTCTGCTGTAGGACTTTGCAAGGACACACCGCGAAGGTACAATTTGTGTCTGTTTTCGTTCATGTTTCGTGCTGATGTCTCATGTTTCGTTTTCACTTCGTTTATAAAGTGTCTTTTATGTTTCTTATAACACCATTGCGTATGCCTCGACGAACTTTCCCACCTATCATTGCTTAAATCTATGGATTATTTCATTTTATTGAGATAACTATGGTTGCTAGAAAGTAGAGAGAGAGAAGTCATTCTAATTGAGATTTCAATATAGCAGTCTCGAGTCTATCAGGTATTTCAGATGCAAGGTTTGATTATCTACCGAGTCTGTAGAAGGTTGTGCATCTCTAAAATTGCTAATAATTTGTACTGCCTGACGTTGTAACTGCTAAAGAATGGATAGTTATTAGGTGCTATGCATTTGTTGCTAATATTGCCTTTTCGTTGCTTCTTGTGAAAATCGCCTTCACGTATAAAATTGTACTTCTTTTGTTAAACCTGCATGAATATTTTTTTATTGACCTCACTATGGCTTTTATTTGATTTCCTTTGGATTTTGTGTGAGCCCTCTGTTTAGAATTTGGTAATGCTTTGACAAAATCTACCATAAATCTTATGGATAATTAACTGAACTGAAACATTGTTTACACTTTAAACATATCTTTTTTTATCTTCCTGAATGGTATGTGTGTGTGTGTGTGTTTTTTTTTTTTTTTGGTGGGGGTGGGGGTGGGGGTGGGGGTGGTGGACTGGTGCCATTAAAGCTGGTCATAGAGTTAAGCTTAAACCGAACTTAGTTTTGATTTATTTTAAATATGTCAGGTGTATTCATTGGACTGGACCACTGAAAGGAATCGAATTGTCAGTGCATCTCAAGATGGGAGGCTAATTGTGTGGAATGTGCTAACAAGCCAGAAAACTCATGTAATAAAGCTTCCTTGTGCATGGGTCAGGACTTGTGCCTTCTCTCCAAGTGGGCAGTCTGTCGCATGTGGAGGGCTTGATAGTATATGCTTTATCTTCAATCTGAACTCTCCCAGTGACAGGGATGGGAACCTACCAGTATCAAGGATGCTGAGTGGGCATAAGGGTTATGTATCTTCATGTCAGTTTGTTCCTGATGAGGATTCTCACTTAATAACCAGTTCTGGTGATCAGACATGTGTTTTGTGGGATGTCACTACAGGCCAGAGAATTTCAGTCTTTGGAGGTGAATTTCCGTCAGGCCACACAGCTGATGTTTTGAGGTACATGTGAACATCTTGAATTTCCTAGAGAAAAGAAATCCTGTACTTGTATAAAGCCTTTCTCTTAAAATTTGTTTGTGATATTTGTGCTTGCATTATTGATTGGCATATAGATGCACTATATACTGCTTGTTTTGTTACTTGGAAATCTAATGCAACTTGATGCCTGTTGATTTTTTGCGCAATCGGAGCTGCTCTGTACAAGTAACTTGTAAGTAATCTGAGTACTTAATTCAACTAGGTGAAGGGAAATTGAATGATATGAGTAACTACTTACTGGAACCACATTCAGATTAATGTCTTTTCCTTTCTGGGATTAGAAGTGGTTTGTCATGGAGTTTGGTCCCATCTTGGGTATCTGATTAGGTTTGCTGTCAATAAATATTTATTGTACAACTTTTAGTTTTTAAAATTATTGAATAAACAACTTACATATTTTAATTTCCAATGCATCTGACAATTGGTACTGCATATTAGTTTCCAACCCTGACACCTGAACCTTAGAAACATGATTGCATTGTGATATTTGGGTTTTTGTTTAATATGTAGCACTACCATTTCTTTGAATGAGTGTCAGTGGGGCCTATGATTGATCACAACTTGGGATTTTACAGAAGTAGTTGTTGCATCATAAATATACTAATTGTTACATCACAGTTCTAGATGCTGATTAGTAGAATTATGTGATTTTAGCTACATTCTGTTACTCTGTTTGCATTTCACCCGTGTACTCTGTAAATTGTTATCTTTTAGTAGATAACTTATTGTCTTATTGTTTTGTAGTATATCAATAAATGGGTCGAACTCGAAGATGTTTGTCTCTGGTTCATGTGATGCAACAGCCCAATTATGGGATACTCGCAATGCAAGTCGAGCAGTCCAAACTTATCATGGCCATGCAGGAGATGTTAACACGGTTAAATTTTTCCCAGACGGCCAGAGATTTGGGACGGGTTCTGATGATGGGACATGCAGATTATTTGACATGAGGACTGGACATGAGCTCCAAGTCTACCATCAGCAGCATGGTAATAATGATATTCCTCTTGTGACTGCCATCGCCTTCTCAATATCAGGGAGACTTCTATTTGCTGGATACTCGAATGGTGACTGCTACGTATGGGATACCCTAGTGGCAAAGGTGTGTAAATTTCTAGTGTTTCCATCTTACACTTTTATATATGGAATTATGGACAGTATTCTATCCATGGTTAAAAATCTTGAGTCTCGAGGGTGTTTCGACCCTCTGAGAAACTAAGATCCCGAGATCTCGGCGAGACACTGTAAAAAAGCCGCGAGGGCTTAAAAAGTGTCTCAGCCCTAAAATGGCCTTAAACCCTATTTTAGCATATATAAACATATTTAAACCATGAAATTGTAAAAATAATCACACATGTGGTTGTTTGGGTTTACACCCATATTTGGCAGTGTTGGTTTAAAGTTCAGATGTAAACTTAGGGTAATGTTGGCTATTCTACATAATAGTACACTAATAGAAGATCAAAGAAGATCAAATGAGCCAGTAAAACTATATTTTAGGAGAAGAATAAATATTATAACACTTAATTAGTTAATTGTCATATTCGAAAAACCCAAAGTAGTCAAGTAGACTATATAATCATATTTCATACATTATGTCGAGACCAGTCAAGAACTAGTAAAAAATGTCAAGAAATAGTTGAAATTGTCGAGATTAGTAGAGAATTGGTCGAGAAACTCGAGATCCAGTTTCGTATCAGGTCTTGTCTCGACCATGTCGAGATTTCAAAATTCTCGAGATCTCATTGAGTTTTGAACTACGATTCTATGTTTGCACAATGATTTGGATTCCACATTGATTCCCTCATTCATCTGCGGCTAGTTAGCATATGATTCACTGTTTACCAAGAACACACCAATCCACACGGCATGTACACAAAAAGGAAGGGGGGGGGGGGTGGTGAGAGGACAACAACATAGTGCATGTTTGCACCACGTTTTGAGTCTGAGTTTGGTTTACATTGTGCTTTTGTGTGTCTTGACATAATTCGATGTATCTTTCATTTTCTCTTATCCTGCAAGGCCATGACCAAAGATGTTTATCTGATAATAGTACTGTACTCTTTGATATTTTCATTTTATTGGATTTTACCTTGTCAGTGTTTTCAGTTTACCATGTTTGAGAACTCGTGGTAGAGAGTCTGGTGTTGATACTTGTCCAACTTCTTACATGTATTCCCCAAACCCCCCACCAAAAAAAAAAAAAAAAAAAAATGTCTACAACAATGTTTATATTAATTCATATACAATCAAAGAGGACAGGTGTCTGCAATCTTCTTCAAAATAGCTGTTAGAATCTGTTCAAGAAAGGGATGGAGTTTGATTTGGTTGAAGGTGTGACATATGTATTTGGTGTCAATAAAATCCTCACATTCTGAACCTGGCGCACATAAGGCGGTAAGGTACTTCTATAGTGTTTTCAGCCCACAAAAGAGAGTCTTGGCTGCATGGTGTACCTCTTTGTAGAAGAACCTTACAACTTAAGTTTTATTAACTTTATCTTGGGGGAAGCCCGGAATTTTATTAATTTGAAGAGGAGTGGAGTTATATATACCAGCCCGTACACCACGGCTATTAGCCACTAATTACAAAGGAATGACATTTTTCCTTGCTGTACATCAACCTTTGAATTACTTAGAGGTACAGACTTATTCTTTGTTAATGGCTGCAAGTTAGGACCACACAAGCATTCAAGATAAAGGGACAGAACAAGTAAGAACAATAGACGATAGAGGAAGAAAGGAAAAGAGGAGACCTATCTTAGGTCGTGGTTTCTCACCAATATGGGATAACACTCCAATGTTGTCTTATTCAAAATAGTCTGCCTTCTCCGAGGTTCCATTACATGTATATATAATGAAAACTACTACCAACCTCCTTACTAACTTAGAAAATAAATAACTAATTACATTGGAGAAGATTTTATTGCTAAAATTAATTTTGAAATCCTTCATTGTGGGTTGGTTGTGATCAGCTTTCCAAATGGGTGTCCAAGCATGTATATCTTTTCCAAAATTCATGAGAAGGAATCTTCCTTGCATAGACAGCTTCCTTATAGAATTGAGAAGAATCTTCATTGTGCGAATATCTTCCTTGTATACGCCTTGAGAGATCCTGAAATGAATCTTCCTTGTGTGAATATCTTCCTTTTATAGGTTTGAGAAAAGAACCTTCCATATGAATCTTCAAAGCTGATCACCAACCAGCTCATGGGGAAGGCCAGCTAGTGATTGCCCATCTTTGGGGAGGATCTTTCCTCCCTTCCTTTTGTGTTGGCGCCTAAAGTGGATGCCTGTGAACCTATTTACATCATAGACTCCCAAAGATAAATCTTGTCTAAAGCCTCCAAAAACTTAATTGGTTGTTTCTACATGGCTTTGCAAAAGCCTATTTATTTTTAACTTTTTTCTGAATACTCCAAGTATTATTAGCCTCTGGAGTTCAAGTTTCCTGCCTTCTCAATAGAAGTTTGACTATCCCACCACTCTTTTTCTTCAGGAGATTATCCCACAGCTCCAACAGGAAGGTTAAATTGTCCTGCCTTGCACATGCTAAATAATTCCCTTAAAATTTTTAACCAAGACTTCAACTCTGAAAGAGCCTTGAAGGAGAGTCTGAGTTACAGATTAAGCAACATCCATCGACGAGGCATATATTGGGTTTGTAGTAACCTGTGATATTTATGTTACCAGCTGTTAATATTTGACCAGTGTTACTGTCTATAAGAAAAGTTCAAAATTTGAAGGACTCTCAAACCCAAGTAGAACCTATGGAAAAAAATGCCTAATTTTTATCAATTTATGCCAAAATTGAACTTAATTTGGTGGTATGATAGATTCTGATCTTATGTTATTTGGTAAATAGGCTATTAACTCTTTTTCTTCATTGCAGGTGGTTGTGAACTTGGGATCTCTGCAAAACTCTCACGAGGGCCGGATCACATGTTGTGGTTTGTCAGCTGATGGGACTGCGTTATGTACTGGAAGTTGGGACAGAAACCTGAAGGTTTGATTTTCCACAACCCTGTTGAGCTATCGAGTCTACTGTTTTATTAACTAGATAGCTGTCTGAATTATTGACCCAGTTTTCATCCTGTTAGAACCCCCCCTGCCCTTTTTTTTTCTCCCTTCCTGGTAGGCATCATCTTAGACTTGATGCTTCAGTGTTACCTTGAGTACCCATGGTTGACTTGATGGATTCCTTGAGTGGCAATTATCCAACAAGTAGTATGATGATAGCCATACATCTTGATGTAAAAGGTCAATCTTTTGAATCTGGGTGCAGGTTGATGTGTCCGTTAGCATTTGACCTAGCTTGAAAATTTGTGCTGAATGAAGTGCAATTTTACTAATAGGGTTGCTTATTTTCCTTTTGTATGCACATTTTGTAGACATTGGTGTATATTGCTTTTGCGTGCTTATTATTTCATCCAACTGATAATGTTAGCATACGCATGATCAACATGCTGTTACTTATTTCCGCGTATGTCAACATTCTAAATCGGAAGCAGTATCATTCCCTGGTACATGAGCTCCTTTTTTTCCACACCTTGAATTATATATATATTTTTAGGTGAATGACCTTGAATTATATCTTAATCTTGTTTTCAAAGTATAATTTTCAAGTGCCGAAAATTTGTGTCAAAATTTAGGATTCCTGTTCTATGGTTGATCTGCATCTCTGGAATGGTATCTGTCTGCATTTACGTTTGGCTTTCAGCTAGAAAAAACAATCTGTGGTTGGAGTGCTTTTAGTTCAACTGCAAGAAAATAAAAGGAGCTTGCTTTTTGTTGGCAGATATGGGCTTTTGGAGGGCATAGGAGTGTGGTCTGAATTGTCCAGAACTCCGGACTATTTAGAAAGCGTGGTCTTGCCCATGTCCCAGTCATTATTTTCATTCTTCCAATGCATTGTTGACAGTGAGATGTGTTCCTCTAGTCTTTAAAAGACATGCTGAAGACACTTTCTTCTTGTACTGCCTTGCACAAGACAATTAAGCACAGAGAATTGGAGAAAGCAGAATATCTTTACTGTTAATCCCAGGTAATCACTGGGGGGGGGGTGAATCAGTTCTCACAAAAACAATCCCACTGAGATGTTCTGGCCTACTGCTTTGGATACTGTTGCCAAGAGCTATTGTTCATTGTGTGCTGCCTTGAGTTGTCAAACGGATTTTTCTCACAACAGTTTGTCAAACACATTTCGTGCACACACCAACCACACATCCATAGGTATCCATACCAGGGGTTTGGCCTGCCAAGTGTGTACACCCAGACCTGCAGCACACGGATTTCTATTCTACACACATATGCATTCACATGTACATTCACAACACACGATGTAACGTGGTTCATCAGTCATACACTGTGATGGCTAATCCACTGTGTAATATCCTAACCAGGGTTTCGTATTATACCCAATACGCAACAATAATAGGTGGAGTTCAACTGTTACAAAAGTGAGGTGCCACACCACCAGGATAGGACGAGCTATAACTCATAAGTCTGCTAAGCCCTAACCCAGTAAACAAAAACAACATGAATATTTTGATTACAAACCTTTTCCACTAAGTATATACATCATAATGAGAGTTTACGTGAGAGATTACTTTCTCGGTGTAATCACTTTTTCTGTGGAACACTCTAATGAGCTTGTTCACCACTTTTAATGGCCACTCATGCTATTTCTTCTCACCAAAGCTTGTATGAGGGCTTAATAGAGGCTCACAGCAATTTCCCTTAGCCTTATTGAGACATTGATGACAGTAGGGAGAAAGTGGAAACCAAAGATCAATTCCAAGAAGCTCCAACAAAGGTTTTTCAGCAAAAGCCTAGTTTCCTCGCACCCTCAGACCTTCAAAGTTGCTTCAATAGATTCACCTCAGAAAATGAAGAACAGGGGAACTTGAATCATCTCGATCTGAGCTTGGACGGCCAAGATATGACTGATCAAAGTTCGACCGCTCAGATCATTTAAAATGGAATCTAATAAGATGAAGTTGGTGCGTCGCAATACACACAAGCTGCCGCCCCACTAATGCGCCGTACGCCGTTGTCGGCATCCAATTGGTGCAAGTGGCATCTTACATCGAAAGCCGTTAGATTTGCCGAAAAAGGGGGATGACGCTTGAGCCGTTGGATTTCATCCATCACTTCATGCGCGATCGGAGGAGAACTTGGTTGTTGGATCAGGATCCTGCTACGTATTTCCTACACCCGCTCAGTATCAAATAATCTGCTCCATGTAACGTGGTCTATAGCATTAACTTGCAACTGACCAATTTGATTGTCCGCGGGAGTATCTCGACAGAACGCCTGCACAACACCATAGCCCGCCTTCATGAGAACCCTCAGATTTGAATCTCGGCAGCGTGGCTCTATCTTGATCGATAATTTCGAATCAAATCCTTTTAATAGGACTTAAATGCCCCTGAACAAATGTGGAAATGGCCTCTGTAACCTCAAAGTATCACTTACAGAGAAGAGAATTCCAGGACCCTTGTTTACTTAGGCATTTCGTCGAACATATGGGGGGGAGGCATGCGATGCCAGGCGTGCACGCGCGCGGGTAGGCTTGCGGCTGGCACTGTGCACATGGCTGTTGGTTGGCCTTGCGGGGCTGGCAGCTGGCTGTGCTGAGCTATTGTGTGCGGCATGGCATGGCATGGCATGGCATGCTGCTGGCTGGCCTTGTGGGGCTGGCTGGTGGCTAGCTGGCCATGCTGCCTTGCTGCTAGCCTGGTGCCGCGGGCCTTGGCCATGCTGGCCTGGGTTGGTGCCAAGGTGGCAAGCCACATCATGTGAGACCCACATGACCCGCTTTCTCTCTCCTCTTTTTCTCTCTCTTTGTTCTCTCTCCTCTTCAGATGCTTTTTGTATGTTGGAGAGTTGGAAAAATGCTACAAACACGGCCATTATGCACTGGTCTTCATGGAGATTGCCCATACTACTATTTAGACTACCCAAGCTGCTACTGCTCTGCGCACACGCACTGCCATAGTTGCCAACAATGACAATACACTTGGAACTGCTCATGAACTACTAATATCTGCTCAACACTGACCAAGGTTCCAACATTTACAAATATCTTCAATGGGAAAAATAAAAGAAAAAAGATAGTCCTTCAAAAAAGTTTGAACTGTTGAGGCCATCTTCCTGTTGTATTAGTGTGATGTTGTCAAACAGTTTGCGAAATTTGATTATCTTCTTTCCTTTTTGGGCTTTAATCTGTTTCTGTGAACTGTGAAGAGGAAAATGCCCTTGTTTTCCACTATGAGGCATTCAATACTGTCTGACAAAGCTTCTAGCATACCACACTATGCATCGCCATAGCCTCCCCAACCAGAACTGAGGCACAAGAAATGGATTCAAACCTAGCAATCCAAGGGGCTCGGGCACTTCTCTAGCTGCTGATACAATGCGGTATAGGCGTCGATTGATCTTCAGCCGTTGACAAGTTGTCCAAAGGCTGGAGATGATCTTTTTCCAAAACTGGATTTACTACAGTGATATTTTATTTCACCTCACTTTTTAACCAAATGGGTGTTAGTTAAAAAAATACAAGAGTAATTTTCATTAAATCCATTTTTTTTATAATTAAATCTAATCATCCTTAGATGTAATGAGTGATGATTAGATTTAATTATTAAAAAATATAATAAAATAAAGGAAAATTTACTCAGACACTCCCTTGACAATTGGTTTACTATATAGAACTATCCTCCCATGACAAAAGTTACACGAACTACATTTGAAATAATGTTTTATAATAGTATAGTCCACACAAACTGATGAGAGAAATTCTTGAAATTTTTTTAAGACAATATTATTCTTACTCAATATAAAGTTATATAAATATACTATCATCTATCTTTGGAATGAGATCTCTACAAGTTTTTCAATCTGCAATTGGAGAACTTGCAGAGACTTCATTTCAGAGATAGACATGGTATATTTATGTAATTTTATATTTAACAAGAATAGTATTATCTTCAAAAAAATTTCATCAGTTTTTGACCTTTAACATGGATTATATTGTTATAAAATATTATTTCAAAGGTAGTCCATGTAACTTTCTCTCAAGAGAGGGGAGAGTTCAATAGTAAACCAATTCTGAAGGAAGTGTCTAAATTTCCCTAAAATATTGGGATAAAAGTTGTAATAAGAGATGGCAACTTCGCCTGCTAAGGTAGGTGTAGGACACAGTAGGCGTGGCCTGAGATACAGTTATCCTTTCCCGCGAGAGGAGAAATGCTGATCCATCTCCAACTCCCGACGGTCTGCTCGTTTTCTTCCAAGCCATCATCGTCTGCTCACGCTCCTCCTCGCTTCCTCCCTTCTTCTCCTTCTCCTCCTTTTTCTTCTCGGCAACCACCCCTCCTCCTCCGCTTCCGTACTTCCTACCGCGAAAATCTACGATACCTCAGAACCCTAGGCATCATCTCCAACAGCGAGGTCCCCTCCCCTGAAAATCTCCAACATATTCTCTCCATTATCAGCTTCTTTAAATCCAAAGGCTTCTCCGAACCCGATTTCCGCAGACTCTTCTTCCACTCTCCTCAACTCTTCTCTCCCAGCATCGATCCCAACGATTTCGTTCCCGTCTTCGAGTTCTTGGCCACCGACGTCGCAGCGTCTCCTGCCGAATCCTGCGGTCTAATTCTCCGGTGCCCTGAAATCCTCTTCTCCCACGTCGACTTATGCCTGAAACGCACGCTTCTCTTCCTTAGAGAATTGGGGCTGGAGAAGCTCAATCTGCCCACCTCCCTTAATGCTCGTCTGCTAAACACTCGCGTCGATAAATTTGAAGAGAAGATTAGGTTTTTGAAGAGCTTAGGTTTTTCTAATGAGGAATCCGCCAGGGTCTGTGCCCGTCTGCCTGCGATTTTCGGGTACAGCATCGAGAATAATATGAGGCCCAAGTTCAATTATTTGATGAAAGAGATGGAGAGAGATATACAAGAATTGAATGAGTTCCCGCAGTATTTTGCCTTCAGCCTGGAGAGACGAATTGTGCCGAGGCATTTGCATTTGAAGGAAAGGAATGTTCGGATATCGTTGCAGAGGATGCTGTTGTGGGGTGACGAAAAATTTTATACCAAATGGAAGTGAAATTTGGTATGATTGCTCAGTCGTTCTGTTGTATATTTTTCTCTTTCTCTATTTAGTATAAATGTAAATGCTGAGTATTATTCTTCCTGGGTGAAAATAAATGAAATCATTGATCGCCGGATTTTCGACGTTAACTAGGACTCAACTAGTAATTGCAGTTTGTTGCCCTTCTCACTCTGAATCTTATACTGTGCTTTTAACGATAACCTCAATTGAAGCTCCTCCCTCTTCCTGGTGGGGAATGCTTCATCTTATTAATTTGAGCTCCACAAAGTACATCTTCCTTTTGCAAATCAAAATTTTTATGATCATAGGCACTTTTAATGTTACTTTTCAGAAAGAATACAAATAGCCTAATAAAGTTGATGATAGGATCCTCCTACTGGGTTGGTTACTGAAGGTCTAGCCTGTTGCATATGTGCATGCCAGGGGAAATGGATCATTCTTAAACAAGCATTACTAGTTGAAAAGCTCATAATAATCTTTCCATCAGATATACTATATGGCGTCATTATTTCCATTTTCATTGTTCAAGATGGATGATTAACGCGTCCCCTTTATAGTTTATACGATCCTCTTTAATAATTTTCCAAGTCTGTTTTCCATTTGCAATGCATGCCAGGCAATTATTTCAAGTACGCAAGTGAGGCTCTAAATGGGTAGAGGCAACCATGTGTAGGGTTAGTAATGCTAAAAATATGCAGCCTGTGTTTTTTGGGTAGTATGCATATGCTGGAGTAATTTTTGGATGGTGAACAGTTTCCAAACTCTATTACCTAAAATTATCTGTGTCCATATTGTGCGCAATGAAACAATAAGATCAAATCTTACCTTTTAACTGTTAATTAATTAAATCTTTACATATCCAGGAAGCTGAGAGGCACTAAAGTACTGGGAGAATGCTGTATACGCAAGTATTGGACTCAATTTAATTTTGCTACATTATTCTTATATCATCATAAGTCCTTGACAACTTCTTTACATTAGAGGCAGTGGGGAATGAAAAAAGATTGCAAAATAGTAGTAGTAAAGAAAAAGAAACCGTGCTCAGTTTTGCTAACCATTTGGTACAGGGACCAGTGAACACCTTAAAACAGATAAACTAGCCATTCTACTTGGATACAGGTGGTTTAAATTGATGGCTAGAGAAAGGGGGGAAGAAGGAATATAGATAGCAGCATGTAGATTGAAAAATTACTTTGAACCAAGAATACTATGCATTTAGTTCTGACGGCAAAGACTTTCAAACCCCATATACTCATTGTGCTCCAGCTTCCCAACCATATTTGCTATGCCTACTCCTCCTGCATTGACCCATAGAATGTTGAGAACCTTTGCCGTAGCCTATGGTAACAGGTCAATTCAAACAGTAAAAGTCACGAGAACCAATTACCTAAACTGATTGCGCTTATGAAGATGGTCAGAGCCAGGATGAAGATGATTAAGGATGCTCGGCCAAGTAGTATTATTACCTTCCTCACTACGTGCTGACCAATGAACGCGGCAAAAGTTGCAACTAAAACAAAGTAGGCAGCTGCAGCAGAAAGTGAATTCATCTTACAGTTAGAAAGTAACTAGTGGGCTCTTCCTTTGTTTGACTCTTGTCCATCAGGCTCTAATTAAAACCCAATATGGTTTGGTGCATACTTGTATAGACTTTTCAAGTCGGGTTGAGTACTTTGATCTACTATTTATTTTAAATTTCATTTCTTTCTTGATCTTTTTTTCTTTTTTTCTTGGTGGGTTTTAATTCGTTTGAACAATGTAATCTTTACATGTTTCTGCAAGCTGCAAACAAGTTGATTCTTGCTACCTACCGTAGGGGACGGGAAAACGTTTTAGAAGATAATATTGTACAACTGACATGGAGGATGAGAATGCCATTGCAAAGGTTGATGTTGCACTTGCAACCTGAGAAAAAGAATCCATTAGTACTAAAAATGAGATGGGAGACTTATAGATAGTCTGTATCAGTGATGGTTATGAAAATTTCTTAGAATTTGGCCATATTTTAAATTATAAAATTTTATTCCAAGAAATAAACTGCAGAGTATATAATGATTAAATGGTATCCTGATACAAGCAATATTAAGTGATGGAGATAGCCGATGTGTAAGTACCTGAGGAGGAATCCCTAATTCAAGGAAAAGGGGCCCCAAGATGAAGCCACCTCCAAGCCCAAGCAATCCACCAACTACTCCAGCTACTATCCCACAGCAGCAGTAAATAAACATTAAGTGCACTCTCCAATTTGTGATTTCCTTACCCTTGGATGCAATTACCCTCTTCCCTCTGTACAAGCAGATGGCTTCATAGAGTGTCACAGAGACAGCGATTGGTACCTTCACAATGCCATGTAAATCTGCTATGTTAAAGCTGATTGATTTTCGTAAGAGAGCACAAGAATCTAAAACTCCTAAAGAAATACAATTCAATAAGATGAAGTAGAGTTGTTGCCCCCCCCCCCCTTTCTCTCTCTCTCTCTCTCTCTCTCCAAAAAAAAAAAAAAAAGGGTCAGAACTCAGAAGTAGAAGAGAATCATGGAAAGGTGCAGATCAGTAGTACCAAGCAGAATTGTCCCCCACTTTCTACATTGATAGCACTTCATACGAAACAATGATGTAAAAGTGGGCTATTTTATGACCCAAAGCAACCAGAATCAACAGAGAAAACTCAAGGAGAGCAAAGTGCAGTTATGAATTGCTCTATCTGGTCAAGTGGATTGTTATCACTTATCTGTTCTAGAAAACATAATTGCTATTCTTCAGGCTTGGTTTTTGAGATTTTCAGCAATGTCCTTAAACAGAAATCGTTGGTTGAGCTGTTCACCTGCATTAAGTTCAGAATCCAGTACTCGGCGGAGCAAGTTGTGGCATAAGTCTGCATATACATTCAGAAAGAAAGTAATGTTATGTTCAATAATATTAGGCAGCTCCATGGTGCCCTAAGAAACTAAGGTAAAGAGTGTTGGCCAGGAAGACAGGTGAACTGTCAATTGTTTGTCCAAGATCTGGTGCCAGTGGTACTGATTAAGCTCTTCATTTAAGATCTTGGACAAGTTGATATATGGTGTCACTGGAGAGGAAAGCTAACCTTAACGATCTGCACTGTAAGGAAGGCCACCCAGACAAACAAGAGCAGAAAAAGCTCCTTCCAGTAAATGTTGTCTATCAGCGGAACCTGGATGGATGTCAATGATGAGAACAAAGGGGAGGGAAGTAACAACAATAACAATGTCAACTTTATTTGAAAATTCTGTGAGATCAGTATGTGTTGAAGCATAACTCAGCATACTTTTAAGAGTTACCTCATCTGGAAAAACAGCTGGACCAGTAGGCAGTGGTTTGTACTCCATTCCAGGATTATCTGAAAGCAAATAGTGGGGCATTTCATTTAAGAGTTCAACCCTTTTTTCCTTGTTACAAAGTTGCCTCATCAAGACCAGATGATTAAGGAAATGTGGGTCATCTAGATTTTGGCCAGGGAAGTCTTTATGTTGGAAGCCTAAGCCCCATTTAATGTTGCCTCTCAAGTTCCAAATTATAGGATGTGCAGAAATACAGAATACAGTCAAGGATGAGACAACCTCCTCAGCATGAATGCATATGAAACCAGGGTCACTGGGTCAGGGTGTTTACTACCGTGTCAAGATTTGGGATTAACAAGCCACAACCATGTATTTCAGTAAATGAGTAGGTTAAGATACTGGATCACATTCTGCATATTCTGGGCATTTATTCCCTCTCAATTTAAATGAGGTAAATTTCTTCTGTTATATTCTGACTTAAAAAACTTTGGAAATTTTAAGTTGAAAGGGAAAGGGGGACCATGGTCACAACTCACTGGTTAATTCTGATTCAGACTTCAATAGTTTGGCTGTCTCCTGAAGATCAAGTAAATTCCAAAAGCATCAGTAATGAAGCTAAAGGTAGGGGAGCATTGTACAGTGATGAACGTTATGAATCTTGCCTTCATCGATGTCTCTTTCTTCCATGTCTCTACGCCTTTGAGAAACGCCTTAGTGGACGTAGCTACAATCAGTAATATACAGTCAGTCCTTTCAGAATCTCATTAGAGCGAAGTAGAAGTAGCTTTTCACTGGCTACTGGTTCGTCCTTTTGCTCTGGTTGCAGCTACATCAAAGCCAGAAGAGAATGAAGGAGAATGGAAATGATATTTGCCATTTACCTATGAAGAGAACGATCAGCAGAACAGTCACCATCCAATCAGCAAAGATGACATTAAAGGCAACTCCAATGCTGATACCTAGCATGAGCATGGGCTGAAACAGCAAAGCAAGATCGTAATCTATGATGGGCAAGTCAAGTGTTGGGTGCCGGAGCCGCAGATTGTAGTAAACCGTTGATGCTGCTGCACCCATGATCATACCTGCAAACAGTAAGTGACCATTTAAATAATGAAGTATTTATTATTCATAAATGGAACGATGATCAGTGATTTGCAGAGTACTGACATTTAGAAATGGCAGTAGAGGATTTGGGGTCGAACCCAATGATCAAGGTGAGCATTGGGACGAAAATTCCACCACCTCCTACTCCTCCAACGCTGCCAAGTGCTGCTCCAAAGAATCCAATTATCGATCCCACCACCAGTCTCCAACCAAATTCCATTTCCTGCACCCATCATAAGACCAAAAAAAAAAAAAAAAAAGGGTTATTAAAAAGGGGGAGAAATTAATTATAAGGAAAATAAATTTTCCATTTATTTTGGCTGGCCCATAAGGAAGATCTCAGAAAGCATACAGATTCACATTTGTGAAAGTAATCCATAAATGGTTATACTGGGGAAAGAGCTAGGGAAGAGATCTGGAGGAAGGAGTTCCCTAAAAACCGAATTACAGTCCACCAAAAGCCATCAACTGTATGAAAACAGTCCACTAAAAGCCATTAACTGTACGGAAATGGACTGACACATACACAGTCACAGAAACACACAGGGTGTGAAGAAGAACCCACCGGCCAAACATGCTGATAAGAAGACTTTCCGCTCTGCCACAAGAAATTAACACAGCGGACCAGGAATCCTGCTTCTTCTTCTATTTCTTTGCGAACCGAGCTTTGTTGATCAATAGCTCGCAGGAGCCTTTCTGCTCCACCCAACTGAATCATCATTAAAAGGCCCAGACACATCCCCCAGGCTACTGCAACTGTACTATTCACCTCAAATGGAGCCATGGGGACTACTGCTGCAGATTAATGTGCAGTACAGATATGGAGTTTGAAGGACTTCTCTCTCTCTCTCTCTCTCTCTCTCTCTCTCCCTCTTCTTCTTATTCACCACCTTTTTTTTCAATTATAATTTCTTTAGTCTTTCCTCTAGTCTCTACCGCTCTACCAGCTATCAGGTGGAGAAGGAAGAAGAAAGAAATAATGGAGAAGGAAGAAGAAAGAAATAATACCCCACTCGGCAGGTCCCCCTTAGGCTTCATGACTTATTTATAACTCAAGTCCAGATTTTTTTTTTTCTTCTTTTTGTTTTGTTTGGTTCTCTTTTTGTAGCCAAATTTGATTTGGTGAGTTAGGGTTTTAAATTCTCTCCGACCTCCCTTGTGTTTGGGCTATATGACAATCTAAGGCTGTGTATGGTATTATTTTTGTTTTTGATTTTTGTTCAAATTTATAGTTTTGAAGAGATTTGACATAATTTATGAGTGTTATTTATGAAAAATAAAAATAAAAACAAATCAAAATTCAAAAAGAGTGGTCTCAACCTCTTTTTGATTTTTGGTCAAAAATTATTTTTGTTATGTTTTGCACAAAACACTTAAAACATGTGTTAAAATAAAGGGTTAAAAAAGTAATTTAGTTTCTTTTTATAAAACCACCCCAAATCAAACCCTCAAGCACTCTTCTCGTTGACGAACGGAAGGTAAAACACAGAGACGCAGACATGCAACTTCGTCCTAGAGACGGCTCTGATGGCGACGACGACGACAACAATCATTCTAACGAAGGCGACGTCGTTTCTCCAAAGACGGTTCGTAGTTTGATTTCTTTCCATAATCCCTTGATAGAGGAAGAGGAATAGACGCTCCATGACAGAGGAAGAGGAAAACTTTCAAAATCATTTTTAGACATAGTATGCCAAATCTGTTTTTTATTCTACCATCTATTTTTATTATAACTACCAAACAACATTTTATTTTTGAACAAAAATCATTTTCAGAAAATAATTTTTGTTAAATAGATAAAAAACAAAAACAAAAATGATACCAAACATAACCTAAGACCCTTTGTTTAAAAAAAAAAATACCTTCATCTCCTTTGGAAGAGACGGTGTCAGAAGTGGAAGTTAAATGACAATGTTACCCTTAATGCCAAAAACATCTTATATCAAACGTATTGTCGACCGAAATGTCCACTGGATTGATTCTAATTAAGGGATGCGTCAGGCCTTATCGCCAAAACACATGGGAGGTGTGATAAAAATTTTTCCCATTTTTCTTTTTAAGTCATATCTTCCGAAAACCCCTACTTCTTTTAGTCTTATTTCAAAGGTAGGGTCCCTGTTGAGTTCTTACTTTTTCATATCTACAACCTGGCTCATTCAATTACTACAGGGATAAACCCAATCTGGAATATGAATCATAAAAGAAAATACCTATTAAATCAATGAAAGAACAAATTAAAAAAAAAAATTCCACCTCAAACCCGTTTGAATGTAGCGAACTACAGCAGGGTTCGAGAATTGATGTGTATTCGAATTATAGGAGCTAGTAATCGATGATATGCTCATATTGGTGACGTTATTGTTGTTGCAATTAAAGAAGTAGTGTCTAGTATGCCATTGGAGAGATTAGAAGTTACCAAGAGCTGTAATTGTACATATATGTAAAGAATTCAAATGTGACAACGATATGATAATACAATATGATGACAATGCATCCGTTGTCATTGATCAAGAAGGAAATCCAAAAGGAACTCGAAGTTTCCAAGTCTATAGATTAGAGAAATTGATGGACGTATAAACTAGAATTGGGAGGTATTACGGATAATTGGTAAATAGGGACAAATTTTATTCGTTTTGGTCAGTTATGTTGGCAAATCACAGTATCGGATTCTTGGTCTTTCATCTAGAAAAACTTTCTTGGTCAGTTATGTTGGCAAATCACAGTATCAATGTCACACCCCAATTCCGGCTGAACCAGAAGTGTGAGTGAACCGGTTCCAAACCACGGTTCACACCAGGATCTCAATAGACCGTGTCAACCAATCATTCCAAGCAATCTAACTTAATCAGAGAATAATACATAGCAACGGAATTAAAATATAAATGGACTGAATTCTATGTTATAATTAAAATAAGTACTCCAATTATCCCATCATTCATAAAATTTAAGTAATAATTATTACAAAGTTTTAATAGAAAATAAAACCAATCACTGAGAGAAGACACAGAACGAGTACTCGCATGACGCATCATGCTCATCCTCCACTGTCTGGGAGTCCAGGGCAGCCACCGTGTTGTAGGTTGGAGCAGTCATAAAGTCCTCCACCGTATACCCTGCATCAAGTTCTGAAAAGAAATATATATATATATATATATATATATATATATATATATATATATATATATATATATATATATATATATATATATATATATATATATATATATATATATATATATATATTTGGGTGAGCTCACAACTTAGCTCAGTAAAGTACAAGACCAATGCGACAAACAATATGCATGGAATAATATTACAATTGAGTCAGGTATAACTTGCAAATATGCTATGGTAAAGTTTGACGGCCACCGCACCTCCATGCACGAGAGTGTGAATACACCCAACAGTCAGACACCTACCACACTACTGCCTTTTGCCCCACATCACTCACTCCGGTATGGAGATAGGACTCGAGTCTGGCGGGCAGGAAGAACCACAATCCCACGTCCTCCCCCTGATACCCCATATCGTACCAATTCCTAAATCCCTACTGGCAAGGGTTTGCAAGTGGGTTTTGATTCTAACCAGTCCTAAATGTCAATACAATGTCAATACAGTATCAATGGCCCTACCCCAGCACGGCTCCCTACGATATAGAGATAGGGCTCGAGTCTGGTGGGCAGGAAGAACCACAATCCCACGTCCTCCCCCTGATACCTTATTCGCACCAAGTCTGCTAAAGTAAAAGACTATATGACCCTACCCCAGCACAACTCCCTACGACATAGGGATAGGACTCGAGTCTGGTGGGCTGGAAGAACCACAATCCCATGTCCTTCCCCTGATACCCTATTCGCACTGAGTTTGCTAAGGTAGAAGGTGATACGAGAAAAGTGTTAGCTGTGGATATATCCAGGGCACACCCCCCTTCACATTCCACACACTAACTAAAACATACACATGCCTAACATCCAACAATCCTAGCATATGAAATGCATGAGTAGATAATAACAAAAGAGGCAACTACATGGCATGTGAGATGCACAAACATCAAGTAATCAGATAAACATAAAATTATTCACAAGGTTTACTGTTCTTTAATTTATTAGAGTTTGGGGTCTTGTCCTTTACCTGACACGTGATAAAACTCCCACTCTGCGTCACAATGTTTACTCACGTTGTCTACAGGTCCTACATAATCATATCTTTATGTTAGAATCCATTTATTAAGGTTTCAGAGGTCAGAACCAGGTTTGGCCAAGCAAACCAAGCTCGGGAAGCATACCGGTCGCAGGTACCGGTCTCAGTATAGTGAGACCGGTATGTGCCACCGGTATGTATACCGGTTGTGGTATATACCGGTTGCACACAGGTGAAGCCGGTATGTGCCTCCGATATACACCGCAGGCCCATACCGCCGGACCTTGTGTCCTACCGGTATAGTTCGAGGTCTGGATCCGAGAGCAAGGTCTCGGATCTCCCTTCCTTGTTGGTATCGGCTAAGTTTTCTAGGGTTTCTCCTAACCCATTCTAAGGTTCAAACACTATGTTGGTCTTTTGATTTCGACTAGAATGCCATATCAAGTCTAGGTTAGATCCGAATGAGAAAACTAATGGAAATCCTAGGCTTTTTGGATCACTGCGCCGCTTTGCGGCTCCGATCCGTCATCCTAATATTACTAATAGTATAGAGCACTTACCGACGGCGTTCGTCGGTTGGCGGCGTGCTCCTCCACTGAAGTCTCCTTCCTGGACGGCCTCTTCCTCCTTGCTCCTTCTCAACTCTTCTCCAGACGATTAGGGTTTGAGAAGGATCAATGGAGTGGGATCATCCCTATAAATAGAAGAGAGCCGTTCTTGGGAAGGTTTTTCATGATTGGAAACTTTCCAAGTTTTCATTCGGAGTGAGGGACCCGCTGGAGTCCGTCTCCAGTCGAAACTAAGCATACCGGTCGCACATACCGGTTGGAGTGACCGCAACCGGTATAGTCCGACCGGTATACCCATACTGGTTGTACATACTGATTGCATTGACCGCAACCGGTATAGTCAGACCAGTATGAGATTTAGACATTTTTCACAGGTTCTCTTACCTGAAAATTGAGTGGTTCGTCACCCGGCTTCGCCTTCCGGTTCGGTTATGATTGGGAGACCTGTCATCATATATAACCATGGATTAGACCAGGTTTTCAAAGTACGATTCTTACAATCAAATTCTTGGTCTGTTGTCTAGAAAGACTTTCAACAAATTGAGTTTGTCAAAGGGCCCTCCTAGAACTATTCTAGTCGGGTCGAGTTGATTCATTATGAGTTTTTGGTTGACTCACAATGTAGCCTCTATTAAGTTCCATCTCAAAAGTTTAAACTACTAAGTGGAGGGACTTTCACATGTATAAGGCACCCAATGTTCTAGTCTCTAGGCAATGTGGGACTATTCCCAACACTCTCCCTCATGTGTTGCCCCTCTTTTGGGTGGTAATACACGTAGCTTGTGGTCTCTCTTTTGGATGACCGTACAGAATGAACCTAGAGCTCTGATACCATGTTAAGTTTCCATCTCAATAGTTCGAACTACTAAGTGGAGGGATGTGAAGAGTAAAATCATAAAAGCTCTATCAGGGGTAGATTTGTAAATGCAGTCAGGTTTAGAGGTAGCCTGCTCCAATATCAATAACCCCTGTGTCGCATGTTATTAACAATTCCTGGGTATTATCCACCTAAACCCTCTCTTGCATGCATGTAAATTGTAGTTGGAGGGATTCCAAGTTGTATAAAGTTGAAAATTATAGACTATGTGGTAGCCGATGTGGGAATAAATTCCTAACACTTAGCACATGTACATGCCATTACGTACTGTAGATACGTGGAAACTGAAGACGGTGAAAATCTACTCTAATACCATGTAAAATTCCAACCCAAAAGTTCAAGCTTATGGATAAAGGGACTCAAAAATATATAAATGTAATTGTAGACTATTTGTTTTTTTTTTTTTTTTTCACATGGGATGGGACTCTAATGAGTTTTTGTCCACATAATTGTTAAGTTTCTATTGCAAAAATTCAAACTTGTAAATGGAGGGATTCTCACATCTATAAGGCACCCAAGGTTCAACTCTCAAGAAATATATAATTATTTTCAATACTTCTCTTCACGTGTTGTCTTTTTTTTGGGTGATAGTACACGTAATAAACGTGATCTCACTTTTGGGCAATCGTAATAAAGGAATCTGAAGTTTTGATACCATAAAGTATTTTTATAAATAACCGAAGAGATTAAGAGAGCTTGAGAAAATACAACAGGTTTGAAGTTGATAACAACTTAATACAGGATATTGCTGGTATATTGATACGTGATCAATATTTATTAAAATATAATTAAAAATAAAAAAATGAATCAAGTATGACATATTATAATCGAAACCAATACGACCTGATAGATCCAATCGATGTCCAGTACCGATTACTAAAACCATGCATGAGAAGGATAAAACCAAACATTGGAATCTCAGAAACTGCAACTGCAATTGTCACGTTGCTGTTAAGCATTGCATACGAAGCTTCGCGGAAGCAGATGATGATGAGTCATTTCATGATGGTACGATTCTGTCAATTCCTTCCCAACATTTTGTGTACTGCATTTGGAGTTTTGTTCCTGCAGATACCTTCATCATTTACTACAAAATAGAAATGCCTTTGCGTTCTTATTGACCAGAATAATAATAATCCTTTCAAATCTCAGAAAAACTGTATCTTGATATTGACATTATTTTCTTTTCAATATTGAGATTTGGGAATTTGGGAAGAAGCTGCTTCATAAATGACATCCTTGTTGCAGTTATGTCACTTATCTCTGCTTCTTTAATTCAAAATTTAATGATTTTCGTCTCATTTCTTGCTTATTTGTCATCATAAATATTATGAGGTCCGGGATGAATCCTTGCAAGCTTACAAATGCAGGTTTCGTCGTTCTTGATGGCAAGACACCTGCAACACTGTCAGGATCGAATATACCTTTGTTCTTGTCTGGATCAGCAACATGCTTCGTAGCTAGGCCTTTCATTTTAAGATTTTGATTTGAGCCTTGTGAAGAATCTTGATTGAAAAGTGATGAATGGTGGTAGCTTGAGGAGAACCACACATGTTAGCATGACAGAGATGAATCTCACACAGCCTACAAACCACAGATTCAATTAGAATTATTGAACACGATATATAATCTAAATCGATCCATATCATTTGAAGAAAGATAGATTGTCTTTTCTCTAAATTTTGATTAGGGTGTTGGAATATATTTGTGGGTTTGATTAATTATTGGGTCTATTGAATAGTGAGAGTCTCTGTCATTAGACTCATCTAACTGTTGATTCGTCACGAGATAAAGAGATAAGTAAACCCTAATTAGTGTAGGACTAATTAAGATTTGTAACAATATTATATATACTATATCATGAGTTCTTACAGTCCTAGTTGTTTTTCCTCTATCTGTACCCAAGAGCATTGAGAAGCAAATGGAACCCTTACGGGTTGTGAAAAACTGTGATCAAAACTTTAAATTTAACGCTAGAAATCAATTTCCTACGTATGTCTTTACAATCGTGGTTTACTCTATATCTCCATTGTGTTTCTAAATCTCTATATGAACAATTAAGATTTGGGATAAATCCTATAAACTAAAAAAATCTAACATGAAATTACTAACTAATGAGTATTCATGCTATCAATCTTAAGAGATAAGAATAATGATTAGTTACTGAAGTTATTTCATAATAAGACAGCCGAACCAGTTCATTGAAACTTATTACCCATTAGACATTTTATTCAAGGAAATCCATCAATCAACATCCTTTCATTAATGGACTAATTCTTACTCATACAATGACTGGATTCTAATCCATACTCAAGACAATAACTTGATACTGAATTCAAATTTACAGTATCATGAAAACATTACATCTTTCTGTCTTTGTGTGTCTCTCTAACTGTTCATACCATGACTAGTTTGAGATATCATTGGATTCCCAAAGCTCCATTTGTCAACTTTGATTTGCACTGTCATTACAAACGTGCAAGAATGCAACAGCCCAGAAGGTAGACATATGCAGATTACAACAGCGTACCTACATGCATGCATGTGAATAACTCTATTATTGATTCGCTTGTCTCCTCTGTTTTTGCAATCATAAAGTTCTGAAAGGTCCATGTATCAATACGAGTTTTTATAAAAAAAAAAAAAAAAATAATAATAATAATAAATAAATGTATCAGTACGAGTTTGATAAAACTTCATCTCTCTCTCCCTCTCTCTCGTGACCGCCCGTGATCATGGGCAACCAAAATTGTAACAATTTTGGTAGTTTAACCATGGTTAAATTTTAGTTCATGGTATAGGAATGGGTATTGGATATTTCGAAAACTCAATCGATAAGGGTCTGATCTCGTATTGATCGATATGACATTTCTGAAATGTCATATCTTTTTAAGCATGCGTCGGTTTAAAATGCTGAGTCATCTGATACTGAATCGACCATTTCCGACACCCATACGAATATCTAGATACCAAAAACCATGGGTTTAACTGTTTAAGATGAGAGAGAGAGAGCGAGAGAGAGAGAGAGAGATGAAAAGGAGGATTCAAATCGTCTTCTCCCAGTACTTCAGGGAGGAGGGAGACGCCCCCGTCGGATGGCCGACACGTGATTTTCGGGAAAATCCAAGCCCCACGTCCGAACCGACATCCAGAGTCGACAGGGGATGTCGACTTGAACGTGGGGCTAGGATTTTCCTGAAAACCACGTATCGACCATCCGACGGGAGCATCTCCCTCCTCCCTGAAGTACAGGAAAAAAATGATTCGGATCCTGAAAAAGAATCTTGAAGGTGAGATATGTTTATCCGATCTCCTCTTATTGTTTGGCATTTCCTCCGAGCTTCACGAGAAACAAAGTGGGAGTGGGAAGCTTCAGTGGTGCTTCTTGATTCTTGGCTTCTTCTCCTCAGTTCTCCCTTGTTTGGCATTTCCTCTGAGCTTCACGGGAAACAAGGTGGGAGTGGGAAGCTTCACTGGTGCTTCTTGATTCTTGGCTTCTTCTCCTCAGTTCTCCCTTGCTATCATGGATCAACATTATGTCTTCTTTACCTTAAATTTAATAGTTTCATCCCCAGAGTAATTCATCTCGTTTATATTTTATTTTTATCACTTACTCTTCACGAAAAAAACATTTTGGTGTAAATTTATTTATGAAGGATATCTCTCTCTCTCTCTCTCTCTCTCTCTCTCTCTCTCTAGTTCCCATGATTCCCATGAAAATCATTGTCACTTAAACAATTTAGAGAGAGAAGTATATTAAGATTATTCACAGTAAGAGTTAATACATGTAATGGAGAATAGTTCATCTACATGTAATGTTGTTCATCGATAATTTCCAAAATTGGTACTCTTTGTTTTCTTTTAAATTTTTAACAATGAAGGTTATTAGGATTACGAGAACTTTTTGTTGAGGCGAGAAAAAGGAGGCATATAACCCTTTCTCCATTAATATTAGTGAAAATTGCTCTTATCTCTCCATGTCTTAGATCATCTCTTATTGTTGGAGGGTATCTAGTTGTGATCCAATAGCTGAAGACTGAAGTTCATCCAGTACGCATATTAATACATTGGTATATTTGTCTGGTGAATTTAAACCATTGGATCATGATTGGACGAACTGGACGACATGAGATGTACCTTATGGTACTCTGTTGATCTTGTCTATCATCTTCTATAAATAAGGCTAGAGTTAGTTACTAATGGGAGTTGCTATCAATATATATATATATATATATATATATATATAGAGAGAGAGAGAGAGAGAGAGAGAGAGAGAGAGAGAGAGAGAGAGAGAGAGTCTGATTCACATGTCTCCTCCTAGCAACTCTAGGAGGACGGTGTCAACCCTGTCCGGATGGTCGACACGTGATTCTCGGTGAATCCGAGACCCACGTTCAAGTCGATAACGTGAGTTTCAGATTTACCGAGAGCCACGTGTCGGTCATCCAGACAGAATTGCCACCTTCCTCTCAGAATCACTGGGAGGAGAAGATGCGGATCCGAGTAAGATAACAACCAATGCCTCCCCCATAATATGATTGACTAGTAACAAGTCCACATATCATGATTTTACACTTTACAGCAGTTAATTGAAATACCAATTACCCATAAGGTGATAACTTCTCCATCCAATCGGGCCCATCAATCACATTTGAAATACGCATTACCCATAAGGTGATAACTTCTCCATCCAATCGTGCCCATCAATCAAATCACATTTTTCTAATAATTTAGGCGGAATGACTGTTTTAAATCCTCAACATTTGAAAATCATTACATTCAATCACTGAATAGTTGTATGAGAATCAAGTATTCCGATCCAACGATTGAAATGTTAACCGTGTTCATACACGATCGTGTATGAAATCTTCCACCATTAAGTCCTGACTGGATTTAGCAACGATATAGGGGCGATAGGATTAGATTTAAAACTTGTGAATGGCAGCTTACGGCCAGGCAGTACTTCACTTCACCGACAACCAAATTGGGGGGCTTAGAATTCGGGGTAGAAATCGTCTCCAGTCGCCCACTTGTGCTATCGCACTGCTGGCCTTCACCCGACATGCATATCCATGTATCGATATGCATATCGGATGAAGGTCAGTCGTATGATCACAACCAGCACCTCTCGACGATAAGAGAGGATTTCTATCCTAGAATTCATGCATCTTCACTTGCATTACAATGAGACTACTCATGGGCCATAGGCAACATATTTTTGGCTCTAGCAATTGTGGGTTCACTCCCAACGTTGTCGATCATGTGGACCTGAAAATAAGGCCTGAAGCCCAAACCAGCCAAATGATAACAGAGTACCAGACCAGGACCTGAAAATTAGCAAACTGAACACCAAAACCCTTGCCAGAAGACCAAGCTCACAAGGTAGTCTGAGCCAGAACCCCTGGAAGTTGGAACAATGAGCTTGAACCGAAAAGCTACTAGTTCAAAAGCAGCTCTTGATTCGACCAGAGAATTAAAAGGAACCTTGTTGAGAGGAGCAAGACAAACGTAGCTCAGTAAGGAAATCAGATAGGAGGAATCGGCTGGTCCGATCCCAAGTCATCCTTGAGGCTTACATGTATTTGGCGAGTCTAGGGTTTGTGGGGCTGATTTGCCTTATTTCAACTGATCAAACACGAAATCAGATCGGGATCGGCCAGGGTGATCCTGCATCCTTAAACCTTGAAGGTAAGATATTGCTCCATCAAATCATTTCTGCCTCTCCCCTTCAAGCTTCTGGGCTTTTGGTGCCAGGGATAATGATTATTCCAACTCAAGCTCTTTGATTGGCTTTGTGGAAACCAAAACCCTAAACACAACACAAAAAAGTATAGATGAAATAGAAAGAAACAATCATACAACGGTAAGATTTACGTGGTTCATCAAAGATTTTTTTACCACGTCTATGGTGAGATGAGATTTACTTCATTATCAATGGAGAATAGGATTACAATAATCATCCTCACACCTATTGTCTAATTACAAAGCAAGTCATTGCTATGTAGGTATATTTATTGAAATACCAATACAGCCTTAAAAAAATTTCCTCCGCCTCGTCCCCCCTCCCCATCTTAACCCCTTGTTTTTTGAAACTCCAACAACGAAGATATCTCGCAAAGTGGGCCAAGTCCTCAATATGAGTTCTTCGGGCTTTTATAGGTCTTCAAAGTTAGCCCTACAAACTCATACAACAAAATACAAGACATCCTACACCCAACAGGCTCCACCCCAGGGGTATCAATCTGTCAGTTTCGATTGGCCTAATTGGTTTTTGGTTATATAACACATTGCATAGTGACCGGTCTGTTTAACTTTTCGGGCTTCAAAAGCCAGACATGGACACATTTAGTATTTTGCTAGTTTACAGTCCATAATTGGGCTCAATGCTAAACGGGCTAATACCAAAATCATTATAAATAATTTCCTATGGAATTGTAAAAGGTTTTTATTGGATTTTGAATCCATAATTATTCTCATGTTGTATGTTAGAGGTTTGTTTGATAAAACTTTAGATTCTGGATTCTATGGATTATGACTCCCAGAGAGCTATTTTGGAATAGAATCGTGTTTGATAAGCTCGGTTAGATTCGAGCTCCCACGGAGTGAACTGGAATTAAATTGACTTCAGAATCCAAAATTTTAAAGTATAAAAAACGACACTTTTTTGTTTTGAAGCAATTTTTGGGAGAAGAAATAAAGTAAAATAGAAGTTCTCCCATCTCACAGTCTACTCTTCTTCATAAAACAAAGGCTTGACCGCCGCCGTCACCACCATCACCACCACCACCACCATCACCACCACCACCACCACCACCACCACCCACCACCCACCACCCACCACACCCCCCACACCCACCACCACCACCCATCATCCACTACCACCACCACTTTTCTAGACTTCAATTGGGGCGATAGTGTTTATCAAGCATGTTTTTGTTCCAAATGTACACTGAAATCTATTCAAAAAATACGTTATCAAACATATTTTTACTCTCAAATAATCCTGGAGTAGTCTCGAGTAGAATCCTTAATTTGAATCGGAATCCAGAATCTAGAATCCAGAATCCATAATCCAAAACAGAAGTTTTATCAAACATGACCTAGATACGTTATTATGGGATTGAAAAACACTCTTATTGGGCTTGTGATCACCCATGTAGATGAAGACAATGACGAAAGGAACGAATAGAAGACTCAACAAACGAAAAGAGTAAGAAAACTTTTATTGTTTTAAGTTTTTAGCTTTACTCTTGTGTTAGTTTAAAGGTATATTTGCTTCGATCGGGCTAGACCCTTGACCTAATTGAACTAAACTTAAATCTGACACATTTAATAATTGGACCGATCTAGTTTCGAGCTTCCCCGATCAGGCCAGCTGGGCTACCTAGTACCCTTTGCTAACTCAAAAGCCTGCCACTTAGGCTTCAAAAATGGAAAGATCGACACCCACATAACTAATAAGTAATTCCTTGTGATTGGTGAGGCTTTGATAAGGGTGCAAATTTTACCTTGACGACCTGAGCCCGCCCAAACCCGCCTTGAACCTTAGCAAGGCTGGGTTAGGGCCCAAATTTTGATCAACCTTGGCAGGGTTGGGTCGGAGCCAATCAGGGTCAATCCGACCTTGAATCAAGGTTAATCAAAGTTAATCCGGCCCAACCTAACCTTGTCAGAGTCAATTAGGATAAGTAAGGGTTAGGCCCAACCGTGCCAAGATTAGGTTAGGATTATATATTTTTTTACCCTGGCAAGATTAGATTGGATTAGAATTACGTTTAAATAGTTAGGGTTGGAATTAGGGTTTTAAAAAGCCGACCCAACCCGGCCCTAATCCAGCCCTAGCCTCTGATGGAGATAGCCGGGAAAACCGGAAGAGTGAACTGTTCTATCGGAAAAGAAAGCATAAAATACGAATCAAAGCCAATAACTTCTAGCGGGAGATATTTGGCGGTAACTATTCAAAATGCAAAAATTGGCGAGTTTTACATTATATATAGGGGATCCTCAACTTCCTCCCATAAACTCTCAAGTCCAATTCCAACCTTGGAAAGAAATCACAATTCATTTTCGTCAAACCACCGACTCTGAGAATGGCACAGGGGGATCTTGAGAACAACCACCATACACCAGAAGTCAAAGAACCTGCAACAAAAATCCAGAAAATCTCCCAAAATGGCTTATCCGAGGATCTTCCTCTTCTGAGAGTTAAAAAACTTTCAGAAAATGCCATTTTGCCTAAAAGAGCTTCACCGCTATCGGCAGGCTACGACCTCTCGAGGTAATAACAATGCCGTCGATTCTCTGTTATTGTCTCACTTTCTCTCACCTTTTATGCGTTTCATCAGAAGCAACGGATAACGTGGATCTCTTTTCATGCGTGCTTTTGTTTCAGTGCGACGGAAACCAAAGTCCCAGCCAGAGGAAAAGCCCTAGTTCCGACGGGTTTGAGCATCGCAATACCAGAAGAGACTTACGCACGAATTGGTAACTCTTTAGATCTTCAAAATCTGTTTTTATTTTTTTTCTTATCAATTTGATTTCTTGAAATCGATCTTTCTTTCTTTGTAGCGCCCCGATCTGGCTTGGCCTGGAAGCATTCGATTGATGTGGGTGCTGGTGTCATCGATGCGGACTATAGGGGTTCTATTGGTGTTATCCTGTTCAACCACTCCGATGTTGACTTTGAAGTGAAGCCCGGTGATCGGATTGCCCAGTTGATCATTGAGAAGATCATAACACCGGAAGTGTTGGAGGTTGAAGATCTGGATTCAACAGTAAGAGGTGAAGGCGGATTTGGATCTACTGGCGTTTGAGATCTTGGCATCCTCCCCTTTTCCTCCCCTCCCCCTTCTCTTCCTTGAACTTTGCCTTCTACGGTTCTTTTTTGGATCTACTGGCGTATGAATGACTGGAGCATGTGTAATCATTTTGTTGGACCATTTTTTGGTGGAATTTTGTTGAGCAATTAAGTCGAACAGCCATTGTGCAGTGTGACAAGATGCGCTTCTTTAGGCATTACCATGTTTATCAAATAGAAGATATTCTGGTTTTCTGATGGCCGACTGTCCAACCTCTATCTTTATAGTTGTGATTTTAAAACTAACTGTGCTTCCTTAGTTCTAATGGAATTCTTGCTTCAGTTTATATAATTCGTTCTTCTCATGTGATCTTTATCTCAAAGTTGTAACTTCCAATCCAAAAGTTCAGCTCCCTGGCTTAATGATTAGGTAATTTTGATTTGTTTGATGAAATCCCTAATCCCTTGAGCAAGCTGCCTATTGGTTCCTGACTGTAAAAGACCAGTGTTTGTATCCAAAATAATAATATTGAGACAATGGTCACACAAATCACTGAAGGAAGACACAAAAGGACTTTTTTTTTTTTTTTTTTTGGTAGAAGACACTAAAGGACTTTACTGCTTAGGACTGTAGCACATCTTGGGATAAAATTTGATAGAATCCTCCAGGTAAAACAGATGGAGGAAGGATAAAAATTAATTCCTAGGGGTAAGAGTTAGCAACATCTCAAATCATGGGGCTGCTTTTGGAAACAAAATACTTGCAGGGGGAATGGGGATTAGGGATTAGAAAAGCAAGATACATTGTTGAATGAAGATAAACAACAAACCCAACAAATCCATGGGGGCTCAAATCTTGCATGCTAAATGATTCTCTGGATGATTTCAAAGCATACAGTTATTTGGGTGTTGGAACAACATATTGGTAGTAAAGGAAGTTCTAAAGCAAACATGAAGGTAAGGAGGTAAAATATCATTTACAACTGGTCTGATCCATAGTTAGTAAATACATTTATTAAACACGTATTGTTTTTTTAAACAAGTTTTTTTGTATTTTTCTGAATATATGTAGAGAGTCGTAATGTTTTTTTAAAAAAAAATAAAATATATTATACACATTTAATATGTGTATAGTGTATTAAACATGTATAATACATTGATAGTTATTAAAAATTAATAAATTAAAAAACAAAACGTAAAAGAGAACCCTAAAGTCTAATGTCAGGTTCTGTTCTCCAAAGTAAAACAGAACTCTTCGTCTCTTCCACGGCCATCGGCAATTCCAGCAACTAAGTCTTAAACTCACGATTTGTTTTTCAAATCCCGTCCATGGCCTTCAGCATGCAAGGATCCTTCAAGTATATAAACCATCAATAGCACTACCAATTTGAGCTTTGGTTTTCTGTGTATAATATGTTTCATTATTATTTTTTTTTAAATTACAAGACTCATGAATATTAGGAAAAATATGAAAAAATCATTTAAAAAAATGGTATGCATATAATACGCGTATTTACTAACAATGAACAAGAGATTCAAAAGCTCTACAGAGTTTTTTTTTTTTTTTTTTGGTAAAAAAAAAAAAGCTTTACAATGTTGAACCCATAGTTAGTAAATACTTATTGGGAAAAATTTGCACATTTTATATATGAAGATTTTTTAAAACTGTAATATTTTAATTTTTATGTTTGATGGGATGATAATTTTTCACTTTATATGTTGGATGGGATGATAATTGTGTGGGATTTCATGGATTTGAAGGTTTTCTTTAATTTATAAATTCTATTTATATGTTAATATTTTATTTGTTGAATGTTATAGATGTTTATTGCATAGTGAATATATGTCTGTATTTTCGGTCCCAATTTCTTTACAGGCTACCATATTAAACTTGTACCTGATTAATGCCGTACATGTTTTTTTAAAACGGATTTTTGGTCCCTGTATCAAAGTCTAACTCCGTTTAATACTTGGATGAATCCATATCTGACTTTTTATCGTATCCAAACTTATTAATTATGGTCTGATCCACATAGCACTTTAGGGTCCCTCACCATATCCTATGAGAACTTCATTCACACTTGAACTCATTATCAGTAATAGGGAATGCAACTGCGCAGTGGTCATTTTTTGCTCTTGGCAGATGCAAGTGTAAGTGAAATAGGGAAGATTCATTTAACCCTAACACTGGATTAATGGTTTTCACCACAGAAAAAGTCTGGTATTCTTAAATAAATCTGCTGCCAGACAGTTGTACAAATAGTAAGGAATGAACATGGATGTGAGCCTTCCCAATAGGACTGCCACAAGAGTTCGGCTGGGTTTTTTGAAAAATCCAGTCTGGACTTGAAAAATCTGATCTTAACCAACCCTTTGGTTTTGATTGACCCTGACCATGGGTTTGGGGGAAGAGAGATGCAAGGGTTTGGCCAACCCGAGGAGAAGAAAAAAGGGCACGAGGAAAAGACAGGTCGGGCTGGAGTCTGGACTGATCCCAAAACATCAACCCTAACCTGGCCTGGTTTTAATCTAGGGTTAAAAATTCCCAGCCCTAATCGGCTTTTAAGGTCAGGGTGTCTTAACCCTGGCCCTGTTTGGGCTCTGGGTTGGTGCAGATTGTAGTGCACCTCTACTTCCCAGCATTGTCTGGTCCAAAATTTGGAAGTTAAAAACACATCCAAAATTCAAATTATTCGGAGGGAAAATCCTATATGGCACGATTGCTACTAGTGGAGCATTATCCAAGTATCTCCCAGTAGATGACACGTGTAATCTTAATGAATCTCCAAGAATTTTGTGGCGAACATATCAGAATCTTGGTAACTGGAAAACTAGAACTGAGAACTGAGAACTTGCTGTTCTGATTGTGTTCAAGCTGGCTATTTTAAAAACACCTCAGACAGATCTAAAAATCAATTATCCTTTGTGGGATCACTTACAACATCCTTTATCTGGATTCTGGAATGCAAGAAACATCAAAATGTTTTTTAAATGAACGTATAAGTCGATTTCCGATCTCAAATAACATTGACAAATGGACAGAGGCCTAAATATCTTTCGATATTAGATTTCAAAATTATAGCACAACATGATTGTATAAATTATTTATAATTTTTTTTTATCATATATAATAAAGATACTTATAAGATGTAAATTTTAACTTACTTTTCAAATGCAAGGGATTTAGAAGCAAAGTAAAATATAAATCAATAACTAAATATTTATCCCCCTCAAAAACACTAAATATGGAATAATTTGGGAGTTAGTTACATAATCATGACTCATATTATACAAAAGTTCCATTTCTAACTTAAAAATTTTCACTTCCTTTTCCTTTTAATACCCCTTGCAACCAATGAGAGCCATTATGTAATTTAAATTTAAACAAATACCATTATGTTTGGTTTCTTGAAACTCTTATTGCAATGACCTTGTCAAGCTGCAAATTCTTTTATTTTCTTTTTCGAATTTCAAACCAAAAGTCAGATTTCAGTAGCCAATTACCTAGTAGGTAGAGATCTGATTGAGAGATCAGACATCTAGTCTGAAGTCCAGCACAAGATTTTCCCACTTCCCCGAAAATTGACAGCAATCAATCCAACCACAAACAAACACCAAGCCCAACAGTCGCTAAAACTACTGAAATGGTAGCCAAGGCATCCGTGCACACATGTCAATATTTTCTGGATCCCTTCCCACACATTCTGATATTTTATCTGCTGTGTGCCTCTATTGGTGTGGTGTGGGAGTTTCACTCCCAATCATGATTCCACAAGATCTATTTTTGTTCAAGGATTCTAGCCAATTGAAAGGATCTTCTGATCAATCTAGAGATTGTTTCGATTCCATTAGTAATCAATTTATTATTGGTACAAAGACAGCTGTCTAGTTATCTGGAGCTTGCACATGACACAGAAAGGGCAAAATGACCACCCTACCACCCATTAAATGGAAAATCCCACCCCTAAATTGAAGCCAAGAGTCAGCTACACCTGAACATCATGTTTAATCTAGCAGTACTTGATCAGAACTTTGCAATGGTATTTTATATGCATTCTTGAATTCATTCTCAAAATAGGTAATGCGTACCTAAAATAGGATGATAATGGGCAAAAGAGTGAGAATACAGAATGGACAAAAGAGAACTTTCTAGAATAATCTGCATTCTCTTTATGCATTCCATGATTAAAAAAAGAGAATGCATACCAAACACTGTTCCATCATTTAAGAATGTGTTCTTGACCTATAATGCATTCCCAGAATATTTTGCATACCGAGAGATATAATACCAAAAAGGCTAATAAAATCCACACTACATTATCTATGAAGGTTTAAGTGTGAAACCAACACAATTCCACAATGATAAGAGCATAAATGCGCTCTGATTCATTCCTCCAAAACACAATAACTAGTGACTTGCAGAGAAAGCGTATTCTCTTTAAACAATAGCCTCTACTGTAGGAAAGCTTTCACACCAATAGGATAGAGGATCTCTAATCCAGACTTGAAACATTATCTGAAACATTATCTGTACCTGTTGCGACGAGCATAGTAGATTATTCCACCTTGGATTTGGTCCATTGAATTCATCGATACCCCTAAAAATAAGGAAACTACAATCAGAAAGTAGAAAGAATGATGCGCATATGCACACCCTTTTTTCTTTCTAAAAGCTAGATAATGGGTCTGAGTTTACCAGAGGAATCCACATCACCTGCATTCCTAGTGCTCATTCACGCGAAAGAGACCTCTCCGAACGCACATATTGCCGTTCTCGATCTCGACTTTTGTCCCCTTGTTCATTCTGGAATTCCTCAGGCTCCATCTGGTCATACCGCTCAGGATCATGATCAGAGTGCCCCTGATCATCCCCGGGGTCAAAATGATCATATCCTCCACGACCTTGATCCTCATAATGATCATAATGCCTATGTTCACGGTCAGCCTCCATACGTTCATATTGCCCAGCCTCAGCATGATCATACCACTCACGATCATTCTCAGACTCCTTACCATAATCCCTCTCCCTTTCAGCAGGACGATCCCGTTCCTGCTTTTGCTCAATGCGATCATAATCAGATTCCCTGTCACGAGAATGCCCACGATCTTGTTCAGAATCTCCACGATCGTGGTCCCTCTCTCGCTCTCGAGGACGATCACGTCCACGATCACGGTCACGTTCACGGTCACGGTCTCGACCTCTATCTCGATCGCGTTCATGTTCACGACCACGATCCCGATCATGACGATCACGATCCCTACCTCGTTCCTTCTCCCTGTCCCTGTCTCTGTTTCTATCACGGTCTCGATTGTGCCTTTCTTCTCGTGGCTCACGATCCCTGGTCCGGTCATGGGATCGGTCATGCGACCTCTCTCGTTCCCAGTCTTTGTCCCTTCCCTTTTCACGGGACTTCTCCCTCTCCCTGAAACACCATTTTCAAAGGTAAGGTGATGATAGAAATCATAAGAAAGACTACATACAGCCACAGAATCCATTTTAATATGCCATTTGTTGCTTTATCTGATAATTCTGCATACGGTCTTCCAATCACTAGAATGCCAACCAGAATCACTTGAATAAACCTATTTCATTAACTTTCATTTGAATGTGTATGCAATAAATTTAACGGTGCTGGGATTTGAGCTACCCAATCTTTATATGGCAATTGAACATTCCATACCTTCAGTGCAGTTTTTTTTTTTTTTTAATCCTTTTCATTATTGCACCCAAACAGAAAAAGATAATGACCGAGGAAAATGTTAACTTAAAACAAATTCAAGATTCATCTTACCGATCAACATGACGATCCTCTCGGGACCTGGGCTCCTCTGACCGAGGAGGTCCACCTGAAGCTATCTGCTGCGGCTCTCTGAGCAATCAAAAGAAATAAGCACATTACACACAGTAGCAAAAGAACAGTAAACCTAAGTTCATTAACGAGACTCATAAAAATAATATCAATGAGCACTAGGGAAATTACAGCTAGGTTGCCAGGTCTCAAGTGCTAAACCACTTCCCCCCCCCCAAAAAAAAAAAATAATAATAATAATAAAATGTATACAACACACTAAATGCATCTAGACAAACTTACAAATGCCCACATCCTAAGATTTTTGCCAAGACTTGCATGAAAGCCTTCTCTCCACTCAACTAGAAATATAACAATAGTAAGATTACCTCATTTTATTCTCCCAAAACAAAAAATACATAGTCAATCTCCCCTTCATTCAAGCATAAACCAATATTTCTCCAGTATTAAATAAGTAATATGGTTCATCAAAGAGTTAACAAAAAACCCATCTTAAATGCATAAAAAAAAAGAAAAGAAAAAGGAATACCCATCTTAAGGTCTCCCTGCAGTAATAAAATCAAACAGTGAAACAGCCAGAAGTAGTCAACACCAAAAAAACTACAAAACCCTCCTTATGCTACCTGATCAGGGGAAGGAACCATGCCCACCCTGCACCATCCTTTGTCAACACCCCCCACCCCAAAGAGAGGCATGGGGGTGGGGGAGGCAGAGAGTAATTGAAACAAATCATTGCGTTCTTTTGGCTATTTTGACTACAGTTCTGTTATGCGGGAGTGTTTCTGAGCTGGAAGTCCCCCCCCCCCCAAGGGAACATTTCTATGGGAGTAAGGTAACATTTCTATGGGAGTGCAACGCATTTGGTAACATGTAAGACAATCTTGAGGGACCCTTCATCTCCACCACCACCACCACCTCCTGACCATCAACCTACCTGCAAAGACCATTGAACAATGATGGAAAACCGAAACTGAATTCTCATCACCCCCCCAAAAAAAAAAAAAAAAAAGAGCAGAATTTGTCTCCTTTATTTTGTCTCCTTTTCGAAGTTGAGCAGCAGATTATATCGTTTGAAGAAGGGTGAGATTTGGGATTTGATGGCAAGCTCAAATCTTCCCTCCCAATTATAATTCCCAAGGAAAAAAAATGCATGATTGGGTCCAGATCAGATTTGAAGGCCAAAGGGGGAAAATTGCGGAGGGATGGAAGAGCCAATTCTTGAAAACCACCTCAACAGTAGATTTGCAAATCTTACCATCAACACTAATAAAGTAACAGTAAGCTACAGTCTGCGTCACATATCCTCCAACATCTCCAAACGAAGCTTCCCCCTTTTTGGTCTTTCCTTTTCCTGGAAGATCCGGTAGCAAGTCTGATTTCCCACCCAAAAAAAAAAACTAAAAGCCTCTAAGAATTTTTTGTGTAATCTTGCATGGCCGCTCAGGTTCGCTCTTCTTCTAAGGTTATCTATTTTAACTTCTTTGTTCCGACTCTTCCCTGAACCTGAATTTGATTTGATTTGATTTTGTCGTCTGGAGCGTTGATTGATTGCAAGGAATAAGGTAAAAACAAGGATGGCAACAGAGAGCGAGTCTTTCTTCCTCCCTCTTTCAGAATTTAATTCATACATTCAATTTCTTCCACTGATTTTCATTCCATCCACCATTGAACGAGTGTTTCTAACCAAACAATCAAAGACAAGATAATCCTTCCAACCTATAGAACCACCCACACCATCCAATGGTTTTGTTTGTCCTGCAACCAGTTTCTGAAAACTCCGGTTCTGGATTAAGAGGTGGCCTCGGCTCTCTAGGTTTAGCAGGATCAACAAAAATAACCCAGCCATCCAAGAACTTGGCATTCATCCCTTCTCGAGCCTTATCTGCTTCTCTCTCTCTCTTTCTCTTGCCCATCGCCGGTGATCTCTCAAGCTGAGCATCTACAACTTGCGACAACAGCTTTATCATTCAGTCCTCAGTTTTTCCTCTTTTTCAATCTCAGATACCGACTTCTTCAATTTATGCTTTCTCACGGTTTATTTATTCCTCTTCTTCTTCCCAGTTTATAGTTTTTTTTTTTCTTTTTTAATTCTTCTTCTTTTGCTGATTTGTTAACGATTCAAAGTGAAAAATAAGGATTCAACGTTGGGAAACATTCATATACACAGAGGCTCCTCAAACACGCTCCGACAGTCCTATGGGAAAAGACCGCAGTTTCGCCTGCCATTAAAAGACCGGCTCAGAAGTTCTCCAACCCGTCATATGTGGAACCAGAGTAATACTGCCGAAGGATTCTGACGATTGCATCGCCTGTTCAGGAATTGAGCGTCGAGGATCCTAAGTTGGGTTTGCTGCCAAAGTTGGCGGGTTTCTTGAGGCATGCTATCTCTACAAGAAGATTGGCGACAGGGATGAAGTTTTCATGTATTGATCCCATAGTTGTCAAGGCGCCAAGGCGAACCAAGGCGAACCAAGGCGATGGAGGCCTGACTGGGCGCCTAGGCGACCAAGGCGCCCGCCTAGGCGACCAAAGCGCCCAATTTTCCAAGGCGACCCAAGGCAGCCTGGGCGCCTAGGCGACGCCTTGACAACTATGATTGATCCCTGTAGATAGATCTTCTGCAATCATCTGATTGCAGAAACGGCTTTTCGTTTTTTTCCTTGGCTTACTTTGACAAAGTTTTTTTCCTTGGTCGACGGCATCTTCATCGCCATTGGATTTGAAGAACCTTTGTAGTCGTCGTCGTTGTCAGTTTTTTTCTTCTACTTTTATGGATATTAGAGGGGAGTTGTTAGTATTCATCATTACTTGCAATGTCCACGGCGATGTTCCACGGCTTATGTCCAAGGCCTTCTGTCTTCTCCGACGTTCTTCTCAAACGAACATAGGGGTATATTGGTAAGTTAACATGTTTAAAGGATATTTTTGCCATTAAATTGTTTAAGATGATGATACATCACCAATTAACAGACCTATCATAATAGACAAGGTCTGTGTAATTTCAAAATGTAGGGGAGGTTAGTGTAATTATAGCGAAAAAAGATGGGTGCGTATTATTAAGGCAAACTACAGAGGAGGTGGGTGAAATTTTTCCCCTTTTTTTTTGTTTTTTTTGGGGGGAGGGGAAGACGAAAACAGTCAACTGTCCAGCTAATATAGAAATGTAGCAAGGCCTTACACCACTGTGTGGGTTATCTTTCCATGCCCGAGAACCAGAAACCTGTTCCAACAGTCTTCAAAACACAGCAATTAATACTAAGTCATCGATTCTTTCATCCCTCTCATGTGAAACTTTTCCATACCACCCTCATACATCATGGTTATTCAAACCACCTCACCAAGTTAGCTTTTCTCATAAGAATGATCGAGAGTATATCCACTTTCAGTTGTACTCTCTCATGTATAAAGACATTCTTAAGAATATCAGACGAAAGTTGCAGAGGCTAGGGATGGGGAGAGAGAGGGAGAAGAAGAACATATGCAACACCATTGGAGAAGAATCTGTGAGAAAATAGGGGGCAATGACTCACGATATTTATTTCATGTTTTGTTGAAATGTGTTCTCAGAATTATGTTTTCTGCTCTCAAAGTGTTCCATGTTCCCTATTCGTTCTGCGGGAACACAAAAACAGACTGGTGTCATCAAGTGTTCCTGCTGAACAAAAACCACAAGAAACACTCTCATCGAGTGTTCCAAAAGAAACCTTCACAACAAAAACCTCGCCCCGCGGGTGGGGGGGTGAAAAAACAATCACCCATCCAGCTAATATAGAAATTTAGCAAGGCCTTACACCCAAGGAAGAAGATCTCAATTTCGAGGCCTGTTTCGGTCAGGCCCAAAACTGAGACAAAACCTTGAAACCAGATCGAAACCTAGTATTTTTCTGGGAGAAATGAAAAAAAAAATGGTCGAAACTTGTCAAACATGGGATTTTATAGCCATGGCTAGACCATGTTTCAGTCGAAACCACCGAAACCCGATCAAAACCTGGTACTTTTTTGTTTCAACCTTGGTTCCATCTCGGATTCCCACGAAACCGAGATTTGGAACTATGCTTACACCACTGTGTGGGTTATCTTTCCATGCCCCAGAAGCAGAAACCTGTTCCAACGATTCAAAACACAGAAATAATACTAAGTCATCGATTCTTTCATCTCTCATGTGAAACAAATCTATACCACCCTCATACGTCATGGTTTATTCAAACAACCTCACCAAGTTACCTTTTCTCATAAGAATGATCAAGAGTACATCCACTTTCAGTTGTACACACTTGTGCATAAGGACATTCTTAAGAACATCCGACTCTATCAAAACACATTATAATCCCTAAAGAATCTACAACCACAGGAAAATCTAATAGAATATATTCTTTAAAGTGAAGTAACTAGGGACAATATTAGTTTCATATTCCAAAAACTATTCACCACATGAGAATACGTACAACAATATACTAGTCCCATAAAACTTGGACAGGAGGTTGCAAAGATTTTAGAAACCTAAGGGGCAGATTTTAGAAACCTTTTAAAAACCAGAATCAAAGTGAAGGGTTTAGAAACTAGAATTCAAGAGACTCAATATCAAAGACTTAGCTCATTAGAATGGATCAAAACTCTGGTTGAGGGGTAGATTTATGGAAGAAAACAAATCCTTGAAATCTGGTTCAGATCCAAGTGTCTGATCTGAAAATAAGAAAATATCTCATTGATGATAGAAATCTAGAATTAGGATTTCCAGAACAGGGAATCGATCTCAAATCTTAATGGGATCAAACCAGCAATCAAGAGAGATAATGACATAGCCCAGCAATATCAATAAAATATCAGGCTGAAACAGAAACTAGAAATCAATCCAAGTATAGGAAGAAACTTAACAGTAAGCCAGAAAAATGAAACAAGGGATTTGTAAAAACTAACTTAATTTTTTTTTTTGGTTTTTTGGTTTTCAATGAATAAAGAAGAAAATGAAAGAAAAGGAGGATATGATCAAAAGAATCACCACAACAACCTGGACTGGAATCACCTACCAGTAAACCTGTTGAATCACCACAACAGGGTTGATATTGAATTATCGCATTGAGTCAAATCTGAATCACCATAGAACCAAAGGCAAAAGCCAACTTCATTCATCAATTTTGTGTCCCATAATGGCCGGTTACAAAGATATATACAAACTCTACAAATAAGACACTTGAAATGACTAGAAATAGTCTAAACCAACTAGTAATCAAACTAGCAACTTAATGGACCAATAAAAGACTTGAAAACAGTTTCTATTCTAACTAGAACAAATCGCAGATAAAATAAATCCCGTATTCCTTACTCCTACCCATATTTTAGGCCCATTAAAGTGGCTCATTACAAAGAAAACTCATTGGAGCAAAGGCCCAACATGTATAAAACCCAACCCAAAACTTATTTACAATAAAATAAGCCCAATCATATGTCTTATCTGCATCAACTTATCGTTCATGAGTTTTGTAGTCATGCAATCAACTTCACATGGTATACATCCAACTTCAGTCCATAATAAAACTTTAGTAGCTCATGGATGTTAGGAATGAAATCTTCAATTCTGGGGGTTTTCTCGTCGAATAATTGAGATCCAATCACAAACTCCACAAATTCTTTAGTCATAACTAAAAACAACATAAGGAACAGTCAATACTTCGTGAGGATCATCTTGGAAGTCGTCCTTAAATCATAATCTCATCTTCCAGTTTTGTTTCAGGCTTTTCAGCCTTGCTTACTTTGAACAACATAAACCTCCACATTAGAATCGACAAGCATTATCTGTTTAGACTCCCTGTCATGTCTAAACAAATGAACAAATCTAAGCTTCTTCTCCTTGTCATGTCGTACCAGTCGAAATATTCCTCTAGAGAAGCTAACCAATCAAGGAATAGCTGCAAATTCATTTGTCGAGCAAAGTAAGAAACTTCTGGTGTCACTTTCTTTGTAGTATTCTCAGTCCTCCTATAGTAGGTGTTTTTTTCAGATGAACTCATGCACTCCCTCTTTGTTGCTTCAAAGCATAAACATCTTCTTTGTCAAGGCGTCGCCTATTCGGCCAGGCGGCCTTGTGACACCTTGGAAAATAGGGCGCTTGGTCGCCTAGGCGCCCAATCAGGCCTCCAACGCCTTGGCGCCTTGACAACTATGGATCATTTCCTGATCATATCAACCAATTTGGTTAATAGATTTTTGAAGGCTGGATTTATTAGGGTTCATTGTATCACTGCTGGCCATAGATCTAATACCAATTGATGGGTTCCAAGTAGCATAATGAATAGGTTTCAGAAACCTTTTAAAAACCAGAATCGCAATGAAGGGTTGGAAACCAAAATTCAAGAGAAACTCAATATCAGAGAATTAGCTCATTAGAATGGGTCAAAACTCTGGTTGAAGGGTACAATTATGGAAGCGAACAAATCTTCAAAATCTGGTTCAGAGCCAATGATCTGAATTAGGGAAACATTCTACTAGTGATAGGAATCTAGAATTAAGATTTCCAGAAGAGGAAATCGATCTCAGATCTTAATGGGATCATACAAGCAATCAAGAGAGATAATAACAGAACTCAGCAATATCAATAGAATATCAGTCAGAAACACAAACCAGAAATCAAACTGAGTATGCAAAGAAACTGAATAACTGAAACAAGGGATGTGTCAAAAAATTTGGAACCTTGCTTTTTTGCCCTCTTACTATAAGACATTTGTTTTTTAACGAGGGTTTTTTTTATGAGGGTGTCATATCACATATCTATTAAAAAAACACACAAGCCAATGATGCAATGGTTAGTCACTTAAAAAAAAAGTTCGTGAAAAGTCCATTTTACCTTTGGCTTAAAACAAATAGGGAATAAGACAAGGGGTAATTAAAAATTTAAAAAGATTGTGCCATGTTCTAAAGACACCTATAGAGGTGTCATTCAGACAGTCCATATAAATGTATGGATTTTCTTATTGATACCACCTAGAGTGTCAAATAATTTAAAACCTTGTTTTTTGCCCTCTTAATGTATCACTTTTTTTTTTCTAGTGAAGGTAATTCTATCGTTTTACATGAACAATGACAATCCTTGACAATGACATAATGATAGATTGTTTTCAAACATTTTATGAAAAGCCTCTTTTAGCATGACTTAAAAAAACTTCAGACAATAAAACAAGGGGCAAATAAAAGAAGGTGTCATGTTTTAAATATAACTATAGAGGTGTCATTCAGACAATCCTATATTATATATATATATATATATATAGTTGTTAAGGCGACAAGGCAATCCAAGGCGTTCGGGGCCATCCTGGGCGCCTAGGCAACCGCCTAGGCGATCAAGGTGTTCCCAATGTATTTTTTTTATTTCTAAAATATTAATGATATACTAATGTTGATATATATGCAACATTTAAAACATAACTTAATTAACATGAGAAAACCTATAAGGCAACAAATAATGAGTTAAGTAGGCAATACGTATTTATGACTAACATTTGCGTACTTCTAACAAATTTGACTGGAGTGTAACTCCATTAATATAATTTAAATTCAAGCAATCTCGAATTCGTTGCAAAGCTAGCATAATCAGCTTTCCAACAAATCAGAGATTGCTTGAATCCGAGTTATAATGGAGTTACACCACAGTCAAACCTTGTTCGGAATACGCAAATGTTGTTTAAAGTTGTCTGAATGTAAATTCTTTTTAGGGCATCAAAGCAAGAGACTATTTTGATGCACTCTTGGGTTTTAGTGATGCTTTACTATAATATAATTTATGAAAATTTTATATTTGGAAAAAAAACCTAGCATTTGAAAGTTGAAAATCGCCCCCCGCACCCAAAAATACGGTTTTTGTTCTTGAACTGAAGGGTTGACTTTTTATCCTTTTCGAAATTTTAATTTTAGACTATTTTTATTGGATTCAAATAGGGGGGTATTTGCTTATTTATGAACAATATCTTAAGTAAATGAAATATAAAATTAAAGAAACATTTACTTAAATGATATTAGTCATAAACATAGCTGTCAAGGTGACAAAACAACCCTAGGCGATGGAGGCCGACCTAGACGCCTAGGCGCCCGCCTAGGTGTTGCCTGAAGGACCAAGGCACCTGGTGTTTTTTGTCCCCCCTAAAATATCAATTCTATATTTATGTTTATACTATAAGTCTATAACAATAAAACTATTGAAGTACCTGATTCATGAGGAAAATAAAAACAGGAAAAAAAAAATCATGGCAGACAATGAAAAAAAACACATTGTGCTTAAATTTCAAGCAAATAAACAGATCTATCAAGTTAAACACAAAGCTGGTCAGTATCCTCAATGCCTCACTTGCACAAAGTATTGTTCAGTTACAATATGCATTAGGAAAAGAAGCATTCTATCTCTAGTCTCTAATCAACATTTAAAAAAAAAAAAGCCCACAGATAATGCAGTTGGTACTGTTCAAAATTAGTACTGATACAGAACACATGACTAGTCATTTGTATCACAACAAAGCACACTGATTAGCATCTGATTCATCAATACTTTACTTTTTTTACTGAAATAGTGAATGAGATTCCACTTGTGATACCAACTGCATTCCCTTCCATGCAGAGCAGTAAAAAAAAAAAAAAGAAGACGTTGCGGAGGGGTAGAATAAGAAGAAAAGTGCAGAGAAGAAGAAGAAGAAGAAGAAGAAGAATAGAGTAGAGAGGAAGAAGAAGAAAAATAATGGAGCACACCAACAGAAAAAGAAAAAAAAAGAAGTTGCAAAAAAAAAAAAGATGTGGGAGAACAGTGAGGTGCAGAAGAAGAAGAAGAAGAAGAAGAACAAAGCAAAGAGAAGAAGAAGAAGAAGAAGAAAAAGAATGGAGCAAACCAGCAGAGAAAAAAAAAAGAGGTAGAGCAGAGAGGTAGAAGAAGAAGAAAATTGCAGAAGAAAAAGAAGAACAGAGCAGAGAGGAACAAGAAGAAGAAGAATGGAGCAAACCAACAGAGAAAAAAAAAAAAAGGTAGGAAAAAAAAAGACATTGCAAAGTAGAGAGGCAGAAGAAAAAGAAAAGTGTAGAAGAGCAGATAAAAAAAAACGTTGCAGGGTAGGAAAAAAAAATCGCTGCAGAGAGAAGAAGAAGAAAAAGAAGAGGAAGAAGAACAGAGCAGAGAAGAAACGATATTAAAAAAAAAAATAATGTTGCACCAAGAGGAAGAAAAAGAAGAACAAAGTAGAGAGGAAGAAGAAGAAGAAGAGAGCAGAGAATAAGAAGAAGAAGAAGAAGAAGAGGAAGAAGAACAGAGTAGAAGAAAAAAGTTGCAGACCAGAGATTTCTTGATGAACAAAAAAAGGGCTTGCAAACCGCAGAAATTTCTCGATAAAAAAAAGGGTTGAAATAGAAGATTAAAGAGTTGAAGAAAAAAAAAAAAGACTTGCAGAGTTGAAGAAGAAGAAAAAAACGATATTCAAAACAAAAAAAAAATTCGTTGCAGAACAAGAAGAAAGAATGGTGAACCAAAAACAACCATTCATATAAAATACAAACAATAAAATTAAAAATACATACCTGAATCTAATGCCAACCGTCGGAAGCAGAGTAGGACAACCTAATCGCCGGAATAATCGCTGGAATAGGAAGAGGAACAGACTTGAGAACTGAGAGTTCGAGATTCCCTTTCTTTTTCAATGCTCGGTCTAACTCTTTGTATTTTGTAATCCATATTATATATAACCCATGATCCCAAGTATTGGTGTACAATATATTATTGTACACCAATGTCACCAAACCAATGTAAAAGTTACTTTTAGAATCTTATTAAAAAACCCAAATAATAGTTATAATAATATAATAACCATTTAATTTAATCAATATATTAGATACTGGTATCAAGGCGGCCGCCCAGGATGTCTGGGCGTCCAAGGCGACGCCCAGACATCCTGGGCTGTCGCCTTTCGAGCTGTCACAAGGCGAGTGACCGCCCAGCCCCATTTTTAGCGCCCAATCGCATAGGCGACGTCTTGACAACTATAGTCATAAATAAGTACTGCCTGATAAATGTTGTTCTTTAGAACAAGAAAATACACTTTGAAAACAAGAACAAGAAAATACACTTTGAAAACAAGGAGGTCGCCCAGGGTGATAAGGCGCCTATATATATATATATATAGAAGAAGATAAAAAAGACCAAAGGAATCTTCACCAACGGTCTAAAATGGAATCACAACAACTGGGTTGATATTGAATCACCACAGCATCGAGTCAAGATTGGAATCACCACAAAATCAAAGGCAAAAATCAACTTCATTCATCAAGTTCAGGTCCCATAATTTCTGGTTATATATATATAAACTCTACAAATGACCCCTAACATGTCTAAACTAACTAGTACTCAAACTAGCTACTAAATGAACCAATAAAAAACTTAAAACAACTTTTATTCTAACTACGACTCAAACTTAAAAGCTAATCAAGTAAATCTTGTATTCCTAACTCCTACTCATATTTAGGCCCATTAAAGTGACCCTTTACAATGAAAATCCATTAGACCAAAGGCCCAACATGTTAAAAACCCAACACATGGCTTATTTCTAGTAAAATAAGCCAAATGTTGTGTCTTATCTGCATTACATACCTTCCGGAATACTTCTGATTGACCTCTTCACCGCCAACCCTGGTTGATCCAAGTCCACCACCAAGTCTGCGAGGTCGCCAATTGGGAACAGTTCTACCACGCTCGACATCCACAAGCACTCGTTTATTATCAAGTTTCCTCCCATCAGCTTGTTTGTATGCAGCTGCATGAAGCATAGTATCAGCATGACAATATCAATGCACATAAAATAAGCAACAGCAGAACTAGCAGAAACCTATCCAAAACTACAACAAACCTTTCATATCTCTTGTATGCATGTACTCAATGAAACCGTAACCTCTAGGTTTATTTGTCACCTTATCAGTAATCATTCGAACCTATATATCCACAGCAGACAAGAGTAAAGTCACATAAATAAATCTTGTCTAAAGCAAGAGGTAAAGAGAATAAATAAAAGCCAAGTGGTTTTAACCGCTTGTGCAATAGTTCCTACTGTTATTCGCCTACAGAATAAAAAAGGAAAATACTAAATCCTAACTGGCACGGTAGACAGGCACTATGCCTCACTAGCCGTGCTCACCTTTTAAGGTGTACATCTTCACCGCGCAGGATGCATCACCACCATTGGGAGAGTTGGCAGAAAAAGGAATGTGGCCAATTTACCAGTTGCCAAACAGACATACCATCCCCTTACCAGGGAAAAATTTTTAAAATAGCAAACTAATTATAAATAAAATAGTACCAGGATATCTTCTGAACTGCTGAGAGATTTTCGAATGGCCTTTGGAGTCCAAAAAAAAATTTCAGTACCATTGGGAGAGTTGGCAGAAAAACTGATGAATGTGGCCAATTTACCAGTTGCCAAACAGACATACCATCCCCTTACCAGGGAAAATTTTTTAAACTAGCAAACTAATTATAAATAAAAATAGTACCAGGATATCTTCTGAACTGCTGAGAGATTTTTGAATGGCCTTTGGAGTCAAAATAAAATTTTCAGTATCAAGATAATACAAACCAGAAAGCAAATAGCAGGAAGAAAGGTGCTAATATTCCCGAGTTTGTGTTTTACCCAGCACAGGAAAAGAATGGAACTTGAAAGTTCTCCTGTAGTAGCTCGAATATAAAGGCCAAAATGCACCATGCATCACTAGATTCACTACCCTGCAAACCTTTAAGGTATACAGCTATTTTTTTACAAGTAAGATGTATCACCATTGTTGCAATTGGATTGGCAGAAAATCGAGGTAGGCAATGCTAGTCACAAGACAGAATAATAACCACCCCCTTACCAGGGATATTGCTCTCCACAGGAAAATTGCTCCACCGGAAACTAAATACAACTAATTGCAAAGTAGGATACTACCTACACCCCTACGAGATTTCTGTGGCTACCAAAATCAAAGTGATGCTTTTCAGAGGAAGGATAAAGAAAACAAACCCTTTGCCAATTAGTGGCAGAGATACCTGCTATTACTCCCGACCCTTGTTGACCCACCACCAGTGACATTTTAGAAGAGGGAGGAGTTCAAGAATCCCCTTTCAAACTTGACAATAGGGCCAAAAACATGTGGCGTTGTGCATCCCTGACTGGACTTACATTTAAGGTGCAGAGATTCACAACCGTGATGCATCACCACTCTTGGATGTCAACCAACATACCAAATGGAGAGGGGCTCATATAAACCCATACTAGGAATTCACAAAATTAACGACAGAACAGGTAAACAAGACAAAGGATAATGTAGCAGAAATCAAATTATCTGTTATTAAAAGAATTTCTATTTCCATGGTAAATGTAAAATTCACCTTTTTATAAATAAAGTTTTTTTATCAAGTCATAATTATATTAGGCCATGGCCAAGAAAAATCTGTACAAAGAAGTATGCAAGTATATAAACACAAAAAATCCAACTTAAAATAGAACCATCCGCAGTTAAACTTGGCCTAACATCATACCATTGTGTATGGCTCTTATCATACATTATTAATAATGAGCTTAACTTCCTAAAGGGAATATAGATGAACATATCCAGAGGTGAATTTAGTGGCGGGGGTAAAAAAAGAAGGAAATCCGGCCACTACTACTGATTTGTTTACTCCCCCCATCCCCCACCCCCAAAAAAAAAAAAAAAAAAAAAAAGAACCTTAAGTATATAGAGATGGTAGTGAAAATAAATAAATAATAAACACTGGAGAAAGAAGTTCAGAAGTCCCAAAGAAGGCTACAGCAGAGAGCTGCCATATTACTGAACCTCTTACCAAGTCAAAAGGCAAAACCTGTTCCCTCCTTGGGGATGCTCTAAAATACCTACCCGCTTGATTGGCCCATAAGCTTCAAACTCCCTTTTGAGTCTATTCTCGGTTGTCTCATAATTCTGCAAGAGAACCACAGCACAAGCTTGTCATTCCAATATAAATATTTACAAGCATGAGAAATGAAGAAGAAAAACAATAAACTACTCACAAGTCTTGCAACAAACAATGTCTTGTATGGATCTCCAGATACATTTGGATCACTAGATGGATCATCTACATAAAACATAAAATTATATTAATAATAATAATAATAATATACAATAGGGTTCAGGATTCGTACACGATCGTTTTTGCAATCGACAACCCAATTAATAGGGGGAACGGTTTTCGTATTAAAGGGGCGGAAGTATATCATCGCACGGTTCTATGCACACCATGTACATACACAGCCATGCATAGAATCTTTGGCCATAATAATAACACAAATATATTAATTATGATAATAATAAAACAGTATCAATAATAATAATTATAAGTGTGGTTATCCATGTAACAAAAGAATGTGACTTTCCAAAAATCAGAAGACAAATGTAAACCATACATTTTAAGGTGTTTTTAATTTACATCGTTGGCTTCCATTCAAAGCTGGGAAGTGCACAGTGATGCCTAGAATAATGATACACATGCATGGCATAAATGGGAGGCATGCCAATACCAAGAGGGTATTTGATTAAAATAGATTTTATATTCTAACAAATGGCTAATCTAAACCATGTCCTCTTATCTAACAGTCAGAATGGGCACATCATCTGTCCATGTGGCAGAATAGATGCCTTGTGACATTTGTACAAATAATAAACCTTTGTGACAATAATAATTCAACTAATTATAATAATAATAACAACAATGATAATAGTAACAACAAAAGAACCAGTATTGTTCGACTCCATGCGTCCGATCAATTTTTCTTTGTGGTATCTAGAACTAGCCCTATGGAAACTAGTGTTTCCCTGGTTGTCTCACTGGTTGAGATAATGCAAGAAGCACCAACCACATCAGCACTTCCCAGGCATAGCCTTACCTCAGCCAATGTAGACTTTGAAGCAGCCTGTAGAAACAATTTCCCCATAGAAATAAAGAGCCCCACTCCAAAATTTAAATAACAAAAAGAAAGGGTAGAATAATCACATTTCTGAAGCTCTTCAACAGCCTTTGCTGCACCTTGTTCTAGTCGTAATTTTTGAATTCTAGCCCTTCTTTGAGTCTGCAGCCACCATAGTATCAGCAAGTGCATTCCCATATTGTCAGATCTAGATTATTGCTATCCCATCAATGCAACAAAACCACATTTAAAGTACATCTAATAAAAAATTGATAGAAAAATCTAAACTTCAAATTGTTTCACTACGCTGGAACACAGAAATTCCAGCAGTAGTGAACAAATATTGTATAAGCTATGGATCTTCCATAAACTAAATAGCAAGCTGTGGTTCATCTAATGGATATCGCAATTGTGAACTGCCTCAAATTAAAATAGGGAAAAGGTTCCAACATGCTAGGAGTTGATTTCCAAATCAGCATAAACTAAATTTTTGCCACATGGAAGAGTGATGTGGCAATAACCACCGTTAGATAACTAGGGAATGGTGTCAATTGGCCATGAGTCAAATTTCGGATCCAAATCCAATATATCCCCCTACATATAGGCATACCATTCCATGTCTGTCCCCGCACCACCTCCATAATCTGAGATTTTCAGTTCTTTGTTAGTTTGTTATGCCACTTGGCTGACTTGAATTACGCCAAAACATGACATGTAAGCAGAGTACATTAGGGGTCCACCAGTGATACAGTTAAAACTGCTGAATTGGGTAAAGAAGGCATTATTTTTTGCCAAGGATGGACTCCATGGGCCTTGGGCTACTAGTTTATGGGTTAATTTTGTGAAGGGTCTTAATTCTATGCCCATAAGGGGCGTGAGGTTAGTACAAAAGATTAGTAGTTAAAAAAGAGGGTTTGAGTTTGATTAGAATACTTATTATGTAGATAGGGTTTTGTTTTGTGTCTATTATGTCAAGTCAGAGTGAGAGTGTGAATAGGAGTCTTTTTGGTTTTGTTTGGTTGCAAGGGAAATTAAAGGGAAGGGAAGTGAAAATTTGCAAACCTAAAAAGGATGTTTTTAAAATCATTACCCAACACAAACGTATGAACTCCTTAAATTTACTTACCATATTTGGTAATGATATTTTTTAGATGTAATTTTTATTTTACTTCGCAAATCAAAGGGATATAGATGAATATAGTGAAATATAACAACCAAATATGAATGATTTTGGGATGGTGACAGAATCATGTGGAGTAATGATGAGAAAAGGTTTCTTTTTTAGGTTTGAAAATTTTCACTTCCCTTTCCTTTAATTTCCCTTGCAACCAAACGAAGCCTTTATGGGTTGAATTAGGAATTTATGTAAGCATTCCTCTATCGACTAAACATGAATTGAGTTTTTTTAAGAGTTTTGGAGCAGTTGAGTTGTGCATACAGAAATAGCATTCCAGATCTGATCTCCCTTCCTGCTTATTCGATCAATTACTTGTCATGTGTGATTGATCCTCTCTTTTTCTTAGTTCTCTTTATTCACTAATTATCATATTTTCCTCTAGTTAACTAATACTTTATTGGTTTCTTCTAATTTCTTCCCTATTGATCGAGTTCTTGCCCTGGTTATATACCAGCTAAAACTGAATTCTATCTTTTGATCCAGTTATTATAGATCAATTAACATTATTACTCAACTGTTTACCAACTCTTATCATTAGATACTGCTGAGGTTCTTTAGTTCTTGAATTTAGCTTGAAACTTAAGCATCCGAGGAATCATCCATAAATCCTCACATATTTTCAAGATTCTTTCATTGATTGTTAGGACTGATAAAACTCAACTATACTCTTAGACTAATCAGGCAGTTGATCTAAGAGCAATCTAAGTTCTCCTAATTACTATCAATTTTGTCTCTGTTTAGATCCTAACAATTTATACACAGATCCAGGCTACTGTTATGGTTCTTTCTCCTTAACTGCACCAATCAATCCACAAAATTTCAGCCCCTGTTTTAGCTGTCATAGCTGAATTGTCAAGGCGTCACCTAGGCAGTCCAGGCGATTTTCAACCCCTAGGCGGTTGGTCACCTTATCGTATCATGCCTTGCTTATTTATTTACTTATATTTTTTAATTGATGCAGTTTGTAGCATTTTTATTGAATGTATAAAGTACATATATACACCATAATGCATGAAATCATGCATATGTATTAAAAACAATCAAATTTAATATTCTAACCCTCCCTTTTGAATACATCCTCTTATGGAAGATGTACCCTTACAACACCTTGGGTACGCCTAGGTTCCCAGGTGCCCCTCCAACGCTTTGGGTCGCCTTGTCACCTTAACAACTATGGTTTAAATGTATCCAGTTTAATGATTTTTACCCGGTTTTCAAAACCAAACCAAACCATTTAATTGATCAGTTCCATTTTTAACCATAACCAACCAGTTAATAATCGGTTTAATGGATCTGGTTTAATGTTTCATTTCAGTTTCCATAAACGGTTTTGGTTTGCTTTAACACCCTTATGCAGAAGCGATGTACTAGCAGCAGTACCAGAGGAGAAAGACCATACCAGATTCCAGAATCTGACAGCCGGTAATAAAATCTAACAGCCTGTGGTTCCAATTTATGTCCCAGATTCCAAATTCCTGGTCACATCAGGAATTTTATCACTAGTCCAATCATGAGTCTATTTTCAGTTTTTTTTTTTCTGATTATATTAAACTGACTGGATTAGGCTTAACTATTTCCAGTCCTGTTTGGGTTTGTTATTAAAGTATCCTAGTAAGTATTAAATTTTCCCAAAGCTAGTCAATTGGAAGACTTAAGAATCATGTTTGGTTTGTATCCCCCCCCCCCTCCTTTTTCAGACAAGGGTTGACTTTAGTTTTCTCGAGGCAGTCATGATTTGAGTTTTTTTTTTTTTTTTTTAATATATGTAAGGCTTTCATGCCCTCCCCATGATTTTAGAAGTTATACAAGTTCAGGTTTTTTGAAATAAGCTGCTGTGGATTTCAACGGTGTATCTGGTGGATTCTGGATGAGGCGTAGGTGGATTCCTAGCCAATTTATCCATCTATTTTTCTACCGAAAATACATGTCAAAATTTCTCAGTTCCTATACCCTGCAGCAATTTAGTTTCAATGATTTTTCTTTGATTGGTTGCTGGATGCAATTTCTGGTGTTGTGTTCATATTGCTTTCAAAACTTCTGATTTATCCTTGCTGAGATTCTGTTCTTCTTTTCCTGATAGATTCTATCAATTCTGAACCAGCTGTTTAAAATCCTTACAGTAGTAGGACTCCTCGTAAAGTAAATGTTCTGTTATCAGAATCAGTCTAGATTCTGCAGATCACTTTTACCTAGAGAATAGCCCAACAATTGATTTTTATAGCATTTTGATTTGTTTGAAGTTGATGAATTTCTCCCTATTCGGGTTATGTTTATTGCTCTGTGATCCTGTTCGCACTAATCTTCTACTAGTGCACTCTGTTTTGGAGACTGATTTGCATTATACCTCTCCCATTTCAAATATAAACAAGGAGATTCTACCATTACAGAGGCATTAGTTTTTAAAACAGAACCCATATTAAAAGAAATCTACGAAATAAAAGTCAAAATCTTCAGTTTCCATGCTGCTAGTGTCTTACTGGAGTTTCGCCCTTTTTGGCAGGTGGAGCATATTCAGGGTCTCCCGGTTCAGCAAAGTTACTCACGAATTGTGCCATTCCTACAAAGACAACAGAAGTGTTTGGGACAATAATAAACCCCTTTACAACACAACAAACAATTAGATCTTGATTGAGGTTATACGTACCCGTGTATGATGGGCATTTCCTCTTCTCAGGAGGCGGTTTATATTCTAGTGGAGGTCGGGGCTCAAAAAGCTTCAAGAGATTATTCGTAAGACCAGTAGGATGACTCTGCCCAATCTGCACAACCAATGAGAAGAAATGGATTAAAATTTCATCAATAACCAATTCCAGTTTTAACAAGAAAGTGTAGCAAGCTCCTTAAAATGTTACGGATCTATCGAACACCAGCAAGACCTTTATACAACAGGGGTAGAGGCATGTAAGAGAAATCCAACGTCAATAAAATAATTGTCCAAACCAATAACGAGAAGAGGTATTGTGAAGTTCGATAACGATTCAATTTTGACCATCAGACATACGATTCTCATTAGGAATAGAACGCAAACACTCTCAGACTCTCCTTTTGCTAACGACTGTTATTATATAAAATTCAAGGTGAAGGCATAGAAAAGACAATTAAAAGGCGAAGCTATAGTTACCATGAGAGGCGGCGTAAGACAACAATAAACAGAAAAATGAAGAACAATGAATCCAAGCAAAAAAGTCACAAGAGAGTAGACAAAACATACAAGTTTCAACTGCAGAACGGTAGCGCGGTTCTGAGCTTTGGTGCGAGCCTGCACCGCAGCGTCTCTGTTGCGCATAAATGGATCATTGAAGTCTCCCATTTTCAGAGATCAGAGATCAGAGATCAGAGAGACCAGAATAACTTCAAAATTTCAGGATCCTCAAGGGTGATGACCAGCGAAGACAACGCATCCGAACATCGATCGCCTCTCTTGTTTCTCCCTCTCGAGTCGGGAAGAAAAGGGAAGCAAGGGTTTATAGTTAAGCTATTTATGGTAAACAAGGGTTCGAAACGCAGGTGAATCTAACCCCAATGTCTAAACGAAAAAAATTCGTCCCGGTTCGTCAGGCCATGATCCTACGGTTTCAAATCGGCTCCAATCGTGGAATGGAATCCAGCTGTGATCCAACGACTAAAGTTTACACAGTGTGACTAATACATCAGTATGTGCAATCAATGAACTTCAACCGTTGGATCATGGCTGGACAACATGAGACTGTCATTTTTTCGATGTTCACCACACACATATCGATATATGCATCAGGTGAACTCCAGCCACCAGATCACGGTTGGAGACTATTTGAGTCTATGTTTAAATGATTACTCCTCATAATTAATGGGCAAGGATCGGCAGAATGAAATAATATGGATCATTCTCACGTGGTTGCAAGTTTTGGCCGGTAAACCCGAGCCCATTAAGTCTAGACAGGGCCAAACCCACCCTAAACCCAGTCATATATATATATATATTCATTTTCCTTCCCTTTTAGAGATCACTATATTTTAAGGAAAATTATTGGGACAAAGGTTGATGAAAACCAAAGTTGTAATGGAGGCCTCATGGACTACACATACCAATACGTCCAGAATAATGGAAGGCAAAACTGTGCCTACACAGCCCAAGATGGAACTTGTGATCACAGCCAACTAGAAATTCTAAAATGTTTGTAGGATCCACATCCTCTCCCGCCTGAGTTTGGGCGGGAGACTTGGCGGCCTAGATGGATGGCCGCCACCTAGCTCTTGGGTGGATCCGAGCCCTCCATCCGAGCCAACACCCCTATCGACTCAGCTTGTCGGCTAGGGTGTCGGCTCAGATGGAGGGCTCCGATCCACCCGAGAGCTAGGTGGCGTCCATCCATCCGAGTCGCCAAATCTCCGGCCCAAATTTAGGCGGTAGAGGATTTCTATACAATGTTTGTAATACCCATTAACCCATTAATCCATCTCTCATTGGATTCAATTCCTCAAGTTTCTTGAATAACCTAAACCTCTGTGGCGACCAAATAGGGGATCGCTATAACAATCATGGCCTTCCTCCTATTAGCCCCACTTCTCAAATCACAATTTCCTCTTCTTCTTCTTTAAAGCATAGTCCAAGAACGAAGCTGATCAAGATCATAGCATGAACTATTGGTGGGTTTGTTTTGCTATTAATCTGTTTGTGTTTATTATGGGTTGCTTGCAAGAGTTGCAGAATAAGAAAATCAGGTGAGGTGGGAAGCAAAGAAGTCGACAATGAAGGAGGTGTAACAGGGGAAGGAGGAGGAGAGGACTCTGGTGTTGCTCTTGGTGGTAGGGACGGAGGAAAACAAGGGAGGTTTTCATGGGAAGAAGAAGGACTAGGGAGTTTGGTGTTCCTAGAGCAGTGGATAGAACGAGGAAAGAGAAGCATAATGGGTAAAACAGTAACTTATTATTGTTTAAAGGGTAATTTTGTCATTATAATATTTTTAACATTGCTACATCATCACTTAACAGACATGTCCTTTAAGTCAGGATCTATGTGATACATATTTAACGACTGAGAGGGATGCATGATATTATTGGCAAAGTTCGGGGGTGAGTGACATAAAAAGAAAGTACACGGGGGTGGGTGAAATTTTCCCATATAATAAAAATTGGCTTCAAAACATAAAAGGGAAAGTTTCACCCACTCCCCCTGTACTTTGCTCTTAAGTTACATGTTGCTGCACGACTGGTCGAAAGAATTTGTACACATTAGAGAAAAATGACAAAGGTGGAGGGCGGGTTGGATAACCCTTAAACCACTCCGATGCTTAAATCAATCCGCGAACAAGCAGTATAGAATAGACACAAGTGTGACTGCTTCTTTTCTTTAAGTGGGAATAGACAGTCACCTTAAGCAAGATAATAGTTTTGAGAGTAGAATTGTATATATCTTTACTTTCACTGGTCCTGGGTTTATAGGCTTGGAGTGGCTAAATATGGCGTCTACCCATTAAGGTAGGAGGACGGCATGAAGGGCATGAATCTCGCCATGAGTGATGGGAATTGGCATGGATCACAGGGTCCGCTTTCTCCATATCCAACATCCGAGATTGACCCTCGAATTCGGTAAGGATGTGGACTCTCCTTATCTGGCTCGACGGGTTCCTTCATGAGGTCTCCCGCATATAAGGCTTCCTTATATAGGTTCATGATTTGCTTTGCATCAGCTTGCCGAGCTCGGACTTGACACTTGCATACGTGGTGTCATATTAGTGGAGGAGGAGTATACCCCCATAACATCACCAAACCCCTAACTTCGCGTTAATTTCACACGCACCCCCCTCCATTAAATTGACTAACAGAAAATGTAAAATTACCCAATTACCTTCTCTAATAACTTTGGCAATCAAATAATAATTTGGGAATCTGATCAATTGAAAAAGAAAATGAGTGTTTAAAATGATAAATATGTCATTTACTAATGGTTTGGGAGAGGATAAGATAGTAATTTAACAAATTTGAAAAAGTAGTTTTGCCATTGAAAAATTATAGACCTTGACAAGGTCTATTTGATACATATTTAACAAATGAGGGAGGAATGACAAGGTTATTTGATACATATTTAACAAATGAGGGAGGAATGCGTGAAATTAATCACGAAATTAGGAGTTATGTAACTTGAAAGCAAAATTACAAAGGAAATGGGTGAAATTATCCCAACATAAAACAGAGCACTACAAACTCCTAGCAAGACCTCACATGAGAGATAGATCAGTTACATTCATTCCAGAAATCCTTACCCAGCATAACAGATGTGGGCCATGGGAGGGCGGGGATGAGGAAGTGGGGAGGGGATATGCTGTGACGGAGGACAAGCAGTGGATTGGTGGCTGGGCGGATGGTGGGGGGCGGTGGAGACAGAGACCGGAAAGGAATTGCAAGAGGGAGTAGAGGTTCAGGGGTAGTCTAGGTATATTGAATTATCAAGGAAGAGAAAGATGTGAAAATTTACTTTTCTAGGGAAATAATCAGAAAAGAAGTTTGAAGTACATAAGTTTGGAGTAAATATAACCAAGTATAAAAGAGTAATAGTACTTGCCCCTACTTTATAGGAAGGCCACAGAAAACGTCAGTCCAAGACTCCAAAGTCCAAAGTTGCCCTTGAACCGGGATCCACTGTAATGACTGCTAAGGGACAGTGAGGATATCAACCACTCACAGTACATTTGATCTTACATTTGATCTCCTTTGGTTGCCCTCCAGCACCGGACACAAGCGTACAAGACATGAATATATGGAAGAAAAAAGAAGAGAAAAAAAAATAAAGGCCCATCCCGAACTGCCTGGATGAATCGGCACTCCATTGGGATGGTCCCTACGGCAAAACCATCAAAACAGATTCCCTTCACATGACATAACATTGTTCTCCCTTGAGACACATAACTGCCCTTGGGGGAATTGTGCCCATTTCTCCCCTCAATTGATACATGAAAAAGTACCATTTGTCTCCATAGTCTGAACAGATTAATACATGAAATACAAATAACTGAACAGCATGAACACACTTTGATACATTGTCTGTAAATTGAAAATGGAAAAACCAACTCTACCATTATTCACGTATAACTCATCTGCCAGAAACACAAATCAACGAATGAATTTTAACCCCCCCCCCAATTCCTTGTGTGGATTACCCTCTTCTAAAAAAATCCCCCTAAAAACAATCCATTTCTTTCTTCGATGCAAGCTTTTGTCCGAAGCCAATGACTTTGTTACATGCTACACACACCTCAGACCTCCATGTCTTCAGTGCCATAAAAAAATGCCAGTGAGAAACCCAAAAAGTTGGTCAATGTAACCAATTCTAGCATCAACCGCTGGCAATGATCTCGTGGATGGCATCACTAACAGTTTCATCTTCAGATCTAACTGCCAGCTTCATGGCTACCTGCTTGGGTCCATCAATCCCAAACGACAAGCGGACAAGAACCTTGGCATTGCCTATGAACACACCAGCCAACAAACACGTGTGTGATCTTGAATTGTTTGGGACAACTTCAGTGCCCTGCATAATACAAACATATAAACCCTTTCAGCAGCAACTAGTATCTCAACTATCTCCTAAACGAATTAAGATAAAAAAGAATAAAATTTTTTTTTATCAATGCCCGATTTAAAAATGGATGAATGAAAACCCAGTTAAACATTTTCTACTTCGGCTTTCTGTTGGATAGGAAAAATTAAATGAAACAATTGTCATCCATCTCCAGAAGGCAACTACTGCATGTACTATTAATTAGAACCATCTGAGAATGTAGCAGACCAATAGACCAAAAGTAAATTACATCTTAAGTTTAACTGATCTCATTTTTAATCCTTAGTAGAACCATATGCATTTTATTTCCTTGTTTCCTTTTTCTTTGAATATCCGGGAAGCAGGTTTGTAGTAGTTGGTTGTGTGCAGGTGTAAAAATGGGTGTTGAACCAGGTCTGCCACACAGACTCCAAGATGATGTTCAAATATTATGCACATGAAGATGCCAAAACTACTCCAAATTGTAAGTTGTTTTTACGTCCATGGGATAATATCATGATTTGATAACAAAACTTACCTCACATGGCTGCATGCCAAGAATGTTGATGACAGCATTCACAGCCTCAGTCAGGCTCTCCCTTGCCCCAAGGCCATACTCATCAACACGCTCATTATCTGGGCCCATGCTTTCCCATGCATTCCTAAAATTGGAGACTCCCACTTTTAATATATAATCTGCAGGCAAAACCTCGAGATCCTCCAGCTGATACTCATCCTCAACACCATCTTCATCTGTTTCACCGGTAGCAGGATCAACCTGAGGAAAACCAACACAAATTTGAACATTTTATATTGGATTGTAAGTGAAAGGTTCCATCGATGCCCTTGCAATTTTACTTAATCAGCAAGTAGTTATCAAAAACTCAATGACATGAATACTCACCAGCAAAAACCAACTCATCGAAAAAGTTAAAACTCATATATTGTCCCTTCTTTTTCTTTTGTGGAGAGGAGAGAGGGGGGGGGGGGGCTCAAATATACTTAATGCCAAGCAAGAGAAGGGAGAGGGATGCCCTTGCATTGCCGAGGCTTTTACTTGCATCGATAAACCTAGAAAGTTCATTTTCATGCTTATTCATAATTGCCAAATACGAAAGATGGGTTAAGAACATTAAGTGGCTCCCCAAAGCCATATGTTCTTTTAATAAGCTTTGTGAAAGAAATTGTATGAAGTTCTAAATGAAAAGGGACTCTTCACAAAAATTTTAACTGATTAATTTGAACCAGATAACCAAGTGACAATTTGTTTACAACTAGCCTTAACCTTTCAGAAAATTGGTTTCCAATACCTAACCATCAAACATCCTTCCTGGTTGTTTGTTTCATCTGGTGTGGGTCTCTAAGAATACAAGTGCTGCTCAACCAAGATGCACATATAGAAAGTACAGTGCTAATTGCTGATATATATTGACAATTCCTAGAAATTGGAGCAATAGATTTGACTACTAAATCCAATGGAATTGATAAGACTATTGACAAATAAGTATTTCTCAATAGGAAATCAAATTAACAATAATGAGTATTTGGGACAACAGGCATAACAAAATAAGTTAGGCTCAGGTATATACTTTGTACTGGAGCAGTACAGCTGACGCAAGTACCATTGGAGCACCATCAAATAAACTCAATCGCCTCAGGCTGTAAGTTACAGGTGTCAATATGTTAGGTCTCCTTGGTATGTTCGTTTCTTTTTGTCCAAGCTTTAAGTGACCATTCTTTTCCTTTATTTCATCTTCTTTTTTTTTTTTTTAAAGGCGAGGTGGGAGGGAAGGAGGCAGCACCAACAAAACCACATTCTTCAGCAGTAGATTTGACTTCTTTTCAACAAACTTACCTCTAGATATGCCAATATTTTCTTCACAAAGAGAGAAAATGATTCTACAAGTAGGAGCTGTATGAACATCCTGACCAACTATATGCTCAAGCCCATAGTTCAGTAGCCAGAATGCCCATGCACCATAATCCCGGCCAAGCTAACAACCAAAACTTTTTCCCCCCTTTTTGGGAGGGAAGGAGAGAATCAAACAGTTAACCAGTGGTACTACCTCTTTAACAATAAACTTTAACATATTTGAGAACTTCCCCACGGCAGGAACTCCAACTGGCTTCTCAAATGCCACAAAAGTCTGCCCTGGTGAATCATATGGTAGGGATCTTAAAGGCTTGGAAGCAACTTCAGAAAATTCCTCAGCTTCAGTGGCGTCCATTATAACACAGACCTGGCACCAAAGGAAAAACACAAACTTGAATTGTATTGAACTACCAAGTAAGAAACATATACACTGGTGACAAATTCAAAACTGTTCATTTACATTTTCCAAAAGTTGTTCCGGAATGGTGTTTGTGCAATTGAACTGGAACACAACATGCCCATCATAAATGTGCTTTACAACATTAACGGAATATTCAGTCTCAGCTTCTGTCAGCTCCATGGGCACTGATGACTGAAAAATAAAAAAAGGAGAAAGAAGAGTTTAGCAATCTACAACAAATAAACCACTAACATGCACCTTCGAATTTGTGGACATAAAAAATGAAAGAACCTTGAAAAGCTGTCCAAAGCCAGAAAATTCAGGAATGGATGAGAGAAGTTTTTCATAAGCATCAATAGTTGACGTTGGACCAGTAGGAAGAGCGCCCAAAGCAGCAGGCTTTTTGCCAGGGGCTTTCTTCTCAGCAAGAGGCTGTGACTTAACCTCCTTAGGTACAGAATCAATATCAAATGATTCTTCTGAAGGCTCCTGTATCAAAATCATCAAAATATGAGATTACCCAGTTTCGTGTAATAAAAATAATCAGTAGAAATAGAACCGCTTACATAGTTCTTCAAACATGTCTCCAGGTTGGCTAGTGGAACATCCAACGACCCAAAGAGGAAATCTTTAACATCTTTGTCAGTTTCACCAACTGACCCATCACCTCCAATTGTATTTAAATATAGCGTCGCCCTGTCCCGAACCTGTGAGAATTCACAAATAAAAATACTTAGCAATTAGATGATTAAGAAACAAAATTGGGTGTGTGTGTGTGTGTGGGGGGGGGGAAGCGTGCACCAAAACATTTAATAGTTTAAGCTGAAACACTTCCCTGAGAGTTGATCACATAAGCACATAAACAGCACAAACTAAATGACCTAAAGGCAATTGAATACATACTCCAGAAGGGCACACAAATCACATGGTTTTAATGCTTTAGTTCCAATAGAACAAGATGAAAAGCTAACCAAATTGTACAATAAAGTCAGCACGCTTATGACTTGTCAAGGTAATCATATTTCAGACAAGCATCAGTTAAACAAATTGAGGTCTACCATTATTTGAATAACAAGTTTGACATGGATCTTGAAATGAATGATTTTATGTTTTCATCAACATAAAGATTTTCATTTAAGGCCTCGTAGACATCCCATTTTATCAACTTGGAAATGTTCTCGACAATGATGAATGTGAACATTTTATGATAAACTCAAAGTCTCTCTCTTCCTAAGAGGAAAAGTTTTTTGGGAAATGACCAAAATACCATTGGGGGGCTTACCAATCAAACTGCTTTGGAAAAAGAAAAAGAACTTATGGGCATAGTTGTCAAGGTGCCAAGGCGACCCAAAGCGCTGGAGAGGTGCTTGGGCACCTAGGCATACCTCAGGCGTACCCAAGGCGTTGTAAGGGTACATCTTAATAAGAGGTTTTATACAAAAAAGAGGGGGTTTAGAGCATCAATTTTATAATTTTTAATACATATTCATGATTCCATGCATTATGGTGTATATATGTAATCATGTACTTTATGCATCTAATAAAAATGCTACAAATTGCATTAATTAAAAAAACATATAAACAAATAAAACAAGGCGTGATACAATAAGGCGATCAACCGCATAGGGGTTGAAAAACAGCCTGATACAATAAGACAACTATGCTTATGGGTACTAGACTAAGTGGCCATTCTCCTAAACCCAACCTCAATACCCCTATCTCTCCCCAATGGGAGAGATAGGGGTACTGATACAATAAGACAACTATGCTTGGGAGAGATAGGGGTACTGATACAATAAGACAACTATGCTTAAGGGTACTAGACTAAGTGGCCACTCTCCTAAACCCAACCTCAGCACCCCTATCTCTCCCCAGTGGAGAGATGAGGCACAGAGGTCCAGTCCCTCTTTATCTGAACAGTGGCAACGGTGGGCCGGTCCAGTCCATTGTCCTCATAACTCCCCATTCACTATCAAAGAAATCAAGCATCTCAAAAATTTAAAGAGGAAAGGCAACCAAACATTGTATTAATTTACTCATACAAAAAGAAACAGGCTATGTAATTATTTCCCCCTTCCATCTAATAAATCTGAGAAATTAACAAAAAACTAGAGCTGACTTGTGAGAAATATACAAAACGGAATTAACATCCTACTATTTTCTATAAATCATAGGATGTTATTGACTGCAGCTCAACTCAATTAAACTCTCAAGTCAAGTAAGCCTTACAAAGATTTCTGTAGCTGACCCGTTTCATGTTAATGATGAAGGAATGAAAATTACAAGGGCAACAACTATGGTAGTTACTGAACCTCAAGCCAGAAGGCTGCCTAGTAATGTCACTAAACATCACTAGAAGTTCCACCATAGCATCACCGCACGAGACACTTGAACCAACAGGACCAGTCTGAATTTTCAAAAGCAAATCATAGAAACAATTCTAAAAGTTTAAATTATGGTACAGAAATGCATTTACAGAGTATCACATTTCATGCATCACTTCAAAACAAGAAATTCTTCATATAGTAAATCAAAACTCACCTCATCATCACTGTCAAAGAGGCAACGTCTCAACAGAACAAATATACGAGGCTGCAAAAGTTAGTCCGGTAATAGTCAAAACCAGAATAAAGCAAGCAAATATTCAGTAGAGCTGAAAAGGTTATAGAACAAAACATTACCTTCAAGGAATCGACCAAAGCACCAAACTTTGCCAATGTACTCACAGCACTAGCCCGAACAGTTGCATTTTCAAGAATTACACGGTTATAGATGTACCTTATGTATTTACTGGGATCTGATGTTTTTGGCCCCTCATTTCCCAGAAAATGAAGTATCTGGAAATATGCAAAGGAATAAACAAACAGATAAGAAAACACAGAGCACAACAGCAAGTCAAGAAAAGCAAGTACAACTTCAAGCACCTCAGTAAATTGGATCGCAGAAACTTATTGAGAAAATATCCACCTGAGTAGACAGATATGTGAATTCACAATCCTCAATAAATTCACAGAGATGAAAAAGTCCACTTTCTTTAGCTTCAGGAATATCTCTTATAAGGATAACAATTGAGTCAACAATTGCCTTCTTATACTCGAAACCACCTTCTTCTCTGAGAATACTGCTCAAGAAGTTCATCCTAATGATAAACAGGGAAGGAACAATTAATCCACCACAAATCCAAATTTCAACTATTAGAGGCACAAAGTTTCAGCAGTAAAATCAGAGGTAACTAACAATGCTCGGTATTTGAGTGGGAACTTAAGGCACAATGATCGAATAGCTTCCACAACAACGATCTTGAACTCATCTGCAATATCTGACATGAAATTGGTTATTTGTTTCATCAAGCGATCTACACTAGACTCATTTCCTGTCTTCAAGAGAGTAGTGATAGCAAGTGTGGCAATGCTCCTGTTTTGATCTGAAATTAAGCTCTCCATGTCTATATTGCAATTTGTAACTGCCATGGGATGAGTCATTGCAACCTGCACAAAATTTTAAACAAAATGAAAATATAAATAAAGGGAAAAGTTACTCTGAGCTGGCAATGTAGGGTATGCCCTCTCACATGCCTTTTTTTTATTCTTTTCCTATCTTACAAATGAATAAAATATTGAGCTGTGAGACCTGCCCAGAGATCGTTCATTCATAAATAAGCCATAAAGATAGAAAGAGCTGAATACAGTGACGACGGTCATAAATGTGATCACATGTTTGTACTTAAAACTAGAAATGGCAGATTTGGAGATTCCTGAAGGGTAAAAATTTAGAATCCAGTTTGGCATACTTCTCCTCCTCCTCCATCTTCTCCTTCTTTTCCTTCTTCTCCTCCTTATTGAGTTATTTAACAATTAAGCACCATTATGTTTCTTATTCTCCTAGTGCATAATTTCATTGTCTCATTTGGGTTTTTTTTTTAATCTTCTACTAGGGTAACATTGTGTAGAATAATAACCAATAGGCAAAATTTCACAAACTACCCAAAAAGTATCTGAAACATCAACTACCACCCACAAGTTTCTGACATCATCAACTACCACCCCAAATATTGACACTGTTAATCATAGAGACCTAGTCTGTTAAGAGACTTCCGTTAGATGATGGTGTCAGTTCAAATCAACTTTTTGATGGACAAGACTACCTTTAGGGCCCGTTTGATAAAACTTCTGCTTCTGGATTCTATGGATTCTGGCTCCCAGGGAGCCATTTTGGAGTAGAAGCGCGTTTGATAAGTCCAGTTAGATTCCAACTCCCACAGAGTGAACCGGATTCAGAATGACTCCAGAATCCAAAATTTTGGAGTCATAAATACTTGCTCCAAGCTGTTGGATCAACTTTTTAAAAGAAAAAAAAGAGTCGACACTCACATGACTATCACTTGACCACCACCACCACCACCACCACCACCACCACCACCACCACAACCACCGCCACCGCCACTACCTCTACCACCACCACCACCACCAACGCCACTGCCCACCACCACCACCACCGCTGCCGCCACCTCTACCACCACCACCAACACCACCACCACCGCCGCCTCCACCACCACCACCAACACCAACACCCACCACCACCACCGCCCACCACCCACCACCCCCACCACCACCACCACCACCACCACCACCACAACCACCACCACCACCACCACCGCCGGCGCCACCTCTACCACCACCACCAACACCACCACTGCCGCCGCCTCCACCACCACCACCAACACCACCGCCCACCACCCACCACCACCACCACCACCACCACCACAACCTCCACCACCGCCACCACCACCACCACCACAACCACCACCACCAACACCACCACCACCGCCGCCTCCACCACCACCACCAACACCACCGCCCACCACCACTACTACGACTATTTTTCTAGACTTCGATTGGAGGGATAGTGTGTTATCAAACATGTTTCTAATCCAAAGGTGCTCTAAAATCCATTTCAGAATTGCGTTATCAAACAAGTTTCTACTCCAAAATAATCCTAGAGTAGCTTGGAGTAGAATCCAAATTTGAACCAGAATCCAGAATCTAGAAGCAGAAGTTTTATCAAACGGGCCCTTAGTGTAAGGGAAAAAGACCATTTTACCCTGCACTTTATTACCCTAGCCCCAAATTTAAAAAACATTGACTGAGAAGACAGAGGAAACGGGGAGAGTCGCCGATGGTCATGCTGGGTTCACCAGTGTTAGCTTCTTGACAGCATCCATCCTCAGTTCTTCAACCAGTCGTAATTGGATTCCTCAGTTTTATTGTTCGGTTTTTCTCTATTGCAACTAGCTTCGTTTTTTTTTATCGGAATTTTCCTTTGGTTCCATTTTCCTTCGGTTCCATTTTCATTTTCAGATCCTATTTGATGTTCGGTTCTCTTCTGCAACTTTTCTCTTTTTTCTGTTCATTGCTAGACGATTTGCTTCTTTTTCTCTGAAACTGTCAATTTTCTCGAATAACTTCTCCAATCCAGAAGGACCAAAACTCGGTCGATTTGTGATTTATAAGCCGATTCACCAGAGCATTGTCTGCTACATGTAAGCAGTCGAGCACAGATACGCACTGAGGAAAGAGCATCTCTTGATGCTTTTTTGTTTTTGCTTTAGAGGAATGCTCATTACTCTTGTCGGAGATTTAAAGTTATGAGAAGAACTCTGTTCTTCAGAAATCGAAGACAATTAAAAATCACGCCAAGCTGCAACGGAGTTCTATAATAACTTTTTGGGAAGAAAAAACTTGTTTCTCTACTCTACTTTTGGAATCATTAGTTGCTAATTTAATCATGGATAACCGTTTAATGGAAATTGATGGAGAATCAATCTTTTGATTTCCTCCTTTTTCTTTATTAAAAATTGTCATCAGAGATTTCATCCCTCCCCTTGCTCTATACCTTACTAAAATCCATTGGAGGAAAGTTGGTTTTCTGCACATTTCCAGCAATTTCATTAAAGTGGAGAAAAAAGAAAAAAAAAAGAACAGAAATCAGAAATCAAAAATCAAGATGGGTAAACCAGGGCAGCCCAAGAGAAGGGTAGCATTTGTTTTGATCGATGGAGTGGGTGACATTTCACTACCAAGGTCATGGCTTCCGACAATAGTTTTCTGAAAGCATGGTTGCTATGATTTGAATAGAAGGTCAAACTAGTAATTTTAACATTTCACAATTTAAAATAAGAAGGGTATAAATGGCTTTCAGTATTTTTAGTTTTTTAGACAATTAAGTGGGTGCAGTTGATGATGTCAAAAACTTGTGGGTGGTAGTTAATGTTTTGGATACATTTTGGGTAATACATGAAATTTAACCTAGCCAATATTATCATAGGTTTACAACCGAGTTCAACGTATACTACCAAACATGAGTGTAAACTTAAACAACCATCATGTGTGATTTTTTTTGTAATTTATGGTTTAAATGTGTTTAAGTATGCTAAAAGAGGGTTTCCCTAGAGCATCAGGCTTTAAAATGGCCATTTGAGCCCTGAGACACAATTTAAGCTGTCGAAAAAAAAAATGCACAGCTTCGGCAATATCTCAGTTCTAGGTCGAGATGGGGTCAGAACCAAGATTTTAATCCTTGGAATAGACTATGTAACAAAATAGAAAGAAAGAGAAGGAGAAGAGAATGGAAAAGTGGGAAAGAGAATCGATGTGTGTTGTTCTCCTCCCTTACAATATTATGTATAGATGTTCAAATAAAAGAAATAGGATAGGTCTAGGACTCCACATGGTAAAGAGTCCTAATTACATAAGAGATAGGAATTTCATGTGTCAACATGACAAGGCGTCCTAGACAAACCATAAATCCTAGTTACATAACAACTCTAGGCTCCTAATAACATATAATGAAATAAAGATAAGATAAGATAAGAAGAGGACTTGGTCAACTAAATCCTAAAGCCTAAAAGGCAGCCAGCTTGACAGCTGGACAGCACCAATCTCGAGATGAGATTGGCGCTAATAGGTAGTGTGACAATGGGAATGGACCATAGTGAATGGGTCGATTCCCTTACAGATAAATCATTAACAGATTGCATTGAACTTTGCACCTAAAGGTGAGACATCCGACAAGGTGACTCCTATTTTGAAGAGTACAGGCAACACAGGCTGTAAATGAAACGTTCACACTATAATAAGATGTAAAAAGCCACCAAATCCTATAGTTATTTTTATATCTTTCCATTAACCAGTATGACCTCAAACTCAAACTAAGTTAACTCACAGCCAAAACAACTCAAAAACCTGCAACCCACTCCAAGGCTTTAAAAAAGGAATACAGTACAAAGGCAGCAAAACGCAGACCATAAGATGGAAAAACATGCCAACAACAACAACAGGAAATCCGCTATAAAATCTTGAGGGATGACCTCAAAATAACACAAGAGAATTCACATACATATTATTTTCGAACAAGCATTAGAACAGCATATTTTGAACCTGAATCCTATTCGTAAATATCAACAAATTTCTAAGAATAATCCTTAATCAACTCAAGGGTGAGAGGAAGAGAAGTGGGGTAAGAAATTTAAAGGACATTGTGCACATACTGCATAAGAAATGAAGGTAAAGTGCAATAAATACTTATAGCTTAAAGAGAAGAGAATCAATAAGAAACCTTATTTAGGGTACGAACAGCAGCAAATCTCAGCACTGGTTTGGATGAATTCAAGAATAGTTGTAGAACTGTGATAGCAGGAGTCAGTTCTTGATTGGTCACACCACTCAGCTCTGTTATTGCTCTAGCAGCTTCAAAAATGACCATTTCAGCTTTGTGTCGCAGACAACTGTCAAGATAATTATAAAAAGGGCGTTCTCCAGTTTGGGTGTTCTGGCCCGACTCACGTATTACCTGCATGTGCATTTGTTTCGGAATGATTGACAATGCCAATACTTGACAAATGGCATATGGTATTGAAAGCATAATACAATTCTCAACAAAGAAATGCACCTGACTAGTATAACGAATCAGTAGGCACTGGGCCAAAGGTGAGCGAACTGTTCCTCTAGTCAAGCTGGTTACTAGCTTGCTGACAGCTAATCGATCATTTTGCCGTATCTGCAAGTTGAAAGTCCATACAGATAAACAACATTTAAAAATTTTCTGAATCCAAATGTAGATCTTTAACCAAAGAGAATTTGAAGGTAGTGTTGAAGCCAAAGGATGTACTTGCTTGGTGAATCATTAGAATAGGATAAAAAGATCATTACATTTCAAGATGCATAGACAAACAAGTTATATTCCATGTTTCATCTAACAATGCATGCAATATTTGGACATGCTTTCAGCTCAGAAGGATCACCTACAAATGGATCATCACCACAAATAAATAAATTCAGTAACAAAGGCATCATTTGGATACCTTTTCGGGTATTTATTTATTTATTTGTTTCTGAGAACATAAAACACTACTAGCTGCAAAACAACATTTGATTGCTGAGAAAACTTGTTTTTCATAGGAACGAAAAAAGGTTCTTTTTTTTCAGAAGCTACTCAGATTTCTGAAATGCTGGGAACGTTTAAATACCACATGCATATAACAAGGCTAGAAACAGGAATTCAAACCATAATTTGCCAAAAATTTTTACTGACAAGGCTGAAACCAAATGGCATCCAAACTAGAAAACGCAATATTTCAGTCGATATTTTGGCAATTTCGGAATCATCTCTACATCTTAGGTAAACATTTTTTGGTTGATATTTCGGTCAGATTTTGGCACGCATCTCCAGTTCTTGTGCCAGCCGAAAAAATGCAATATTTCAGTATGATTTCAGCCATTTCGGTAAAAATACTGGGTTTCAACCTGACTGAAATGGCACTGAAACTTTATATTGTTAACCAAGATTCAAACACTATTGTGGTCAATTAGGGTAGGAAGTCAGTCCCATTGTTCTCCATTCTTCACAGAGCTGCAACAGCGAAGAGCATTTCCTCTTCCAACCCTAACTAGCCGACCAACTGAAAAAACTAGTGGCTGCACAGGCACAAGCACTGGGCAGTTTTTTCCCTCATCACTTTTTTTTTTTTTTTTGGGTGGGGGGGGTGAAAACCCCTTTGGTGCTTCCTCTCGGATTTAAAAAGCTCTGTACCATTCATCTTTCTTCTCTCCTAGGTTTCTCTCAGTGGTAGAAGTCACCGTGTCCAGAAAAAATTTCAAATCTTATTTCTGAAGTTTTCTTAACCTATTTTGAGATCTCTTGCACTTTTGTTCAAGGGAGATAGTTTTCTGCATTGTGGCAGGGTTTGGCGCTGAAGGGGCAGAACTTATATTCTGGCTGCTCTGGATTAGCATAAAGGAATAACCAAATTAGGAAAAGAAAGAGTAACCAAACACCCAAAAAATAATATTTGGAGGGGGGAATTCTGGCAGAATTGTTTATGTATTGAGATAAGAGAAACAAGCTCTAAGCCATCAAATTCATAGGCTATACATGTCACATGAACCATATGTCATATTCACATGTCAAATTGAGCACAAAATAACTGGAACATGCATGAGCAAAAAAAACTCCTTTCTAATTTTCTGCAGTGCAACAGCCAAAACAAAAGCTCCTCGAATCAGACAATTTATATAGAACACAAGCCAATTGCTCAAATAACCAAACAACTGGAACACAGTGTCATCGAATGCTTTCAAGCATCACATTTGAATGATTTCAAACCAAAAAATCACTTGAAGGGAGAAGAGACCCAACCTACCTGGTGGAGAAGAGCCAAAGCATGGAATTGCACAAGGCCAGCCCTTGATTGAACAGATTCTTGTACCTCATTGCTCCACCGTTTGACAATCTCTGGGTTTGTCTACTTGAATAACAAGTATAAGCAGACGAATCCAATAACCATGTAACTATTACTTATTACTAGAAACAATGTGCAGTACCTGAAGTAAGTGAACTCCACTAACAAGAGCAGCACTGGCTACAACATGATTCTTGTCAACAATTGCTTGCTTCAGGTATCTTTCTATTTGGGTGAGAAGAGTACCATCAGTAATTCTACAAAGAACCCGGATAGCATTGGCCCTATACATATCAGTCTTGCTATTCATATCCTTCATCAGGGAGCTTGTGACAATAATAACCTTTAACAAAGAACATTACAAATCAGCATCTAATTTTCCACATAAAGGTGAAGTTAAAGAAAAACTATTTTATCCAACCTCGTCAGCTGAGGGGGAAAGCTCCTTGATTATCAAATAGACCATTCTCCTCAGTCCTAGATCCTTAGACTGGAAAAGCTTTGTGACAGAAAAGAAAACTTCTGTTGCTTCAACCTACAAATTATATTGAAATTTCAAATCGTGAAAGGATATCACAGCCATTAAAGAGACCAAAACAGCAAAGCAATAAAGTAATGCAATGGAAAATATTATCAATATACAGAAACCAACCTTCGTGAATGATTCTCCTTGGTTAAGTAAATAAAGGAGTTTTGTTATAACCTGGCAAAGAAAAACATAGCAAAACCCGATAAGTATAACCACACCCAAAAAAAAAAAAAAAAAACCACATTCATAACAAATTACACAAAGCAAGAACCTGTGAGCATCTCCTAGGATCAAGCTGAGGATCGTTGAAAACCCTGGCTTCTTGAAGGACAGAACCCTTCTCAATCCCAATAAATGGAGAGTACTCCGCTGATAATAAATATAAAAAAATTCAAAATTAGAAAATTACCTTCCGAAACTTGAAGTTGACCTATAATTACTCCAAGCAACAGAATTATAAATTGAACAAAACCAACAAATAAATCAGAAGATCACGTCTACAACCACGAAGTAACTAAACTAGAACACCTAAAAAAAAACATAATCCCCTTCGATGCAGATGCATTGCACCGGTTCAACATTATCAATAAACGAAATCAAATGACACACAAACAAGAAAGCTAGATCTACAAATAAAATCACGGATCTAAGAACTTACAACAGACAAAACGAAAAATTGAAAAGGTCAGTAAACAACGGATCGACATTTGAAACTTCAAACACGAAATTGTAAGCACTGTAAAAAGTTTAAATTTTGCGTCCTCAAGACCTACCTTCATCGTCTCGGTCATCGTCTTTCTTAGCAAGAGGTTGAGCCATGGCGAAATCAAAATATTTTGCTCAGATCTGTGCGACTAGGTTGGCAACGAAACGAGAGAAACAGCTGACGAACTCAAGTCGCTCGCTCAGCAAGTGAAGTCGAGGCAGAAAAATTAATTTGTTAATGTTTTTCAGCGTATAAAAAGGATCAAAAATTAAAATGTTTGTTAAGACATCTTAGGCGGAATGACTAAAATACCACTCGATTCGAAACCGTTGGACGGCTAGATTTCGCGGCATTTCTCGGTGAGCCCTTTGGCTTCAAATTATATGTCGGACACCGAGGTAGTACCATAGTACAACATCCTCCGTTAGTCTGAACCGTCTGATTTCCCTCAAATGCCATCTTCCTAACTGTGGATGACATCTGACGGTTGCCTAGCATTCGTCCCATGGGATTGCCAAAGAATCGGTTGCATAGCGTCATGAAGACATTAGGGGCGTTGATAGTACTCCCAATCTTTGGATTCCAGTGATTTCTACTTTTCGCGGCACTTAGGAGTTAAATACGGTTTGGTAAAAATTTTTGAATCTCATGCTCCCTAGGGTTGAACAGTTCCCAAACAAACAGCTAAAAAATCAGAAATTTGAGAGTTTCTTTTCTCAGGAAGGGATGAAGGAGATTTGTCTCCCCTCACTCTACAACTCTCCATTGGACCCAGTTCTTCTCATGTCTAATAATCCCTCAAGTTGAAGAGCCGATGGGTTAGAATCACTTTGCAAGCATACTATTACATTGGTATGTGTATAAAATAAACTGCAATAGTTAGATCATGATTGGAGAAAATGTTGGACTTGAGACGATCTTTTTCCCTCTCTACTACTTGAGGAGATATATTTTCCTTTTGTTGCTCTCTCCCAAGGGATGAATGTCATTTGACAAAGACCAACAGGGTCACGAGTTCACTTCTCCAAAAAAAAAAAAAAATTCTTGTTATGTATCAATACATAGCAAGTTTATTCTAGTGGCACAGGTAATAGAATAATTTTTTTTTTTTTTTTTTTGGTGATTAACTTGCTCTAGACCCAAATTTATTCTTCATGGGGCAAAAATCGTATGAGGGTTTGTAGATCATCGAGGAATTGGCTAACCCAAAGCCCATCTATAAATTAGGTAATTTTGATGTAAATACTTAATTGTGAACCTTTCGATTTCATGATCATGATTTAATAAGCTTACTAGAATGGTCCATCATTTTAAAAGTTTCGACCACTTGATTGTGGAACCTGATGTAGGGATTTGATCTCCCTCATCAATGATGTACGGTCCTCAATGCCACCGTTAGTAACTCTAATCATACGTAATATTCGGCATATGACTTTCTATCCTCAATCATGCATGTGTTTTCAACTATGTTATAGGGGATTGTAATATCTTAATTCACTCCTTTGCCAAAAGGCCAGTCCATGACGTGTAAGATTTCTGGCCCATGTCCACTCATTGGATTGTGGAAACTTGCCACTCCGGATCTTGTGTAATTCACGTCAATCTCAAAATATCTTCTTTAGCCCAAAAAAAAAAAATTTACTGGAATTAACCGAAAATCCCTCCCATGTATGTCCATGCGTCCTCATATTTTTAGTTGTTCATGTATATCTATGCATCGCTTGTAATCCCCGTAATTCAAATAATAAACTGGAGACTTTATATGCCATTTTCAATATTTCAAATTGTAGATATTTGGATTATTCTTGTATTTTGGAAACTTCTCTCCTATTTATTTAAACCAAGGGTTGCCCTATATCTTTATTAAATACAGTTAAAAGTTTAGGGAAGCAGTTTTCATAAAGGAGTTTTTTTGGACAAGTGGATAAAGAGGAAGGATATTATGGAAACTTCAAATATAGAGAGAAAAAAACTTTATACCTTTTTGAGGGTGATATGTTTCAGACCATGCCCCTCGTATCTCAAGGATAGACCAGAAAAACTTATGTGTCTATCCTTATTCTTAATTAAAAAAAATTATTTTCTTGACATTCAAACATAGTCATAATGAAAGGGTGAAGAGGCAAAGGGGGAAAAATCCCTCAACCTCCTACCAACTTCAAACACACATTAGTCCCTTGTCCGGAAGGCCTTGACATCGACGGGGATGGTCAATTGGCCCATTTCCTCTCCTTGACTTCGAGATATTTGTAAGATTAATGCCTCAATTTATACTCGTTCATCTTTTTAAATTTTCCTCTTCCCCCCCCACCCTACCAAAAAAAAAAAAAACGATTTAACAAATAATAGAAGCTAGATCTGCCTCCATATACATAATTACACAGATAATAGTACAAACCCATATGGTATATGAAAAAAATACTCCAAAGTCCCACAGTATCATTCCACTTATAAATCGTAATATATAATAAAACAACATAGAAATCTATGGCATTTGTCTCATGCATCTTTCAGTTAGATAAAAAGTAAATTTTTTCTCAATCCAAGCATAGGAATTAGGCTGCTCAAGGAATGGTCCTTATGGTTAATCTCTCAATCATCAACCCTGCTCAAATCCTCCTACGGCTCATTTCTGATGAGTCACTGCTTGTGGAAGGATTGAGTCCATATTCACTTGTTCCTCCATACTCACTGCTTGCCATTTCTTGGCTTCCCAAAGCCATCCTCCTAAATTTCTTCATATCTTCATTGTATGACCTAGTGTCATAGTCCGAGCTCCCATCAGCAGCTGACATGCTAAAGGCAGCACTTTGCCCAGGTTTTGGACCATCATTCAAATCATCCAGTGTGGCATCACCTTCTAATGCTCTAGCAATCTGCTCAGCGGAATTTATGTTAGCATATTTTCAATTCATTTTGATGACTACTTACATATGAACAACTCTAGTATAGTAATAATATTTTAGGTTCGTGTGAATGTAATAAGGGTTGTTACAATATTTAATTGTAAATGATTCCATTTAATGCACACTCATTGGACCATCACAGAAACCTCAATATACAGAAAATAGTTTTGGTGTTTCATTTAAGGATTGATCCAAATCTGGCGATGCATATCAATACACTATTATTTAAGGGAAGGAATTAACGATCTTTTTTCAATAGAGAATATATCTAAATGATCCATCATAATAAGAACACTATAAAATATAAAAAATAATTATTTAATTTCTATATGAATGAAACTCGTTGAAAACAAAATTATATTTCTTATCCCCTTTTGGCCATCAAGGTATGGAATATGAATAATAATACCTACAATAATTATTCTAAATTGGTTTTCCTTGCTTATATTTTTGTCATTGACATGGTGTAATAGACAAAAAAAAATGTAAACAGTTTTTCTAGTCGGGCAAGATTAGCGAGTTCTCTAATTGGGCACCAAGTTTTTTGCCATGTAGAAGGGTGATGTGGCAATTTCAATCATATCAATAACTAGAAAATGGCATACATTAAGTACATGCTAAATTTTATATTGAAATTCAATTATATATATTCCCATGTACGAACATATTTTCTTGTTTTTATTTTATTTTAAGAGGGTTCATTTTTTTCTTGGATTTTGAAAGCTTTATTTCACAAGTTAGCCAACTTCACTTTAGTTGAGACTTGACAATAGAAATGTCAACATGGGCCTTTGGTGTCTACCTATTCATAAAAATTGGTTCTATCCAATCTTTATATATAAATGTTGTATTATTCTATCCATGATAAATTTATTGGTATTGGATCAATCAATTCGTATCAATTTTGGACCTAATCGATTCCTGATTTGATATTGTTTTAATATTATTATATATGGCATTGGCCATGTGTCAGTTTCTCATAGAAACCCTACACTGATCTGATCAAAATCTGATTGGTTTTGAACATAGCCAATTCTGTATACGAAACCTAGATTTAAAACCTTGCTTGTACCTGTCTCATCTTTGGACGCCTCCTTGCAGAGTGACGAACACTTGCAGCAGCACATGCTACCATTCGAGCCATCTCTTCTGGTTCATAATTGTATTCCAAGCGTGGATCCACCAACTCTTCATAGTTCCCATCAGCCAGTGCATGTGCTAGAATAGGCCTAGCCTGCTCTCACATAAATAGAAGGCTCAGTTATGATCTTAGTAAGCTCCATTGCTCCTCCATTAATGGACGAACAAGTGATGATTTATAATTAGGTTTTACTTCCAGAAGTGAAGAGAAGAGAAACAAACCCAATCTACAAGACTATCTTCCATGTATGAGTTAGTAGTATCTATAGGCCGTCGTCCAGTAATCAATTCCAGCAACATGACACCGTATGAGAAGACATCAGACTTATCAGTTAGCTTGCCACTAGATGCATACTCAGGTGCCATATACCTGCATTAACATTATAGAGAAAATCAAGAAATCCATGAATTTTTCATTAAAAAATTTCCATCATCTGCTCTTGATTTAGCTACTTTGTTTGCTTTAATCAAAATCTAATTGATGATTCTCACCCAAATGTTCCCATTACACGAGTCGAAACATGTGTGTTAGTGTCATTGGATAGCTTAGCCAGTCCAAAATCCGCCACCTGCATTATTATTTTTTCAATTATCATTTTAGGTTCCATTTGTTTCAATATAAAATTATGAAAAAAAAAATTTGTATGTAAAATGGGATTTTTTTTTACTGCATGATTTAGCATAAAAAATACAAAAAAAAAAAATTGAAAAATAAGAAAATTTGTCTGTTTTTAGATGGAAAAAATTTATAACGAAACAAACAGGTCTTATAGATTTATGAAAATCCATAGATGGGTAATGTCCATACCATGGCTTCAAAGTTCTCATCGATTAGAATATTAGCAGCTTTAATATCACGATGGATAATTTTAGGGTGGCCTGAAAGTAGATGAAAGATTAGTTAGCATTAATTTAAATAGAGAAAAACAGAGAGATAGAACATTATGGTTAGAATTACATACAATCTTCATGAAGGTAAGCAAGTCCTTTAGCTGAACCCAATGCAATCCGAAGCCTTGATGGCCAGTCCATGGGTGGACGATCTTTTGCTAGAATAGCATCACAAATTCAAGAAAATTTCATCAAACAAATATCGTCATTCTAAAAGTTCGAATTATTGGGTAAAGAAACCGCCAAGAGTATAAAGTCGGGGATGATGACTGTTTGGTAGTCGATGTATTTAGAAAAGGACTAAAAACTATTTGATAGTAAATGTGGACTAAAAACTATTTGATAGTAAATGTGGGATTTGTCAAGTTTCTAAATTCAAAAGTTCAAACTATTAAGTGGATGGACTATTCACATATAAAAACCTAAGATTTCAATCTCTTTAGCAATGTGGAACTATTCTCGATATTCCTCCTCACATGTAGCCCCACTGTGGTATAGTGTATATGTGGCAATACTTGACATTTTTTAAGTGATTGGTCCCTCTTGTGGGTGATTGATCACCTTCTTTTCAGGGTTACTATGAGAGGGAAACTGGATCTCTAATACCATGTCAAGGCTCCAACTCAATAGTTCGAACTAGTAAGTGTAATAATCCAAAATTTCAATCTCATTAGCAATGTGAGACTATTCCCAATAGAAGTAATTCCCAACATAGAAGAAGATAGCTAGTGTATATAAATATACCATAAAGGTGGTACTCAAGTGTTCCATTGGGAACAAATTCATACACCAACATCCGCTGCCCACCAGCTATACAGTAGCCTACGAGAGACACCAAGTGACGATGATGGACGCGGCTGATGATCTCTACTTCTGCCTGAAACTCTCGCTCTCCTTGTCCACTGCCAGATTTGAGGCTCTTCACAGCTACAACCTTGCCGTTAGGCAATACTCCCTTGTGTACGTACCCAAATCCACCTTGACCCAACAAGTTGGTCTGAGAGAACCCATTTGTTGCTATTGCAAGATCATCATAGCTAAATGAACTGTTACTGAGCCCTAGAGAAATGCCTGGAGATGGAGGTGGCATTGCAGGATGGTGTGGCCCTGAGAAAGTGGAAACTTCACCGCTGCTCATCATCATTGGAGGAGGAGGTGGTGCACCCCATCCCCTCCCTCCTGGAGGTGGTGGCAGTCCTGTACCTGGCTCCATCAATTGTGGGCTGTGTTGCCAGCCTGGATACTGTCCGCTATTGTAATATTTATTGCTATCTGTGTTAAGTTTAGTTCACAGATTAGCAATTCAGCATGACTAACAGATGTAATCATGTAACCAAGGAGTTAAATAGAAACCAGAAACATGTTGTTACCTTTGCCTCCATGACCAGGGTCACCATAGTATTGCATGTGGTCATGTCTTCTCTTCTTCTTAGAGCATGCCATAAAGATCAAAAGCATAACAATAAGTAACCCTATCGCCCCAGCCGTGACTCCTACTATAAGGGCGGTATTGTCAGAACTACCGGAGGAGTGGGATGGCGATTGCGTATGCGATGACGACTTATGTGGTGGTGGTGGTGAGGGAGGAGATAATGCCCTTGAAGATGATGATGATGACGATGGCGGTGGAGGCGAAAACGCTGGTGTATTGTCGTTGTGGTTTTCGTCATTGGAAGATGAAGAAGGTGGTGATGACCCGGATGACACTGATGAGTCCTGCTTTGGTGGTGGAGGTGTGGACGAAGAAGAAGGTGATGAGGGAGGAGGAGGAGATGAATTGGATGGTGATGATGATTGTGACGGTGGTGGTGGGGAAGACGAAGACGATGGTGGTGGTGGTGGGGAAGATGATGATGACGACGGTGGTGGTGGGGAGGATGATGACAATGGTGGTGGTGAGGCAGAAGGTGGTGGAGATGAAGGTGGGGGTGATGAAGGTGGTGGTGATGAAGGTGGTGGCGTCGCCGAAGGTGGTGGCGAGTCTGATGGTGGCGGTGTTGATGTGTTTGACGGGGGAGGATTTGGTGAAGACGGAGCAGTCACAGGGGCCGAAGCCATTATGTGGATGAAATTCCGGCCAAGACTAATATCAAAAGCTGCCGGGAAACTCCACTCGTCCTGCAACTGCCCGTCTAACTGAAGCCTGCAAAAGTCAAATGCAACAAAAAATTGGAAAGCTCCCCAACGTATAATAAAAAGGAAAAAATATCTGCCACACCCCCTTTAACACCCCCTTTAATACCGTCTTAATCTCACCCATCCACTTTTGTTTGAGATAAAATCCCAATATTTAATAGAGGAAAAGATATGAAAGAAATGGCTTCCATTGTTTATTCAACTTTACATACAAATTCTGTTCTATGCATACTAATGTATTGAATTCAAAAAAAAAAAAGTTTTATTTATTTTAATATTAAATAAAAAAATTATCATCACATGAAAATTTTTACAAGAAAAAAGGATATGTAGAAAAAAGAAATCCCTTCAAACATTTCACATCTACATATAGAACCTCTGCAACATCCTATAAATCTACCATGAAACCTGAGAAAAATCAACATCTTATCTATCTCATAACGTGCAGTTTCAAATACAAAAATCATATTCAACATGGAAATGTCTATAGTTCATACAGCAAGAGAGAGAAAAGGGATGAGAGAGAATAAACAAAGAAGAAACCTGAATTAAGAAAATGAGAGAGTACGTTCTGGTTCTGATCAGAGGAAGGAGAGGCAAAAGATATTGCGGAGTGATGATTGCATCCTAGAAAGAGGAACTCCTCACCTCCTCCAGAGGAGGGAACATCGCCAAATTCTAATTTTAATTAATTGGGTTTTGTTTTTGGTCATCAGTCATAATTCGTAAATCAGTCTCTCACCAAGAAATAATAAATAAATAAATAAATTTTAAAAAATAAAAAGATTGTTGAAAAACCCACCTCTCTTTAGTTCCTCCCTGGTGTTGTTTCAGCCACCTTTCGTTAATTTGGTTGAGTTTGTTACTGATTTTACCAGTTCTTTGATTTGCTCTTTCCCAGCTTATACCTTAGGTGTCCTAACAAATGGCATCTGTTCCCACTTTGAACGCTCTTCTGCTTATTTGTAATAACCACAGCCACTAGAATACTTATATATGCATTTGTGTTTGTTGGTCTGTTTTGTTCATCAAAACCTGATTTCTACACGCTTGGAAACCAAATTTTCTCGTATTATTTGAGGGGCGTTATCTGCATGTACTTGTATCCTTCATGGGATCCTACCACTGTCCATATTCAATAGACCCCACAGCACATCAATGATGAAATGATCCTATAGAGAGTGCATGTACATATTGACCATCCGAATTTTTTTATATAGTTGTGATTGTACAACTGAAGTGCACCTGGTGCGTATAGGTCAACATGAGACTACTTGGGTCTCCACATATGGGCCAAGATAAATATCTTAATCATCAATATTATATAATAATAATCATTAATAAAAACTTTTCTTTTCTTTTTAATTGGGGGCTACTAGAGCGAATTCGGATCACCTGCAGTTACTAGAAGAGTAATGCTCTTTAGACGACAAATGTCCTATGGAGTTAACGGTGTTAACTTCCATTAGCTATAATTCTATTTTTTTTAATTTTTTTATTTAGGTAATTGATTTGGTGAATTGATAATCATATTTTTGTAGGTAAGTAATCTATTATAAATAAAACTCTAACTATTTTTAGAAAATTAAATCAATTAGAAATAAAACTCTTAACGATTTTTAAAAGGGTAAATTACACAGACACCCCCTCTACTATAGTGAAATTACACAGAATTATCCTGTTTTTACGAAAGTTACACAGAATACCCCTATAACAATACTATCATACAACCTCACCCCCACCGTTACTTTCACCTTAACGGCAGGGGGTAAATTTTTTTTTAAGACAAAAATATCCTTAGTATGTGTAAAATGACTAAAAAGATCTATTGTTTAGTTTTACCCAACAAAACCCTATTCCTCTTTCTTCTCTTCTCCACTTTCGTTTTCTTCTCAGAACGAAGTAAACTACAGAGTGCCACATATAACAACAACAAAGGTTCTCTGGAACCAAGATGTTCAAAGTTCTGGTCAAGATCAACAAACAGTTAAGGCGAAGAAAGTTCAAAGCAGGTAACTCATGATGAAAACAAATTGAAATAAAAAAAATGGAGAAATGGTGGAAGGAAGTGAGAGACTAGGTGATTGGATGTAAGCATGCATTTCTAGTTTTTTCGTTTGATTTGAGATCCAAAATTCTCGAATTTCGGAGATTCTTCTTCAGATCTTTCACCTCTTTTCCCTCTGTCCACATGGGAAAGAAAAATGCAACAATCTATTCTTCTATTACAAATGAAAGCAGAAATTCAGTGGAAATTGGGTCAGAATTCATGGGTTCTCCGATCTAGGTAAATGCACACATTCATCACTCATCAACAACAAAATCTAACAATTAAAAAAAAAAAAAAAAGAGCAGAAAAAATCAATGGTAATTGCAAAGAAACTTCGAGAGTGTGGTGGAACCTACAATACTTGCAGGGTTCCTTGACGCAAGATTCGAGCTCCTCCTTGACTGATTTTCCCTCCTCAGATATTTGTTGACCATCTTAGACACACTACCCCAGTAGCAGCCAACGTTGACAATCTTCAATAAAGAGAACTCAAACGTCCTTTTGCGGGTTGCTCGTCTCCGCTGCACATAGATCCCCAAGTGCTTCTGTTAGTGACAGAGAAGAAGAAGGTTACAGAGAGGGGATCTCAGTTTTCGATTTCTAAGATGTAGAGAAGAACCTGCTGAATCAAATTGGAACTTCCCATTTGAATCCCTTTCTGAAATCCCTTTGAAGCTATTGAATCTACAAATTAATGTCGGAATGTTTGCTGTTTTTCCCATGATCGATGGGTTTCAAAAGGAAGAGAGAGAGAGAGAGAGAGAGAGAGAAAAGAAAATGATACGGAGCAAAACAGAAGTAGAAGTTGAAGCAGAAGAACGGTAAAAGAAAAAAGAAAAAAAAACCAGAATAAGGGTATATTTGTCTTAAAAAAAAATTTACCCTCTGCCGTTAAGGTGAAAGTAACGGTAGGGGTGAAGTTGTATGATAGTATTGTTATAGGAGTATTCTGTGTAACTTTCGTAAAAGCAGGGAAATTCTATGTAATTTCACTACAGTAGAGAGGGTGTCTGTGTAATTTACCCTTTTTAAAAAGAAAACCAATTAGAAATAAAACTCACGATATTTGTATTCAACATAGCTTATCTCATTAAAAAAAAAAAAAAGTGATTTCCCTTTTCTCTCTCTCTCTCTCTCCAACTCTTTTTTGTTTTTTTTTTTTTCTCTTTTAGATTTTGTTATTTTAATTCAACAAAGCTTTCTCATTAAAAAAAAAAAAACGTGATTTCCCTTTTCTTTCTCTCTCTAATTCTTTTTTTTTTTCTTTATATTTTGTTATCTTAATTCAACAGAGTTTTTTCATCTAAAAAAAAACTTGATTTCCCTTTTCTCTTTCTCTCCAACTCATTTTTTATCCTTTAGTTTTTGTTATTTTAAATCAACAAGCTTTCTCAAAAAAAAAAAAAAAAAAAAGGGTTTCCTTGATTTTGTCATGGAGTTTTGTATGTTAAGTTTAAAATGTTTTTTTAAAGATGTCCAATTTAATCCCCATATTATCAATTGCTAATTGTACACTAAATGTTGAAATGTTGGTTATGTGTAATGATTCATTAAAATAATTAAATCTCTTTATCTCTTTTTTAATCATATTTGGTTTGTCAATCAAGGTGGAACTCTGTGGTTCATCATTTCATAGTCCAACGAGTTCACTTCAGTGTTCTATTCCTATTTATCACTTCATGATTCATACTATCACCATCTAAATCTTAATCAATTGAAATAAATAGAATACTAGAGAGAGAGAGAAAAAAGAAAATACGTTTTTTTTTTTAATGAGATAAGCTCCCTTGAATAAAAAAATCGTGAGTTTTATTCTAATTGTTTTTTTTTAAATCATTAAGAATTTTATTTCTATTTGATTTACTTTCTTTAAAAATGGTTGGAGTTTTATTTCTAATAGATTACTTATCTAAAAAAATGTGATTGCCAATTCACTAAATCAATTACTAAAATTAAAAAATTTAAAAATAGAATTTATTTAGTTAACGGAAATCAGCACCGTTAACTCCAAAGGACACTTGTTGCCTGAAGAACGTACTAAAAAAATTATTACTCTTCTAATCAGTACAGGTGATCCAGACAACTATTATGACATTAATTGCCATTTACGTGGTCAAACTTTCAATTTTAAATATATGTTGATCCAACAATAATACCCAACCGGGAATGAGTTAAATTGGGATCCGCATCCTGTCCTCTCAGAACCACTGGGAGGACAGTGGCAACCTGCCCTGGATGGCCGCCACGTGGCTCTCAGTAAATCCGAGACCCACGTCCGAGCCGACACCCAGTCGACAAGCCGAGCCGACAGGGGTTGTCGGCTCAAACGTGGGTCTCGCATTCAACCGAGAGCCACGTGGCAGCCATCCAAGATAGGTTGCCGCGTACTCCCATAATCACTGGGAGGAAACGATGTGCATCCGTTAAATTGGGTTCAAATAATCAAATTTTCTTTTCTTTACTTTTCCTGACACCATCTAATTTTTTCCCCTTCTAGATGCAAATCCTTACACTAGTCACAAATACCCTCCTGCAACCCCACCCCTTAGAAAAAAGGAATAAACTCAAGTAGACTACAAGATTATAATCTTGTATATTATTCAAATTTCAAATAACTGATCTAAAAATCATGGTTTTAGTTAATGGTATCAAAATAGGTATCGCTAGAACAAGTATCAATATAGGACACATATCGGTCAGAATATTGATATGACATACTTTTTTGGTATTAGCAAAAGTATTGAACAATATCAGCCATGTGTCGAACAATATTCGGCCCTCAAGCATTGATCAAGTATCATTATCCATTCCGACTCAAGTATCCAATATCATATTGTCCAACTATCCGTAATGGATTGACTGATATACAGCCAATCTGATCCCGATACCTAAAACTGGTATTTTTTATTTCGAATTTTTTATTTGTTGTTTGCCTCTCCAACAAACTTAACCTGTTCCAATAGAGAGAGAAATAATAATTATTTGTTACTAATGGGGCCATAATTCGATCCCGTTGACTTTATATCATATCATATAAGTTTGAGGAAAAAATTGTGTTTTCTAAGATCTGTTGAAGTATTCAATCTAATATATGATTCATTTTTTTGGGTAATGGACATAGATATGTCATTAATGAGGTTTGATGCCTTGATACCATATTGAAGTGTTCAATTCAAAAACTTAAGCTATTAAATGAAGATACTTAACTAGTATATAAAGTCATCCAATGTCTCAAATTTAATGATTTAATCGACATGGGATTATTCTTAATAAAAAAAAAACACCCATCTCACCTTTCATGCATTTTTCCTCTTTTCCTATATATGACTTTGACCAGGCAATAGATGAGGATTGCACTTTCATCTACCAGTTACTATTTACAAAAGTAGAGAGAGAGAGAGGGAGATATAAGAGGGGATTCATTGGACTATATTAATATTTTGAACCTATCCACAGAGGGATAATCGAAAATTTAAAAGTATTAATTAAGAGAGAAAGGAGGGGTGGAAAAGTTTGATTTACTAGAAGAATTAGAAAAAAAGTAATTAATGAAGTATTAAGACTTTATTTTGCTCTCACTTCAAAATTATATGAATCAAAGGTGCAAGCAAACTGAGCTAGTGTTGAGCTGATGATAGGTCATGGCAGGATCAAGTCCCTTTTTCACCCTCCCTTATCTCTTACCCCTTCTCTTCTCCAAGTAATTATATTAAGTTTCATATGATTAAAAAAAAAGTTACACCTACGAAAGAAATTAAATAAAAATAAATCATATAAGATCAGTAATTCGGGTAGAACCAACATTGGCATTGGATTGTGATCTGAAATTGTTTCTAAAAACTTTTGTTTCCAAGTAAAAATGATATTCTTTGGAATGATATTTGTTAGTTTTCATACTTATTCTAGTTGAAAATTCATTAGGATATGAGAATTGCCTTGGCATTTATCATAAAAGGACATGCCCTTTCAACCTTACATTATAATTTAGTAATATAATGGCAACTCTCATGCCAAGTCACTGGATGCATGCATGAGATGGGTGGCATGCAATTCGTATACAAAGAACCCACACAATGACAAAGGAGAGAATATGTCTGGAGGAAAGAGAATGATAGTTTTTCCCTTAATTTATGCACACTTAGTTGTAGCAGCACGTACCTTTTTAACTAAAGATAAATATATAGCAATGGGGAAAAAATCCTACCCGACAGTGTCCCCTTACGCCTTCTCACATGGATATTGAAATGATCCCCCTACCCTTGGTCATTTTCCCTTCCCATGTGAGAGGGTGTAAGGGGACATTGTTGGGCAATGATCCTTCTCCCCATATAACATAAGGGAAAACATGGTTACCCTGCACCTTCTCACGTGGGGTGGTGACATGACCAGGGATAGGAAGATCATTTTCACTATCCCATGTGAGAGGGCACAAGAGATGTTGTCAGAGCAACAATCCTTCTCTCTATAATATATATCAATCTTATGAAATTTATGAAAGTGAAAAAATAAACCATATGAACCTTGTGAGTACACTATTACAGTGCTGCTACTAAAGGTGTTTAATAAAACCAAAACAGTTTACTGAAACCTTATTAAAATGGTTTGATTTTGGTTTAAAGAACGAAAATGTTTACTTAAATGGTTTGATTCTGGTTTCAAGAAAGATTTTATTTAAATCGACAGGTTGGAACCGTTAAAATCGATTAAACTTTTACTTTAATCCCTTAGTGTTGAAAGTCTATTTGTTGAAATAAATTAAATTTATTTTATTGCTTTTCACATGGTCTAGTGCCTCTAAGTTATAAGCCCACCTTCATAACTCTCTGTAGCAAAAATAAATTAAAATTATTTTAATGCCTTTTCAACCTTGCATTATAATTTAGCATATAATGACAACTCCCATGCCAAGTCAATGGATGCATAAGAAGGGTGACATGCGATTCGTATACAAGAAACCCACACAATGACATAAGAGATAATATGTCCGGAGGAAAGAGCGTGAGAGCAATAGCTTTTTTCTTAATTTCTGCAGGCTTAGTGGTAGGAGCACATACCTTTTTAATTAAAGCAAATATATAACATGGGGAAAAAGATTGCTACCCAACAATGTCCCCCTGTGCCCTCTCACATGGGCGTTGAAATGATCCCCCTACCACTGGTCATTTTCCCGCTCCATGTGAGAGGGTGTAAGGAGATGTTGTTGGGCAATGATCCTTCTCCCCATATAACATTAGGAAAAACACGTTTGCCTAGCAACATCTCTTGTACCTTTTCACATGGGGCAGTAAATGATCAGGGACAGGGTGGTCATTTTTACTACCCCATGTGAGAGGGCATAAGAGATGTTGTTGAGGCAACAATCATTCTCCTTATAACGTATATCAATCATATGAAACATATGAAAGTGAAAAAAAAACCATATAAACCTTGCGAGCATACTATGACGGCGCTGCTACTAAGGGTGTTAAAAACAAACCCAAACAGTTTACTAAAACTGACAAACCGTGAAACCTAATTAAAATTGTTCGATTTTGGTTTAAAGAAATAAATCATTTAGTTAAATGATTTGATTCTGATTTCAAGAAAGAAATTGTTTAAACTGACAGTTTGGAATAGTTAAAATCGATTAAAGCCTTACTCTAATCTCTTAGTGCTGAAAGTTTACTCGTCGCACTAAATTAAATTTATTTTATTACTTTTCACATGGCCTAATGCCTTTAAATTATAGGCCCACCTTCATAACTCCCATTAACAAAAATAAATTAAAATTATTTTAATGCTTTCTCTCCTTATCTCCTCCCTCCCCTCTCTATCTCTCTCTCTCCTCCCTTTCTCTTCTCCAAAAAACGTTTAGAATCAAGATAATCAAAATTGATTAAGCATTTTGAAACCATTTAACAAATGGTTCAATTTTTGGTTTTACTCCACTTGCATTGAGTCAAAACAAATCAAATCTAACCATTAAACTGAAATCACACCGTTTGACACACTTAAACTTGTTAGGCTAACACCTCAATCTCCTTCTCTCTCCTCTATGTCTCTACTCAAATCATTTGCCATGGGAGCAACAATGCGATTAATAGAAAACTTTGGTTAAAAGAACTTTCTCATTTTAAATGAACCTTAAATGAATATTAGCCTTTGTAGTTCCACCCAAGTCAGCCAATAGGATGGGCCCAAATGTAGTCAATCAAATGGACCCCATTGGGTTGGATCATGCCTTCATGGGAAGGTACAGGAAGCTTTGCTGTAATGGTTATCCATTTCAAATATTTTTTTTTTTTGATAAATGTGGTTAACCATTTCGTACACCTTAAGCCGCAGGCAGCTTCTATCAAATTGAAGGTCTAAATAAGGAAGAAAAAAGACCGTAAAATTTTCGAGCGACGGCGACGGATCTCCGACTACGGAAGAATATAAGACCGACCAAAACCCAAAACAATCGCCAGATTTCTATCTTAGATCCTCCTACCTGAGAAAGGAAGAGAACAAAAAGGGAAAAGAGAAGTCCAAGCAATGCCTTCTCGAAGAAGAGCTCTTCTGAAGGTCATAATCCTCGGAGACAGCGGGTAAGAAAGCTTCGATCTTTCTTTGGTTTCTGTAATATTTTTTTTCTCCATTTATAAGGATTTCTGATGAAACAGGCAGATCTGTCTGGATTTTAAGTTAGTTTATTGTGAGTTGAATTTTCTGCAAGCTCAATTTAGTTTCGCGAGATTGGACTGGTTAAGTAGTTGACATGTTAAAAAAAAAAAAAAAAAAAAAATTGTGGATACAGAAATGCTTTGCTAAAGCAGAGATTGGTGCTGCTGATTCTTTTCCCTAACCCCCTCCCCCCACAACCTTTTTCTCTCTCCTGCTTTGAGGTTACTGATTTAATTTCTAATGAAAATTCACTTTCTTTTTAACGAAGTAGCCGTAAGCTGGAATACTTTTCCTTATGTTACTTACTTTAATTTTCTGTTTTAATTGCTTCACCCCCCACCCCACCCCTTCATTCGACTAGTAGTTTTATATAACACTATTATATTAATTCGTTTAATTTTCCGTGTGCTTTGCAGGGTCGGAAAGACCTCCTTGATGAATCAGTATCCTTTAGTCTACCTGTTGGTCAATGTCAGAAGATCTTTCAACTTTACTTTTGCTTCCTGGACTGAAAAAGGAAAGAAAAGTTTGGTTTTCTCTTTTTAACTAACGAGTTAATATACGTGTACAGCTTATTTTTGTTTCTCTTAATGGATAATGTCAGATATGTGAATAAGAAGTTTAGCAATCAGTACAAGGCAACCATTGGGGCCGACTTTCTAACAAAGGAAGTGCAATATGAAGATAGGCTATTCACCTTACAGGTTGGTAATCTAGTGTTCCTGAGTTATATGACACTGAAAGTTTTGAGATTTTTTGCATAAAAATTAAAAACTCTGATAGATGTGCTTAGTGAATTCATCTCAACCAGGTTGTATTTTTTTTTTTTTTTTGCAATTTTTTTTTTCTTCTATCGAGAGACAATTGAGCCTTGAACTTGGGCTCCCTTTCATTGTGTCATAGTTAGTGAATCAATTAAACTGGTGAGCTATTTATGTTGTGACTGCTGATGAATGAAAGTCACATCATAGTTGAATTTTGTGATTCGAAGGGTCTTGAATTCCCGCTGTACTAATTATACATACGCTTATATTACTTGGTTGTTTCTTTTACTTTGTGAAGCCTATAACTAATGCTGAAGGGATGCTGCTGAATTTTTCAATCAATTTATGATCATCCAAGAGGAGTTTCTAAGCTGTCACATTGTTCTATATTCTCTGCGGCAAGAAGTCAATTTTTATCGGTTTTCTGGGTTAAGTTATATCATTCTTATAGTAATTGAATAATTTAAAGTTGTCTAATCAAGATGGATGTATGCAATCTAGAAGCCCAATCGATGACCAAGTCAACCATGGTTCTTACCATGCAAATTGAACCAGCCTAGGTGGAATAGAAGCAATTCAAGCTTCAGAGATACCCTTGAGCTTTCTTCTATTACAAATACTCCAGGATCTAGCCCTTAGTCTGTTATCCTAGCTGTTATTCTTTGCGTTCTTCCTTGAAGGCTTTGTATAACACTTCATGTTGAGTTACTGGTCATTTAAATACATTTTCTAATGTTCTCCTTTTGGTGTTTCTTATTCAGAGATAATTAAGCAGAACCTTTTAGTCTTCCACTTTTTCCCTTTGTAGTCATGAAAAATGATAAGACTCTCTTGGATTTTAGCTTCATTTCCAATCCTGGTAATAAACAGCTGTAACAGTGGTTCTTTAATCAGATTCTAGGACCATAAACCAAATGCATCATATAAAGAGGTTTTGCAAGTTCTGTTAATTGAATTCTTTGAAGGTGCAATTTTTCTCATCGAAAATTTGATGTTCTTTTGTCAATGTTTTTTGCTTTCGTAGATATGGGATACTGCTGGGCAGGAAAGATTTCAAAGCTTGGGTGTTGCTTTCTACCGTGGTGCAGACTGTTGTGTTCTTGTATATGATGTGAATGTGATGAAGTCATTCGAGAATTTGAACAATTGGAGGGAAGAATTTCTTATTCAGGTATATTACCTCTATTCTTTTTATTGTCATCATCATCATTGTTGTTCTCTTTGTTGTCATCTTTTTGGGATTGTTAGGAGGGGGACTTTTTCACTTTATAACTGGACCTTCATTGTGGATGGTTATGCATCCCACAAACGTGTGAAGCAATTAAGAAATTAGACTTCTTTTTGGGGATGGATTATGTCTTTGAAAAGAAGAATGTTTGCAGTTGTAACTCCATTCTGATCTGATAGAGTAACTGTTGAGAACTAGAGCCCTTTAAACACTCAAAGGCAACATTGTTATATTTATAAACAACATGGGGCTGACATGAAAATCTTGCAGGCCAGCCCTTCAGACCCAGAAAATTTTCCGTTTATTGTTTTGGGAAACAAGGTTGATGTGGATAATGGAAACAGCAGAGTGGTAAGTCATTTATTTTCTTGAACTTGTTTCTGAAAATCTCCCTCCAATGTTAACGTGTTATTTTCAAGCATTTCTCCAGGTTTCAGAGAAAAAGGCTCGAGCTTGGTGTGCCTCAAAGGGGAATATTCCCTACTTTGAGACCTCTGCAAAGGAGGGCTCTAATGTCGAAGAAGCTTTTCAATGCATAGCAAAGAATGCCCTGAAGAGTGGAGAGGACGAAGAGATGTAAGTTGAAGCTCATCTATCTTCACATATACAGAAACATATAGACAAACATGCAAATACATGTGTTGTGGCCACCTCCATAAATTTGGACTGATTGATTTGTTCACTTTGGAATAACTAAAGATAATCCAACTGGATCAACAGGTGTCAAATCCTTGATAACATGCTCAGTCTTGTGGCATACCTCAGTGTGCTTATTTGTCACAGCTTTGGGGGTGTTCTTAATAAACCTGCATCTTTATTGGCGCCCCTGTAGTAAAAGAGAGAGTAAAATTAAAGAGCAAATTGTACAATGTGTTTTATTGAGTGCGTAAGTTGAATGTATAGGTCCATGAGTATGTACCTATTGTATCATGCATAATCATGATAGCTCTTATGATTTGTTGTGATGGAAGGACAACCCAGATTCCAAAATTGACTGTGTTCATGCACCAATTCATATTCACTTGTAAGAAAATGCTGCAAATTAATGATTCTCCTCCTTCCTGGTCCCCATCTAGAGCTAATTGATGTTTTTGTGAAGTCAAGTGTTCATTTTTACTTAATTCTGACATTATGAGTGACTTCTCACTGGCATCTGGTAAAAATGGAGTTGTCATGTATTGCAATCTCCCTGTTACACGTTTCTTGGGCATGGGGCACATTCCTCTGAAATTCACAGCTGCAATTCTATGGATTCAAATCCTGAGTGAGAGGTGTTTTTGTCCCATACAGTTGTCTTTCCTCAAAGGATGGCTTGAATTGTGCTGCATGACTTGCTTACATTGTTCTATTTGGCCTTGAACTAGAGTTATATTTGAAAATATATTTATTTAAAAAAATCACTGATGTTATTAGAAAAAAAAATAATTAATGAGTGATAGCAATATCTAGAGATTCCTCAAACTCAACTCTAATGCCTTTGCTTTTTCATTTTTGTGGTCATCATTTTGCTTATCCCTAATGTAATCATTCCTAAATGGACCTTGCTTGTAAAACTGGTTATTCCTCTATTAAAATTGTCTAAACTCTAAAGTACTTGAATTGTCAACTCATTTATAAAATTACTGTATTTTTTACTTTATAATAGACTTGAACAATGGAGTTGGATTCAGAGTAGCCAACCTCATTAATTGGGAGAAGGCTGAGTGAGTTTATATGATCATTCATAATAAGCTAGTCTAGATTGTTGGGTTTATTGGGGATTATACATATAATTTCTAAATTGGAGAACATCTATAGTTTCAAGGTTCGCTAGAGAAGACTGCCTTGCCTTGAATTTTTTAACCTAGGCTTTGTCAATGATACTGATGCCAATCTTTCTTTTTTTCCCATTCTTGCTTATGACTGTAACAATGAAAGATACCTGCCAGACACCATTGATGTTGCAAGCGGTAGTCAACAGAGGTCAACAGGATGCGAGTGCTAGATATATTGCTCTGATTGTCAGTGAACTATGTGTCAAGTGAGACCTAATACGTCTTATCTGTTGGCTGGTGTTTTACCGTTGTATTCTCTCGGGTGGATTGTAACTGCAATGGACTGTTTGTGCAGGAAATAAACCAGTCTCTTTGTGCTTGTTGGGATCTGATTGTTTGATGGCTCTGTGCGAACTGTTGTTTACTTTCAAAGGTGCCACATTTAACTATTATTTGAGTACTTTCATTTTGTAAGAAAATGCATTTGGAAAAACTGGAGAGACAAAATGCATGATTGCCTCCATATAGATGACTAGTCCAATAGAAGCTGACTGTGAATATTTTTATTGGATATCTTCGCCCCTCATTGAGGAACTCAGGAAAAATATTTCATTTGCTAGTGGTTCTAAGATTGGTGAGTATGATAGTAAATTTGTTCTGTTGTACTTGAGTATTAGAAATCTTGCTGGATGTTATGGTCCAAAATTTTAACCCCAAGGAGTAGCTCAGTTGGCAAAGGACTATGTCTCAGGAAGCAGAGGTTTTGAGTTTTGACTCTTCTGCACCTCTTGTGGCCACCCACACAAGGCTTGATGGTTCTCATGGCCCTTGGTCTCACCTATTACTTGTGATTGGTGGGGTCTATATGGTCCCGGGGTAAGGCGAGAGCTTCAAACCCGATTTCTGTTTAATAGATTTGCGGAGTTTGGGTATGTGGATCTTTTATTTGTTTGTGAAAGAGTATGATCAAACTAAAGGATATTTAGTTGCAACTTGAGTTCATTGCCTGGAGTGGCTTGACCATGTGCAGAGGGCTTTTCTGGGACTAAATCCAATCCGGTGCTGCGCTTGAGCATCTGAAAGGGTAAGGAGAAGAAAGCTGTGCTAGGTGCTCATCACACTCACCGTGACCTGCTATGGACATTAATGCCACCTTAATGCCGTAAAAGAATTGGGAGTATCACCTCCCCACCTCCTTTTCAGATAAACTGCCCTAAATCAATGGAATTTACCTGTTTCTTCTCAGATTGTGCAGTGAAAGATGGAAAGCAGTATATCTGGATATGGTGGAAGTGGAATTAAATTCGTAGAGAGAATCACAGTGAATGTGTCAGCTACTACTGCAGCTGGGAAGGGAAGTGAGAATTGAATCCCACCTTCACATTAGGGAGTAGGGGTTTTTTTCTTCTTCTTTTTGTGTGTGTGTGTGTGGAGGATGGGGATCCAGATTTATGACTATCCATCTTCATTCCCAAACATAGTTTTAAGCAAAACTACTTGTTTAACTTCTTCAAACCCAAAATCTTAGAAAAGGCATTGTGGTGGACTGGATATGGATTAGAATGACAACATTTCTGTAAGACATCCTTTTGGCTCCTTCTGGTTGCAAGAGAAATAAGGGAAAGCAAAGTGAATCAATTACCCCCAAAAAAAAAAGAAGTGAATTCTATAGTTTAACCACCTCCTCCTCACTCTTTGCCTCTACCTCCAATTGCAATCATCACCCTCATTGGACCGACGTCCACCCGTCTGCAACTCCCATTCTACTCCCCTCACTCTCCCTCAAACTCCCATTCGACCGACGGTCGACCAGTGTATACTTTACATTTGGGAAAGTTTGAGGAAGAGTGAGGAGAGAACACCGAATAAAAGGTTTCAGTCTAGATTCTCCTTCTCCCACCTACTATTCTTGCTTTTGATCAAAATTATTCAGAATAATCCCACATTGCTCCAAACCTAAACCTTGAGTGATTTATACATTTGAGAGTCCTTCAACTTACATATTGGAATTTATGAGTGGAAACTAACATTTATCAGAGTTTCTTATATGTGTGGGAAGAATTCCTCAGAGTGCCTTAAATGTGTGGGAATTCTTCCTCTTCCCAGTCTCGAACTTTTTAAATATACCCAATCGCGGGAAGGCAGGAAGGGAAAATCCGATGCCAGAGATTCGAAGGTTTAAAAGCTTGTTAAAGTTTTAAGAGTACGTGATGAAGATTTCGAAACTTCCAAACCTTTGTCTTTCCTATTGAAGAATGTAATCTGATGCAAAAAACACGTACCGGTGGAGAAATGGTGGAGATTGATTCGTTGCTTTCTTCTCTATAAATTGGAATCAGTTTCTCTTTCGTTAGCTTTCTCTCTCACAATAAACCCAAAAAACGCATGGGCTGTTGCAGGTTTGAAGCTTTATAGTAGAATCAATAAACGCAGGTGAGCTCTTCTACCCATTTTTTCCTTCGTCTCTCTCGTCCACTTCATCGCTGCTGTCACAATTTATCTCTATGTTCAATTTGTTTTTTTCCATCAACAAAATGGTTGATGTTTCGCTAAAATGGGGGCAGCCATGTCTTCCTCATTGACAGTAACAAAAAGCCCTAATCTTAGAGTGATGAGAGAGAAAAGGTCGAGCCGAGGGAGCGGGAGAAGAGACAAGAGCCCTGACCGACGGAAGACAATGACGGAGGAAGAGAACTGTTGCAAGAGTGAAAAGTCCCACGATTTTTGTGGGATTTTCTGAAGGATTGGGGGTGGGACCGTGGGATAAATACGAGGGGAAGATTATGGGACAGGGCAAAGTTGCATTCAGTCTCGTATAAATCGTCTCCCGTCTGAGTTTGGGCGGGAGACTTGGCGGCCCAGATGGATGGCCATCCCCTGACTCTCGGATAGATCCGAGCCCTCCATCCAAGCCGACACCTGAGCAAACAAGCTGAACCAACATGGGTGTTGACTTGTATGGAGGGCTCGATCCACCCGAGAGCCAGGTGGTGGCCATCCATCCGGGCCGCCAAGTCTCCCGCTCAAACTCAGGCGGGAGAGGATGTGGATCCTATAGTCTCATGCATTGAGATTTTTTTTTTCCTAGTATCGAACAAAATGTTTTTTTTTTGTGTCGTGTCATTTTTCCCTGATTCTCTAGGAAAAAGATCCTCTGTAATAAGACTATATTGGCAATGAGGATTCTAGTCACATATCCCAATGCACTTTGAATGATCAGTGAGGACATCCCGGTGTATTTTGAGTGACTATAATCCTTGTTACTACTTCGGCCTCACTACAAAAGATCTCGGTTGGGTTCTCCAATCGTAAGGGAAAAAAATCCTCTATAGTGAGGCCATCATATAGTGAGGATTCCATTTATTCAAAGTGGATCGACACGTATCCCGATCCCCTCAAAGCATATAAGGATACATACGGATCTACATTAAGTGGATAGAATCCTCACTATTGGGGTGGCCTCACTACAGAGGATCCCAGTCCAAATGTAAATGGGGTCCACTGTTCACAAGTAAAAAAAATACACGTCTCCCAACCCGCCAAAATCTCTGTAAACAAACGGGGATCCGCATCCTCTCCTCCCAGCAGTTCTGGGAGGACAGCGGCAACCTCATCTGGATGGCCGACACATGGCTCTCGGTGAATCTGAGACCCACGTTCAAGCCGACACCTAGCTGACAAGCCAAGCCGACTGGGGTGTCCGCTCAAATGTGGGTCTCGGATTCACCCGAGAGCCATGTGCCGACCATCCGAATGAGGTTGTCGTATCCTCCCAGAACCACTGGGAGGAGACGATGTGAATCCAAACAAACGGGTTCTAAAGCCATGGTATATCTACAAGAACAATAAAAATACAATGATGGCAGTGGATGTTCAGTTTACATGTTCGTCAAATCTTGCTTGAACTTTAAGCAAAGGAAGGTGGTACCACCAAAGTTATACTGCAAATCATGAAAAGCTAATGTCCATAATTCAGTGGAGAAAATTGATGTGGTTTATAATTCCGCCCCATTGTTGGAAGTCCGACACTATCCTTAAACTCTCATCTAACTCTTGTTAAAACAGAGTCTCTCTTTCCTGTCGGTTAAGAAATGCTCAGTCATGGTTAAAATTCATAGACAAATAATATTAAAGTTATTTTAGTAATTTTGTTTACTTGATAAGTAAACTCAAAGGAACTCTATCCAATGTTTCAAGTGCATGGACTCAGACCACTTGCAATTTCGAGTCGGGTTGAGGTTTCATGTATGACTGCTTGGATTCTATGCCAGTACAAGGTCCAATAGGATGGTAAATATAAGTATCTAAGAGAAAATGTATGATAATCATTTCACAACCCATGTAAGAGCGCATGAAAACGAAGTCGAACATGAAACATTTGTAATATTTTCAAACGTCTGATGAACAGATGATATGGCCATTACGAAAATTAAACGGCAAGGATATGGTTTAGATTATCCCTGTTTCAAATTTCAAATTCTAATTTCAATCAAACGCCTTTTTTGTATTGACATATAACTCGTGTATGTCTATACAAGTATGCCAACATTCTAAACATTACTTTGTACTCTCCCAACTTGAAACTTGAACCAACGGCTTAGATTATGACTTGTGATTTTCAAAAACATCCATTTTTTGTGTCGTCGTTGGAATGGCGCAGGAGATTCCAAGGGGTCGTATAATTAATATTGTTCAGTTTTTAGGACTAGGGTAGTCTACAGCACTGCTATGTAACAGTGTCGATCCTGACCATTGAGAGTGCATTAGGATATTATCACGATTCACTCTCAATAGTCATCAGCATTAATACACAGTAGCGCTGGACGATCTTTTTCCGGGTTTTTGCTGGGAGGGCTACAGTAAATGGGGCCCGCAGTTCTTCTGGTCAAAAGTTGAAACTAGACATCGAACGCCTGCTGACGTAAGCCTATTGGTGATCTGTGTTTCTTTTATCTTTACTTGCCCCTAACTTGTATTGTTTGCACTCTTCTTGCGTTCTTTCCCATCTCCGAACAAGCCGTCACTAAGAAAGAAAGGAAAGAGGGTTCTCTCTCGTCGCCGCGTTTTTAACTCTCGTTGATCAATCATGGCTGACAGGAACAATGCTGACACTCGTCATCACGTCACTGTTAACACTCCCCTGCAGATCACCAAAGGTGCTTAAATTCGTCCTATGTTTGTTTTTTATTTTTTTATTTTTATTTTTTCCATTCGCCGCACTCGCGGAGCGAGGAATTAATTTTTTGAATCTTATGTTTTATATTTTTATGGAGTTTCATATAAGAATCTTAATTTTTTTTTTCCGGTTGTTCATACTAAACCTGGCTCCTTAATGAGATTTATTAGCCATATTCGCCGCCAGCCCAACTATAGCTTAGATGGTTGCTTTGCTGGCTTGTTGAGGTTAGAAGTTGCAGTTTAATGCACAAAGCGAGTTTCGGTATTTAGGGTTCTGTATTGTCTAAAATTATTTTTTTTTCCAATTCCAGTGTGAATTAAGAGGTATTATTCTTCCATACATTCTGTATATTTTCATTGTACATGCATTGTTTGTTTGTTTTTGTTTAAAAAAAAATCTATATGCTTTCCACTTTCGGGTTTTTTTTTTTTTTTTGGTGTTATTCTCCCTTGTCAGATTGTACCAAACAAGCCTCAAAATTCTGACATATTCACATTTCATTGTCCAATTTGACATTTTTTTTCCTTGTTCTTTGTTTATTTATTTTTATTAAAATTTATCCCTTCATTATTTCTTTCTCTATATTTTTTCTTTCATAAATCTTGCAATACTAGGAAAGTCTCTATATTGCTCTCCCTTTATTCATATCTATACTGGCGAATGTATTAGAATGCTGGGAAAGATCAGTTGGTGGGTTATTCATCAAAGTGTAAGTATGAGCCTGACCCATGTATAAAAAAAAATAAAAAAAATAAAAAAAAAAGAGAAGGGGGGTGTTCTGTGTCTTTGTTTTTATTTATTTATTTACTTTTAGCGTAGAGAGAAGCTTTATTAAGAAGAATAAGGAGAAAAGTATGTCCCTTGAAGACGGGATAGCGGTGACTCAATGTCACCACCGAAACTGTACAAAAATTCCAAATTCAACATCTCACAAAGCTTAGCTATCCACAAAACATTGATCTGCCAAACAACTCTTTGCTTTGCCAATTCATGGATGACCTCATTGATAGATCTTTTATGGGTCGGACCACCTTGTCTTACTGTGTAGTTTGCTTTTAAATTTTAAATGAATTTAATGATATCGTTTAGATATATTGTTTGGAATGGGTATCTAACTTATATTCATTCTTCACATTCGTTAGCTACATGAAGTGTATTCAGTTACTAGCCTCATGTTAATAACTCCAATCAGTCACAGACTGGCCATGAAAATGTAATTACTTATGAGTTTTACCTTGTAGCTGAGTCAATTTGTCATTTTCTGGAATCAGCTGCAGAATGGTCACCCATTTTGTAACTTCCTTATTCCTAGAATCTGGTATTGATCCTCTCAGTTATTCTGTCTTATGAAACCATGTCATGTTTTTACAAAATTTCAAGTTAAAAGAAACATGCTTTGAGAATTATTTTAGACTGATTTCATATGTCCTTAGGAAATTCTAGGAGAACTCTAATCTATAAATACAACCCTTAATGCCACATTGGGGACATCTTAAAGCATTATTAGAGAGATCTGAGAGTTCTGAGAGAAGTTTTGCAGCAACCATCATTGCCATCCATCCAAGAGTGACTTGTGAGCCTCTGTGGACGAGATTTGAGCATTATACATGAGCTTTTCTCACCTCTAACCCTCTCTCTAAGTTGTTTCCTTTGTCTTAGGTAAGTACTTTGCTTCAAATTCCTAGTTTAAAATCTTTTATCTTTCATTGTTTATGGTGGGGAACAGGTATATTGCCTCACCTTCATAGGTGGTGTTAATATGCTTCAATACACCCTTCAATTCAAATTTTTTTGTTGTTGTAAGTAGTTTATGATATTAATTGCTGGTATTTTACAACATGTAAACATTCTTCATGTTTTTATCACTGTTTTGCATGTTTTCTACTCAGTTCTCATATTATTGCATGCTGTGCATCATGGAGTGTTCTTAGGTTTAATTGCATAATGTGTTGGCATGTTTAATCCATTAATCAATAGTGTTTCACATCATAAATAGTTGTTTTTCATGAGAAATAGTAGGTTGTTCGCATCAAGGTTTTAAATCTCAGATCTCGACCCGTCTTGGTGAGGTCCGAGATTTTTGAGATCTTGTTGAGATCTCAAAAAATCTCACCAAGACACTGCATTTTTTGAAATTTTTCGAGACTTTGAGATCTCGAGAGGATCGAGATTTCGCCGAGATTTAAAACTATGGTTTGCATGCCTACACAGCAGCTCTCATGCATTTTAGGGTTTCCTTATTGCATTTAGTCTCTGGTAAAAAAAAATTAAATGCTGCTTTATTGTTTGGCATACCCTGACTGAAGATTGTGTAACTATATATTGGCTTTAAACGAGTATTTGAAGCATTGAAACTAAACATGTATTGATTTTGGTGAGTCTTTTTTCTTGTGTCTACTTAGATGAGTTGTTTGTATTAGATGCTTGCATCTTTTTGTCTAGAGCTGAGCCTATATCACCGAAATCGATCGAGATGTTAAAATTACGTGTTTGACATATTCCTGGTTCAAGGCATGGTTGCAGTAGTTTGGAATTAAGGTGTGTGTGGTTATGTGATTTGTTCACCTCTTTGTTTTTTAGTGCCATTTTAAGTCCCCTTCAAGATTTAAAATCTCGGTTTCGGTAGCCATTTCAGTGGCTCCCTAAACCGAGATTTTGACCGTAATGTTCCATTTTTCATTTGTGATTTTTGGTCAGCCATTTCGGGGGTCAAACAACCATATCAAGGTCTGAAACTAAAAGGGAACCTTATTTTAGTTTTTATAAACATATGTGAACCTTTAGATTGCATGGAAACTCACGCAAAATGATAGTTTGGCTTTACACCCTAAGTTGGCAGTATACACCGAACCTTGTTGTATACCTTTTGTAATATTGCTTATTCTACACACTGGTTTAGTACTAGAAACAATGAAACTACTAAAGACAAGTAAACTAAGTAAATTATGCTGTCGGAATGAAGAAACATAATATTGATGTAATACATAGACTCATAAAGATGCACATGACAACTCATAAGTGACAAAGACTCCCAAGTCCCAACAATACAATACTCAGTAGTGGTACATTAGTAGACTGTACAAAGTGGACCCCCTCAGGCCATCTTTATAGCTGCTGACACATAGAATTGCTTGGAGGATTGAGCCCACTCATGGACTGATGGTGTAGACGTCAATTTTCCTAATGGTATTACAAATGCATACCACGTCATAGTGTTCCAAATGAAGCTCGAAGTCCTCCACAGCTGCCCTATAAATGGTCTCTTCTACATAGTGGAGGTAATCTATCCTAAGGTATAGGCAAGGTTTATATTTTCAGTTTTGGTTCAGCCATGTCGATGGATACCAAACCTATAGGCAAGGTTTGAATTTTTTTTATTTTAAAAAATTTACAAAAACAATTTTACCTGCAGAAAAATTAAATTGACTCTGTGAGGCTGTAGATTGGATAATGATTTGATTTCTAATATATATAAATTGAGTCCCAACCAATTGATATTAACCCTGATATTTTTTTTCAAAATTTTTTTGTTGGAAAATCCATTTTTCAAACCAGAAAAAGAAAAATTAATCCTAGACTATGAGGCCATAGATTGGGCTCCAGTGTCTGAGATATAAAAATTCCATCACCAATCATTTGGTTTGTATCCTATTTTTTGCGAAATGATATTTTGGAAAAAGTTCATACCTTTAATTGTTTAATCTGGCCAAATCTTCACCAATATGCAACAAATGATGTTGTAGTAGTGATGTGACAACCCCCAGCAACATACTCCAACAGTGTGTAGAGGTGAGGTGGCAAAAATATGCCCAACAGTCATGGCTTTAAGTATCAATACGATACACCCCGTATCCACCGATACATATCCGTATCGGCAGTGGTCGATACGATACTCTTCAATACGTATCTCTTTTTTTAAAACAAAAAGTGTATCCACATGTATCGGCTGTATTGAACAGATACGGATCGATACACTTCGATACGGTTGATACACTCGATACGTATAGATACACTTATGTTTCCTTTCTTGCAAAAAATAAGATACACTTACCGATACAACTCGATACACCTCGATACGGACTGATACACCTCGATATGGACGATACGCACTTATACAGCTTGATACAACTGATTTTTTTCTCACTTTTCTGGTCTTCTTCCTTACTGAAAACCTACAATTCTTGGGAACCGAAGGTTGTATCTCATTGAATGTCATCAACTATGTCTTTAATCCTTGAAAATACTTCAAGATTGCTTATTATAGTTTTTTTGTGCTTAAAAATTGTGTTTTGCACGTTCCTTAATCATTCCCATGTGTATCTTACCCCATAATCTAGCGTCTCTTAGCGTAACCACAGTATCCACGATACGATACGATACGTCTCTTAAAATCGCCTAACCGATACGCTACCGATACACGATACTTTATTCCTTGCCAATAGTTGGGTTGGTTTTTTTTTTTTTTTTAATCTTCTGCAGAGAAATAGATGAAAAAGATCGAAACAGTTAAAGATGGGTCGAAATTTTGCTAAGGTGAGGCAATTTTCTTGCCATCTCATCGGCACGAGGTATTTTATATATCTGGTTTGTAACTTGTCGCTGATACAATATCGGCATAACTGATATCTCAGCGAAGTGCCTTAATAACAAACAAAATATTGTATGTTTTGTAAGTTGTCTTCAATTTTGTCTCGGTCAGTCCAAAAATCGAGAAATTTTCGGCAATTTGGTGTGAAATTTCGCTTAGATTTTGAACCATGGTCCCTTTACCATATGTTTTTAAAATTCAGGATTCATTGTGTAAAGACTTTTTTGATCTGGAAGAACCACCATTTTGTGGAAGTTGCACATTTTCATGTGATACTGTTATGCATATGTACTTGATTTCCGAGTGATACAAAACCAGTGTTTTCCTCTTATGCTACAAAAGCTTATATTTGAAATGTCCTATTAATTAGCTTTTGTTTTCTGTGTATGTGAAGTTCTTGATCTAGAACTTTGGCTTACGATTAAGCAGCTTCTCTGCAGGCACATGCTTGTGTTGCATATGCAGATGTCTGACCTGACTTGGACACCACCATTGTAACGTCTACATGTTAAAGTTCCATATTCTTTGTCCTCCCTTTACACATGGATTCACCTTATTTTATGCATTATAAGATATAAGGTCCTTTTTTTTTTTTTTTTTTTCTTTCTAAGTTTTCAAATTTTCCTTGACGATAAACAGGTCTATATCATGGTTTAAGTATTGGCACCAGGTCGGCTGATCTGGATATGGAAAACAGCATTGTAATGTTTAGATGCTTAAGTGCCAGATGCATTGCCTTCAACAAATTGAATTACTGACAAATCCACATATGATGGTCATGTACTTTTCAACTCCCTTTTTTCTAAGCATTAGAATTTCCCACAGTGATCAAACAGCTCTATATCATGGTTCTAAGTACCAGCATTGCACTGTCCAACATGGATTTGGGTTGGCAGTGACTGATTTGATACTGGTACTTGAAACCATGACCTGACGTTTCACCTCTCTTCATTTCCATCAAGGATCAGCAGATTTTGATACCAACTCTGGATCTTGATCTTCAAAACCCTGTCTATTTATATACTCAAATGATGGACATCTGGAAGACCACAGTTCCTGCTTCCCTCTTAAATTATCGAGATGGCCATGAAACAATATAATCATATTATTTCGAAGTCCCATACATTTCATTTTAGATGGCCATGAAACATATACTTGTATTATCTCAGACTCTCGGACAATTTATTTATTTTATTTCTCCGTGGGGGGAATCTTCCTGGAAAGGTCTTGGAAATCTCCTAGGTAGTGCACATCGAACGGTGGGTTGTCATCCAGTATATGCATGAAATCTGTCCAGCTTGTTGCAGAATTATAGAATCACTATGCCTGAGTACCTAGCTACATGATGCTCCATATTTTCCATGCCACTGTATAACATAGATGGGATGAAATTACATAGGCTTGTATACACATGAAAAGCATATAAATGGTGGAAATTTAGATGTTGGAACAAAGAATTAAGATATGTTTGAGTGGAATTGTTGGCATACACATGCAGGTATCACGTATGTCTATCATGGCCTGATGCAGTAGCAGTGTCATGGATGGATCGACACGAGCCAATTTGGCTACCCAAGCCAAACCTGAACCGGCTCAAACCCAAACCAACCTTTTGGTCTGGAAAGGGTTGGTAGATGATTAATTAGATTAGGAAGTTTTAATTTATAGGTTTCCTTATTTACTATTTCTATTTTATGTCATAGGGATTAGATTTGATTTCATAAAGATGTTATTTACTTTCTAAGTTTACTTCAAATTAGTTTAGGAAAGTTCTACCTTTAAATAGAATATGTATTAGGTTTTATTTGGAGAATTGGAAGATTTGAATGAAAGGAAGAATTGAGTTTTGGTAGTAAGCCTGCGGCAGAATTGTGTGAAGCTCTCTCTCTCTCTCCCTCTTGTTCATCTCTGCGATCAGGGCAGTCTTTTCCTTAGACTGATTCCCACCCCCTTCTTCCTCTCTCTCCTCCTCCTTTCTTCTTAACCCTCCCCCTGTTCTGGGCGGTAACCCCAGCCCCAACAAAAACCCATCGAACTCCTTCGTTTCCTTTCCATTTCCCCTACAACCTAGAGTGTGAGTTTTTCTCCCCAAAACAACCCAACCCCAAGTCCTTAGCCCCAAATCATACCTTTGCTGGGCACTACAAATCTGAAACCAAACCTGCAACTGTTCTTACCGCCAGGATCAATTTCAGACCTTAAATCTAAATTTATGATTTGCTGATCCTTGTGTTTCTTCATGGCATTCAAGAGACATTTGAGTAGCGATCTTTCTCTCGAAGTTTCGGATTGAATGATGGTGAATTGAAGGAGATACTTCTCCTTTTCTCGATTCTGGTTTCCGCCTCTATTCTATCAAAAGGTTGAAGACAACCTTTAGGTCACGTTGCTGTTTTGATTATCTTTAATCTGTTTTCCAGATTTGCCCTGAGTTAATAGTTTAGTTCCAGCATTGCCTTATGGTCCTAAAGCTTTGTTTGGTTCTTTAGAGTTATTTCAGATTTCTGATTAATTACAAAACTGCCACTACTGGTTGAGTTTTGAGTTTATTTACAATTCTGCCATTGTTTGTTGAACCAAGCTTCCATGTTATTTGGTTGGGCCCATTAGCGGATTAATTAGGGTTTTCTCAACCCGGATCCCGCATCAATTGGTATCAGAGCGAATATCCTACAGTCATGGTGAGTAACAATGAGCTCCTAGCACGTGTTACCGCCGACAAAGAGGAAACTAACATGGCCATTAGTGGTATATCAAACCGATCGGATGGGATAGATGCTTCTATTTTAAATTTTCGGGGATATGATGGCAAAAATGCGGATGTCCATTGACTCGTTGTCACATGCTATAAAAGGTAAGAGTCCCATACTTGGAGATTTTTCCAACTCCGTCTCATATGTTCCACCTCCCAATGCCTCTCCACCACCATCACCATCACGACACGTACCACCACCACCACCACCATATGGAGTTGGTCGACATGGAGAAATTTTTGGTGCGGACAAAGGAGCACGTTTGGATGTGCTTGATTTTAATGGAGACCAAAATCTTGAGGAATATCTTGACTGGATCCATAGTTTGGAGATATTTTCCAAATGGTACGGATTGTCAGAGCCTAGAAAATTGATGTTTGCAGAAGCTAAATTGAAGGGCACGGCACGAGTTTGGTGGATTAAATATCAGAAACAAAATCAAACTCGCGGCATTGGTGAGATAAATACTTGGGCTGAGATGTATGCGGCAATGAACCGTCGATTCCTACCTCTTGATTATAAGCAACGGACGCATCTCAAGTTTACTCAATTACGGCAAGACAAGTATGACCGTTGAGGAATATGTGGCCCGATTCTATTATTTGGCTACCCGATCTGATTTTGATTGGGATGAAGATGTTTTGGTCGCACAATTTCGTAATGGTTTGCATCCACACGATTAGTGCTTCCTTGGCTTCCAATAGGTTACATACAATGGAGGACGCTGTACAAGTGGCATATCGGTCGAGGAAAATTTAAAGCGGCCATACAACCGAGAAGCTTTCGATTCGTTCTCTAAAGGTAACAATTTTGTCAAGCAAGCTCCACCACCGGAGAAGTCTTTTAGCAAGCCCCAAGAAAGTGGTTCTAGTATGGCGTCTTCACGGCCGACCCGTCCATATTCTCCGCCTCGGCGTGGTTATGATAGGCCTCCTTCAAAACCGAGGGCTGAGATCCAATGTTACACCTGTAAGGGTTTCGGTCACTTTGCTTCCCATTGCCCAAATCGCTCCATTGCTTTTTGCCGATAAAGAAGAACTCATGGCTACCGCCACGGAGGAGCAACGTAAGAATGAGATCGTATACTTGGCAGCCGAGCACGATAGTGATGATAGCGACAGTGATGTTGATCGGTTGCACCAACCTTTTATGGTCCTTCGCCCTCTTCTGGCTACACGAGATACCGAAGAGGATGATTGGCGACGCGGCAATATTTTCCGGACAAGGGTACGATGCAACGGTTCCCTATGCACCATGATTATTGACGGCGGCGATTGCACCAATGCAAGATCGGAAGATATGGTTAACAAGTTGGGTTTGAAGACGAGCCCCATCCGCATCCCTACAAGGTTGGATGGATAAATAACAATAATCTTAAGGTTCATGAGCGATGCTTGGTCACGTATTCCATCGGCGGATTGATCGACACTGTTCGATGTGATGTGTTACCCCTCAAGATCTGTCACCTTCTCCTTGGTCGTCCTTGGATGTTTGACAATAAGGTTCAGCATGATGGGTACGAGAATACGTACACCTTCAAATTCGGTGGGCTCGATATGCAACTTCTTCCGGCAAAACACCTTCCCGCCATCAAGCTTAAAAAGAATGCTAACTCGCTTCTCCTCCAACGCATTCCATCTGATGGTATTCTTGGTCCTTATCCAGACTCGACGGAGTCGAGTTCTTTTGAGAAGCGGAGAGTTGATGCAGTAGCAGTGTCATGGATGGATCGACACGAGCCAATTTGGCTACCCAAGCCAAACCTGAACCGGCTCAAACCCAAACCAACCTTTTGGTCTGGAAAGGGTTGGTAGATGATTAATTAGATTAGGAAGTTTTAATTTATAGGTTTCCTTATTTACTATTTCTATTTTATGTCATAGGGATTAGATTTGATTTCATAAAGATGTTATTTACTTTCTAAGTTTACTTCAAATTAGTTTAGGAAAGTTCTACCTTTAAATAGAATATGTATTAGGTTTTATTTGGAGAATTGGAAGATTTGAATGAAAGGAAGAATTGAGTTTTGGTAGTAAGCCTGCGGCAGAATTGTGTGAAGCTCTCTCTCTCTCTCCCTCTTGTTCATCTCTGCGATCAGGGCAGTCTTTTCCTTAGACTGATTCCCACCCCCTTCTTCCTCTCTCTCCTCCTCCTTTCTTCTTAACCCTCCCCCTGTTCTGGGCGGTAACCCTAGCCCCAACAAAAACCCATCGAACTCCTTCGTTTCCTTTCCATTTCCCCTACAACCTAGAGTGTGAGTTTTTCTCCCCAAAACAACCCAACCCCAAGTCCTTAGCCCCAAATCATACCTTTGCTGGGCACTACAAATCTGAAACCAAACCTGCAACTGTTCTTACCGCCAGGATCAATTTCAGACCTTAAATCTAAATTTATGATTTGCTGATCCTTGTGTTTCTTCATGGCATTCAAGAGACATTTGAGTAGCGATCTTTCTCTCGAAGTTTCGGATTGAATGATGGTGAATTGAAGGAGATACTTCTCCTTTTCTCGATTCTGGTTTCCGCCTCTATTCTATCAAAAGGTTGAAGACAACCTTTAGGTCACGTTGCTGTTTTGATTATCTTTAATCTGTTTTCCAGATTTGCCCTGAGTTAATAGTTTAGTTCCAGCATTGCCTTATGGTCCTAAAGCTTTGTTTGGTTCTTTAGAGTTATTTCAGATTTCTGATTAATTACAAAACTGCCACTACTGGTTGAGTTTTGAGTTTATTTACAATTCTGCCATTGTTTGTTGAACCAAGCTTCCATGTTATTTGGTTGGGCCCATTAGCGGATTAATTAGGGTTTTCTCAACCCGGATCCCGCATCATGGCCATTTAACATGAATTGAATATCCTTGTTGCATGACTGAACGTGGTTCTTATTTTTTGATAAATTAAAGTATGATGGAAACGTTTGAAGTTGAGTTTGAAAAATAGAACATTCACTGAGAACGTTCAGGCCTGGTGTTTCTTGTATCTGTATCTTTCCTGAATTTGTCCAGAGCACTTAAAGGGATTGATGACTCATGGCTGTAATAAAAAAATTTAAGATAGGAAAGTCATTTAAAATCCTCAAAAACTTGCCTGATTCACACTTCACTATTTCATTGATTTGAATTTTTCAGAACAAGGGGAAAACAATAAAGACTAGAATGGTGACCCCTGATTCCAATGATGTTGATCCCTGAAAAACTCTCCAGTTCCCCTTGGCTTCTCCTTAAGGTCTTATGTGTCACCACGAATTTCATCCAAGCCAAAAGGGTTTCAATTTTCTCTCAGATGAGTGTTGTTATGACCCAGCCAACCCAAATTTATTTAATGCTTTGAACGGACTTCTGGTCAAAACGTTTGGGAGAACGCTTTCTTGCTTTTAGTTGAAAATAGGAATTGATTGTATAGCATAAACAGGGGGAGAAACATTGCAAACAATGCTGGCTCTATTACCTTATTAAGATAATGGGATACTAGTTGCTATTGAGAAACCTAAATATGTCCTGAGTCATGACAGTTGAGCCAGTCTTTATGTTTTCTTAGTAATGCATGTGGGTGCTCTGATACATCTGTTGTAGAGTTTCACTTTCACCTGCTAATGAATGTGTGTTCTGCTGTGTTTTGAAGGAATTAATACTAGCTGAGAGCAATCATGAACTTGTAAAGTCAGATTCTATATATTCATGGTGGTAACTGGCGACAGTTTATGCATGCATAACATGGATATGTTACTATGGTGTAGACTTACATACTTTATCATGTCTTGAATGGGTCTCTTTTTTCCTTGATAGGGTATATGTGTCTACTGTCTATTATTGTGGTTTAGAAAGAGCTAACTTAAGGTATATTGTCAGATCTGTGAATTATTGCATTGCAGATGTAGAACACATTTTAGAATGTTCATGTTGTCCCCCTGGACCATCCCTAATCTTCGGGCTAACCAAGATATGTTGTTAAATTAAGGAGAATAGGTTCTTCAGAACAAACCTTGCTTCTTACCCTCCACTGAAAATATACCACATTCATTTTCTAGCTTTTGGGATCCCTTAACTCCTTCCCTTGGATTCTATCAATAGTCAATTAGTACATGATTGAGATACTACTGAAAACCCCCATTGATGTTAATAAGCTCTGTGGTCAAAGTACGTCTAACTTGGTGAGTTATTCTGGTGGATTGAATGATTGAGCCTGACTGCAGGCAACTTGTAGGTATCTGCTGCGCATATGCATCATTTCCTTGATGTGCCTCTACTTATATTAGGTTCAAAGGTACCAGTAGAGCCTTGTTGAAAGGTCCAGGAAGCTCTTCCAACATCCAAATATATGACTAATTATTTAAGTATCGATGCTATGTATTAGTGCATCCCCCATAAATGTTAACTTCAATGATATATATATATATATATATATATATATATATATATATATATATATATATATATATATATATATATATATATATATATATATTGGTGAATAAAGAATTGTATTAAGAAACCCAAAGAGGGAACAAAGATCTTGCATAGGGGAGCGAAACAAAGCCCCAGAGGCAAATCAGAAAAATTCTAAGGGACCTTTTATTCACATTAGGATTGAATAGTAAGTTCCAAGAAGAGGAAATAACCTATTCCTAGGAGAATCAGGACAAGCCGAAGAGATGGGAAGGACTACTCCACAGACATCAAATTTAATTGCCTCCCAAATCTGATTGAAGCTCCTAGACTTGGAAGTCCAAGTTCTGAGGTTCCTTTCCATCCAAATATGATAGATCAAGGCTACAAAGGCTAGCTTTCCGACCAAGTTGCAGGTAGTCTTCCCTTGGAATCGGTCGAGAAGCCACTTCCACTCTCTTCCGAAGGAATGATTCTTCTCCTTGAAGGCCAACACGGATTGATTATACCTTCCCAAATATGAGATGAGAAGGGACATTAAAAAAAAAGATGGGGAATGTAGAAGCACGAGCCCGAACAGTGTCCCACTGAGGAAGAGGAGAAGAGGCCAGACGCCGTAGCATTCCACTCACTAAGTCACCGCTGCCAGAAGGGCACCTGGGAATGGTGGGAAGAAGAGATTAAGCTTGGTAGAGACATTGGGATGAAGACGACCCAAATGTCACAACCATTCCTGAAGGATGGAAGAAACCAGGGCCAACCTGCCCCTCCCCGAGTCGAGCCTAATCCTTTCATTGTACTTAAGATGGAGGACCCTTTCAGGATGCCAATAGAAGACTTGGTGAGAGCAGCAACAAGGGCTCTTAGCTCCCAAACTTTCCTCCAGGTCCAGGAAGAGTTCTGCCCACAATTCACCATCCAGAGAGTCCTTGAGATATCTTGAGTAGATCGAATCCATCCAGAGACCTTTTACCCTTGCAGCCACTTTTCAGATAAGTTTGAGATTGCAAGCTTTATTCACCTCTTTCACTCTTCTGACCCTCCTTCAGCCTTAGGAAGGCACACCGAGGCCCAGCTGATGGAGTAGAGGAACTTGTTGTCGGAGCCCTTCCACTGAAAGGCACTCATCAAGGATTCAATTTTCTGAGAAACTGAAGAAAGAAGACTGAATGCCCCAGTCCAGTAGATATATCAGCTCTGGATAATTGATCTGATTAACAGCATTGATATCTTTATAGACAACATGAGTACCTTGTCACTTTATTGTTGCTATGGACTGCACAAGTTGCCTTGGTATTTGCCAATGCCATGGTTTAGAAAGAAGACCACACTTTCTTGGTGTTGTCAATTGTCATCTTTATAGATCAAAGTGTTTAGCGTTTAGAATAATGTCGTCAGGTTATTTAAGTGGTGCCCATCATTTTTTATTTTATACTTTAGTCTAGTTCGTTTGATTCTTCTTAAATTTTGAGTTTCATAGTTACTGTCTGTTACTTAAATTTAAAAATGTGTATTGTGGTAAGTGTTGTATATGTCTTGGCAGCAAATAGTATGCTCTTTTTTTTATCCATTCTTTTATTTGACTTTTCAGAAATGCAAGGATTGGATAATCTTATCCCCCTTTCACCGCAGTGGCTTTTGCCAAAGCCTGGGGAGAGTAAGCCTGGAATAGTGACAGGGGTGAGTTATCCCTAATTTCTATTAGTCGATTCAGGAGTTTAACATGCCTATCTCCACACAAAGTTGTGACAGTGTACATTTCCATGCATTGAGATTCTTCATTAGACCAATCTAAATGCTTGTCCGCTTTATAATGTGGAAATAACTTAAAATTCTACTTCAGAGTTTTTTGCTTTCTGTTTGTTTGTGGTACAGGAATCCAATTTCAGCCCAATTCTAGGTCATACTAGTCGTGCAGATGCCTCAAAATCATCAGGAAATGGTGAGGAAATCCAAAATAATGAGAAGAAAAGGGATGTTTTCCAACCAAGTTTCCTTGATACAGAATCTGGTCGACGGGACCGCTGGCGTGATGAAGAACGAGACACCAATTCCTCTATCCGCAGAGATCATTGGAGGGAGGGTGATAAAGAGCTTGGGGATGCACGCAAGATGGACCGGTGGATGGACAACTCCTCCATTAGACAGACTGGGGAAGTACGTCGTGTCCCATCTGAGAGGTGGACTGACTCTAACAATAGGGAAAGCAGTTATGAGCAACGTCGTGAGAGCAAATGGAACACACGTTGGGGGCCAGAAGATAAGGAGTCAGAAAGTTGGCGTGAAAAGTGGCTAGATTCTTGCAGAGATGGTGAAGTGCCTCATGATAAAGGATTATCTCATCTGAACAATCATGGTAAAGAGGATAGGGAGGGAGACAAATACCGACCATGGCGATCTAACTCCTCCCAGAATCGAGGAAGGGGAGAGCCTCATCACCAAACTCTAACACCTAACAAGCAAACTCCTACATTTGGTTCTAGCAGGGGACGAGGAGAAAATACACCTCCAACCTTCTCTGTTGGTCGTGGAAGGGTCAGTTCTGGTGGAAGTACTGTGAATAGAGCTTCTGCTTATTCTTATTCTTTAGGTACTGTCTCAGATAAGGGTGAAAGTGCTAATGGGGAGCCTTCCCAATTAAGTTATAGTAAGACAAAATTGCTTGATATATACTTCACGACTGATGTGAGATCCTACGGAAAGCCATTAGATGTAGAATTACCTTCCCTTACACAGGAAGAATCATTAGAACCCCTGGCATTTTCTGCACCTACCCTGGAGGAATCGGTAATTGGATTACAGCTTCATTGAGTTAAGTTTATGTTGTTATTAGCAGTTAGTTTAATTATTAATTATTCTCATTTGATTGAATAGGTTATTCTAAAGGGAATCGACAATGGTGATATAGTGAGTAGTGGTAGTCCTCAAGTTTCTAAAGATGGTTCTGTGGGACGGAATTCAACTGATTTGGTGCAAACAAGACGAACCAAACTTGGTATTTTACCTCTTCATGATACATCTGTAGTATATCTACATATATTGGGGGTCTACTGGGTGGGCTGGAGTGCTGGACCCAGCTGTCCTTGCCGTGGTTGAATTTTAAACAGCTCTGGCTCAAATTACTTCACTAGCCAGCTCATTTACACTCCAAATATTGGGTGCCAACAGCATATGCTGCAGATTCCAGCCCACTTAAGAGTAAACAAAAATTGTCTGAGCATCCTTCTTAGCATACATAATAGGTGCTGAAGGATTATATTAGCAAGTTCCTAGAGATTTTGATTCCATGGATTATTTTTATTTGACATTTTTTTCTTTGGGCAGGAAGTCGAGAAGATTTGCCATCTTCCATTGATGACTTTAAGGACGAAAGCTCTGAGAATTCAAAAGGTAGGTACTTAAACTATAACAAAAGCCTTTCTTATTAAAAGCATGTAATCACACTTGACTCTGACTCAAAGTTGGAAAGAATTGAGAATCTTCAGGCATACCATGTTAACATATTTAGTCTAGGAAGTTCCACTTCTATAAATTATAATAATGCTGTATAACCATTAAAAAAAAAAAAGAAAAAAAGAAAAAAAAAACTTCTTCCACATGTTATGTAAGCTATGTGGGGTGGGGGGGGGGGGGGGTGGGGGGGGGGGGGGGGGGGGGGATAGCAATTTCATGGGTGATTTTTTGGGTGAGACCTTAGTAGTTGTTGAGGTAGCTTTCATTAAGTCTTTGAATTACCCTTGCACAGCTGAAAGGTCCAAGGCTTAGAGGTGGTGGTTGTAATCATCCCACTAATTTTATTTTTTTGATTGGGAAATTGAGACTCAGGCGAATGCTGTGTCCTGGTTTGCACTCCCTTTTTCTTAAGTAAGGTTTTTCTATGAATCATTTCCATTTCCATTTCCTTCAACATGTTGCTAACCCGTTGCCACTTCAGTTTAGTGGTTTTAGTTCAACCTATTTCTTCCACTCATTATATTTGTGCTCTTTGTGCAGCTTTTAGGGAAGATGTTGCTGCCAGCAAAAAAGTTGATGAGGTGGCAGTTGGTAGGGAAATGAGTGTACATGGAAATTCATCTGCTCATCCAGGCACAACGTGGAGATCTCAATCACTAAAAGAGCGCTCACATTTACCGTTGCATGATTGGAGAGATTTTCCAACTGAAGTTAGGTCAGTAGCTTCTGAAATGGGTTGGTCAAATTCACTGAAAGAGCGGGATGCAGAACGGGAGAATAGTAAAGCAGTTCCACCTTCTTACTACAAGGATGAAACTAACTGGAAAGTTACTGAGGGTTTCCACTCAGATATTGGCCGCGACTCTGTTTTTAAAAGGTGTTCATCTGAAGTCTTTGACAGGGAACATGAAACTCGAAAGTTTCTGCTGCAGCCTTCTCCTGAGGAGTTATCTCTTTATTATAAAGATCCACGAGGTGAAATTCAAGGTCCTTTCTCTGGAAGTGACCTCATTGGGTGGTTTGAAGCTGGATATTTTAGCACAGACTTGCAAGTACGCCTTGCAAGTGCTTCACCTGAAACACCTTTCTCATTGCTTGGGGATGTTATGCCACACTTAGAAGCAAAAGCAAGGCCTCCGCCAGGATTCAGTGGACCAAAACAGAATGAAACTGCAGATACACTAACTAGGCCAAAGTTCAGCAGCCTTGGAAAGCTTCATGCTGCTTCCAGTGAGATTGATCTCATAAAAAATGAACCAAGGAGTGGACATGAATCTATGACTGAAGCTGAGAACAGGTTTTTGGAGTCACTGATGTCTGCTAATATGAACAGTCCCCAACGAGAGAATTTTGCTTTTCCAGAAGGTTCGTTGTCATGGGAATAATTGATCCTGGTTTCAATTTGTGGAGTTACCCTGTGATTCAACTTATTTGCAACTTTTGTTTTTGTTCTTTTTCGGCTATTTGTATGCTTTTGCCTTAGAGCGGCTTTCTTAGTGGTTTGTTTTGATATGTAGGTGTGCAACGTTATATTGGGAATAACTCTGGTGGAATGCCCACTGTGGGATTAGATAGTGGCAGTGACTTGAATTACCTCCTGGGGCAAAGAATGTCACTGGAGTGCCAGAGGTCTCTTCCCAATCTTCATCCATATTGGCCTGGGCTAGATGCAGCATCAATGGTTCTGAAGGCAGACCTTGGCCTTGACCCTTCTAGTCACTCAAAACTCTTACCTTCAATGTTAGATGGTCATCATCAGATTCCTCATCTTCAGAAAGTGGACTTGATGTCTATGCTACAACGAGGTGCATCTGACAAGTCCTCTTCTTCTGTTAATGGAGTTACCAGTTGGTCAAATCTTCCTGTCCAAAGTGGGTTGGATGTGCGGCAGGATAAGATTGACATGCATCATAATCAACCTTACCCTGCCCAAACTGCATATGGGATGCAAATGCAACAACAGAATCAGCCATCTTTATCAAATATAATTGGTCAAAACATAGATCATCCTACTGGCATTGTAGCCCCAGAAATGCTACTCTCCTCTGGTCTGTCTCAAGATCCACAGATGCTAAGTATATTACAACAGCAGTACTTATTGTCCCAACTTCAATTACATCCGCAGGCACCTGTTCCCACACAACTATCACTGCTAGATAAGCTCTTATTGCTGAAGCAGCAACAGAAACAGGAACAACAGCAACAGCTATTGCGGCAACAACACTTGCTTTCGCAGGTTCTGTCCGAGCATCAGTCTCCTCAGCACTTTCCTGAGGCATCTTATGGAAATCTACCGGCTGCTGCTGTGGCAGCAGGGAGTGCTGCTGTGGACCATCGTGGGCTTCGACCTCCTCATGATGCGTTTCAGAGTAATTCATGGATGCCAGTTCCTAATCCGCAAGATGGTCATGCAACTAACTTTTCTACTTTGCCCTCACAACTTTCACGGGATATTGCTTACAGTGTTAGTACTGAAGCCTCGCCTCTACATTTACCACATCAAATTTTTAAGAATCCCACCGACCCAAATGGTTGCGGTGTTACTAATTCAGAACAGATTGATGGCACTCATCAGAATGATTCATTATTGGCGCCAACTATTGTAGATAGCTCGCCCTCGGTAGAAGTAATGGAAAATTCTTCAGTTGGTCCTCCTGCCCTAGAAGAACATTTGCTTATTACACACAGTTGTGCTGCTGTAGTTCCAGCTCAGATATCAGAAAGTACGCCCAGAAATGTTGAAGCTGTTGTAGATCTTACCCCTGAGGGTATTTTAACCTCTATACCTCTAGCATCTCCAGAAATCCCTCCTCGTGCTCCCTCTTCAGGGACTGACAGGGATGAAGCATCTGTTCCTGAACTAATCAATGATATGAAGTCTCCATCGCCGACTGTTCTCGAGGAACCTCAACTTCAAAATGAGCAATGGAAAATTGAGTCCCCCATGGTAAAAGAAGTAAAAAAGGCGGAAGCACATGAGGTAAAGAAGACTTCAGAGAAGAAGTCAAGAAAGCTAAAATCTTCAAAGGTGCAATCCTCTTTGGACCAGTCAAAGGGAATATCCAGAGCATTGCCTCCACAGATGTTGAAACAATCTGAAACTGTGGGGGTAGAGACACAATCCAAGACACGCATAGAAACATTTTATGGCACATCACCTGTGACAACAGGAGATGCAGGAACTGAAGTATCTATTGTGGAAACACTGGGTTCTCAACTGAATAGTAGGATATCTAATAATGAAGTTTTAGTTGTAGAAGGTAAGGCTGAACCAAGAGAAGTTGAATCTGTTCCACTGCATGACACACAGGCACATTTAGGACAGAGAGCTTGGAAACCGGCACCTGGTCTCAAAGCCAAGTCCCTTCTGGAAATTCAACAGGAAGAACAGCGGAAGGCGCAGATGGAAATGACTATTTCTGAGAATGCCACATCTGTTAACTCCGTGAGCTCCTCAATCCCTTGGGCTGGTGTTGTGAATGCAGAGCCTAAGACTGTTAAAGATAATCACCAAGATGCAGTTAGTGCACAGATTAACAAGGGAAAAGCTGAAAGTTCTATCAAGCCAATGAGTAAAAGGAGCCAATTACATGATCTACTGGCTGAAGAAGTTTTGGCAAAGTCTGATGGAAGAACTACCGAGGTTCCTGACAATACCTCTAATCTGCCACCACCACCAGTCAGTTCCCAAGTAGATCTAATTGTTGACAATGATGATTTTATCGAAGCTAAAGATACTAAAAAAAGCCGCAAAAAGTCTGCAAAGAGTAAGGGTATGGCAGCTAAGGCTTCAACACCCATTGCTTCTGCTGATGTGCTGATTGCATCAAGTCCTATTGAGAAAGCAAAAAGTACTCACCATGTACAGCAGAAGGATGTGTTACCTGCTCCACCATCAGGTCCGTCCTTTGGAGATTTTGTGATCTGGAAGGGAGAAGTTGCAAATCCTTCACCTGCTCCGGCATGGTCTACTGACTTGGGGAAGTTAACTAATGCAACATCACTTAGGGACATCCAAAAGGAACAGCAAAAAAAAGTTTCTTCAGTACAGAATCAAACTCAAATCCCAAGTTCCCAGAAAGCGCAGTCAAACCGCAACACCCATGGAAGTGGTTCTTGGGCAGTTTCTGGGTTGTCTCCATCTAAGGCTGCATCTCCAATTCAAATCAATTCTGTCGCTTTGGTCCATTCGAAATCTAAGGCAGAGGATGATTTGTTCTGGGGCTCTAAGGCAGAGGATGATTTGTTCTGGGGCTCACAGGATCAATCAAAACTAGAAGCCAAACAGTATATTTCTGATGCTACTACCTGTTTCTTTATTTTTTATGTTACATGCTTGCAGTTATTTTTTGTGATTATTTTAATTTATCTCTGGTCTAACATTGGGTATGTAGCTTCTTATTTTGTATTCATTCATGACTGCAAATATTTATTTTTTGGTTGAATACTCTAAATATTTATTAGCTTAGTCTACTTGCAATGTGGTTGCATCTATAGGTTATAAGCTTGTTTACCTATTTTTTCCAGGATAATAACAACTTTATTAAAACCAATCACAGTAACATATTGGACCAAAGAGGTACATAGAAGTACACAGTGATGCAAATATGAGATACCTCCAACCAAAAGGTCATCAACCAAAGAAACCCCCAACCAATTAATAGAGGACTCTCTCTAACCAATCGTAAGGGAATAGAATTCCTCGAACAGATTTGGGATCTAACAATCCCTTGCATAGCTAACTCGTCTGCAATATCAACTGCACTTGTAGGCTGCCAACCGAACTGTATACTGATTTGGGTTGCTAACTCATGTATGTTACTTCATTGCAATTTACATGGTTACACCTAAGTTATAATAGAATGCTCCTCCATTTTCCTCTTGCATATGTCATCATTATTCTTGATTCTCAGTGGTGGTACTCTTAGGTTGATGGATTACTCTTTGGGAAAATATCCAATTCATGATGTTGATAAACACTAGTTTGTTATTCGGTAGTGCTATAGATTTTTTTTTTTGCTCATATCAACCTCAAATAACAATGAAGCTCATATCTTGACCTCATGGGTGATTATGGTTCGATTTATCAGGATTGAAAGCAGTCAAACCAAAGCTGGCCAACCATTAATAGGGGAAACAGCCAGCCTAAACATGGGAAAATGGGTAGGTTCTCCAGTAAAGATGCTGGACTATGTTAGTTCTGGTTTGGTTGCTTTGTCAGGTGAAAATTGTTATTCTACCAATGGAACTGTATGAGTAGACAGTGGAATGTCATGATTGGAACAGTTCTATACAGTCAATCCTATTGTGTTTACAGTTCTATACAGTCCTATTGTAATTAGATCTCCTATTAGCATATGGACTCCTAATTAGTTTACTAGTTTGCTTTATTAGTTTTCTTTTCCTATTAGCATATGGACTCCTAATTAGTTTACTAGTTTGCTTTATTAGTTTTCTTTTCCTATTTGGAGTTTACTTTGTCTTTAGTTTGTGACTAGGACTCTAACTTGTAGAGTCCTAGATCCAATTTAATAGTCGTTTTCTATTTTCTATAAATACAAACTACAAGGAGAGGAGCACAAACACTCTCTCTCTCTTTCCTTTATTTCATCTCTTATTTTTTTTGTTACAATCTGTTCGATTATTTAATCAATCTCAATTCACAGATCACATTGGTTTCAATTTCTGTTAAGACCTGATGTCTTGTCTTCAATCGACTGTTGAGCAATCCGCTATGTCGCAAGCTGAGGTTCAACTTCTGTTTCTGTTGTTTTCATTGATCTGTCTGTTACAATTTGTTATGAATTGTTGCTGATCTGCTGACATCAATGCTGTCCATGATTAACACTTCAAATCTGATTGCCACTTGTCTAATCTGTTAACAACAAATTCTGTGGATATGTATATCAAATTCTGTTATGGATATACATTAACTCTGTTAGTTGTCAAATCTGTTTTGATCTAGAAATCTATTTCAACCACTTGCTTAGCTATTTTCCTATTCTGATCTAGTTATTCCTAGGCTACATGCTGCTGCTGAACCTGAATCTAAGGAATCCTAGTTTATCTGGAAACTCTTTTAATTCCTTATCCGACAATTGGATTTCAGTTGAAAAAACATTTGCTTGCATACCCTATTCCTATTCACCTTAGGACTCATCCTTATCTTGATATCCGACCATAGAATCAGCTTCAAATTTGGGTATCTTGTTTCTACTGCGGTTAATTACATTATCCTACAATTTGGGTTGTATACACTTTTTATTTTCCAATAGGTAGGCCCCAAGGAGAGTTGTACTCATGACTTCTTTGAGGTGTTGGTTTTTACCAACTGAGCTACCTCCTTAGGGTTGAGTTGTTTACGCTTGGGTGGGCTTATAGCGTTCCCAGATAGGGTTTTCCCAACCCGGGACTGCATCACCTATATTGGAGTATGCTAATTCTACCTGATGTTGAAGTTAATGAAGTTTTACTGGACCAGAAGACTTTTCTTATGAAAGAACAATAACTTCCCTTGGGTGAGAAATTGTTTCACAAGATTGTCCAAAGAGATTCCTAGTGTTAAATCAACTAAAGAACTTAATGGCTTATGGCACAAAATCCTTAGTGCAAGGTACACTAGGGACTATGGTATTGATGGTTGTCATCAGGACTTCTGTCGAATTTGTTTTTGCCTCCCCATGCGGGGGGTGCATGGTTTGGTTTCTGGTACTTTGCTTGGTCTGTTTAGAGTTTGTGCTTGCATGTGCACTTATGTCTTGGGTTGGATTGCTCTTCTTTAGCCCTTTTCTTCATTATAATTGCATCCGTGGTTGCTTTTGTTACTTCTAACCTCAGTTTATTAAGTCAGTTATTTTTATTATAAGCAGGTCAGATTTTCCATCCCTTGCAAAGCAGAGCAGTTGGGGATCCAAAACCACAGCTGTAAAAGGAACTGTAGCAGGATCCACAAGTCGGCAGAAGTCCACAGGAACCAGATCAGCTGATTATTCTGTTTCCTCTTCTGCTGTTTCTCAGTCTTCCCTGAGAAGAAAGAGAGACACCGTAATCAAGCAGTCAGGTTAGCCTTTTTCCCCCTCTCCCCGTCAAGGATGTTCTCTTTTTAATTTTAGACTCCTGCTGATCATTAAATATCACTTAAATGTTTTGCAGAGGCCATGGAGTTCAGAGGTTGGTGCGAAAGTGAATCTGTGAGGCTTACTGGGACAAAGGGTACTATATTTCTAGACCATGGTTTGCATCATCTTTTATTTTCAAATATTTGCATTTTGATGAATTTTCAAATGCTCCCACGGTACGGATAAGTTCAGTATATGTTTCTTGTCTACTCCTTTTTTTTATTTTTTTTTATTTTAATGTAGCCCCCGTCTTTCTGCCTTCTGAGGTATTCACACACTCAACTACCAGTGGCATTGATGCATGGATTTTCATTAGATATTCAGGGCTGTGCACACTGATGGAAAATTCCAGTCAACCACATTCTTCTTGATGGAGAAGTGTCATGGCTTTGGTGTTATAACAATTTTATTGAGTTTAATTTTTTTGGGATCAATAAACTTTGTTGCATATCATTATTGTACAGTACTTTTAGTTTCTCTGCTCATAGGTTTCTTTAGTCATGTCTAAGTATATATTTTCTTGGTCCACTTTGTTCCCCAGATACAAGTTTCCTGGAGTTTTGTCTGAAGCAGTCAACATCAGAGGCTGAGACACTTCTGATAGAGAATCTTGGCTCATTTGATCCTGATCATGAGTTCATTGACAAGCTTCTAAACTACAAGGAGCTGTTGTCAGCTGATGTAATTGAGATTGCCTTCCAATCTCGGAATGACAGAAGGGTGGATGGGTTTGATGCTGGAAACGTAAAAACGGAGCGTTTAGGTGATGGGGACTTCGACTCAGACATGGCAGTGGGTCCTGATGGGTCCACTAGGACGGGAGGCAAGAAGAAAGGGAAGAAAGGGAAGAAGGTGAGTGCATCAGTTCTGGGGTTCAATGTTGTTAGTAAGCGAATCATGATGGGTGAGATTCAAACTGCGGAGGATTAGGAGAGGTTCAAAGGCAAAGTTGTACATACATTTTTCTGAAGGACGACACCCTTTGTAAATGTTTGTTTTAGGATCTTCTTAACTCCCTATACCCTCCCCTCCCCTCCCCTCTTCTTTAATATATAGAGCAGCACAAGTCTCAGCTCAAGCGATTTTGTCGAGTACTATGTAAAAGGTTGAGAGCATCTCTGATTTGCTTACTTTAAATGAGGCCTGAGCAAAGTTAATTCGAAGGGAAGACAACTATTGCCAATAAATAATAAAAAATAAAATACAAAACTGCTACTCTGCAATCACAGATGATATCTGCCACTCTGCCAGTAGGTAGCAGGTCCTAGAAGGTCAAGGGATGGTTTCTCCTGCTTTCTCTAGGAAGGTTGTTGGGGGTTAAAGGGTGAGGAGTGAAGGGGGTTAAAAGTAGCATTTATCTTTCTTGCAGTGTAAGGTTGAAAGGAAAACTGTTTCATTCAGAGTGTGAGATATTCACATTAATGGCTTTTAAATTTAAATTTTAAAAAGGTAACAAGGCATCTATTTTGTCACATGGGTAGATAATGGGTCGATTCCAACCAATCATTGGATAGAACATTGTCTATGTTAGTTATATTTTGAATTTTAATTTTTAATTCAATTAAATATATCTTTTGAATTGACATACATTTTGTGTATGTTCATACATGTGTATTAGTACATTAAATGTTACTATTTACTTTTAATTTTTGTGGTCTTCGGACCGGAGAACCTTTCTCCTAAAAAATCTGTGAAAATGAATGACCCAAGAACCTTTCCCCTAACAAAATCTGTGAAAATGAATGATCCAAAGTTATCTCGCGATTTTTTAGAATCGGATTTTAATCCTCTTATGCCTTCATGTTCGCATGAGGAAAATTTTGTGATGGTAATTTACTGTGCACACATACCGATGTATTAGTATACGTACACAATGAATAACAGTCAAAAGATTTTACTCATGTCAACATAAGGGTATGAGAAGATTTGAATCCTTTAAAACCATCACCTTCTATTGGGAGCATGTTCACACTTCACCGAGTAGGACCTCCCCCAACATTTTAATATGGGTAACAAGATTATTGGTGCTTGACACCATTTCCCATATTCAAAATTTATAACCATGTGTGTTATTATGGAAGATAAGGATGCACCTTGTTTCTATAGTTCCTCATGTCTTCATCAATGGATCTTCTCCACCAAAAAAAGTTTCTAAGTTCCTTATGCCTGCCTCTTTCTACCAAAAAATAAAAAAGAGTATTAGGGTTCAGCATTCGTTTCTCTCCTTTCCATCCTTAATATTAAATAGCATCCGAGGCTTAACGATATAATTTTGATGTTTGTACTAATTTTCTTGTCTGGTGGGTCATAATCTGGTGTACAGGGTTGGTCCGGTTGGACTTAGGCCATTTTTATCATATGATATTTGGTGGCGTTCTATAAATGCTGTCACGTATATCAAAACAACGGGGCAGAATGACCATTCATGGGATTTGACTTGTCTCAAGTTCGGAATGAACTTGAACCAAACCAGTATCAGTTGGATGGTCGACTCCTGTCACTCTGCCTAATCCAACAGTATAAGAGTCCAATTGGATCGAACGGAATGAGAAGTATCGACCATCCAACCGACACTAACAAGCCTCAAATTCATTTCGCCAAGTCCTCATTCACCACCCTTTGTCAGGCACAGGAAAATACAGCTAAACATGAATCTTTTCTCTCTTTTTTTATCTATTAATTTATGTACATTTAATTTTACCAAAAAAAAAATTATGTACATTTAATACAGGAAGTCACCTGTAAATAAGCCAATATCTCTTTCAGCCCCATCAAAAATTAAAAGACAAAATAAATTACAAAGGGGGCTGCAAGTCTGTCTACCTTTACTAGAAAGAAACAATATCCTGGTAAATAAAATATGAACAAGTTGAGAGAAGAGTGGCCCTCGTAAACGTCACGATGATAGATAGATAGATATCCAAGACGTTTGACATCCAAAATGAGACCCATGACACGCGCAGAGACTGGGCCCTACAGCACTCAAGTCCATTCAGTCGTGTCGAGGCTCATGACTCATGACGAGCTGGACCCTGGGGTTAGTATATTCTTTTTTACAGTAATGATGTCTCCGTATCTCGTCAGTGTAATTTCTTGTCTTCACGGCGATGAAACTCACAACACACCATCAGATGGGAATCCCACTCATTTTCAGATGTATCATTCCGACGATCCAGATTCGAAAAAGTTGATAAAAGTGGTGCAACTATACATACCCATCAATCCATCACCATCCCTTTGTGATCATCTCACCTAATCAGCATCCCTCTTTGTATTTTCCATTTTTTTACTACCAAAATGACCTCCCTCCAACTTCCATAGACTTCCGTACAACAGCTAAACATGTGGGTTTTGTTTCAATGGGACATCAGCATTTTTGATATTACCTCCACCGCACTCCACATCTAGCGGCCTATAATAAATACACCCCCAATCCAAATCAACAGCTCAAATCAACTGACAGGCACATACAAACGGTGGTGGGAACAGAGAACCAATCATCTAAACAAGGGACAGCCCCACTTCGATTCGAATATATATGCACCCATGTGTCAGTTTTACAAATGCAATTTCAAACTACTCTCCACAAAAGGGCGGGAAGGAAAACCAAAAAAAGAGAGCGGGTAAAATGAAATTACTCTTTTGAAAGACAAACACCCCCCCCCCCTCTTCTTCCCCTCCATTCCAACTGCCCCGACTCTCCAACGCCAGCGGGCCGCTTAACTGCTATTTGAAAACACAACCAACGGCTATATACCTGAAGTATGAGGGGGACAAAACTACTAACGATTTTTTGAACCAAGGACCACCCACACAACATAATTTTGTCCAGGAAGAGAGCTCACACAGAGTCACCAACAGTCCCCCTCCTCTCCTCCTTCCTTCCCTGCACAGAAGATCTATTAAAGCAGAGGATAAACTTGTTAATGGTGCCTAGATGACTTGCTATCTTCAACACCATCGTCTTCCTCATCTTCTTCTTCGTCTTCATCTCTCTTCCTCTTATTAGCCTGGGAAGAAGTAGAAGGATGCAGCTTCACTTTGTCACGCAGATCCTCTTCATCTGCAACCTCCTCCTCTTCCTCTTCCTCTTCCTCAACATCATCCTCTTCATTGCCAAGCTCCAAATCACTACCTCCAGCATCTTCTTCAACCTGCCCAATTGGCTGAACCAGGTACTCAGCTCCATAATCTTCTTCCTGCCATAGAAAAAAGCATTTCAGCAAATACAGGAGGATTAAAATCAGCAATCTTGATTCCCTTGCTTGCTATCAAAAGCAAACAAATAGAATACTGAGAATATTCTTGTGTAGAGAAGAATTTGCTACAGCTCTTATCTAACAGCCCTGGTACAGACATGAAAATCACTTGGCCAATGTAACAGGCAGGAAAAGGTTCCTGCTTGAACAATCTACCTAGTTACATTATCAAATATGATCATGCTAGCATGAAGCAAGAGACGGGCAATCTAAATATACCAAAGGAACCTATAGAACAAACAAATAGGACACATTAGGAATCAGATGGCATCAAATATATAAAGATAAATGAATGACGTGACATTGAAGTGCCTGAGCAATTTTATTCATTCAGTTGGACAACCTCACTCTTAATCAGACACATTACGCTAAAAACTTTAACAGAAGAAAATATATATGCACAAGACTAGATCATTAACAAGAAGACAACTCCCCAATACACAAAATGCATGAACAGAACAAGATAGCATCAAAATGTACAACCATTTAGAAAGTATAGATAGGAAAAACTCAACTGTTGAATCATTAAATCAGACACCAGTCACACCACAATGGAATGCAAATGCTTGACTATTAACTTGTTCACTATATTGGGAGTTAAAGTGCCCTTATTATCCACCATACGATCAAGAGAACAGAATCTTACTAATAATATGAAACAACAAAACCTAATGCTTCTCTGGAGATCATAGGGCTTCTATGTAGGGTGGCATCTCTCCATGAAGCTGGCAAGATCATCGATTATCTAAAATTTCACTTAAAGAGTATCAAGAGCTACCCCCCAAAAAAATTTGATAAAATTCAGGTAATTAAGGACAACTAATTACCAACAGATATCAACTGACTTGCAACTCACTACATTGACTCTTACAACTCTATCCAATCATGATATCAGCAAGAGCATCAGTCTCATCAATAAAATCTTCTGATCTCGAAAGAGGGCACACCACATAAATTAAGAAAGCAAGCCCTCTAATTCCACCCCCCCCAAAAAAAAAACCCCACTCCCCTGAACATATGGGAGCAATTGCCAAAGCAAATCACTCATTGTATATACTCTATACCCTGTATAAAAACATGTAAAGATTTGTCAAAAAAAAAAAAAAAAAAAAAAAAAAAAAAAAGATATCAAGATACAAGTAAGTCAGAATAAGGATGGATAGCAGGTCAAAAAAATAAAATCTCCCAGAAAAAAAAAAGAAAAAAAGAATCCAGTTGGGAAATTACAACAATGAATTCCAAAATAGCAATAAAAGGAATAAAACATAAAGTAAAAAAAGCACATATTCCAACTAAACAGCACTAACTGCAGAAATATTAAAAAAAAAAAAAAAAACATGAGAAATATTCACTGGTAATAGAGACAACTCAAATTTTTCAAGGGTAAATGAAATCCTGTCATCCTAATAGAGACGCAAGAAAATTCCAATTACTGCCATTTATTCTATTCAGCAGCATCAGACTTTTCACTGGCCACCATGGTTTTAGTAATCAGTATTGGATTGGCTGATTCATATCAGTTTCGGGCATGGCAGATCCCGATTCTTCCTTATTTTTAATTTTTTTTTATCAGTATTGGACTTATGTCAGCACCATAAGTTTCAACAGTGGCAGATACCTGGAACTAAGACCTTGCTGACAGCATAGGCAACTTACTTCTTGCTAGTGTTTATAAAATCCCGGACCAAGTATATGAGAAAAATCGAATAGCATTGATAAGATATATCATGGCAGAACTAACTAGTAATTGGAACCAGGCGATGCCCAAAATTGGAAACCACAGCTTCATCACATTCAGAATATCATGTCCCCTAAAAGACTACATCCCCTAAAAGACTACATGACATCCTTACATGATGCCACAATACCAATATATGCACGTAACTGTCAAAAGCAAGCATGCAAATACTACTCTCGTACTAAAGACATGGTGTTAAAACAGAGTAACAGACAATAAAACAACAAATAACCAATCATTGACAACTATCACCAGCACGTATCAACCATTCCATACATAAGGAAACTCTTTCAGCAAACCTTAAGTAAGACGCTCGTCTAGTAACAAAGAAATCATCCATGGGGCATATACAGAATTAGCACTAACCAGGAAACGAAGCACGAACGCATAAAAGAATTAATGCGTGCAGATGAAAAATATATGAAAGTAAGAACAAAGGACCTCTTGCAGGGATAGAGAAAGAGTCAGAAAGAAAGAGCAGAGTTCTCACCTCATCGTCACCATCATCTTCTTCATATTCTGATACTTCGACGCCCTGCAGCTCCTCCTCTCCAATCTCCCCATTTTCGTCTTCCTCTCCCTGCTCATGACCATCAATCTCACCTTCAGTGCTAGTCTGCCGCCCCGTACTTCCAGGCTCTGCATCTTCCTCGTCGTCCTCCACCTCCTCCTCTTCATCATCCTCGTCCTCACCACCATCATCCTCTTCAACCCCATCTTCTTCATCATCAGTGTCCTCGATCTCATGAACCTCAACAACATCCTCATCTTCACCATCGTCTTCATCAATCTCCTCACCCAAATCATCTTCTTCTTCGTCTTCTACATCCTCCTCGTCCTCGTCTCCATCTGTCGAGGCTGCCACCCGATACCCGTTAGACTGATGATGCGAACTTGATCCATTCGCGACTCTGGTGATCTCCGTCTCCTCCTCATCCGCATCGCTCTCCTCATCCTCATCAACATCGACAAGGACTCTTCCACCTCCAACGCTGACACCATTACCCATCTTCCCCGACCGATCTTCACCATCAATTTCTCCACTCCCAGGGTCATCCTCTTCGTCATCTTCTTCATCTTCCTCCTCCTCATCGGACTCCGGCCGCTCATTCTCATCAGCATCCATCTTGTCCAAGTACTTCAGAGATTTTATCAAGCCAAAAACTTTAGATCGGTAATCTTTGATCCGCGTGACAGGACACTCGTAGAGATCGAGCGAAACAAGCCTGAGCTGCGCAAGTGGCGCAAGGTCTTCCAGGTATTGGATTCGATTGTTGGATAGGTCAAGGTCCCGCAGCGACTCCAAACCGGCTTCAACAAGGAATTCAAGGCCGCCAGCAATACGATTATCAGAGAGGATAAGCTTCTGTAGTCTTCGAAGGCGAGGAAACTTCTCTAAGGAAGAGACACCAACGTTTGCAATGGAGAGGTGCTCGAGGTTCTCAAATTTCTCTAGCAAGCTTGGAGGAGGAAGATGGCCCTGTACGCATTTCACTGCGCCATCCAGGGTTAGGGAACGAACAGAAGCGCAATCGGTTTGGCCGTCGAGCGCCGTTTCCACAGCCCTCTCCCAAACCTCATCCATTAATGAGCAGAAACCCTAGATTTCAACAATACCAACAGAAAACCAAAACAAAGGCAATGAAACAGCACAGAAATCAGGTAAAACCTTACGTATAACACGTCTATGAAGCACAGAGGATGGATTTCAACATCACCATATCAAAACGAATGAAAGCAACCCTAAACCTAGACTAGAAAATATATGATGAATTGGTGAACTAGAACCCTAACCCTAGCCCTAAAGCAGTGACAACCCAAGCTCGCAAGGAGGTAGCCTTTCTTCTTCTTCTTCCTCTGTTCACCTCTGCTTGTCTGCTGGCTGAACTGCAACTCTGCGAGAAAAAGATATATGGGAAAGGGGAAAACCTAAACGCTCATCTCTTTCTCTCTCCTCTCCCCCCTTTTCTAGTGGTGAGAACTAAAACCGAAACCGACAAGGACTCTCGTGCCGTGGTGAGGGTTCGATGTCTCGAAGGGTGAAACCCTTCCCTGTACGTTGAGGATTACGTTGAGGATTCGAGAGTTTGTAAAATTTTTGTGTTTCCTTGTTGCATGGGAATGGATATTTCCACCGTTGGATTTGATGTGCACGGATCGCTGACGTGGATAAAATTGAACGGTAGAGATTTTATTTGGCTGTGTTTGTTTTTGCCGAGCGGTGAAGGATATATGGAAGACAAGAGAATCATACCTTCTCTCGACATGTCCGATACGTGATTTCTGGTAAATATCGGGATGATTGGTGAAAATACCCCTGAGTCGCCAGAAAATAACGAATATGCCATTAGAGGTGGATTCAGCATCTCTCCAATTTCCATGCATATAAAGAGAGAACCTAGTTTTCCTTCACCCATGGCCACTGGTGTCAAAAATGAAATCGAAAATCAATTATTAAACGGTTTGATTTTAACTTTTAAGTTTAAAATAAATCGTTTAGTTGAATGGTTTGATTCTAAATTCAAAAATAAAACCATTTAAATCAATTATTTTGAACCTTTAAACCAATTAAACTTTTATTTTAATGTTTTTAGTGTTAAATATATATATTTTAGAAATAAATTTTATTTTAATACTTTTGGCATGACATACTTTTAAATCTATTTTAATATATAATTAAAATTATTTTAATGTTTTCTTTGATTTTTTCTCTCTACTATTCACGAAATTTAAAAACTAAAATTGATTAATAATCGATTTTAAAAAAAATATTTCGAAACCATTAAATAAAGGGTAATTGACATATACCACTTCTGTACTTTAACTCGATTTCAGATAATTTAATAAGTTGCTAAATCGAACGAGTTACCCCCTGGTTCAATCATTCTTAAACAAAAAGAGTAAATATACAATTTTACCCCTTGGTCCAACTATTCTTGATTTTTTCCTCTTTCCTTTCCTTTGTTCTTCTTCCTCTCCTGCCATTAGAGCCTCTTTTGAAAAGAACCTGAATATAAAGTATCCCCTCTCCATCACCGTCATTTCAAATTTAGAGGAAGGACTCCATAGTTCAGACAGGATCCGAAGCAGGTCCTTGAGTAGAACACCTCTGGTGAAGACTCTTCCAATGAGTCCTAATTGGTACATCGTGAACTGTCGGTCCACTACATCTTGTGGTAGAACCACTCTTGTCATTCCCCCTGACACTACAGGATCTGGTAAAGCATTCAGATCAGGCAATCTGCCCGTGACCTGAGCATAAGAACGAACCCCTACCGCCGGTTGCTTCACTGAAATTTGATTTTCACTTCACGATCAACTGCAGACATGGCCGGATTCTTCCCCTTCCCTCTACCCGTCCACCGAGTACGTTTTCTGCGATGAAGTCGCGGCTGGTCGACTCTATCTTCCAAGATCTCAACATCATCAATTTTGGAAACAAGGTCGTCTAAATTAGGAAATCCAAGAAACTTTCCCAGATCGACCCTTTCCATAGGAGAACTTATATTCCGACGAACTCCAACATCAGCTGCGGTACAACGACTAATTTTCTCTGGCTGTGATCCACCACCCACCATCTGCAAGACGTCTGTGACATTATCCGAACCATTATTCATTGCTTCTAGTGGGAAAACTCCGCCCTGAATCGTCTGATTCACCGCCAGATTTTGGTTCAATGGTCCCGTCGGTCTTGTCATCACGGATTGCCATGGACCATCCACATGATTCCCCGCAGAAGAACCTACCACGATCGACCCAAGGTTAACAGATGTCATCCCCTGCAAAGGGTATTTTGGTCATATTCAAGAGAATAAATAGGTTAAACTGTAAGGCTCGATTGGGTCGTCAATATGGTATAAATTAAAGGGTGGTATTCATCCGGTTCAGCAACTTATTAAATTATCTGGAATCGGGTTAAAGTACAAGGGTGGTATGTGTCAATTACCCTTAAATAAATTATTTGTTTTGGTTTTATCTATTATATATTGAATCGAAACTGAGCCGCTTTGTTTAACATCCTTACACTTGAGTCACATGACATTGACAGAGTTTGAGTAAGAATCGAATCCGTGTGAAGTCGACTTATGTTGAAACCAGTCCTTATGAGAATCAGCTTAAAACATGTATGACTTGAGATTGGATCTGTGGCCGAGTCCTAGTTGCAAGGGTATTATTAGGATCTAAGAATAATGGTAGGGATATTATCAGAATTCAAATGATAGGTAGGTCATTAACTAAGGCATAAGGGGTTGGAAGTATGGAACTGAATGGTAAGCAGGAATCTAACACTTTGGGGTCCGGTGTGTGTCTAGTGTTTATATATATATATATATATATATATATATATAATAGCAACAAAAACAATAATAAAATTTTATCCCAACTAAATGGGGTCAGTTATATGGATTCTTATCCGTCAATTAGTTCTGTTCGATATCATACTTAAAGCAAGGCCTAAACTATACATATTTTTCTTCTTCCCTAAAGTCATCTTAGGATTACCCCTAACTCTTTTAGATTCTTCAATCTGAATCAAGTCACTCCTTTGTACGAGGATATCTAACGGCCTCCGTTGAACATGGTTATGCCATCTCAAATGATTTTCTCGTAGTTTATCATATGTCGACATTACTTTCAAATCAACCTTAATATGATAATTCCTTATCATACCTTATCCTTCATAATTTTGTCACATATCCATCTTAACATCTTCGTCTCAGCTACTATATATATATATATATATATATATATATATATATATATATATATATATATATATATATATCTTCTTTCTATTCCTACGGTTATAGATGAAAATTTGATAATTTTTATGCTTATGAAAGGGTTATTTGATTAATTTGTATGCTTACAAAGGGATTACTTGATTATTTGAACGCTTAGGTAATGATTTTGGAATTTTGAACCCGCTGGAGTCCGTCTCCACTCGAGAAAACATATCGGTTGCATATACTGGTTTCACTCAGAGTGAGATCGGTATTGAGACCAGTATATAAAAATTGAGTTTTTTTACACATCGTTTCTCATACCTAGATATCGTGGTTCGTCACCTGGTCTCACCTTACAATCTAGTTATGATTGGGAGACCTGTCACGACGTAATAACAATGCTTGAGCCCATTAATAGAACCATCCTATCCAATATTAAATGATACTGGTTCTTAGATTTGGAACTGATTAGTTTACTGGGACAATTCTCATCCTAGTGCCACAAAACCAGAATCAAAATCGAAAAGGACCGTCGTGGTTACCCATTGTTGATGTTGGGATCTAAATACACTACTACTTGCCCCCATGAAAATACATTCCCTATAACTTCAATTAAGGTTCTAAATTCAGGTATTGGACACGGTATCAGTCATGTTCAAAATCATTCTGATCCAAATTAGATCGATGTAACGAAAAACTGACATGTGACTGATAAGATTAGTCCAATACCAATTACTTGAACCATGATTTCAACACCTCTGACCTAATAAACCATACATCTGAGGTTTCTGAGACGGATCGTCAGAAAGACTGAAAGTAAAGGCAATGCTCTAGTACACTAGAGAGAGGTTTGAGTATATTATTTGTTTAGTAATAATAATAAGCAATACTTTAGTTTACAAACCAACCGGCTTTCATAGCTCAGTTGGTTAGAGCACCCGTTTAGTAAGCGGGAGGTCCTGAGTTCAACTCTCAGTGAAAGCAACATTTTACCATTAAATTTTTTCTAAAATTTTTTGTTCTTATTTTAATGAACTGTAGATGAATACACAGCAACAGTCATCTTCTCTGTTTGGTGTATATCATCTTACTATCAGTTTTTCAGTTTTTTTTCATTAGAATATGAGAATGGAAATCGAAGATCTTCACCAAAAAACCTTCTTTTTTTTTTACTTTCCACCAAAAAGATCTTCACCAGAATACTGATTTTGACAGAAACAATTCTGAACTTCTTTCAAATCTTTTTGGATGCCTATTATTTCTTCAACGGCTACATTTCCTATTTCTCAGTAGGAAGGGAAGTGTCTGTACTTATATGATTCCCTGCTATTCCTACCGTTACCATATTCATTTTTAGCTTCCCACATTTAAATATTGAGAGTAATTAGTAGTAACCTTTCATTTCATAAAGAACTCATGAACTCATGATGATATGGTGACTGGAGAAGTTTTTCAACCTTCAATGTTAATATAAATTCAAGCTTAAGTGATTGTTTCAACAACATGAAATCTAAGTAGGTGGCAAAAGAAATCCTCCTCCATTTTCAAGAATTTTATTGGAAATTGAAATCTCAATTTCCAGAGTCGCTGCAGGGAAGCCTCAAATCTCCCACAATTTGCCCGTTTTGTTTACAGATTCTCTGCTGAGCTTGTTATCAATAAACTCACATTTGGTGCTCTGGTTTATATTATTTGGAAGGAGGGGAATACTAGAATTTTCAATTATAAATACAGGGATGTGCATACCATTCACACACAGATTTTCAAATGCATAAGGACTAGATTGCTGAGTCTTAACCTCAGGAGCAAATGACTAATGCATTCTGCAAAAAAAAAGTTTGATTCCAAAAAGATGAAGTCACCATGGCTGTAGATGCGGGAAAAGAAAATGAGTGAGAAATTTGAAGACTGACTATTTGTCTTGGTTCCATAATCTAGCCTTGTAACTGGGAAAACCATCTTCTGAAGAAAAATAGGTAAAATTGTGTTCAATGGTGACATTTGAATCTCAGATGTGCCATTGTTGGATTGCTACTTTCACCAAACTCATTTAGAGTTTGTGTCTCACATGGGGTTTTTTCTTTGGGCTAGGGTTCTTTGTCCGGCTGTGCCCTTCGCGTCCTCTCACATGAAAGGGTGAAATAACTAGGCGGATTGGTTGTTTCACTCTCCTTGTGAGCGAGCGTAGTGTAGGGAGGCCTAGCTTGATAGAAAACTCTCTTCTTTTTATGATGATGATCAAAGGATAATTACCTTTAGGGAAAAGATTGCCCATAACACCATTGTGGAGGGAATCTCCCACAATACACAAATAGGTATTCAGGAATCGACATTTTCAATGGGGTCACAAAGTCAGGGGAAAGAGAGAGATTGTGAGTTATGTTAGAGCTTGTGGAAAAGAATCCCCACAATAGCATGGGGATCTTTTTCCCTAACTTTATCACCATAAACTGAACCACAGGCAGTAACCATGGTGGGAATGGTTCATCCGATCACTCCTTGACTTCCTGGATACAACCTAAGATGACGAGAGCAGAAGAATCTATAAAATCAGAAGAAGAAAATGTCATCGAAAGGAAAATTTTGGCTGCAAATCCAGAATCATGGTTCAAATGCCACTCTTTATGTCTAATTTTCAACATTAGGATGGCATCGAGTCCATGGACTAGATTACTGTCCGAGCTGCTATGTTTGCCACTAAGCCAGTTTAAAAGCTGGAAAATACTTGATACAAACCCCATAAGAACATGAAATTAGAGTTTTGACATCCAACAATAGGAGCGATCACTAAAATCTTCAGCCTCAGTTACTGCACCAACTGGTCGCCACCCACATTGATTTTTAACACGTCCAGTTAGTTTACTTGCTAGAACCTTGGAGTAGAACCCAATCTCCATCCCTTGGTGTGATTGCACCCACAAGCTTGATCCTGGCTCTGCACCTGTGCTCCTGGCATCGACGAAGTCACAACCCGCTCCAATTCAAACGGTAAATTTATCCAAAAATTCATCCAATTCCTCCACTGCTTGTATCAGTATCAAAAAGCTCCACCCAAGATAAATTTAACACCATCTGATGGGGGTAACAAAGGACAGTAGATAGGTTCTCATGAAACTACTGGTGTTACGTCTCCTAAGGCAAGAACAATTTTCAAAAATTACATTAAAGCATGAAAAATCTGCTGCTAGATGTTGAATCTTTGAAAGGATTCTATATGGTCTGAATGAAGCATTTCTGAAAATATATAACTCCTGTTCTTTGAAATGACAGAAACCCAGTCATGTAAGCTATTATTATGTCATGCTTCTTAAGAAGCAAGTGAGATATGATAAATAACAGAAAATGTGGTATACAATTAAGGTAAATAGCTTGGATAGGGTCCAATAAAGGATGCTGACCATATAAAAACCAATTTAGATGGTTGGATAGATGATCCAATAACATAAAAAGGACCCTTATTGGGAAAGACAAATAATGGTTCTCCTTTCATTAAATTCACAGATATACCAATGATTATAATCAAAATGGCAAGTTAAGCCAGTTCAACTTCTAGCCTCATGATTTCCCAAATATCTTCTAGCCTCACAAAAATGCAAACAGGGATACTATGATGTTTCCTGTGATCACTGCACCATTAGTTGTCATTGTCCAATTAATCCAACAGCATTTTTCACATTTCTCGAATGCACCATTATCAGTACTCACCTCATGAACCTGATGCCATAGAAACATATGATTGAATTACATAGAACAATAATATAATAAATTGATATTTATTCAATTAAAGCTCAGATGCAAAATTTATGGTGATCAAATTAAAAATAATCAAACTTAGGCAAGTGTAATGAGGGAATACCAGATATTCGATTGAGTCAGCATCAAACAGGTTTTGTTCGGATGCTGCATATGGTGTGGAAGGTGAGTTGCAGAAAAGGGTGGGATATGCGATGTCAGTGGGGCTCTGTGGGTGTTGGTGCTGTGGCCGACTGTTTGTGTGGTGGGGATTGCTTTTTCATAAACATGGTTGTGGGCCTTGCCACTGTGATCAAGGTTATCATGGCGACAAGGCAACCCAAGGCACTGGAGGGTTGCTGGACGCCCAAGGCGACCAAGGAGCCCTACTAGGCGACTAAGGCAGACTAATTCCAAGACACCTAGGCAATGCCTTGACTACCTTGGCTGTGGTGTCAATGGTCTCTAAGATTTTCTTTTCATTATTTTAATTTATCATTTTGGAAACAGTTGATTAATAATTCTGTTGGCAGATTTTCAAGAGCTGCATATACACCAGATATTCCTTGGTCGCTGGTTGGATTGAACTGTGGAGGCTTTTAAAGGTAAAAATTTATTGTTGGATCGAGTGTTGGTCACTTGATTGTGTAGTATGGAGGTTGGTGAGGTGGGGTTTCGGGGACCTGTGTGGTGTAGTTCTGGGTGGGAAAGAGGAGAGAGAGAGGTCTTCAGATGATGGCTGTTTGATGATGTCAGTATGCAACCATTATGGCTCCAAGTCTCTTGGATCCTCTAGATTTTCATTTTATGTTTTGGCATTTTTTTTATTTTTTATTTTTTTATTTTCATTTTTGACCTTGTGGGAGGGGGAGAACCGGATGGGAATACAAGAGAGTGCACAGTGAAGGCAGGACTCGGTCCCAAGTTTCTGCTACAACATGCTAGAGAATATGTCCTTTATAACACTGAGGTACTCTGATGTCTTACCAATTGCACGCGTGTCAACTCATGAATTTACGAAGATTGCAAACCTCAGTGAATATTATCAAGACCTTTCTAAATTGTTATTGAAATATGCTGTTGTCGCGAATGATGATATCCTCCTAACTTTTAAGAAGTTAAAAATGGTATCTCCTTTCACTCGTAGAATTTCTTACAGAATATAATCATCTAGTTGGCGACAATAAAATGTGATTTTACTGATGATGTGTATCCTCCAATGAGGTATCCTCCTATATTAAACTTGAAAGAAGGTCAATCCTCTATGTTAAAGTGACAAAATCCATGCCAGTGGTATTCTTCAAAGTCTTGTAATTTGTAAAGGAAATGATGCTTTGTTGTGTAAAATAAGCTTAGAATAATCACACTCACAACAGGGTTTATAATAATTTTTATTTTCCATTATTTTATAAAATTAACAGATTTGGGGGGGGGGGGGGTTAGACTTATGAGAACATCGCTTTGATAAACGGGAGATAAGGTCCTCCATGTGCCTTGCATGTGAAAGGCCCAATTACTAATAGAGAAGGTTCATAACGCACCGCAAGTCCCGTTTTCACAGGGTCCTGGAAGTTATAGAAGGGAAGGCTGCAACCTTTTCGCACAAAGCGGCTGCTCTCTCAAGACTGGCATGCCGAGCTTTTTTCCATTGCACCAAGCAACGGCCCCTTTATATAATTTGTAACTTAGAGCAACTAAATAGAACCAGCAACCAGTAAAACCAAAGAAGAAGAAACCAGAGAAAAGTGAGAATAATGGGGGCAAGAGAGAGATCGATTCTGTTCATACAGAAAAGAATCGATGGGATTGATTGAATGATCTCTTCTCTCCCCTTCATCTCTATTTATAGAAAAGGAAATCAGAGTTACATCATCTAGATTGGACTCCACATGTGGGAGTCTACTCACAATAAAGATAGGATAGAGATAGGAGTCGTCCCAATCACATTAGGAGATAAGAAATAGAATGATAAGTGTTAGCGTAAAATTGCTTTGACTTAGTCAAAGTAGTTAGTGCTAGTTTCTAGGACTTGGACTCCTAATTAGTTTATTAGTTTGCTTTATTAGTTTCCTTAGCCAATTAAGCTTGTTAGTTTCTTTTTCCTATTTTGAGTTTACTTTGTCTTTAGTTGTAACTAAGACTCTGACTTGTAGAGTCCTAGATCCAATCTAATATTTGTTTTCTATTTTCTATAAATACAAGCTACAGGGAGAGGAGCAAGACACTCTCGCTTTCCTTTATTTCTTCTCCTATTTTTTTATTTTGTTACATGGTATCAAAGCAATCATTTGGGAAGCTGTTTTGAAAGTCGTTTAAGGTTCTCCATTAGGTGTGCAGCCACCACTATTGTTGTTGTTGCTACTGCTGCTGCTACTACTACTTGGTTCATAGAGACCTATACTGTGCTGCTACTACTATTTGGTTCACAAGTGACCTATACTGTGCTGCTGGTATTACTATTTGATTTACAGTGACCTATACAGTTAGACTACTACTTGGTTCATAGTGACCTATATTGTGTTGCTACTACTACTACTGCTATTACTATTACTACTATTGCTACCATTATTATGCTATTACTATTACTATTGCTACCACTACTACTGCTACTGCTCCTACTACTACAATTGTTGCTTCCACTGCTACATTGTTTCAAACTGAAGCTCTCATGTTTCCCCATGCTCCAGCTTAAGGGCCGGTGTTAGCGTAATAAAATTGTAACCGTACACTGCTTTGACTTAGTCTAAGTAGTTAATGCTAGTTTCTAGGATTTGGCTCCTATTAGTATATGGACTCCTAATTAGTTTAATAGTTTGCTTTATTAGTTTCCTTTACCAATTAAGTTTGTTAGTTTCTTTTTCCTATTTTGAGTTTACTTTGTCTTTAGTTTGTGATTAGGACTCTGATTTGTAGAGTTCGAGATCCTATCTAATAGTTGTTCTATTTTCTATAAATACAAGCTACATGGAGAGGAGTAGGGCACTCTCTCTTTCCTTTATTTCTTCTCTTATTTTCTATTTTGTTACAATAAGATTTACAGAAATAATTTTATTGGGAATAACCAACTTGTTCCATAAGTTTCACAAGATAACCATGTTGGTTTGACCAAGTCAAACCAGCTTAATGTCGATTCCCTTCGTCATGTTGCTGATGCTGAGATAGAGAGGGGAATGGATCCATTCTCTATATAGTTAACACCCCCTCTCAAGCTGGAACATATAAGTCACCCATGCCAATTGCCAAGCTTGCAATAGTTCAGTCGGAACGTAGGACCAAATAAAGACTTTGTTAAAATATCAGCCAACTAATTTGAAGATGAGACAAATGGGGTAACCAATAATTTCTTCACAACCGCATCACGAACAAAGTAACAATCAACTTCAATATATGCTTAGTGCGTTCGTGAAAAACAAGATTATTAGCAATGTAAATAGCAACTTGATTATCACAAAACATCTTCATAAGTTGAGTTACTGAGAATCCCAACTCTTGAAGAAGATTCTTCAATTACATGAGTTTGGCAGTAATATCAGCCATGACGCGATACTCAGCCTCAACACTGGAATAAGTCATAGTAGTTTGTTTCTTACTTCTCCATATAATGAGATTACCACCAACAAATGTACAATAACCAGTTGTTGAGCATCAGCCACCATCAGCCCCAGCCCAATCAACATCAAAATACTCAACAATGTCAATGTGCTTATGACAAAGATAAATGAGTCATTTTCTTGGAAGCTTCTTTAGATACCTTAAGATACGACAAGCAGCATCCCAATGAACTTGCTTAGGAGTTTGCAAGACCTGGCTAACAACTCCAACAACGAAGGATAGATCATGTCTAGTAATAGTTAGATAGATAAGTTTACTGACAAGTCGCCTGTATCGGTGTAAATCAGTAAATCAGTAAATCTTCGCTGTCATTGGTCTCAAGCTTCTGATGAGGATCCATTGGTGTGTCAGCCAATTTAGAACCAAGTAAGCCAGAATCGGTAAAAAGATCTAGTACATATTTCCTTTGAGAAATATTGATACCCTTATTATTGGGGATAACTTCAACACCAAGAAAATAATGGAGAATGCCCAAATCTTTCATCTGAAAATGCATGTTTAAGTATGATTTTGACCTCAATATACCAGATTTATCATCTCATATAACAATGATATCATCAACGTAAACAGCTATCATAACAACTTTATAATGGTGGTGCCTAACAAACACAGAGTGGTCAAAGTAACATGGAGAGAAGCCACAGTGTGTAATAACAGAGTTGAATTTATCAAACCAGGCACGTGGTGATTGTTTCAACCCATAGATAGCTTTGTATAATTTGCAAACTTTGGCAGACTCCCTGAGCAACATACCCCAGAAGTTGGTCCATATAGACATCTTCCTAGAGGTCCCCATACAGAAAAGCATTCTTCACGTTCATTTGATAGAGAGGCCAATCGAAATTCGTTACCAATGAGATAATAACACGGATAGAGTTGAAATGAGCAACAAAGGAAACTGTCTTAAAGTAATCAACACCATACATTTGAGTGAACCCTTTGGCAGTTAGGCGAGCTTTAAGGCGCTTAACAAACCTATTAGGATTATGCTTAACATCGTAGACCTAGCGGCATCGTACAATAGATTTCCCTGTAGGCAGATCAATAAGCGTTCACGTATTATGGTAGGTTGAAGGAACAAATGTGGTAGATAGAGACAAAACAAGGTTATGGACAGAGATGGGGTGATGGGAGGTAGTAACAAACCACTCAATAGGATATTTAAGTAAGGACTTCTGGGTACACTTATGCGAACCTTTGCAAAGAGCAACAGGGAGATCTAGAGGGATCATAGTGCCAGGAGCAGGCGGAGTGGGGAATGGAGCAGGAGTCGGAGCGGGAACCGGAGCAGGAAGCAGAGCCGGAACTAGAGCAAGATCCAGAGCAGACTTCTAGCGTCGTTGATAGACTTGTAATGGAGGTGGTAGAGCGATGGAGGCAAGTGTCAAATGTGGTGAGTAATGGTAGTGAAGATGGGGCGGTGATGCAACAGCAGGCCTACAAGCTGAGATGGGCATGGATTAAAATCTTTATTAGATTTAATTTTAAGTGGGATATTTGTAATATTTTATATTTGGGGATTTAAATAAAACAATTAGGTAGGATTTTATTTTAAGTATTTAAATTAGTTTTCTTCTTGTCTTAATAGGCAACCATAGGTTTAGTAAGTTATTAGAATATCTAAGATTAGGATTTCCATTTCAGTCAATTTTATTTTAGTTAAGTTGTATACCCCTTTTCCTTTAAATATATGTAACCGAACCAATACAATAAGAGAAGACTTGAAGAAAAGAAAGAATGAATTGATATTCAGTTTTGATGGCCTACGGGCAGAAGTGAAGTGTGTGCACTTTCTCTCTCTTTCCCCTTCTTCTCTGCGATCAGGAACAGCCCTTCCTTTGGCTGATTTCCTCCCTTCTTCTTCCCTTCCTACTTCTTCTTATTTCTTCCTAACCCTCCCCTGTTCTGGACAGTCATCCCAGCCCCATGAAATCCCTTCGAACTCCATCATCCCGTCTCCTTTCACCCTGAAACTTTGGGAAAACCCTCAGCTCCTAAGGGCAACCCAACCCTTTGAATTTTAACCCCAACCCATTACCTTTATGTGAGTTACTGACCTGCAACTAAATCTGAACCAAACTTTACCGCCAAGTCTGAATTCAGGTGATCCTTTTGCTCTCAATATTTGCTGAACTTTGTGGTTCTGGTTATCCTTTAAGAGATCTGTGAGTCAGAACCATTCCCTTGAGTTTCATGGTGATCTGATCCCTGTGGAAGAAGTTCTCTCTCCTGGAACAGTCCAACCCTTCTGCCTCTCTCCTTTCTGTTCGTGAGAGTCCTTTAACAAAGGTTGAAGACAATCTTCACTTCACGTTTCTGTTTAGATTACCTTTATTCTGGTTTTCCAAATCTACCCCTGTACCTTTAGGTTTAATTAACATCCTATCCTAAGGATCTGTTTGGGTCTATAGAGTTATTACAAACTTCTGAATAATTACTAAATTGCCATCACTGGTTGAGTTTTGGATTTAATTACAATTCTGCCATTATACCATTGTTTGAATTGATTATTGTTTTGGGTGGGCCTACTAACGGATCAATTAGGGTTTTCTCAACCCGGATCCCGCATCAGGCGGGAGGCATAATAGTAGTGACAGGAGTAGGATAGTAAGGTGTATCTTCAAATAATGTGACTTTAGCACTGACAAAGTGACGTCGAATAATTGAGTCATAGCATTTGTAGCCTTTCTGGGTCCATGAATAACCAAGGGAAAATGCACTTGATGTAGCGAGGAGACAACTTATCGGATGAGGCTGTAACATATGTGCAAAACAAACACAATCGAATACATGAGGGGGGTAAATAGTAGGATAAAGTATAGAATATGCAATCTTGTTATGGAGAATAGAGGATGGCATACGATTAATAAGGTAGCAGACAGTAAGAATAGCATCACTCCAAAAATATTTAGGAAAATGCATGTGAAGCATAAGGGACCGAGAAACTTCTAAAAGATGTATATTTTTATATTCAACAACCCCATTCTGTTGGGGAATATAAGAGCAGCTAGTATGATGAATCATCCCACTAGCAAAACAAAAATCAGATATGATAGTTTAAGTGTATTCAAGGGCATTATCAATATGGTGAACACGGACATAAATAACAAATTGAATTTGTTTTTCTTTGTAAAAACCCTTAAAAACAGTAAGAAACTCTGAGCGATCCTTAAGTAAATAAAGCTAGGTCATCCTGGAGAGATTGTCCACAAAAAAAAAATAATGAAAACCTAGTCTAGGGACACGACATGATCTCAAAATGTCAGAATGAACTAAAGAGAGATGAACTACGAGACATAGTACGGGCAGGAAAAGACAAGTAGTGATGTTTGCCTAACTCACAAGCCTCAAACTCAAGGCTAGAGAGAGACTTGCAGTTGGGTATAAGGGTCTTCATCTTGGAAAGTGAAATGTGGCTAAGTTGGTGATGCCATTGAAGTGGTGTGGTAGTAGTGGATGTGGACCATGTGGTAACAGTGGTAGTAGTTAGCTTAGTATGCTCCAAGTAGTATAGACCGGAGGTTTCAAGTCCGCCACCAATCGTCGCCCTGGTCTTGAGATACTGGAAATCACAATAACAAGGGTAGAATGTAACAGAACAGTTTAAAGATTTAGGGAGTTAACTAATAAACACAAGGTTAAGTGGTAACTTAGGACATGGAGAACAGACGATAGGGTCATGGAAAGTGTTAAGAAAACCATTCCATGCCCTATTGAGTGAGTGGATGAGCCATCAGCAAGGAAAACAAGGATAAATGTAGTGTTCTTAAAAGAGGTAAAGATTTTAGACTTACTAGTCATAAGACGAGGATCCAGAATCAATGATCCATGGAGCAGGGGATGTGGTAAAAAGTAAGACAGTGGTACCTGTGTGAGAGCCAGGGTAATAGAAGTGGATGGACCTGCTTATTTTAGTTGATGAACCCATAAGAGTAATACTTTTACCGGATTGGACAAGGTAAGGCTGCCAGGAGCAGAGCAAGAGTAGGAGCAGGCACAGGAGCAAGTACAAGACCATCATCAGTAGAGGCAGAGTTGGCTAGAGCATCGGCCCATTCAAGGCAGCCATACTTGTCCAAACATTTATCAATATTGTGATTAGTACAATACATGTTGGCTTTGCCAGAGTTGGAACGACCAGTCCCACAACCAGAAGGGCCACATCCATGTTCTCCGCCTAAGCCGCGTCCTCTACCAAAGGAGGCGCCTTGACCGCGGCTAGCATATAGAGCAGAATTACCTTTAGCAGTGGTAGAATCACTTTGAGGCACTAATTGTTGGAGATGAAAGAATGCCTCATTGAGAGTAGGAATCTTCTCTCCAGCTATAAACTGACTTTGCACAGACTGATATTTAGAAGGAAGTCCAGCTAAAAATTTGGCACACAAAATTCTGCCTATTGGGCTAGTTGTTCAAGATCAATAGTGAGATGCAGAACAGCCTGTAGTTCTATACCTTTGAAACCATTGTAGTATACATCAAGGGATTTATCATCTAATGAGAAGTTGAACATCTTCTCATAAAGGTCATAAATCTTGAAAATATTCTTCTATTGAGCACAACTCATCTTAAGGTTTGTCCAAATGGCTTTAGCAGTCTTATGAAACATTACATTAAGGACAACAGAAGAGTCAATTCTATCCTGCAACCAGGTTTGGAGAGTGGAATTCTCACGCATCCATTCATCATAGGCTCTAATAGCAGTGGCATCCTTGGGATCATTAGATGGAGGGTCATCAGTCAAGTATTGGAGTTTACTTTTAGAATGAATGTAGGCTCGGACAGCTTGAGCCAATAGGAGGTAGTTGGAAACTCCCCTACATTTAATGGAGATAATTTGGACATGATGATGGTGAATGTCCAAAGAGGACTTATAATCAGCCATAGATGCTAAACCAGTAGATAATAATAGCAGTATTAGTAGTTGAAGAAAATATCACCAGTAAAGGTAGATCTGTAGCAGCAGAGCAGATTGATAGATCCAGACAGTAGATGCAGCAATAATCAGATAAAGATAGTAGCAGGGCAGAGTGACAAAATAGATCTGTTCTGCTCAGATCTGATCTGGACAGATCACAGCAGTATATCGCAAGAAGCAGGGGAGCAGCAGTGTATAAGATCTGACTCTGGACAGATCAGTAGCAGATCTGATCAGGGCAGATCAGCAGCAGTATATCGGCAAGGAGCAGGACAGCTGCAGTGCATCAGATTTGATCTGAACAGATCAGTAACACAGTATCTCGCAATGAGCAGGGCAGCAGTAGTATATCGCACAAAGTAGCAGAAGGAGAACAAATCAGAATCTGATTGAGCAGTAACAAGTAGGAACCTCTGATCAGATCATCAGCAAATTAGATCAGATCTGAACAGTTCGAAGACAGCAGCAGCATCAGAATAGCCACTCTATATATGAACTAGCATGACTGGGCTAAGTATAGAATGTAGGCAGCATAAGATTTGCTGCAACCAGTAACTTAGAAGAGAGGGGAGTAGACTATCAAACCAGCAGTTAAGATATCACAGATATTGATCTATTAATGCTCTATACCATGTAACTAAGAGCAACTAAATAGAAGCAGCAACCAGTAAAACCGAAGAAGAAGAAACCAGAGAAAAGTGAGAATAATAGGGGGGCGGGGGGGAGAGAGAGAGAGAGAGAGAGATTGATTCTGTTCTGTATGGACAGAACTGATGGGATTGATTGAATGATCTCTTCTCTCCCCTTGGTTTCTATTTATAGAAAAGGAAAACAGAGTTACATCATCTACATAGGACTCCACATGTGGGAGTCCTACTTACAATAGAGATAGGATAGAGATAGAAGGATAGGAGAGGGACTCCATATCTCAACATGAGGAGGAGTTCCAATTACATAAGGAGAAAAGAAATACAAAGATAAAGACTTAAAGATATAATGGGAACAGCCAACTTGTTCCACAAGTTTCACAAGATAACCATACTGACTTGACTAAGTCAAACCAGCCTAATGCCGACTCCCTTCCTCTTGTCGCTGACGCTCAGATAGAGAGTGGAATGGGCCCCTGTGAATGGGTCCATTCCCTATATAGTTAACATAATATAAGCTAAAGATAGGAGTACAGGACAGATGCAGATAGCTTTCTAATCAACAATACAGCATTTTTCTGCGGATCAAAGAGTGAATAGAAACATGAACCACTTACCATAGTTCTGGTGCACCATTGTAAACTTGCGAATGGATTTTATCATGGCACCATATTTCATAGATTTCAACGATCCCATATGCCTGTAACCCATAAAACAAAATAAAAAATTTCACAATGAGCAAAAGGGAGTTTTCAAGAATGGATACTTTCATGCAAGAACCAGAGAGATTTACAATGGTATACAACCTTCACTCTTAAAAAATTGAGAGAGGAACTGAAAGTTAGAATTATCACAAAAAAAAAAAAAATACTCAAAGATGATTTTATTAGAAACAAAAGAAAAGAAGTCATCAAGGATGAATGATAGACAATCTACAGAAGTTGATTTATCTTTGTGTCATTGGGCCCATGATGATATTACCAGTGTTTACACTCAGTAAATCAGATGGTAAAGACACAACTAGCCACCCCTACAGGTTAGGGTCAGGTCTGGAGTTTAAAGGAATGGGCCATCATGAAGCATTTATGTCCTGAAATTGGTAAGGTCCATTTATACATAGCAGGGTAGGGCCGGGCAGTTTAGGGTTGTGCATTAGTGTCTAGTTTGGCATTTGTGAAACCCATCCAAACCTAACTCCCATTGATGTTCCTATTGGCACCCGATTTGGGTGGAAGATAATATCAACTAAGTTGAGTAGAGGAGTAAGTTGATCTTTACCAAATTTCAGATAATATCAATAGATATCTGATATGTATTAAGACACATGAAAGAGGAATTATAAATTATAGATTTTGAAAAGTATTAAAGTGATTCCTAGGATTCTAAATTCACAAGCAAGCAAACTTCCTATATACCATACCTTTAATGCGCCGGCAAAATGAGTTCACTTCGAGTAATTGAGTAAATTTATCAAATCTCTAACCAACTCAACTACTCAATCAAGTTTCAATTTCTTCCTGAGTTAAATTCTGCTTGGTTCAGTGACAACTTTGCATTAACTTTTGAACCATGAATATAGAGCAAGTGATTGAGAATTAGAGGTTTTAAAGGCGCATTCTCCTGGCTATGGTACAAGCTGTGTAAATCAATGAATTCCTTCCAGAGACTACTGCATACAGTATAGGAAGAAAGCTATCTCTACAAAAATAAAAAAAATGTAACAATATAACAGCATCTCAGTCAGTGGATAATGTGGATCCACTGCCTTACATGGTGATGCCCACTGTGTTGAGCAGCTGAGGCACTTCCATATTTTTGCAGTAGGGCCAGCATTTGTGTGCGGTATAACAATGAGCAGAATGCAGTGAATTGAAACTTGTCTGGCATATCACCATGATTAAATCACTGGGAAACTAATTTGAACATAAAAATTGAGGAAGAACACTCACACAATCTCGGTGTACCGCAATCTCCATGCTGGGAATCCAAGGTGGCACCTTGCAGACCCATATACTAGAAGAAGGTCAGGATCTGGTCCCCCACAACCTGATACCAAAGGAAAATCACATCTGAAAAGGCAAAATGTAAGAACTAAAAATTTCTTAAAATAGGGAATGCATAATCAAACTGAGGATATTGTAACATGAAAAACAAACCAATGGCTCTCAGTGCACTGGTCATTTCAGGTTCTGTGAAGACTGGCTCCTGATCTTCACCACTACTAGCACCTTTTAAATAATTAGAACAAAGAAAGCTAGCTGCTTTAGCTACACCTTCTTTCCCATCAGATAAGGAAACAAATTCCAAAACCATATGCTTTCTTTCTAGAAACAAGCTCCTTTCATCAGCTACCTGCGCAAAAGAAGCATGAGGATCTAAAGAAGGTTAGCCATCACATAGTATAAATTGGGTGCCTGCTCACCTAAAGAAGCTTAGCAATCTGATTAAAAAATGCTTTTCCACACCAAACAAACAAGCATGCACTTGCCATCTTGCACACAATCATAAGTGTGTGCGATCACAAAAACAAAATGAGTATGATTAAGTGCTAGAAACAAAAGAAGGATAGATCAATAAATACTTTGTTGATTTGTTCTAATAAGTCCATTTATAAGAAATTCATGATGAAATTATCTTGTTATCGATTCTGAGAGAACTAGTGAATAAATCCCATTCACCATAAGAAAAAGGAAAATATATATAAAATTAAATAGTGCCTTTTAAGCCCAGCCAACTAATGGACATGTACGGTCAACTGATTATTTGGACTAGCATCCAATACCAGTGTACAAATAAAAATTAGTTATCCATGCTTAATAGATTATGGACTGAAGAAATCACAAGAAGTTCTTCCTGACCAAACTCCTGGCTAAGAACTAAGGGTACAAATGAGCTTTGAACTAAAAGTTACTCTAGGGTAAAATGTTGAATTAGAAAAGCACTACCTCCGGTGGCCTTGCATCACCCAATTTCTTCAAAATAATTTCCTTTGATTCCTTCAGCACTCCTAAGAAAAAAAAAAAGTAACAATTAAGTGACATGCAATATATATATATAGCCAATAACACAGAAGTATATCATTTTACATTTCCCCTACCCTCCATATCGTAAAGGCAGACATGCTTCACACCTATAGCTGACAACCAGCTCAAGAGCTCAACAACCCTTGAAGTGTGCTGAGCTTCTTCACTGTCTACCACAATGGCTAGGCATCGAAGGTTACTTAAATTCAGTACTTTGTAATTCCTTAATAACCCGCTTGAGATAAGATAGTGTTGAAGCAAATGAGCTAAATCTAGCCCAAAATACCATGTGCTAACTGCAAGATGTAGCAAATGCCAGAGCAGGTGACGCAAAAGCTTGACTAAGTTCTGCACACAGGATGTCTGCATTTGTGAGGATCCTATTCAAATGGTGTAAAATTCAAACATACAAAATTCTCAATAAGTCATGTAATAAGAGAAAAAGGTCTTCTTCCTGTACTGCATTTGGATAGTGGAGTATCAAAGTTTGACACTCACTCATTGTCAGAAAGAAGGAATCTTCATGGAAATGGCAGTAAACTCTGGGCATATCTATGATAAACAATTACTAGCATACATGATCTTTGATTAAACAAGGATATCTTATCAATTTCATAAGTGAAATGCATTGTTTTCCTTACTTAATGGCTTTCTACACAAAAATATAGAATTGAATAATTCACAGTATAAGTGGATTTCTGTGGTTGAGGATGAGTAAAAGGGTTTCTTTTCTTTTCTTTTTTCTTTTCTTTTTTTTTTTTTTTTTTTTTTTTTTTTTGGGGGGGGGGGGGAAACCATAAATGTTGCACTAGGATCCATGAAATGCTGAAATCCACATTTCAAAATGGGCTTTTCAGGCCTCAAGATGAGTCCATATAACACAGCATATGGCAAGGGCCCAGATCCAGCTTGAGTTCAGTGCAAGTTTATTTAAAGCCCATTCCATCATGTTTTTTTTTTATGTTATTTGGTTTTGGGGAAAGGGTGGTTGGATGATTGGGGAAATGCTTACGCTTCTATGTTCTGTCTCATTGACAGTGTAACAGAGAAGGAGAGCATTTTGTAAGGTCCTTATCTATACCAAAAAGCGAAAAAATAAATTCATGAGCTGATTCAACATTAAATTACACTCCAAAAGAAAACAAAATGAAAAACTGATAGGATTAATACAACTCGTAGAGACCTCTCGAACTATTTATCACTTTCATAACTCCATTTGACATGTACAACAAATCTCTCCAAGCATATTGCATGGTACATTTTTAAAATTGCTTTATAGCTAAAGTGTTAAGATATAAGGGTTGTTTATTGTAAGGGAATGGGCCCCCTTAACTTATGCTCATTCCCCCTTTTTTGTTATAATAAATAATGTAAGTTAATCAGGCCCATTACCTATGGTTTTATTTCTTATTACGTTTGCAGTGGGCCTAATTATAAAGGCCCACTATCAGTTTGTCTTAAGTAAACTACGAGTTGGTTTTGTTGACTAGGTCTTTCTTCCTAGTTTGTAACTAGGAGAGAGTCGTAAGTCCTGGTTTTGCTCTCTTTTGCTTTCTATATATACAGCAGTAGGACGAGGAATAAAGACACACTCTCTCTTTCCGTAACACATTGATTTTTTCCATCTTCTCTTATTTTCCTATTTTGTTACATGGTGTCAGAGCGGTGCCCTTTTGGGAGTCGTTTAAAAATCTTCGTTCTGATGTGCAACCACCATTGTTGCTTTTGCTTTAGTTTCTCATCCTCCATTAATATTCAAGTAAGTTTTCTAGTTCTGCAAGCTAAGTTTCAGATCTGAGTTCCTGTTTTGTCGTTGCTCTCAGATCTAAGGTTTCGTTGTGCTATTTAATAGGATCTTATTTCCATCTCTATCAATCTGATCCTATTATTGAGTTATCATCATATTCCATTAATGGCTGCTTGCATCAATGTCCTGATTCTTTGTGGATTCTAGTATCGATTGTCCCAAAACTTATTTTCAATTCTGTTCTGTATGCATCGTTTTTTATCTGAACCTGTTAGTTATTACTGATTTTGCTGAACCTGATAGTTATTACTGATTTTGCTGTTGTTATCGATCTTTCTTCCTTATCTGATGGAATTTATATCACTAACTATTGATCTTGTCCTATATTTTGTTCCATCAAAATCTGCTATTGTTATATAGTTTCCAACGAAATCTGGCTACTATATCCCTATGGTTTCCATCTCAAGTAATTGTATTTATTTCTGATTTTGATATGGCCTTATCTTATTGGCTGTTGACTTGGTCCTAATAGCAAGCCATTGAATTCTGTTGGAAATTGATTATGTTTCTGATTGGCTCAAACAATGCTGCTTGTTTTCTGTCATAAAGAGTTCTATCATCATAAGGACTCCTTAAAAAATTTCATCTCCACTATTGGATCGTACCCTAGTTTTGATGACTTATCTTAGTTGTCATTAATTACCTGTCTGCCATTTTTTGTCCACATTTGCTGCTCAGATATTTGACTTTTTAATTAATGTCAAAAATCCACTTGCCTTATCACCCTATTCCTGGTTACACTAGGACTTCACTATATTTCTTAATCCGATTATTGGATAGTTTTGAAATTTGGATATCTTGTTCCTATTTTTCTCTATATCCTATAGTTGATGTCTCCCTCATTAATTTGTCCACGTAGAATTTTCCATGTGAGGGAATATATATATATATATATATATATATATATATATATATATATATATATATATATATATATATATATATATATATATATAGTTCGTGTCTTCTCATTGAAGAGAGCTTAGCCTACTACTGCCATGCTCGTGTTAGAACCTACTACAGTTGCATCTGATGCAGCCTCCATTACCTGCACTTGTTGCAACCTCTACTGCTTCTTCGGTCGTGTTAGAACTACCACTTTTGTTGCTCCTGCTACTGTTGATGCTACTTCTACTTGGTTCATAGTAACCTATACTGTATTGTTTTACTTCTATTGTTGCTTCCAATACATTGGTTCATGGTGAAGCTTGTGCTTTTGTTACTGCCTGGTTCACAGTGACCTATATTGTGCTATTGTTACTGTCTGATTCACAGTGACTTATACTGTGTTGTTGTTGTTGCCTGGTTTACAGTGACCTATACTGTATTGCTGCTTGGTTCACAGTAACCTATACTATGCTAATTTACTGCTATTGCTGCTACTGTTATTTTCGAAGGTACATTGGTTTGAGCTGAAGCTTGTGTTGTTGTTGCTGCTTGGTTAACAATAACCTATACTGTGTTGCTACAGCTATTTCTGTTGATAAATTAGTTCAAGGTGAAACTTGTGAAGTTATTGTTGCTTGGTTCACAATGACCTATACAGTGCTGCTACTGCTTCTATTGTTACATTGTTTCAAGCTGAAACTCTCACTGTTATTGTTGCTTCTATTGATATATTGGTTCAAGGTGAAACTTGTGTTACTGTTGATGCTTAGTTCATAGTGACCTATACTGTGGTTGCTGTTGCTTCTGCTGATACATTGTTTCGAGCTGAAACTCTCTCTGTTGCTGCTGCTTCAGTTGTTACATCGTTTCAAGCTGAAGTTCTTACATTCTCCCGTGCTCCAGCTTGAAGGGGAGAGTTAAGATATAAGGGTTGTTTATTGTAAGGGAATGAGCTGATGGCAAAGAGGGTTCAAAGCAAGTCAAATTAACAAGCCCTCTTTGCTACAGGATCTTAATTCAGTCCAATACAAAATCTGCAGAGAAAAGTAATGAAGAAAATCACTTATCTTGAAATCTAACCCTTGAAATCACTTGAAACTTGATGAGAAATACTCTTTGGAATGATTATGAAGACATATCCAAAGTTGGAGATGATCCGATCACAGATATAGAGATGTGATTTTTTGAAAACTACCTATCATCCGAAAACGGGACTGGTTTAGTTAGAGCTGGTCGATATGATTTTAATCTTTAATCCCACGAGCTTTCGTTGATCAAATCAGCACTTAATGGTATCGCAATTCAGTATGCAATAATAAGAACTTAAAGGAATTAACAGAAGGACAAGAAAACCATAAAACAGAATATTTCGGTTGAGTCTCACAACCTATGAGACTCAACCAGAAAATCAGGAGCTAAACTCTCTTCTTTTTTCTGGTCTAAATCTGCTGGCTCTCTTCTTCTTTATCTTATTTATAGACTTAAGAAAGATTACAAAATAAGGAAGGATTTAGTCCTCTTAAAAAAAAAATATCCTAAGATAAATTAAAAGGGAAACTTGCCTTTATAAATTTAGAAAAGTTTTCAATCTAAAAAATATCCTAAGATAAATTAAAAGGGAAACTTGCCTTTATAGATTTAGGAAAGTTTCCAAAAAAACAACTTACAAAATATCAATCCATAACTTAACTTTAGGAAACAAAATCTAAGAATAATTTAGGAAAGAAATAACAAAAGAAGGAAAATTTCTGCTGTTGGTACTGTTCATGTGAACAGTACCGTGAACACTGTTCACGTGAACAGTGGGGGTGATTGGTCAGCCAATTGACCCTAGCCCAATTTTGGGAGAGTCTTTCTTCTTTCGGCCCCTTCTGGAGTAAACTTGGACTGCATCATGGGCCCACTTAACTAATTAACTTAGGCTCATTCCCCCTTTTTTAGTTATAATAAATAATATAAGTAAAGAGGGAAAATCTGGTTACCTAGCGAAGCAAAAAACAGGTTATGGCTGCTCGTTTCAGTGCAGAAGCTGAATTCAGGGCTATGGCTCATGACATTTGTGAACTTCTTTGGCTCAAAGGTCTCCTTCAAGACTAATGTGTACTTATTCAGCTTCCCATGTAACTCTTTTGTGATAGCAATATCCGCCATTAGCATTGCCCATAACCCCATTCAACATGATAGAAAGAAGCACGTTGAGATAGATCCTCACTTCATCAAGGAGAAGCTAGAACAAGGTCTCATTTGCATTCCATTCATCACATCTGAAGACTAGTGGACTGATGTTTTTACCAAGGGCCTTCCTGCCAAGGTGTTTCTTCATATTATGTCCAAGTTGGAAATGATAAATATCTATGCCCCAACTTGAAGGGGAGTATTGTAATTTCTAGGTTCAATGTATTTGAGAATATGAGTGTCAATTCAATCCTCACCTACTTTTTATCATGTTCTTTCTTTTACTTTTCTTTCTTTCCTTTCATGTAAAACCTTTTACTTTACAAATGAAGCATGACCTCTGTTATTCTAGACAAATCCAACCATTATTCCAACACTAAACAATGTGGGACTATTCCCAACAAAGATAATAAAGTTTTAAAGTTTAGTTGTTTCAACGATCGTTTGATCAGCGCCTGTAAGGGCTGTTCCTTCACCTTAATATATGTTTGGGTCATGCCAAATATGGACTTAGATTTATAGGACTATTAAATTGATCAACTTTAGGCCAAGGATTCTGTGGATGGAAAACATTATTTGGACAGTGCAGAGCAGTGAGCAGGTAAAAAAAAAACGATGAGTTAGCAATGAAATGCCATAAGATCATATGGTCCTCATAGAATCCATACAGATTTTCATCAACTAGATGAGGAATAGAACTCTATGTCTACCACAAAATGCTAATGAAGAAGGGTTCTGAAATTTCACCAGAAACAAAACAGAATATGCATATGAATAAAAAACATTTTTTTCATGTAAAGGAAAGTATTTACATGTCCAACTGATCTGAGAACCCTCTGGATTTCATCCCCTAAATCCATAAATCTGCAAATATGTAAATAATATCTATCAACCACACACATACTAATCAATCAATTAATGAAGGAGTACAAAATGCAGGATATGTTAATATAGCAACAGAGACAGCAACCTCTATCTCTGTATCTGTATTGGAAATTAAGAAAAAAGAGAAAGGTGGAGTTTAGTTTCTAAAATTAAATCCCCTGTGACATGTGTGATCGGGGTTATGGAGGCAAAATCAATAGCTGAGTCCGAATGCAAAAGCATTAGCAAACACCTTTCAACATTAGAAGTAGTTTCAAACAAGGGAGGTGAACTTCTTATTCTTTCATGGAAAATGTTTTACAAGAATCGCCTTAAAAAAGAAAAGGGAATTGTGTAGGTCTAAGAAGAACAGAAATTATTACTGAAAAATACAACAAAAAAAAGAACTTGAGAAACAAGTTCCAATTTTATTTTTGGATGCTGTTAAAAAAAATAAGTAGCGGCATCTTGGTCAATGATGCAGTTGTTACTCATGGAGGAAACCCGTCATAGGGCTAGATTCATTTCCTCACTCAAGGTCAGATATGTTATTTTGTCTTGGAAAAACAGGGAAGAGAAGAACAACAAAGTAAGTTTCTAACTAGTAGAGAAGGAAGAAGTGAAAATGTCAAAGTGAAGCAAGGGTTTGACCAAGGAATGACAAATAAGAGGCTTTACCTGAAGCTCCAGATAGAGATACGAGATAAAGAGTTAAGAGTATGTCATAAAATAATCAATACGACGGATGATCAGTTCGCGACCGGAAGAGAAGAAGGAAGAGAGCGAAGGGTTACCCTGTTTGTCTTCTTTTCATTGCTGTGTGCTAAGTACATGAATAAAATTTTAATTGTTTAAGTCAATGCATCAGCCTCGTATGAATTAAAAAATACCACGCTTAAATTAGGGATATTCTTGTCAACAACAATCGAGTGTTCCATCTCTTCACAGTAAAAAACACAGCCACACGCAGTTGCTATCTAAAATTACCATATCAGGATCAAAATATCCTCTGGGTTTACTTTCATAACGATTTTCCGGTGGGTTTTTTTCTTTTTTTCTTTTTTTTTTCCGGCGAAAAGCCATTCTATTGGACAAAGGACGGTGTACAACCTAAAGCTTCTGAGTGCATATACATATAAATGAATTTCTAGCTGTATTCTAAAGATTTGAACCTAAACCTTACATTCTCTTTAATGCTCTTCATAATCACCTCTATGAGACCGTAATGACTTGTTAGCCTCTTTAATGCTCTTCCTAATCGCCTCCATGAGACAGAACTGTAGTGACTTGGTAGCGCCTTAACGCATCCTGGCATTTATTTTTCAGCACCATATTTCTCGATAACTTTTATTTTAAAATAAACCTGTACCATGGTTATCTCGAACAATCCAACCAAGACTGTCATGTTGTTTATATTTTGTTAGAGCAGAATCAAAGTGTACCTTAAGTTAACCTGAAGATGGAGGCAGCCATTGTTGAGGTGGGCGAGTCGCACATGAGGAATATGCACCGGCAACATGTGACGATGGAGCTGCTACCTCCTGAAACTCATGGAAAACTCGTTCATGCCGCTGGAAAACTTCAGACGGAGTCCAATTGCGAGTGTTGAACATAAATCATTCCGTGCGAAGTCAAAATAAAGTTGGTGGATTGTATTATAAATCAAATTCTTTAATTTATCCTATGCATTTCTTCTTCTTTTTTTCTTTTTTTTTTTATATTTTTTATATTTTTTTGTTTCGTGTTAAATCAAACTTTTAACCTCTCACATATTAATATTGGCCTAATTTAAGTTTCATGGTAAATCAAATTCTTTAACCTATCACATATTAGATTAATTCCTTTATATATTAGATAAAATAATGTATACACTATAAAGTTTCCATGTAAATTCAAACCGTCATAGATATAAATGATTTTTTATCTATATTCTTATCTCCAAGACGTAAAGATTTGCACCTAATCTTACATCCTCTTTAATGTTCTTCGTAATCACCTTCATAGTTTGTGAGATTATAATTACTTGGTAGGGCCTTAACTTAGCATTAACTTATTCTGGCACTTGTTTCTCAAGACCATATTTCTCAATAACTTTTATTTTAAATAAACTTGTACTACTTGAGTGATCTTGAATATTCCAATCAAGACTATCATGTTGTTTATATTTTGATAGGGAATAATCAAAGTGTACCTTAAGTTAACCTAAAGATAAAGGAAGAGGTAGTCGTTGTTGAGGTGGGCGAGTCGTAGATGAGGAAGATGCACCAGCAACATGTGAAGATGGAGCTACTACCTCTTGAAATTCATGGAAAACTCGTTTAGTTTGCTAGAAAACTTAGAGGGACTCCAATTGCAAGTTTTGAAAATAAATCATTTCAGGCTTTTTGTTAGGTACTTACCAATGCATCAAAAACTTACATTCTATATTAAGTTGGCTTAATCTCAGTTTCGTGTTGAATCAAACCCTTTTAACCTATCCTATATGAGATTGGTTCAATCTAGGATCTGCATAATCAAACCATTTAACCTATCTTATATTCTACTTACCCAAAACAAAAAAAAATTCTTATATTAGATTAGCTTAATCTTTTATTTATACATTAAATCAAGTCCCATTAGACAGATAATAAATGGTTCTATTTTATGTTAGAATCTTGACCTAACAACAAATGGAAAAGAAAACAGTAAGTACAAAAACGAGTATTAAACCAACCCCCCTCGCCCAGTGACTCAATCCCAGTAGAGATTGGTATGGTTTAATTCAATATGCCCCTGATTTATCAATAGAAGGAGCAAAATAATCAGCTTTCACTCTACTTTAGCTCCTAGGTAGTCCTTTATGTGGTATTAAACGTTAGATATTTGATTCATACATCAAAAGCTTCAAAACTAATGAAACACGATTAAATTTTGCCTTTTGACCTATCCTATAATCTTCCATTCATTCGCGTTTAACACCCCATATATGTAGCTCTGAAACAGTAAAAAGATTCGAACTCAAAACCTTCTGTTTCCTAAGATGTAGACTCCTTATCGTTGGACTACCCCTTTGAGGTTGATGGTTCGTCATTAGTGACATAAAAATATTGACTCGGTATATGGATTGATCCACCGATTTGTATAATCAGTGATCATAACTATTTTTTCACTCCATCAACGACTTCAAAAGCTTTAATCTGTTCAAAGTTCGTCTTCAACAATCCGACAGGTGGAGGTATTATAGTCAAAGGTGTCAACAGCTAATTCTTAGCAGTAAAAGTGGACAACTTCAATCGACATCCATCACTACTTGAGTGGTTCCGGTGAGTTAGGCCAAAGAGTTGCAGAAAGAAAATGGTGATTTCCCACATAGACCCACCAATGTCGGGCATGTGGCAAGAAACAATGATTTGTATCCATAGCTTTGATCACAATTACCGGGATTATTTTTACTACCAACTCATCAGTTATTGGGATTAACAATCCGTCTAAATTTAGGAAATTTCGATTAGAAATATCACCACCTTTACTGAACGGATCTCAGGACAATCGAGAAAACTTCAGAAAAAATCTATCAATGGCGTTTATGATTCTAGTATTTGCAGTCCTGCTTCTGCAAATCCACCATTCCCATTCCCTAACCTGTTCATCGCAAAAGTTAACAGGCAACAGAGTTTACGACAACTGCAATGATCTTCCACATTTGAGTTCTTACCTGCACTGGAGCTACGATTCGTCAAAGTCATCGCTGAAAATAGCGTTCTTGGCTCCTCCAGCGAAAAGCGATGGATGGATTTCATGGGCGATCAATCCTACAAAGCCAGGAATGATTGGATCTCAGGCGTTGATCGCTTACAATGTGGATGGAAATATGACGGTGAAGACCTTCGATTTGAACTCTTACAAGCAGATCGTACCTTCAAAGATCGCTTACGAGGTATCAGACATGGAAGCAGAGTACTCTGGAGGGACGATGACGATCTTCGCCACCATTGCATTGCCTGCCAACACGACCACGATTAATCAGGTGTGGCAGGTCGGTGGCATCGTCGTCAACGGAATTCCGATCGCCCACGCGATGCTGCCGGATAATCTGAACTCCAAGGGAACCCTTGATTTGACGGTGAAAGGGAATAATAATAACACCTCCTCCACCTCCTCCACCTCCTCTCCCTCCCCTCAGCCCCATAATGGAGGAGATTCTACCCATGGAAAAATAAACGGGATTACAATTTTCTTGATTTTTGCTTGTTTTTGGCATCTTTTTGTTTGTTAATATTGAATTTGTATTTGTTTGTATTTGTATTTGGGCCTTTTTAATTGAAATTTGAAGTTGTTCCTCTTAAATTGTCGATCATTAAGTCGTCAATTTTGTAAACATCTGCTTGGTTGGATGGTTGATCGTTTACATGTGGAAGTAGTATATTAATACAAAAAGAGTATTTGAATGAATTAGAATATGAAATTCGATATATGGTTAATCTAAATCATGTATTTAACAGTCGGAATAGACACATAATTTGACCACGTGGCATAATAGATATTTGAAAAAATAATGTACTCTTGTGATAATAATGATACTATTTTTTTCGGTAATAATTTGATTAGATTATATAGCCATGCATGCGTTGGATTATACTGAGGGTTCAGTGGTAAACCATTTATTAGGCAAAAGACTCCATAAATAAGTCTATAATTGGATTAACCATATGTCTAATTTTAAGACGAAATTTAATCAGATATCTTCCCATTTATTTTGCATCCATCTTTGTATTTTCATCTCCTACAAAAAAAAAAAAAAAAAAAAAATCCTTGTATTTTCAACCATTTGTAGTTTTGAAGGCTTTGTTTGATTGCAAGTGAAATCAATGGGAGGAGAGATAAAAATTTTCAAACCTAAAATGAACATTTTTATATTCTTACACAATATGAGTGTATAAACTAATTAAATTTCTTATCTTTTTTAATAATGATATTTTTTAGATGTAATCTTTATTTTGCTTTGTAATGCATTGGATTTGGATGCAAGGTAAGTGAAAGTTAATAACTAAATATGGAATGATTTGGATTCAATTACATGAGGAATGGTGGAGATACTTCAAACCATAGTTAGTAAGTTCAGATACAGCAAAAATTCGGATATGAATACGTATGGGTATTAAATGGAGTTAGACTTTGACATGGGGAATAATAATCCGTTTAAAAAAAAAGTGTATGGCATTAATACGGTATGTCTTTATTACGGCAACATGTAGAAAAATTGGGACTGAAAATACAGACATATATTCATCATACAATAAACATATATAGCATTCAACAAATAAAATATTAACATATAAATAGAATTTATAAATAAAAAAAAATCTTCCAATCCATGAAAATCCCACACAAAATTATCATCCCGTCAAACATATAAAGTAAAAAACTATCATTCCATCAAACATAAAAACTAAAATATTATAGTTCTAAGAAATCTTCACATATAAAATGTGCAAAATTATCATAGTAAGTATTTACTAACTATGGGTTCAATACTATGGAGCTTTTTTTTACCAAAAAAAAAGAAAAAAAAAAGAAAAAAAAAACACTGTAGAGCGTTTGAATCTCTTGTTCATAGTTAGTAAATACACGTATTTTACACATACTGTTTTTTTAAACAATTTTTTCTGTATTTTTCAGAATATAAATATAAAATCTCGTAACTTTTTTTAAAAATAATGAAACGACATGCAGAAGACCAAAACTCAAATTGGTGGTGCCGCAGACGACTTATACGCTTGCAGGATCCTTGCTCACCGACGGTCATGGAAGAGATTTGGGGAACAAGTCAACAGGGAAAGGATTTATATAATAAATCATGAGTTTAGGACTTAGCCATTGGAGTCGCTGATGGCCATGGAAGAGACGAACGGTTCCGTTTTACTTTCAGGAACAGAACTATCGACAATAAACTTTAGGGTTCATTTTTACGATTTGTTTTTTAATTTATTATTTTTTAATAATTGCCAACATATTATATACATTTAATATGCCATACGAGTATTAAACATGTATAATACATTTCATTATTTAAAAAAAAAATGTTACGAGACTCTCTACGTTTATTTGGAAAAATACGAAAAAAATCGTTAAAAAAAAAGGTATGCATTTAATATGTGTATTACATGGGCATTTACTAACTATGGTTCAAACTAAAATTGGAAGATCTGAGCTCTAATTCCTCAACAGGAGATAGCGCTTCATCATCCCACAAGATTGGGCTGTAAACCATGGTTGAGGATGGAGAGTCGACTTTCCAAATGTTGGGTGGTGAAATCTTTCACTCCCTTTTATTCTAAAAAAGAAAAAAAGAAAAAGAAAAAGAAATCTTAACTCCTTTAAAATAAAGAATTAATTTAAAGAATTCAAATAGGAAAGGATACTTGACTGCGATGAAGGCTAACATTTGTAATGTAATGACATGACGATGACTACAGTTGAGGGTTAGAGCCAAGATCTTCCGAGTTTAGTTTGAGCTCTCTTTCGAACATGTCTTTGATAATCATGTGTTGTGATGATTGAAAAGTTCTATTTTTTAAGTTTGAAAATTTTATTTCTTTTCCCATTAATTTCCTAAAAAAAAAAAAAGAATTTAAATTTTTAGAGTTTTGCTTTGCCACTTGGCAAACTCTATTAACGATGAAACTTGATAAATAGACAGGGGACTTTAAGATTTACGGGTCCCCAAAATTTGAGCCCATCTAATTTGCCACATAATAGAAACCTAGATCTTTATGATATCATTCTTGGTGACCTAGCCCTACCTATTATTTAGCCATGCCTATGAATGTGGTTGAATAAATGAAAATGTTAGTTCCACATACATGATACACATCGGAGGTTTTAATTACAAGTACTAGACATGATATCAACTGTGGCCAAAACTGATTTAGACATGAGAAGGAGCCAATTATTGCATGACACATGATCTATAACAATAATAATAATAAATAAATAAACTCCAAAATACAAAATAATTGGTATCGAATTGGGATTGATCACGGACTCATGATGATCAAAAGATTCAAAACAGATACGAATAACAGATCCGACTGCCCGAAACCAATTATAAAAACCATGTATACATCTAATGTCATAGCATCTCATCATACTTACCTTTTATTTCAGATGTTCAAGGTGGACCTTACACCTTTGTACATTGGTCTTGATCGTTTATAAAGACATAACAGGTGTCAGGTGGCATATTATTATTATTATTAGAAAAAATTTCATCTAAACCCTAAAAATAAAAACTATGTCAAATTCGATCTAATCCTCAAAAGTTTCAAAAGTTTCATCTAGCACTTAAAAGGTTTTCAAATGTCTCATCTATCACCTAAAATTTTTCCACCGTTTATCAAAGAGACCCCACCCATTAATAGAGTCTCGTTAGTTGCAAATATTAGGACAATAATGCCCTTATTCCAAAAGTAAAAGATCATCAGCCCCCCAAAAGTAAAAAACACATTTACTTACCAATTTTTCATCTTCTACAGTAAAAGTAAAAAAGAAAACGAAAAAAAATTTCATCTAGTGGCGATATTACCATCGGTGCACTCAGGTTTCTTCCTTCCCATCTATTTTTCAGGTTTCTTTCTTCCCGAACCCTAGAAATCTGGAGACGAAGAGCAAGAAACAAGGGGATCCTCCTCGGATCGTTTCTTATGTCGGAGTTCAATGTCTGTAATTTTTTTTTTGTTTCTTTGAAGATACTTCAGTTAAAAGGATTTTTGTTGCTCTATTTTTTTTTTTTTTTTTTAGTTAAAAGGGTTTACAGATGGGTCAAATCCAAACAAGAAACAAACGGGGATCTATATAGGGATTGAGAGAAGATTACTAGAGAAGAAATGGGGAATGAAAACTGAACGGCAGTGGGAGAAGAAATAGGGATTGAGAGAAGATTATGGGAGAAAAAATTTATTTCAATTAAATAAGTTAAATAGGGATTGAGAGAAGATTAGGAGAGAAGAAATAGGGGAAAAGAGAGTCTAATGAAATAGCAGAACGTGAATAGAAGTGGAAGAAATAAGAGAATATCTAATGGAAAGAAAGGATCATTGACGATTGTTACTGAAGAAATATTGCGATATTGAGAGAAGGTTTTTTTTTTTCGTTTGTGCATGAGATTATCTTTTACCCTCTGCATTTTGGCATTTTCATATTGTGATATTGTCTGTGCGTGAGATTATCTTTTACCTTCTGCATTTTGGCATTTTCATATTGTGATATTGAAAGATTTCAATAGTTCAAACTGTGGTTGGAAATTTTAATTGCGATTTTGATTGTGGTTGATATTCTGATTCTGATTTTGATTGTTGATGGAATTCTAAATCTGATTTTGATTGCTAGTATGAAGCGGAGTATTCAATCTTCTCCATCACACAACTAGGTAAAAACGCCTTGAATAGAAGAAGAACAATAGAGAAGACAGCAACAGTGAAAATCAATTGTGAGTAGTCAACCTTCTGCTACTGATTTCTCCTTTCATTTTGTCAGTTCTTCTTCTCCCTCCCCTGTAGATGGCGATGGTGGTCGGATGTGCGTACATTTGTCAGACGGTGACAGTGGTCGGATGTGCGTACACTTGTTGGACGGCGATAGTGGTTGGATGTGCGTACGTACGATCAAATTAGTAATTCTAAAAATTTTCAATTTTAAAGAAGAAGGGTAAATTAGTAACTTTATCTCATTTTAATGTTTTAAAATTTCAAATAGAAAAGGTAGGAATGTCTATTCACATGTTTAGTCAAGTTTGTCAGTTAAATGGGGCTGGTTAGAGTTTCTAAAAATCATTGGGTAGTAGATCGAATTTGACATAATTTTTAGGAGTTAAATGAAATTTTTTCTTATTATTATTATTGGTAGAATTTCAAAATTAAGTAATTCACTCTCCCTTTCTATTAGCCTTAGATTACAAAAGTTCAAAAGAAATGATCGTGTCGATAATGCCTTGTCATTTTACAAGATTGAGCTGTAAATACTAGTCTTAAATTGTAGTTAACTTTCCTTTTTATATTTAAATTCTTTATCTTATTGAAAGTAGATATCTACTTCCCAAAAAATAGGAAACTCTCCAGACTCTAAGGGTGTCGGAATCGAATCCTCTCCTCCACGGCTCCCCAGCTCCCACCCCATCCAACGATTGGATGGGGTGGGAGCTGGGGAGCCGTGGAGGAGAGGATTTGGATGCAAGGGTGTCACACAAACTCCCTGTAACCAATATGGTTTAATTTTGAGCGTTATCGGGCTGGTAATGGTCTGAGTTTCATTTGGACTTAATGGTTGGACTTGTAATAAATAAATTAGCAACTCCCACCTTACTATTTACTCTCTCTCTTCGATATCTTTCATCTTTGTCCTATGCAAAAATTTGACAATAAACTTGAGTTTACAAAGATAGGGCTAAGATGGGAAATGGAAGGAGGGTATTCAAATCCTCCCCTGGCAGGGGTTTGGGAGGAGAGGATTTGGATCCTGAAGGAGGCCGGTGGGCAAGGGTAAGATTAAGAATCTAGAAAGATAGAAATCAGATTAGCGATATAATGTATTTTTGGTTAAAATTCGGGTTACTACTAACTTTGGTCTAATCGGTTTGATTTTGGGTTGCCCATAGGCCTACCCAGACCAAAGTCACCAAACCAAGACCAATATACTTTCAATACCTCGCCTAAATCTCGCTCAATAAAATTTTGGTCCAATTTGGACTCAACTTTGACACCCTTACCTCCCACCCTCACGTGGATCCAAATTGTCTCCTCCTACGGGTTCGGGGGGAGATTTGGCTCCCACCAGCCGATGCTTGACATGTGGGCGTTGGTTGGATGTAAGCTCTCCATTCGAGCTGGTAAGGTGAGCTGACAGGGGGTGTCGGCTTATGCTCCAGCTCGGATGGAGGGCTCGAATCCAGTCGACGCCCACTTGTCAAACATCGACTGGTGGGAGCCTAGTCTCCTCCCGAACTCTTGGGAGAAGACAATTTGAATTCCCCTCACATTGCCAATGGTTGATTTGGCAGGACAAAAAAAAAATGGAAAACTTTATATCTTCATCACATTACACATCCAATTCCACTTAGATTTATCTTGTTATGGAGAAAGTGTGTTTTAAAGTCCCAAAACACTATATTACCCAAAAAAAAAAAAAAGTCCCAAAAGATTAGATTAATTTTTTAATTTTATTCATTTTGTTAAAAAAAATCATTATTTAGAGGATCAAAAGGAGAATAATAGGTATATTAGGTTTTCTTTAATATAATTTATATTTATGTTTATAATCTATTTATGATAAATTATTTATAAAAATAAATTATGAATGATAAATAATAACCGTTTGATACCACTAAACATAAACGTCCTCTAATCCGTTTAAATTTTAAATTATATATAAATTATACTAACCAACTACATCTATGATAATAACCTTTTTATTTTATTTTTCCCCCTTGTAACATGGATTTAAGAAAAAAAAGGGAAAATCTATTCAACAGGGAGAATCTATCCAGTTTAAGAAAGAAAAAAAAAATCCCCCAACAACACGAGGATGGGAAGCAAGTTTCCTAATTTGGAGAGTGGGAATCTCTAATTCCCATAAAATAAGGAATTTAATCATATAATTTTCTTAAACTAAAAAATTATATTTTTTTATAATGTTAAATTAAGGAATTCCTTCACCAAAAAAATAAAAAATAAAAAAAATTAAGGAATTCAAATAAAATGGTCCAAGGTTAGTCCAAGATCTCCCGATTTTAGCAAAAGCTAAGATCTTCCGATTTGTAACCAAGCTTGACCAGATAACTCTGTCAGTACCTCATCAGTTATTGAGGAATAACTAATAGACTCACGACTCTAACTGATAAGGATGCCACCTCAAAGAATATCATCAATTCTGAAACTGAAAATAATTTGCATATTTGAATTCAAATTACAGTCATTCATCCTTATCCCATTATCATAGATCCCCACTGTCATGGGATTTAAAATACAATCAATTATGGATACATTACCAATCACTCATGTACATGTTACCTTATGTCATTGGATTTAACCCAATCATTCATGTATATGTTACCTTATGTCATGGGAATTGAATCCCATAAATCTCTCCATTGTATCCTTATATATATCACATATAGATTTGAATAAATCCATCAAGTTCAGCCAATCCAAATTTTATCTCCGATATTTCTTTTATGGTATCAGAGCCTCTTGCTTAACAGCAATATCTGGTCCTAATCCAATGGGTCTACCAATAATCAAAGTGACGACATCTCCACCGATGGAAACGACGTTGTTCCCACCGAGACCATTTCTACAGCAATACCTTCATCACCTCTGGTTATTTCAAATCCTCATTCCTATCAAATTATCATCCTTAAATTATCTTCTTTGGAAATCGTTGTTTGAACTGATTCTTCGCTGTCATAAACTAATTGGTCTCATAGATGGTACTATTCCATCACCCATAAGTCCTAACTCTCCTTGGTATGAGAGAGATTAGATGCTGCTATCCTAGATCAACGCCACTTTAAGTGAAGCTGCTCTACCTTATATTGTGGGTGTATCCTCCTTTAAACATACATGGACAATACTTTAGCAGTGATATGCATCCACAACTCCAGCTCACGTCATGGCCTTAAAACGACAAATCAGTCATCTTAAGAAAAGAACACAAACCATGAATGAATATCTCCAGCAGTTTAAAAATCTTCTTGATCAACTTGCAACATGCGGCGCAACTATGAGTGAAGATGATCTCATTCTCTATATTCTAGATGGTCTCCCTCCTTCATATAGACAATTATGCTCGTCTATCCACATTCGAGCACGAAGCACCATTTTGTCCTTTGAAGAGCTTCATACTCTTCTTATTTGTGAAGAACTTGTTGTAGCTGAAGAATCACTCACATGCACCTCAAGTGCTTTTATTGCATCTCAACCTCCTCGTGACAACCCTGGCCGAGGTTTATCCAATCGAGGTCATTTCAATCATGGTGGACGGAACACATACTCCCAACGTCGACCTCCACCCTTCTTTCGTGACAAAGGTTTGCTACCCCCACCATCCTCTCAAATCTCCGACTTTGAAAAGACTGCTACTCGTCCTCAATGTCAAATCTATAATAAAATAGGACACTTGGCAATCGATTGCTATCATAGTATGGACTACACCAACCATGATCGCCATCCTCCAGAAAAACTTGCTGCAATGGTTTCCACTGCTAATCTTGCATTACCCACTTGGTACTCGGATACCCGCGCATCTCATCATATCACTCCTGACATGGATAACCTACACATAGCCTTCCCTATGATGGTAATGATACAGTTCAGGTTGAACTGGTCAAGGTCTGTCTATCTTACACACTGGCTCTACAACACTTTCTTCTCCCTTTTCTATCTTTCATTTACGAAATGTTCTTCATTGTCTTACCGCTTCCACCAATCTCTTATCTGTTCATAAAATTACAAAAGATAACAATTGTGTATTCTCATTTGATGCTTCTGGTTGTTGTGTGAAGGACAAGACTACAGGGAAACTTCTGTACCACAGATCCGCTGAAAATGGACTTTATCCGTTTCGCCCACTATCTACCCTCCACCCACAAGCGTACTTCACCAATGTTGTTTCCGCATCTCTTCTGCATGCTCGGCTTGGACATCCATCAGTCGCTACAAGAAGCCGTCTTCCCCACTATCCCTTGTTCTAATAAAAGAGACGATACTGTTTGCTCTTCTTGTCAACTCACAAAAAATCATCGGCTTTCATTTCCTCTCTCTACTTCAGTCTCATATTGCCCTCTAGAGTTAGTTCATTGTGATGTTTGGGGTAGGCCCCCTCTACCTTCTTGCTCTAGTTTTCGTTACTATGTAATTTTTGTGGACGATTATTCATGATTTTCATGGCTCTTTTCAATGCACTTTAAATCAGAATTCTTTAACATTATTATTGCTTTTAAGGCCAAGGTTGAAAAATTGCTCAATGTTAATCTCACCATCTTCAAATCTGATGGTGGTGGTGAATTTATTAGCAAAGTTTTTCAATCCTATCTCACCACCCATGGTATCACCCACCAGCTCTCATGTCCTTACACACCTGAGCAAAAAGGTGTGGCTGAAAGGAAACACCGTCACCTTGTAGAAACTGGTCTGGCTTTAATGGCACATGCTCACATTCCTTCTCAATATTGGGTTGAAACATTCACTACCATCATTTTTCTCATAAATAGGATGCCCATTCTTCACAATCACACACTCTCTCCTTACGAATGTCTCATGCAGTCCAAACCCGATTACTTCTTTTTTTGGGTCTTTGGCTGCCTATGTTTCCCTTGGTCACGTCCTTATAACAACAACAAATTCCAATACAGTTCCACTACTTGCTGTTTCTTAGGTTACAGTGCCTCCCATAAGGGTTACCGCTATCTTGACACACAAACACACTGTGTTTATATCTCCGCCATGTAGTGTTTGATGAAACCAATTCCCTTTTGCTACCACCATCACACCTCACCCTTTTCATTCTTTTCACTCTCTTCCTAATGAACTTGACTTCTTTGGTGTCATCAAGTCAGCACCTCCACCTATATCACCTCCCATACAGCCCCCTATCATGGTTACTACTCCACCCTCTCCCCCTCCCATACAACCTCAACTACAATCTACTACTAAGATTTTATCACCCACACTCATTCTATGCATACTAAAACCCAATCTGGTATTTTAAAAAAGAAAGCTTTTACCCATAGTGCTCATCCCATCCCCACTGCTTGGACTAACATTCTTGTGCAGGCTCCCCCTTGTTTTACACAGACCTCGAAAGTGCTAGAGTGGTGACAAGCCATGGATGCTGAATTCAACTCCCTTCAACAACAACAAACATGGACCCTTGTTCCTTTCCAACTGTTCATGAACATTATTATAAGCAAGTGGGTTTACCGTGTCAAACAGAACTCTGATGGTACTATAAATAGGTATAAAGCTCGTCTTGTGGCTTGCGGCTTCCTCCAACAACATGGCATTGACTTTGTTGAGACTTTCAGCCCGGTTGTGAAACCAACCACCATTTGCATCATTCTTTCCATTGCTGTTACACATGGTTGGTCCCTACAACATGTCACACCCCAATTCTAGATTAACCAGTAGCCAATTCTAGATTAACCAGTAGTGTGATGAATCGTTACAAGAACCAATGGCTCAAATCAGGATCTTGTAGAGACCGTGCCAACTAAATCAAATCAAACACATCCCACAGTAATAGTCAAAGGTAATAAATAAGTAGAAGAAGTCTTTATTAATACTAAACTGATGTCTAACATGATAAATAATTATTTAAAATCAATTATCTCCAATTGACTCAAACATAAAGTAAAATAAACTATTACAAGGTTTAATCCTCGAAATATAATTAACTACTCGAAAACACATTGGTAGCATTCGCATAATGGATCATGCACGTCCTTTACAATTTGCACGTCCATAGCCACCACTTGTCTGTATGATGACGTATTCATGTAGTCATCTACTGTGGTACTTGTATCATCAACTAAAAATATACGACATTGAGGGGTGAACATACAGCATGGCTCAATGAGCAAACAAAACAATACATAAACATATGCATACAATCATATTTATATCTTTGGTCTGGTATAAGTTTGCAATTGTGCTATGGTAAGGATAGTTTGCAACCACACCTCCATACACGAGAGTGTGAGCACACCCAACGGATCATACACTATTGTCATCTCATATCACTCACTATGAAATAGAGTTAAAACTAGAGTTCTCGGATCACACACCGCCAGAACGCCCCTGATACCCTACCCATACCGGTACGTATGCCCTTATTGGTGAGAGCTTACAAATTGGGCTCGTAACTAACCAATCCTAAATGTCAACACAATTTGTATCCAAGGCCTTATCCCAGCATCCCTTAATATGCCCATAAAGATAGAGCTAGAGTCTGGTGGTCAGGATGAATCACAATACCGTGTCCTCCCTTTGATACTCTACATCATACTAGTTCCACTAAGATAATAGTGATACAACGATGTCAGTAGATATAATTGAGTAGAGATAGAGCTAGAGTCTGATGGTCAGGCCCAAGACCATAGTACCACGTCCTTCCCCTAATACTTCACTCACATCCAACACACCAATCACATACACAAACGCTTGCCTATCCCTAACATCATCATCATATCATAAGTAAACAAAAATAAATATGCATGAACAGATATATAACAAGTATTGGATGACATGTGAGATACACAAACAATCATTCAAGGGATGACATCATATTAGATAGTAGAAAATAAGAAGAAATGATAGTTTGTTATTATCCAATTAGTTTAGGTTTTGTTCCCTCACTTGTAATGGATGTTTGATCTCCTTCCAAGCCTTGGAAGTCACTTTGAATCAATTAGGAACCTAAGAAATTTATGGATTCAGGTTAAGGTTTGATTGTACCAAGTTACAGCAATTGAAAATCAAAATGGAGCCCTTACTGGTTGAATGGTCGACTCGTGGTCTCATGTTTTGTCGACTACTCATTGTGCGGTCGAATCTATGGTCGTGCATCATGCGACCACTGATGCAACCACACAACTCTAGGAAACTTCCCGAACAGCTGTAGTTGACTCATTAGTTGCACTATGGTCGACCAGTGATGCGACCACACAAAGTTTGGACAAATTTTTTGGTCTTCAGTCCGTGTTCTTCCTGAGTCGATTTCTCGACTCATCACTAGGGTTCATCCTATGGTCATCCTATGGCCTTTAATTACAATTTCTCATTAACCATTAACCCTAATCCATTCCCTATGGTTATCCTTGAGAATTACTTAAAGAATCATATGATCGATAATCCCATATTGGTTTAACATCTCCACTCAACAATAGAAAACTCTATTCTATGCAATCTACCTCTACAGAGACAAGTTCCATACCTTAAACTTGTTGTAAAGAGTTGGAAACCTTTTTTGCAAAATCCTTCTCCCAGCCTTCCTCTCCAAGTCTTCTTCTCTTTCTCTTCCTCTCTTTTTTTCTTTTAGGTTTAGGGTTTGAGATTGATCCAAAAGAGTGAAAGATGGTAGAGGGACGTCCTCTATATAGAGAGAAACTCTCCACATAGAGTCCTTCTTTAATTAGAAAAGAGGTCTCCTTCAATTTGGAAAGTTTCCAAATCACGGAGTCATAATTGGGATTGTACGATCGACTGTGTGGTCGCAGAATCAGTCGACCACACAATTCAAAAGTATCGACCACACAACACAATTTGACTGGTTTAACTTTCTCAATTGACTGGTCGACCACACAAGTTTAGGTAGTCGACCACACAACTAAATTTTACTATTTTTGGGTCAATTCACTTAACTAGCCTTATGGTTCCTTCATACTGTTGGTCCACTTGATCTGATTATGATGGGAAGACCTGACATAACACAGTTAGACCGGATTAATGGAGTGTGGGTCTTACACAACAGATGGATGTTGAATGTGCCTTTCTTCATGGAGATCTCTAGGAAGCTATATATATGGCTCAACCATAGGGGTACATTGATCTCACTCATCCCTCTCCTGTATGCCTTATGAAGAAAGCTATTTATGGGCTATGACAGGCTACTTGTGCTTGGTATGCCAAGTTCACTTCAAAGCTACTGTATTATGGATTTTGTATATCCCAGTCGGATCCCTCTTTGTTTATACTTCATCGAGCGAAGCATACTATCAATCTCTTACTATATGTTGATGATATAATCTTAATCGGGAGTCATACTCCTAGTTTGAGGGACTTGATGTGCTTTCTTGGAGACCACTTTATGATGAACGATTTAGGACCTTTATCTTATTTTTTGGGCAATCATGTCACAAGGTCCTCTAATGGTATCTGTCACACCCCAATTCTGGCTAAACTAGAAGTGTGAGTGAACCGTCACTGAACCAATGACTCACACCAAGATCTCAATAAGACCGTGTCTACTCATACAAACCATTGCACATAACCACAATCCACAGAATCATAATTATTAACAACGATTTACTGTTATTAAATTATTAGGGTTTAGGTCCGATTCCCTTACCTGACGCTTGTTTGCTAGCTTGCTCCGCGTCGCAAAATCCAAAGGTGCTATCACAAGGTCCTACACAATGTTAGGTTTAATCAAAATAGTTTTTCCTTAGGTTTACGTTGGTCGAAAAACCAACTGGGTCAAAAACACTCTTCACAGAGCAGACCGGTCACAGGTACCGATCGCAGCACTGTGGGGAAAACCTACGACTGGTATGGTCGATCGGTCCCCACAGACCAGTCCCCAGGAGGTACCAGTCGCAGTACCGGTCGCATAGAGTGTGACCGGTATGGTCGACCAGTATGTCTCCGGAAGATCATACACTTGGTTCTCGCTTTCCGTCGGTCACCCTCTATTGATCCTAGGGTTTCTCCTACACATTCTAGGTCTGAATACTGAGTTAGAGTTGTTTCCAACTCCATTCAAGTCCTAGCCTCGATGATCTTCGACTTAGAACTTGAATCTAGGGTTTACCACTAATTTAGGATTTGTCGACAAAAACAGGGTTTAGATCAATACCTGCTTTGCATGGTATTGATCCAATTATAACTAACCATCCTAGAATACTTAATGTAGAGGAAGGTTTAAGTACTTATTGTCGACTCGCGGTAATGTATTCTTCGTCGAACGGTAATGACGGCTCTTCCCTCTCCTTCCTAGCATATTCTCCTTCTTCAACCTCTTTCTCCTTTCTAGGGTTTGTGAGGATCAATGGAAGAGGTTTTAGGAGGTTTAAGGATCTTTATATAGGCTAGTGTTAGGTTTAGGAAGCCTCCTAACATTAGGAAAGTCCTTCGGTTTGAAATTTGGAAAGTGGGACCCGTAGAGATCCGTTTTCAGATCCATGCTGCGCAGGCTATACTGGTCGACCATCGACCGGTACCATAGACCAGTATCTAACTTTTCATACCTGAATTGGTCCGATTGGTCCGATTTCATACCTGGTTGTCATTCGCTCGTCCCGTTTGGTCCGGTGATGATTGGAAGACCTATTACGACATGAAATAAGGTTTAGATCGGGTTCATAGAGTGCGGGTCTTACAGTATCTACCTTGATCAGTCAAAATATATTCTGGATTTACTCCAGTGCACAAACGTGGTGGGTTGCAAGCCGGTTTCCACCTCAGCTCCCTCGTAGAAATTGGGCCTTGACAATAGCTCTCCTATAGAGAATGCTACAACATATCAAAGTATTGTGGGTGCTCTCCAATATGTTACTCTAACTTGCCCAGATGTGTCCTTTGCTGTAAATCAAGTATCTCAATTTGTTTAAACACTTACCACTGAACATTTTGAGACGGTCAAGCGCATATTGCGATTTCTTAAAGGCTCTATTTTGGTAGGTTTACATTTGCAACCAGGACCTATGTCTCTCACTACTTATTGTGATACAGATTAGGCTGGATGCCCAGTTGATTAATAATCTATTGGTGGATACTGTATTTTTCTCATTGCTAACCCGATTGCTTGGAGCTCCAAAAAGCAAGTCACGGTGGCTTGCTCTTCTTCTGAGGCTGAGAACCGTTGCCTCTCTCACACTGCTGCTGAAATTGTATGGCTCTGTTCTCTTTTCCGAGAACTTCATTGTCCAATCCTTGGATTGCCAAGGATCTGGTGCGATAATGTCTCAGCAATTTCATTAGCTTTCAATCCCGTGTTCCACGCAAGAACCAAACATGTTGCTGTGGATTTTCATCATATTCAAGAACTTGTGGCTCGGAATATAATTGTTGTCCAATATGTCTCCACGGCTGATCAGATAGCCGATATATTCACCAAAGGTCTTAGTGCGGCTCGTCTTCGTATTCTTTAGACCAAGCTTCGGTTACATTCGGTGCCGCTCATCTTGCGGGGGGATAATAGACTCACTACTTTAACCGATAAGGATGTCACCTCAACGAATATCATCAATTCTGAAACTGAAAATAATTTGAATTCAAATTACAGTAATTCATCCTTATTCCATTATCATGGATCCCCACTCTCATGGGATTTAAAACATATTTAGTTATGGATACATTACCAATCACTCATGTATATGTTACCTTATGACATGAGATTTAACCCAATCACTCAAGTATAACCCAATCACTCAAGTATACGTTGCCTTATGTCATGGGAATCAAATCCCATAAATCTCTACATTGTATCTCTATATTTATCATATATAGATTTAAATAAATCTATGAGCTAATCCAAATTTTTCTACAATATTTCCTTTAATAACAACTGTTGACTAAATTTAGGAAATTTCCACTACAAATAGTGGTTTTGCGTGTGTGAATTCCTTACTGTCTTCCCACCGATCGAGAAAGCTTCAAAAGCAACTCATTAATGGCGTTTTTGTATTCATTTCCGCTTCCAATGATTCTAGTATTTGCAGTCCTGCTTCTGCAAATCCACCATTCTCATTCCCTTACTTGCACATCTCAGAAGTTCACAAGCGACAGAGTTTACGATAACTGTAATGATCTTCCAAAACTAAGCTCTTACCTGCACTGGACTTACGATTCTTCAAATTCATCGCTGAAAATAGCGTTCTTGGCTCCTCCATCAGGAAAAGATGGATGGATTTCATGGTCAATCAATCCCAAAGGGCAACAGATGATGGGATCTCAGGCTTTAATCGCTTACAAGGTGGACGACAAGATGACGGTGAAGACCTTCAATGTAAGCTCTGACGATATCGCACCTTCGAAGATTGCTTACCAAGTGTCGGATATGGAAGCAGAGTACTCTGATGGAACAATGAAAATCTTCGCCACCATAGCATTGCCTGCCAACTTGACCACAATTAACCAGGTTTGGCAGGTCGGCAGCACCGTTGTTGATGGGATTCCAGCCAAACATGCGACGCTGCCGGATAATTTGAAATCCATGGGGACCCTTGATTTGTCGGTGAAAGAGAAGAGCACCTCAGGAGGAAAGAGAAATGGGATTCCAATTTTCTTGATTATTGCTTCTTTTTTGTTTCTTTTTGTTTATTAATATCAGAGACTTTAAGTTTGACTGCTCTAGCCTTATAGGCTTGGTATTTATTTGTATTAGGACCTTTTAATTGAAATTTAAAGCAAAATTTGATTTGTTCTTTACTATTTATTATAAACACAATCAAATGGATTTTCTTAGGCTGCGTTTGGTAACGTTCTCGCTTGTTCTTGTTTTGAACCGGAAGAGATGGTCTTTTTCTGTTCTGTTTTGAAATAATATTTTTTGAATATTCTTTTGGCTTTAAAACTGTTTGACAAATATGTTCCAGAACTAGTTTGAAAACATTGTTCTAACTTGTTTGCTGTTTGGTAAAATTTGTTCTAGAACACTTTTTTTTCAAAGGATTCAAATATTACAGAATTACCATTAAACCGATATCTTACCAAATTAATTAATATTAATGTCATTTAATTATAAATTATACCTTTGGGTTGATGGAGATAAGTTGATCAATTAAACAAGAAAATTTTCCAAAAAATAAAAATAAAATTTCATGCATCTAGAGCCGCAAACCTTTTTATTTTTTATCTTTTATTTGTAGTTATTATTTGGGTTCATGCCAAAAGAATTTAGAACACAAATAATTCATATCTAGAATTTGAAACAGAAAATAAAAAAAACAAAATAAAGTCAATACTGACGTTTTCAGTCGATATTTGATAAAGAATTAAGCACATGAATAATAATCAGGAGTCCACTTGATTATCTTTTGGTGAGTACAGCCAAATAGATGTGAATTTCACAGAACCAGCAAAGCATTAATTTCTTAAATCACAGAACCATCTACACATTAGTTTCAGATCCAAATCTGCAAACCCGATGTACTGATTCAGATAGAAATCCCCTGGTACCGTGTGAGAGAGGAAGAGGGAAAAGGAGAGGTGACCATCCCTAAAACAAAGAACAAGCAAGTTGCAAAGATGGAGACGAAACAGTAGTAGATTTACCTGCTCGAACAAGGAGTAGTTTCTACAAAAATGTTAAAAAAAATTCAAACAAGAAAAATGGAGATGGAGAAGAAGTAAAGACGAGAGAGAGAGAGAGAGAGAGAGAGAGAGAGAGAGAGAGAGAGAGAGAGAGAGATGGAGAGAGATGAGGGGAAAATAACTGCTGTGCTTGTAGAGAACGAACAAGGAGGATGTGTTTCTTCGTGTATGGAAGTAGGTAGAAAGGGTGTCAGGTTTTATTAGGCACAAATTAGTTTTTTGTTCTTTTCAAAATTGTTCTAGAACGTAAAAACATGGTAAACCATGTTATGAAATTTTCGTTCTTAGATGTTCTTTTCATCTGGTTCGTTCTATGAGAACAGAAGAACAAACCAGATTTGCCAAACAGTTTTTAACTGTTCTTGACTGTTCTGAACAGTTTTTTTGTTCTATCAGAACGGAAGAACAGAAGAACTGTTCTTTGGGAGAGTTACCAAACGCAGCCTTAGTGTATTTATCATTGATATGAGGTTCAATATATACAGTGCACAATGAGGTTTGGTTGTTACAGCTGTATAACACTAGGATGGAATGAATCACATAGGATATGCCCATCCCTTATCCAATGGGTTATTAGGAAGTGATGACACCATGCATTGGTGGATTAGGATTGAATTACTTAGATTATTCTCATTCCTATCTAATGATATTTGTTTATATTTGGAAGTGAATACACATGCATGCGTGGATTAGGATTTGGAAAGATATGATGAGTTGGATATAGGTGCTGTAGTGAGAATCTCTAGATATTCCTTAACACTCCCTTGCAAATGAAACGTTGGAGAAAACATGTTACATTTGGTACGAAGCCATTGAAAACGAGCCGTAGGCAGGGGTTTGGGAGGGTGTAAGACCCGTGTCAATCTAACCCGGTCTTACCACCTTGAACCAGGTTTACCCATCATGGTCGAGTCAAATGGACCAAGGCCGTGAAGGAGATCGAGATCCCAGGTATAAAATCGACCCAAAAACATTTAAAATTAGGGGAGGGTCGCATACCCAGCCAAGTAGGGTTGGACCTCCCAAAACAGAATGTCAGACCCTCAGATTTGAAGGGAGGGTCGGACAGCTTAAGACCCTAGGGTCGACAGGATCATCGACCCTCCCATCGACCCTCGGTTCCTGACGAATATAGAAATTAGGAAATTTCTATATTTTTCGATTGAGATTCTTTTCAAATCCTAATGGGACTTATTTAGGACATTCCTACTCTATTTAAAGGACGTCCCTAAGCCATTTTCACTCCTTTCACAACCCTAATTGAATTTAGAGAAAGAGAGAAGAAGGAAAAGAGGAAGAAAGGAGACAAGGAGGAAGACTTAGCAAAAAGGAGAAGAAATTCCAGAGAAAAGTAATCTTCTCAGGTATGGATACTAATTCCATGAGTTTCTACAGACCTTAGGTTAGATATGGTTGAGTGTAGAATTTCGGAGAAACCCAAACCATCCATTCATGATTAAGTTTTCATGGAAAACCATAGGATGATGCACGAAAACTGTCTAGATGGATTATACATGGGTCTAGACCATACAATGACTGTTGAATGAATGTAGGAAGCAAGCCATAGGACCCCAAACACGAAGAGTGGATTTAAAAGTGGAAATTGGACCAGAGTGCATCGAGGGTCGCACCGAGGGTCGATAGACCATTCGACCCTAGGTGTTTCTGACCATCGACCCTCAGCATTCGGGAAGTTCAGAATGAGGGGAGGGTCGATAGACCCATCGACCCTAGCATCGACCCTCAGTTGACAGAATGGTTTTAAATTCTGAATTAATTCTAATTAAATTCTATCGACTTTGTTAGGTTTGCTAGCAATATAATAACGTCATAACGGTGATTCTAAAGCTTGGAAAAATATCTTTTAGCAAGCTAAGGTGAGGAACCTTAACTCCAAACTAAATTGATTAATAATAAACTGTTTTCTATTCTTGAGTCCTATGCCATGTTTGATTCTATGTGAATATGTTTGTAATTTGCATACAGCATGCCATCCAATATTTCTATTACTTGTTCATGCATATTTACTTTATTGTTTATAACATGATGATGATGATGATGATAGTAATAGGCATGTGCTTGTATGTGTGTGGTTGATGTATTTGATGCGAGCGAGTATCAGGGGAGGTGTGATGAGAACGTCAATAAACGTTAACCTTTGGCGGGTCTCAGCACTTTAGCTCTATCTCTAACTCAAGTCTTGTGCATTGACATCATCGTATTGCCATTACCTTAGTAGAACTATTGTGTCGTAGAGTATCAGGGGAGGTGGTCTCGGTCCTTGTAGTCTCTGACTCTACCGGGGGGCCTTAGCTCTATCTCTATGGGCATTCTGAGGGATGCTGGGGTGAGGCCTTGGATACACTGTTTGGCATTATGATTGGTTAGTAGCGAGCCCAGTTTGCAAGCCCTCGCTAACAGGGGCTTACGTGTTAGTATAGCGTTATATAACAATAAACGTTAATCTTTGTTGTATAATGTTATAGTAGGGTGGATGGGGACGACGATAAACGTTAACCTTCGGGCGGGCTTCCACACCCTGTGTATAGAGGCAGTGTCAATAAACGTTAACCTTTGACCACCCAACCTTTCTATTGCGCATTGCAAACTATAAACCAGACCAAAGATATAAATTGACTTTTTGTATGCATATGTATTGTTGCATTGTTTTGGCTACTCACTGAGCCGTGTTGTGTGCTCACCCCTCGACGTCGAATATTTTTTTAGTTGATGATGCAGGTTACACAGTCGAAGATTATATGAACGCGTCTGCGTACGAGAATATAGCAGCAATGGACGCTGGAGCTGAAGATGATACACACGACTCCTCTTGCGAGTGCAACTCGTGTGTATTTGATTAGATATTTTTATAGATTTCTTTTATTTGGATTTATTAAAGACTTGTATTGATATTTACTTATGTCTCGGTTGATACAGAATAATTTGCTATTAAATTATTAATATCATCTTAGTGCTCAGTTCATTTATTTATAAGATTTTCGCTATTGTTTATTTACTCTGATTATGATTGTGGATGTGTGTAAAGTTTGGATAACGCGAGGATGACCTATTAGAGATCATGGTTAAATCGTTGGTTATTTAGCGGTTCATCACACCATTCTGAACAGTGTGGAATTGGGGTGTGACAGAGGGAGTCGGCAAGTTGATCCACCAAGGAAATGAACAGAACTGGAACAGTCCGACGTTGAACCATATCACGTACAAAATGAAAGTCAATTTCTATGTGTTTTGTACGAGCATGGAACACTGAATTGGAGGACAGATAGGTCGCCTCGATATTGTCGCACCAGAGTATGGGGGTATGTAGAAGCCGATACCCGGTGTCACGTAGGAGAGTACAAAGCCAAGTAACTTCGGCTGTAGCATTGGCAAGGGCTTTGTATTTAGTCTCAGTGCAGGAACGAGCTATTGTCTGTTGCTTGCAAGAGCTCCATGAGATAAGACTATCACCAAGGAAGATAGAATATCCGCGAGTGGATCGTCGATCATCAGGGAAACCAGCCCAGTCTGCATCAATAAAAACCTCAAGGGAGGCATTGGGGGACTTTCAAAAGAGTAAGCCGTGGGTCATGGTACCTTTAATGTAGCAAAAGATATGCTTAACATCGGGTCAATGAACCATGGTGGGGCTGTGCATGAACTGGAAGACTTTGTTGACGGCAAAGGAAATGTCAGGCCGAGTGAATGTCAAGTATTATAGTGCATGAACAATGCTTCGATATTCAGATGGGTCAGATAGAGGAGTGCCATCGCACCAAGAGAGTGCAGGTGATGAGTCCATCGGGGTGGAAACTAGGCGAGCATCTAGCATCTTCGATTTGGTGAGAAGATCTTGTATGTATTTAGTTTGAGGGACTAGCATGTTAGATTGTGTTTGGCTTCAAGACCCAAGAAATACTTGAAAGGACCAAGATCTTTGATCGAAAAGTCCTTGCAAAGAGGCTGCAGAAGGCTGTCAATGAGATGCGGTTTATTAGAGAATAAGAATATCATCCACATAAATAAAAAGTAAAATGAGCCACCCCTGACGTTGAAGTATGAAGAGGGATGTGTCGACCTAGGATTGCGGAAAACCAAGTTGTAGGAGTCGAGAGCTGAGCCAAAAATACCATGCCTGAGGGGTCTGTTTGAGACCATACAACGCTTTATGAAGCTTGTGGACGTGGTGTGGAAATTGTGGGTGGGCAAACCTAGGGGGTTGAGTCATGTAGACTTTATCATTCAAGAACCCATGTAAAAAGGCATTTTGAATATCAATCTGACGAATAGGCCAGCCATAGGATGTGGCGAGGGCCAGGATGGTCTGCACAGTTGTGGGCTTTACCACTGGACTAAAAGTGTCCCCATAATTAAGGCCAACCTGTGCCCTTTGCTACAAGACGAGCATTGTGTCATGCAATGGACCCATCAAGGTTGCGTTTGAGGTGAAATACCCATTTACAGCCAATCAAATTATAAGTGGAGCAGGGTGGAACTAAGGACATCAACTTCAACTTTGATGTAATTACATGAGGAATGATGGAGATAGTTCAAACCATAGTTAGTAAGTTCGGATATGGCAAAAAATAGGATACGGATACATATGAGTATTAAACAGAATTAGACTTTGACATGAGGACCAATAATCTATTTTAAAAAATGTCTATGGCATTAATATGGTACGTGTTCAATACGATAGCTTGTAGAAAAATCGGGACCGAAAATATGAACATATATTCATTATGCAATAAACATCTATAGCATTTGATGGATTCATAATTTTATATATTTATTTCTCTTATATTTAGCCTATTTAACATATTATATGTCTTATGGTATTCATTTGTGATGATTCTTTATATATAAAATATTAGTGGAAAGTATTGGTAATTTATGTTTAAAATAAAAAAATTCTAATATTTTCAATAATGACCTTCTGAATTTCATGCAGGTTTTTAATATATGGAAAGAATTCTAGAAATCAAACGTGATCCAAAAATTTGATCTGAAAAGCTGATTTGAATTCAAACCAGAGAAGGAAGATTACCACACATAGAAGGTTTACTATTGAAAATATTTGATTGATTGTCAGAAATCTTAAGGAGAATATATACCTCTATGAAATATTATAAAGATTAGCAAATCTAGAGGTGACATTTGGTTAATAATGAAATGATTCTCTATCTAATCTAGGCAAGAGAATTTTGTTAAATCTTTATTTTCATGTAATAAGGTTGTCAATTCTAGATATACCAGTTTTAATCTTTTCTACTCTGGCTATTTAAGCAATGTAAAGGCTACGTAATAAAGCATCCAAGAATTATGGAGAAGATAGTTTTATTTCTTTTGTTTTTCTTTTCTATCATGTCTAGCTAAGTTCTTTAGTCGATTCAAGGAAAATTTAATCCGATTAGTAAAATTATGAGACTCTGTTCTTAATTTTAATTATTTTTCTATTCAAATATATGTGTTTCTTGATTTTTCAAGTTAATGGTTGCATGATTCAATTTATTAAGAGGTCTATTAATTGATTAAATTATGTGGTTTATTGTTAATCTGAATCCATAATCTGTAATTGTTATGGTGTTCAGAAAAAGTAACAATTGAGCAGAACAATTATGATCCAAATTTTTGTTACTTGCTTAAAGGAAACATAGAATGAATTAAATAATCTGACGCTTGTTTGATTGTTGTTCGTCTTTAACTCCTTCAGAGAGTGTAATGCTATCAGTAAATTTGTGAGGATTGCTTAATACCAATTGATTTATTGATAAGAATTAAATTGTGTGCTGGACTCAAATTAATGAAATTAGAAAAGGTAAGTATTGTCTGAATTTTTGATAATCATTGGTTAAATATTTGAATAGAGAATAATATATATGAGGTCAGTGATCAATTTGCAGCCGTGAGTAAATTTTCTTGAATCGACGTCATCTTTCAATGAATTTTTGTTACTTAATTTTGTTGTCAATTAAATTGTAGAAGAAAACTTCATTTTTTCTTGGTAAGTAGACAATTTGATTAACTAGTCTTTGTGGATCAAACTTTACTTACCATTACTATTCATTGTAGGTAGAGTAATTTATTTTTGGTTGCGCTCGACAAACATCAAAATTTGACGCCATTGTCGGGGACTAGTTTTAATCAAATTGTGATTTGTTTTCATTCTATTTAATTTTTTTAGTCACTCGTGTTCTTACCTTTGTGTGAAGTTGTTTTTTTTTCAGGTGTCCGTAATTTTTTCAATAGGTATTGCTTGCGCATGAAATTTTGGATGACTTAGGGACGCTACAAGAAGCTTATTTCGAAGAACATAAAAAAAAATTAAAAAAATTTAAAAAATTAAAAAAATTAAAAAAAAAATTTCAAGACGTTTCATGACAAGAGGATTATAAGGAAGCAATTTGTAATTGGACAGAAAGTCTAGTTTTACAATTCGAGACTTAAATTGATGTCTGACAAGTTACATTCTCATTGGATTGGATTCTTTAAAGTTACTAATGTGTTTCCTTATGGTGCAGTTGAAATTCAAAGTTTCGAAACTAACAAGGTTTTCAAGATTAATGGGCATAGACTCAAGACATTCTATGAAGGCTTTCATGAGCATACTATGGATAAAGTGCAACTGGGGGATCCCATTTATTTTGATTGAGAAGTGTTGAGTCGAGCTGACGACGTTAAACACAAACGCTGCTTGGGAGGCAACCCAAGAAATTAGATTTTTTTTTCTTATCACTTTTAATTACTTTCCTTTACATCTTTCTATTATATTTTTATCTTCTATTAGGGACAATGTCAGATTTAAGTGTGGGGGGAGAAATTAGGATTTCTCTTTTATTTTATTTTTATTTTTATTTTTAAGTTTTTTTTTTAATTTTTGTATGATGTGTTAGAGCAAAAAAAAAAAAAAAGATTAAATAATGGTTGAATTTTAAAAAAAAAATTTCACTTCAATAGACTAAGAAAATATGTATGTCATGAATTGAAACTATTTGAATGTGAAAAAATTACATATATGAATTAGTTGAAACAACTTGCTAAATGAGCTTTGAATAACATTGATAGTTGCATTTAGAGGTAAAGCATGCAGGTTTAGGAGATGAAATCCAACCAAACGAGCTTTTGAGTCAAACTAGACTGAGACATCTATGTCAGTCTTTATTTTCTTTGAAGAGTGATTCTACTATGCTTTTGTATCTCTAGAATTTGTTTTGAACCGTGTCAAGATTACATTGATATGTGTAGACATGAAGATGATAAAGACAAATACGATTTTACAACCACTTAGCTTAAATAACCAACCTTATATATTTTTACCCTTAATGGACCCACTTTGAGCTTTTAAACTTTATTATTCATTGAATCCTAAACCATGAGCCTTGAATTATTTATTTTTCTCATGTTTTACCAACCTTTGAGCTAGTAGAGCATTGAGAATTATCTAATGGGTTTAAGAGAGATATGTATTGAATAAGTGGGGGGATGTTATTCTGAAAAGTAATTATTGTATGTCAAGAAGTGGAATGTAATTGGAGTAAATGGTCCTTGTTATATTTGAAATGTCATGCTCTTTTAAAAAAAAAAATTCAAATAGCAAAGCATAGTTCTCAAATGAAAAGAAAAAGAATGAAAGAAAAAGAAACTGGAGTTTGGGATGTTTAATTGAAGAGCTTTATCTATGAGCCCTTATCATTTAAATTGCTCAATTTTTTTTTTGTTTTAATGCTCTATTAGTTTCTTGGGTTTTAACGTCAGTATATTTTTCTTTTTCGTACCTTGAACTTAGTCCCATTACAATCTTGATAAAGACCTTTTGATTCATGTATGTGTGTATTCTAAGTATTGAAGATTTTGGTGAATAAGCAAGCCTATGGTAGTGCATCTTCATAGGAAGATCTTGAGTGAAACAGTTAAACTTTAAATTCTTGAGTGAGTAGAGAGAATCCCAAGAGAAAATCTACTAAACATTAGCATGTTCACTTTTGAATAAAACTACTATGCTAAATATTGCTCATATTTACTAAGTGACTTTTGACTATGACATATATTGTTCTCTTGATCTCTTGAATTAGTTTCTAATTCATGGTACACATATTCTTTGAATACTGTGGGATGAAAGTGATGATCTCTTGAATTAGTTTCTAATTCATGGTACACATATTCTTTGAATACTGTGGGATGAAAATGAAAAAAAAATTTAGTATTTAGTTTACCCGATGACGTACAAGAGCTAAGTGTGGGGGAATTTGATGGATTCATAATTTTATATATTTATTTTTCTTATATTTAGTTTATTTAACATATTATATGTCTTATGGTACTCATTTGTGATGATTCCTTATATATAAGACATTGGTGGAAAGTATTGATAATTTATATTTGAAATAATTTTTTTTGATATTTTCAATAATGACCTTTTGAATTTCATGCAGGTTTTTAATATATGAAAAGAATTCTAGAAATCAAACGTGATCCAAAAATTTGATCTGAAAAGCTGATTTGAACTCAAATCAGAGAAGGAAGATTACCACACATAGAAGGTTTACTATTGGAAAGATTTGATTGATTGTTAGAAATCTTGAGGAGAATATATACCTCTATGGAATATTACAAAGATTGACAAATCTAGAGGTGACATTTGGTTAATGATGGAATGATTCTCAATCTAATCTAGGCAAGAGGATTTTGTTAAATCTTTATTTTCATGTAATAAGGTTGTCAATTTTGGACATACCAGTTTTAATCTTCTATACTCTGACTATTTAAGCAATGTAAAGGCTACGTAATAGAGCATCCAAGAATTATGAAGAAGATAGTTTTATTTCTTTTGTCTTTTTTTTCTATCATGTCTAGCTAAGTTCTTTAGTTGATTCAAGAAAAATTTAATCTGGTTAGTAAAATTGTGAGACTCTGTTCTTAATTTTAATTATTTTTTTATTCAAATATATGTGTTTCTTGGTTTTTCAAGTTAATGGTTGCATGATTCAATTTATTAAGAGGTCTATTAATTGATTGAGTTATGTGGTTTATTGCTAATCTGAATCCATAATCCGTAATTATTATGGTGTTCAGAAAAAGTAGCAATTGAGAAGAACAATTATGATCCAAGTTTTTGTTACTTGCTTAAAGAAAACATAGAATGAATTAAATAATCTGACGCTTGTTAGATTGTTATTCATCTTTAACTCCCTCCGAGAGTGTAATGCTATCAGTAAATTTATGAGAATTACTTAATACCAATTGGTTTATTGATAAGAATTAAATTATTTGCTGGGCTCAAATTAATGAAATTAGGGAAGGTAAGGATTGTCTGGCTTTTTGATAATCCTTGCTTAAATATTTGAATAGAGAATAATATATATGAGGTCAGTTATCAATTTGCAGTCGTGAGTAAATTTTCTTGAATCGACGTCATCTTCCAATGAATTTTTGTTACTTAATTTTGTTGTCAATTAAATTGCAGAAGAAAACCCCCCTTTTTCTTGGTAAGTAGACAATTTGATTAACTAGTCTTTGTGGATCGATCTTTACTTATCATTACTATTCATTGTAGGTAGAGTAATTTATTTTTGGTTGCGCTCGACACGCATCAGCATTCAACAAAAAAAGGGAGCCGAGGTAATATCTTAGAAGTGAGATGGTACCCTTCTGTAAATGATTGGTGTAAGATTAACTCAGATGGATGTAGTTTTGGAAATCCAGGTGAAGCTGCAGGGGGTATAACAGTTTATGCCTATGCTGAGTATATTGGAATAACTACCTGTTATGTAGTAGAAATGAAAAGTGTGCTTATAGGTTTGAAGGCTGCTCGTGATATGGGATTCAAGAAAATTTGGGTTGAGTTTGATTCCTCGGCTCTGGTTAAGTGCGTTTCTATCTGGGAATATGCCTTGGATTTTCCAGCAAGAATGGATGGGTATTTCGGCAACTATGCAAGACTGTGAGCTTCGGTATACACATTGTTTCCATGAATCAAATACTGTAGCAGACATATTGTCTAAGAAGGATGCGTCTGAGAAACAAACATTCACATGGTGGGTTTGTTCGGATATTGTGGCTAGGGAGGTGGTGTGGGATGTTTCTTGCAGACCCGATATAGGTTTACTTAGTTCAGTCTGGATGGCCTCTGTTGATGGCAATGCCGAAGGTGAAGGTTTAACATCCAATAGGGCTGCAATTGTTCTCTTCATTTCTTTCGTTTAATACAATTAATTTTTTAGCAAAAAAAAAAATATCTATAACATTCAACAAATTAAATATTAACATATAAATATAATTTATAAATAAAAAAAAACCTTTCAATCTATGAAATCCCATACAAAATTATCATCCCATCAAACATACAAAGTGAAAACCATTCTTCCATCAAACATAAAAACTAAAATATTATAGTTCTGAAAAGTTTTTACATATAAAATGTGTAAAATTTTCATAGTAAGTATTTACTAATTATGCGTTCAACACTACAGAGCTTTTTTTTACCAAAAAAGAAAAAAGAAAAAAAAAACACTTTAGAGCTTTTGAATTTCCTATTCATAGTTAGTAAATACGCGTATTTTACACGTACTGTTTTTTTAGACAATTTTTTCATATTTTTCCGAATATACATATAGAGTTTCATAACTTTTTTTAAAAATAATGAAACATATTATATGCAAAAGACCAAAGCTCAAATTGGCGGTACCGCAGATGGCTTATATGTCACACCCTAATTCCGACTGAATTAGAAGTGTGAGTGAACTGCCACTAAACCAATGGTTCACACCAAGATCTCAATAAGACCGTGTCAACAGTCAAACCAAGGCACTCTGACCTCTAATCAGAATATAACAATATTACAGTAGAAGTCTTACTAAATGAACTGAGTAATTTATTGATAAGTAAATAAATTATTCCAATTATCCAATGAACCAAAACGTAATAAATCTTTATTACATTATTTTATAAGTCAAACTGAAATAAAATAAAATAAACCAAGAATATCCTAAAGGTACATGTAGTAAGGGCACTGGCATGATGCGTCATGCTCGTCTTCCCCTGCTTGCACATCCAAAGCAGCAATAGTTCCATACGCTAGAGTAGCAACGAAGTCTTTCACTGTATAACTTGCATCCACATTTAAAAATGACGTATACACAAGGGTGAGTTCACAACTTAGCTCAGTAAGAAATCAAACAATGCAACAAGCAATATGCATGGGTAACATTCACATTTGGTTTGGTATACTTACGCAGTGCTATGGTAAGGATAAGCAGTCACCACATCTCCATGTACGAGAGTGTGAGCATGCCCAATGGATCACACACTATTGTCGCCCCACATCACTCACTCTGGTATAGAGATAGAGTTAGAGTCTGGTGGTTAGGCTGAGTCACAGTCCCATGTCCTTCCCTTGATATCTTACACCGTACCAATACCTACACCCCTACTGATGAATGCTTACAAGTGGGTTCGCCACTAATCAATTCTACATGTCATTACAGTATCCAAGGCCTTATCCTAGCATAGCTCCCTATGACATAGAGATAGGACTCGAGTCTGGCGGTCAAGCCATAGACCACGATGCCACGTCCTCCCTCTGATACCCTACCAGTACCAAACATGCTAAGATAGGATTAGGATTTAGGCCCGATTCCCTTACCTGACTCTTGATAGCAAGCCTTCCCTGTGTCACAGAGTCCAACCTTGTTGTCGAAAGGTTTTACACGACATTAGGGTTTGATTAGAATTAGTTCCATAGGATTTACTTTGGTCGAAAACCAACTGGGTCAAAAAACACCCTTTCTATACATATTGGTCACACATACCAGTCGCAGGTCAATGTACAATAGTGTGACCTGCATGGTCGATCAGACAGCCTTAGCAGGCTTCCAGAGAGATATCGGTCGTAGACCGAGATACCTCCGTAAGACCACCAACATGGTGTTCGTCTTCTGTTGGTCTTGCAACTTGACTTCTAGGGTTCCTCCTATGCATTCTAGACTTGAGCAACGTATTGGGGTTTGTTTTATCTCCCATTCTAGTCTTATGTTTTGATGAACCTTGATTTAGAGTTCTGATCTAGGGTTCATCGAACGAATTATGGTTTATCAATAAAGTAGGGTTTTGGATCAATACCTAGTCTTGTATGGTATTGATCAACATCTAAATCAACCTAAGAACTATAGAGGTACAAGCATTTATCGTTGGTCTATGAACTGTGACGTTCTTCTTCCAACGGAGTCTCCTCTGCAGCCTTCCTCAGCTCCTTTCTCCTCTTCAGATCTCCTTCTCGTCTCTAGAGTTTGTGAGAGTCAACAAAGAGGATCTAAGGAGGTTAAGGAGTCAATATATAGATTAGAATAGGTTTTAGGAGAGTTTTCTACGTAAGGAAGGTCTCTAAGATTGAGATTCAAAAAGTAAGATCCACTGGGATTCGTTCCCAAATCTAACTAGTCTGTCCGTATAGACATACCGGTTGACCGGTATGGTAGACCGGTATCATGAGGTCGGTATATCTCATGACACTTTCCATCTAGTCTATTTCAACTATTTTCATACCTAAACTTTGTGGTTCATCATCTGCTCATCCCGTATGGTCTGATTATGATTGAAAGATCTGTTATGATACGAAATATAGGTTTAGATTGGGTTCGTGGAGTGTGGGTCTTACAACTCCTTCACCCTTAAAAGAAATTTAATCTCCAAAATTTACATGTAGCTCTCACAATTTTCTCACCCTTAAAAGAAATTTTAGCCTCGAAATTTGTATGTAACTTTTTCGTCGAAAAGGTTGAGGTATTCCTTTCGCATCGTGCTCTCCTCCTCCCATGTAATTTCTTCTACATCTTGGTTTTTTCAATGCACTTTGACATAATAGATATCTCTGTTCCGGAGGTATTGTACCTTTTAGCTTGTGAACATCACTGGTACCACCTTGAATGTCAAATCTTCTGTCAAATCTGGTGGTTCTACTGTCAAGATGTGCGATGGGTGTCTGATGTACTTCTTCAGTAGTAAAACATGGAACACATCATGAACACCTGACATGGATGGTGGCAGCACCAACTGATATGCCACGTTACCACGTTCTGGTGAGTATCTTGTACAGTCCCACATAACTAGGGCATAGCTTTCCCTTTTTATCGAACCACTTTAGACCTCACACAAGTGATATCTTCAGGAATACCTTATCTCCCACCGTAAACTTTAGATCTCGACGTCTATTATTCTCATTATGCTTTTGTCGAGCTTGGACTATTTTTACCCTTTCTTTAATTTGATAAATCGTTCGACAAGTTTCTTCTACGAACTTCGATCCTACGATCCTTCTCTCTCCCACATCGTTCCATAATAGATGTAAGACCTGTATCAAACTAACCGATCTTACCATCTTGTACCAGGTCTACCTATCATGGTCGAGCCAAATGGACCAAGTGCGTGAAGGAAATAGAGAGACCAGGTATTAAACTAACCCAAAAATAGTAAAATTGGGGGTAGGGTCGCATACCCAGATAGGCAGGGTCGGACCCCCCTCATTAGGGAGTCAGACCCCTGAAATTTTGACCTAGGGTCGGACATTTTAGACCTGAGGGTCGACGGGATCTCCGACCCCCTCATCGACCCCCTCTTTGTCGACAGAAACCGTAAATAGGAAAAGTTCCAAATTTCAAGGGGATTCTTTCATAATCTCAATGAGACTTATTTTGGGAGGTTCTCCTCTATAAATAGGACGTCCCTTAGCCTCTTTCACTCCTTTTGAAACCCTAATTGAAAGTGAGAGAAAGAGAAGAGAAGGAGAAGAGAAATAAAGTTGGAGAAGAAGACGAAAGAGAAGAATTCAGAGAAACCTTTGAATCTCAGCAAACCTAAGTTATGGGTATGTTTCCATTAATGATTTAAGACCTTGGAATAGTTCATGAAGAGGGTATGATCTAGGAGAAACCCAAATCATCCATCCATGGGAAGATTTCAATGAAATCCATGGAGGGAATCATGGTAGACAAATAAGGAAGTAACCTAGAGTTTTAAGACATAGAACAAGCATAGAATGGACTGAGGAAGTAAGCCATAGGACCCAAACATGAAAGAATGGACTGTAGGATGAAAAGGTCGACTCAAACCACGTGGGGTCGGACGTGGGGTTGATTGGGAATCGACCCTACCAGACTACAGGATCAACCCCCAGCATTCGGGAAGTCCAGGGATGCGGTGGTCGCACCCAGGGTCGATGGAACATCCGACCCTGGCATCGACCCTACCCCTGGGGGTCGCAGTAAACTGCTACCCTACCTGCGACCCGTCCTGCGACCCTCGCTTAACAGCAGGCCTAAAATTGTCGGAATGACTTCTAATTAAAATTTATCGACTTGTTAGGTTTTCCTATTGATATAAAAGTGATTCTTAAAGCTTGAAAGAGGATCTACACTCAAGCAAGGTGAGGGAACAAGACCTAAACTAATTGGCTAATAATAAACTATTTTTATTTTCTTGTATCCAATGCCATGACTGATTTTATGCGTATATGCTTGTAATGTGCATTCAACATATCATCCAATATTCCTGCTATTAATGTTCATGCATATTTAATTCTATTTTATTTATAACATGATGATGATAATGATGCTGGGAATAGACATGTGAATGTATGTGTGTGGTTAGTGTGCTTGATGCAAGTGGAGTATCAGGGGGGACGTGACATTGTGGTTCAGCTTGGTCACTAGACTCTAGCTCTATCTCTACTCAAGTCGGGTCCACTGACATCGTCGTATCGCCATTACCTTAGCAGAACTATTACGTCGTAGGGTATCAGGGGAGGTGGTCTCAGACCGTGTAGTCTTCGACTCTACCGGGGGGCCTTAGCTCTATCTCTATGAACGTATTGAGGGATGCTGGGGTGAGGCCTTGGGTACACTGTTTGACATTATGATTGGTTAGTTGCGAGCCCAGTTTGCAAGCCCTCGCCAGTAGGGGCTTACGTATTGGTATGGGTAGAGTATCAAGGGAAGTGTGATGCGGTGTGATCTTAAGCATTTTAGCTCTATCTCTATTCCATAGTGGGTGCATGTGGGACGACAATAAATGTTAACTTTTGGGCGGCTTCACACACTCGTGTATAGAGGTGAGGCGGCCACCGAACCTTTCTATAGCACATTACAAACTTATATACCAGACCACATATATGAATTGAATGCATGCATATGTTTGTTGCATTATTTTGTTTGCTCACTGAGCCATGATGTGTGCTCACCCTTTCGACATCGAATATTTTTAGTTGATGATGCAGGTACCACTGTGAAAGATTATATGAATGCTTCTGTGTACGGGCACGTGGCTGCGATGGATGCTGAAGACATAGTGGAGACGCATGACTCCTCATGCGAGTGCAACTCATGCGTTTTCGATTAGATTTTTATTTAAACTATTAAAGAAATATAATTGATATTTTATTTACTTATATCTCGGTTGATACAACATAATTTGATATTTTATTTATGATTATCACAGTTAGATTCCTCAGTTCATTTAATATTAAAACTTCCGCTATTGTGTATTTATTCTGATTATGGTTGTGGATGTGTATGATTTAGTTTAGAAGGACATAGCCTATTAGAGATCCTGATTGAGCCGTTGGTTTATTAGTGGTTCATCACACCGTTCTGAATGGTGTGGAATTGGGGTGTGACAATAGAGGTGTCCGACATTTTTTCCTATACAGTGCCTCGTATGGGGCCATCTGGATCCATGCCTGATAACTATTATTGTAAGTAAACTTGATGAACGATAGCTTCTCATCCCAAGCTCCCTTGAAATTTAAGGCACACACTTAGAGCATATCCTCCAAGATCTAGATAGTTTTCTCTGACTGCCCATCTGTCTGAAGATGAAAAATAGTACTGAATTTTAGCTTGGTCCCCATGACTCTCTGTAATCCTTTCCAGAACTTGGATGTAAAGTGAGGATCTTTGTCTAATATTTTACTCTCTGGCACATCGTGAAGTTTGACTGTGTTATCCACGTATAGCTTGGTCAACCTGTCCATGGTGTACTAAGGTCTGATAGCGATGAAGCGCGCTGTCTTAGTAAGTTGGTCTACTATCACCCAAACTACATCCACAGACCTTGGTGTCAAGGGTAGGCCAGTGACGAAATCCATTGTAATATAATCTTACTTCCATGCTGGCTCCGATGGTGGTTGTAATAACCCAGGGGGTCTTTGTCTTTCTGCTTTCACTTGTTGGTAATTCAGACATTGGGATACGAACTGAGCCACATCCGCTTTCATTCCTCTTCACCAATATAATCTCTTTAGATCACGATACATTTTAGTACTTCTCGGTGTGAGGACAATGGGAAATCGACGATGATCCTCCTCGGGATGGAAATGTGTCCTGTAATCGATGAAGATCGATTTGTTTCTGTTGGAGTCGCCACCTAGATTAAGGTCTAGGACCTCTAAAAATGTAGCCTCACCCTAAGGTAAGACTTCTATTGACTCGTGACCCAATGTATCGGTTCTTTGGTCTGCAAGAGATCGGATAAGTATTCAGGGTACAGTTATGGGAAGGTGTTAGGCACCCAAACCGCCCGATCAATACCGGCCTCCTAAACTTTCCTTAAATTCTAATTTTGACTGTGCTTGGTCAACTGGATGACTAGGGTTCAATGGGGGATGTACTAAACCAAGTTGCTATGTTATTCTAACCTAGGGTTCAGCCAATCATGTTTTAAAGTAAATAAACAAGAAAATGTAATGTACAATATTATACAGTGAACCGGACCAAAGATGGTTCGGTCTTGGACTGAATCTGAGATGTGTAAGACATCTCAAACTGCCTACGTATTCCAATCCTGGAAATCAAGTCCAAAAACGTAGTTCGAAAGGGTTTGTGTGATTAATGATTATGGAAGTGATTTATGTATTTGCTTCAATTAGATTCTTTGTTGTTCAAGTTGAAGTTTATGCTGGATGTATGGTTGATGGGTGGCTTTGTACCGTATTTGGGATTCCCAAATTACCTACGTATTCTAGGGTTTGCCCTAGAAATCAGGTACGACGTAGTTCGAAATTTGTGAGAGTTGGATTTGGAATGTGTACCAAAATCCTTCCATTTTTGTCAATAGGATCTAGGGATGAGACCTAAATTCCTACCATTTTATTGTTTCCATTTTTGTTAATAGGATCTAGGGATGAGACCTAAATTCCTACCATTTTTATTTGGGATGTGTACCAAATTCTTTCTATCTTTGTCAATAGGATCTAGGGATGAGACCTAAATTCCTATCATTTTTATTTGGGATGTGTACCAAATTCTTTCTATTTTTGTCAATAGGATCTAGGGATGAGACCTAAATTCCTACCATTTTTATTGTTTCCATTTTTAGGTTTCTAGGGTTTCTTATCCCTTTTCATTGTGATTTTCATTTTTTAGGGTTTCATACCCTAATTATTCTCTTTATTCTAGGGTTTATTTTGCCCTAATTGCTATTTTTTTATTTTTAGGGTTTCACTTTCCCTAATTATTGTTTTCTTTCCATCTTAGGGTTTTCTACCCTAATTGTTCAATTCTTTCTATTTCAGGGTGTATCTTGCCCTAATTGCTATTTTTTTTTTTTTTTTCTCTTTCCAAGACAAATATGGCAAATGAAAATATTCCAACTATATCAATTGTAGTATTCCAAATATAGCAGTGTTGAAAATATATTCAAATTTAACAACAAATCAGTCAAAAATGACAAGTGAGCATGTGAATCAATGCAAACATGGTAAGTGTGAATCCAAACATGGCAGTAATCATCCAATATAGCATGTGAGCATGTGTAGCAAACAAATATGACAATAAGCATGTGTAGTATTCCAAAACAGCAAGAATCATGTAAGCATCAAGATGGTGGACATATCAACATGGAATCCAATTGATCATTCAGTGGATCAGATTTATTAATCAATGGCTCAAGATCAAAGGCCATAATTAAATCATGTGAAATAACTTAAAATCAAATGGCCATATTAAAGTTCACATTAAAAATTCCACATCGATCCATTTAATTCACATAGAAATTCCAAGCATCCAATGAGACCGATAAAATTCCAGCTATAGTCGGATCAATCTGATAGAAATTCCAAACATCTGACGGGATCAAATTCATGATAATTCCAATCATTCAATGGGCAATTTGATCACATTAAAATTTAAATCAAAAGAACCAATGTGTGATCATATTTTTTCTAATGTTTTGATTCAATTAAAACTTGTCATATCATATGGAAAATATTAGCATCAAATACAAACATGTGTGGTTAGGATTAAAGTCATGATGAGATGCTAAATGAAGGGTCTTGATGTGGCTTACAAGTGAGGGAGACTGCACGACTGGGTTTGATGATGGTGTTGGTTCAGATGATAATTGGTGATGGAGAGATGGCTAGGTGTGCTTGGGTGTGGTGGTGGTTTGTAAGGTAGACATGTGGTGATGGGAAACAAGTGGTTTAGATTGATGTTGGGTAGCAGATGTAGGAATGATTGAAGGTGGTTTTGGGATGTGGTAGTGTTACTTGATGAGCAGGTGGTTTTGGTAATGTGGATTGGTTTGTGAGATGGGGATCAGTATTTAGTGGTAGGTGTTGAGGTGTGCAAGGCTGGCTGTACAGGTGATAATGGTGGTGTGGCTCACGGTGGCTACAAGATTTGATTGGGATGGCCAAGTGGGTGTGGAGTGAGGTGTTGGAGATGGAAGTGAGTGAGTTGGCAAGTGGTGTATGACTCTACAGAGGTTCAGGGTTTGGGTGATGTGCAAGGAAGTTGAAAGCCGTAGGACAGTAGAATGGAGGTTGGATTGCAGGGCGGAGAAACAATTAGAAACAAAAATATAAAAGAAGAGTGCAGCAGTATGATTGCCATGCTTACCTCTGCCTCTCTTCGTATTCGATTTGTGACTTTTCTTTTTCTTCTTTGCTTGCTCTGCAGCTTCTCTATCTATGCTGCTTTCTTCTTCTTCTTCTCACCTATCTTTCTTTTCTCTCCCTGCTCAATTGGTCCCGCCTTTCTTCCTCCTCTCTATTTCGGTATATATTCTTCTTTTTTTTCGTCCTCTTCCCCCTCCTCTCTTCTCGATCTTCTCCTTTCTTATTTTATTCTTTTTTTTCCTTCTCCTCTTCCCTCTTCTCTCTTCCCGATCTTCTCCTTTCTTATTTTATTCTTTTTTTGTTTTTTCTTCTTCCCACTTCTCTCTCTCTCTCCCTTTTCGGTTCCCCCTTCTTTTCTCTCTCTTATCCCTTTTTTTTCTCTTTTGAAAATCCTCTCTTCTCTCCCCAAAACCGTGCCCTCTCTCTCTCACGTTCCTTCCCCTCTTTTCTCTCTCTTATCCCTTTTTTTTCTCTTTTGAAAATCCTCTCTTCTCTCCCCAAAACTATGCCCTCTCTCTCTCACGTTTCTTCCCCTCTTTTCTCTCTCTTATCCCTTTTTTTTTTCTCTTTTGAAAATTCCTCTCAACCCATCCCCAAAACCGTGCCCACTTTCTCTCTCTTATCCTTTTTTTTTTTTTGGAAATCCTCTCTTCTCATCCCCAAAACCGTGCCCACTTTCTCTCTCTTATCCTTTTTTTTTTCTTTTGAAAATCCTCTCTTCTTTCTCCCCAAAACCGTGCCCTCTCTCTTTATCTCAATCTTCTCCTTTTTTCTCAATCTTATTTGGATTTACTTCCAAGAAGGAAAACCTAATCTCTCTCTCACGTCTCCTCTCTCTCCTCTTTCCTTTTTCTTCTCCAAAATCTTTTGGATTTTATCTCAACCCTAAATCCTCCTTCTCTTTCACATCTCCTCTCTCTCCTCTTTCCTTTTTCTTCTCCAAGATCTTTTAGATTTTATCTCAACCCTAAAGCCTCCTTCTCTTTCACGTCTCCTCTCTCTCCTCTTTCCTTTTTCTTCTCCAAGATCTTTTAGATTTTATCTCTTGTATATAATAACATATATTATATACACATATATTTAATAACATACATATATGTATAGTATACAATATATATAATATATAAATACTATGCACATGGATGAACTGATTTGAAATGGGTTGAGACCGGCTTGGGTTGATTGAGTTAAACTGATATGGGTTGAGCTAGGTTGGACCAGAACTGGCTTGAACTGAGTTGACTGGATTGATTGGAATTAATTGGATTTTCTCTCTATCATTTCATGGGTCATTTCCGTTGTCATCCCGCATGGAATTTTCCGATGGCCTCTATTCCAAATTTTTTACATTCATTTTGTAGAACATTAAAAATGAGGAATATAGAAACTGGAATCGCCTCATTTAGAATTAAAATGGTTAACTTATGAATTTTTTAAGTTTAAGCGGACCAATTATCGATAATTTGGCAGACCATTCTACATGAGATCCTTCGGAACCTTCTACCGGAAATATTTTACGTCCACTTTGTAGAGCACTAAAAATGGAACATAATGAGACTAGAATCACCTGATTTGGATATGGGATGATCAAAATATGAATTTTTGAATATTAAATGACCATTTTCACATGTAATTTTGCATGGGACCCTCCGGAGACTTTTACCTGAGATTTTTCACGTCCACTTTGTAGGACATCACAAATGAAGAACAATGGCCTTGGAATCGTCTGAATCCGACGTAGAACGGAAAAGATATGAAGCTTTGAAGTTCTAACGATAATTTTGCATGCAAGTTTACATGGGACCCACTGGTGACTTCTACCCGGGATTTTTTACGTCCACTTTGTAGAACATCATGAATGAAGAATAATGGTCTTGGAATCATCTGAATCCGATGTCGGATGATCAAGATATGATGATTTGAAATTCAAACAATCCAACTTAGGATAATTTGCATGAAGGCCCCTAGGATTATTTATAATAATTTCATAAACCTCCCTTATATGTATCATCTGACTAAAATGGTCATATCTTCCTCATTTGATATCGAAATTGAGCAATTCTGGTCTCGTTTCGAAGATAATTCTATGACCTATGCATCCATGCAAAATTATAACCCATGACCTTGTTGTGGACCCATTGAAAACTTCCTCAAATTCACAGACCCATTGAAAACTTCCTCAAATTCACAGTCAAGAATCCAAACTTTCAATCACCTTTCTTCCTTTTGTTGTCCACACACCAGCAGGACTTTGTTTAGTTGGGATGGCAAAAATGGGGTGCTTACACCCGGATATCCCGAATATGGAGTATGATGAGATTATGTCACGATTCTGTCTTTGATGTCCGAGTTCTCCTTCTCAGGTATACACAACCGTCCTCGGTACTTGAATACCTTGTCTGCATCTAAGGTGAAGTCAGGGTTTGTTTTACCCTTTTCTAGATCCTCTTGCACTGTCCTGAGGTGTGGATCTTGTAGGATTACTACTTTCACCTCGTCTATCAGATCTGACAAAATCTTCAAAGCTCCAAACATAAGCGTGAACTTATGAATTAAACCTTGTTCCATTGGATCCTCTGCTAACTTTAGTATGTGTTGTTCTTCATTCTCTATATAGCTAGAGGCTGTAGAACACAGCGCAACGTTTGTACTAGGTCCTGCCTCAGGTTTCGATGCCCACTTTTTGCTTAAGGCATCAACCACAACATTTGCTTTACCTGGATGGTACTGGATGTCGCAATCATAGTCTTTCAACAATTCCAACCACCTCCTTTGCCTCATATTCAGGTCCTTTTGAGTGAAGGGTAAGTCAGACTCTTGTGATCGGACTTGATTTGAAAATTTTCACCATACAGGTAATGCTTCAAATTCTTGATCGTAAGAATGATTGCTACCATCTCTAGATCATGCATAAGGTAGTTCTTTTTATGTTCCTTCAACTGTCTTGAAGCGTAGGTGATCACCTGCTCTCTTTCCATCAATACACATCCAAGTCCTAAACCCAATGCATACATATATAGAGTGAATGGCAGGCCTGGTGCTGGAATAGTCAAGATAGGTGCACAGACTAATCTTGACTTCAGAGTTTGAAAGCACTTGTCACATTCATCCTTCCATATGAATTTCTCTCCTTTCTTCGTTAGCCTAGTGAGTGGGACGATGATCCTTGAATAGTCTTCCATAAATCTCTTATAGTAACCAACTAAACCCAGGAAACTACGAATCTCAGCAACTGACTTTGGTGCTTCCCATCTTATTATAGCTGCTATCTTGCTTGGATCCATTTTGATACCGTCTACAAATACTACGTGACCCAAGAAAGTCATTTTATTTAGCCAAAATTCACACTTCTTGAATTTTGCATAGAGCTTCTCTCTTCTCAGCTGTTGTAGGGTTGCTTTCAAGTGTGTTGCATATGTATCATTGTCCTTTGAGTAGACCAGTATGTCGTCAATGAAACGATGACCGAAGTGTCCAACATGTCATGAAACACTAGGTTCATCAGTTCCATAAATGATGTTGGGGCATTGGTTAATCTGAACGGCATCACAAGGAATTTATAATGCTCATATCTTGTCCTGAAAGCAGTTTTCAGAATATCTCTAGCCTTGATCTTCAGTTGGTGATCTTGATCTATGATCAATCTTCGAGAAAACCTTTGCACCTTGCAATTGATCGAACAGGCCGTTAATCTTAGGCAAAGGGTATCTGTTCTTGATGGTTAATTTGTTCAACTCTCAGTAGTCCATACATAAACGTACGTACCATCTTTCTTCTTCATGAACAATACAAGTGCTTCCCACAGTGATATACTTGGCTATATAAAATCTTTATCTAACGATTCTTGTAGTTGAGTCTTCAACTATTTCAGCTCTGTAGGGGCCATCCTGTAAGGTACCTTAGACACCGGTGCCGACCCTAACATAAGGTATATCACGAACTTTGTAGCCCTGTCAAGAGGTAGTCCTGAAAAATCCTCTGGAAATACATCTGAAACTCTCGTATCACATCTAGATCTTCCATCTTTGGTACCTTTGCAGTAATGTCAACCATAGACACTAGGTATCCAACTCCTCCTTTCTCTAAGCATCTCTTAGCTTTGAGAGCAGAGAGAATAAGCTTCCGTTTCTTAGGTAACTTAGTCCATATGAAGCTGAACTCCTTTCCACTATCATCTTTGAAAGCAAGCTTCCTTTTGGCGCATAATAAGCTAGCTGAATATTGGCCTAACCAATCCATCCCCAAAATGACGTCAAAGTCTGTCATCTCGAGTTGAACCAAATTTGTTTTTAGGTTCCTCCCATCAATGTAAATTGGGCACGACCCATAGCATTCGCTCAAAACCACTTCTAATCCCAATGGAGAACGAACTATCAAGCTCGGAGTCAAGGGCTTGACAGGTAACTCCAATTTCTTTCCAAAAAATATAGAAATAAAAGAGTGTATAGTCCCATAGTCAAAGAAGACTCTGGCGGGTACACCAGCTATATATAGTTCCTGGAATTTAATTAACCCTGAATCTACATGCTCACACATAGTAATGCAGTAAAAAAAAGAGTAAGGGACGAAATCGTACCAGTAACCACATCAGGTGATGCGACTGTTTCCTCAACGGTGACTGCAAATTCCTTCTCTTGCTGTGGTTGCTTATTTGGTAGAGTGCAAGTCCTAGCATAATGGCCCATTTGCTTGCAGGATCCTTACACGTCGACAACCGTGGAAGGGATTTGGGGAACAAGTCGACAAAGAATGGATTAATTACGAGTTTAGGACTAAGTCGTTGAAGTCGCCGACCGTCGTGAAAGGGACGAAGGGTTCCGTTTAACTTTTGGGAACAAAACCATCGACAATAAGACTTTAGGATTCTTTTTTCTGATTTGTTTTTTAATTTATTATTTTTTAATAACTGCCAACGTATTATATGTTTTTAATATGCTATACACATATTAAATGTGTATAATACATTTAATTATTTTTTAAAAAATGTTACGAGACTCTCTACGTATATTTGGAAAAATATAAAAAAACTCCTTTAAAAAAATAATACGCATTTTATATGGTATTATACGTGTATTTCCTAACTATGGTTCAAACTAAAATTGAAAGATCTTACTCTAATTCCTCAACCGTAGATAGCACTTCGTCATCCCACAAGATTGGGTTGTAAACCATGGTTCAGGATGGAGAGGGAGTTTCCAATGTTGGGTAGTGAAATTTTTAATTCCCTTTTACCAAATAAAAATAGAAAAAGAAAAGAAAATCTTAACTCCCTTAAAATAAAGAATTTAAATAATACATATTTTTTTAAATTAAAGAATTCAAATAGGAAAGGATACTCGACTATGATCTAAGGCTAACGTCTGTAATGTAATGACATGACGTTAACTACGGTTGAGGATTAGAGCCAAGATCTTTCGAGTTTAGCTTGAGCTCTTTTTCGAACATGTCTCTCGTAATCGTGTGTTGTGATGATTGAAAAATTATATTTTAAGTTTGAAATTTCACTTCTTTTAATTTCCTAGATAATCATGTATTGTGATGATTGAAAAGTTATATTTTTAATTTTGAAAATTTCATTTCTTTTCCTTTTAATTTTCCTCCAAAAAAGATTAGAGTTTAAATTTTTAAAATTTATTTTGCCACTTGGCAAACTCTATTAAGGATGAAACATGATAAATAGACAAGCGACTTTAAAATTTACGTGTCCCCAAAATTTGAACCCATCTAATTTGCCACATAATAGAAACCTAAATCTTTATGACATCATTCTTGGTGATTTAGCCCTATCTATTATTTAGCCATGCCTATGGATGGGGTTGAATAAATGAAAATGCTAGTTCCACATACATGATATACATCCGAGGTTTTAATTTCAAGTATCAGACATGATATCAATCATAGCCAAAACTGATTTAGACATGATAAGGAACCAATTATTGCACGACACATGACCTATAACAATAATAATAAAAAAAAGACTATTAAATACAAAATAATTGGTATCGTATTGGGATTGATAATGGACTCATGATCAAAACCGATCCGTATCCGACTGACCCGATACATAAAAACCATGCATACATCTAATATGTCATAGCATCTCATCATATTTACTTTTTATTTGCAGATGTTCAAGGTGGACCCTACACCTTTGCACATAGGTCTTGATCGTTTATAAAGCCATAACAAGTGCCAGGTGGCATATTATTATTATTATTATTGGTAGAATTTCAAAATTATGTAATTAACGCTCCTTTTCTCTTAACCTTAGATAACAAAAGTTCTAAAGAAATGATCGTGTAGATAATGCCCTGTCTTTACCCTAAAAAAAAAAAAAAAAAAAAAAAAAAAAAAAGTAGATATTGCCCAGTCATTTTACAAGATTGACCTCCAAATAGGAATCAAATCCTCTCCAGCGGCAGGAGGGTCCTATGGTTGATCTAAGGGCTGAATTTCAGCTGGTCTGCATACCAATACATGGATATGTGGGCAGGCTAAAATCTAGCCCTTAGTAAACCACAGATGTGCAGGAGAGGATTTCTATCCTTGTAAATACTAGTCTTAAATTGTAGTTATTCTTCCTTTTTGTATTTAAATTATTTATCTCACCGAAGATAGATAGATATCTACTCTCCAAAAATTAGGAAACTCTCCGGACTCTAAGGGTGTCAGATAAACTCCTAGTAATTGATATGGTGTAATTTTGAGCGTTTATCGGGCTAGTAATGGTCTGAGTTTCATTTGGACTTAATGATTGGACTTGTAATAAATAAGTTAGCAACTCCCACGTTACTCTTTCCTCTCTCTTCAATATCTTTCATCTTTGTTCTATGCAAAAATTTGACAATAAACTTTAGTTTACAAAGATAGAGCTGAGATGGGCAGTGGGGGGAGGGTATTCAAATCTTCTCCTCGCAGGATTCACATCGTCTCCTCCCAGTGGTTCTGGGAGGACGCGGAAACCTACCCTAGATGGCCACCATGTGGCTCTAGGGTGAATCCGAGACCCATGCCACAGCTGACACCCCCTGTCGGCTCAGCTTGTCGGCCAGGTGTCGATTCAATCGTGGATCTCAAATTCACCGAGAGTCATGTGGTAGCCATCTAGGGCAGGCTGCCACTGCCCTCTCAGAACCACTGGGAGGAGAGGATGTGGATCCCTCCTCGCAGGGGTTTGGGAGGAGAGATGACTCCCATCGGTCGATGCCCGACATGTGGATGTCGGTTGGATCTAAGCCTTCCATCCGAGTCAATGCATAAGCTGATCCCCCCTGTCGGCTCACCTTATCGGCTCAGATGGAGGGCTCAGATCCAGCTAACACTCACTTGTCGGGCATCGATTGGTGGGAGTCACCCTCTTCTTGAACCCCTGGGAGGAGAGGATTTGGATCCTGAAAGAGTGTCAGCACCCAGATTTGCCACTGCAAGGATCCCCGTTCTCATTGGGATACCATACGCAATGAGAGGGATGTATAAAAAAAATAAAAATAAATAATAATAACTATAATAATTAAAAAAAAAAAGAGGAGAAAAAAATGTAATGAAAAAAAATTGGTCTGTAAAATGAAAAAGGGGGTGGGGGTGGGGTAGTTTATATATATATATATATATATATATATATATATATATATATATATATATATATATATATAAAGAAAAAAAGGGGGCCGATCCAAGGAAAAAAAAGGAAAAAGAAAAGAAAAATCGGAGAAAAGAGAGTAGAAGGAGCAGCGGCGAGAGGAGGAAGAAGAAGAGCCGTAGCAAGGGAGGGAAGTGAGAGAAGAGAGAAAAAAATAGAGAGAGCAGCGAGCAGAGAGGAGAAACCAGAAAAAAAAGAAGGGAAAAAAATCCGGAGAGAGAGAGAGCGAGGTCGAAATTCAGCACTTGTTGGAGCTCGCCGTCATTGGAGCTTGCCGCCGCCACCAAGTATTTCTCCAATCTCAATTTGCTCTTATGTCTAAACACCTTCATCTCTCTATCGGGGTTCCATATGCTTGTGTTAGGGATGATGCAATGTCAAATCCACTGCTCTTTCTAATTGAAATTGTGAATGTATGTTGCCTATTTTGCTTCGGTAAATCTGGTTTGTCAACATATATGCTTCTCTTGTCTGTTGCAGTGAATTTTATCTTTTCTACATAAATATGCTTTGTGTGTTTTAGTGAATATTTTCCCAGTATAGATCTCTCTGGATGTCTCTTTGTATGAATGATTCTCTACACATGTGCTCCACTATGACTTTGTTGTTCTTTTTATATTTACGTTTAATCTTTATAGTGGGACTTTGTTTATAGATTTTTATTTTATGTTTATAGCAGGTCGGTTTCACTTGTGGGGAACACTTAATTCTGCTTGTAGATTTTTGTTTCAGATGATTAAGTAGGGGCTTTGCTGCTGAAAAATTTTGATTGAGCCCAAAGCTGGGTTTCTCATGAGGGATTTATCCCTTTTATTTATTTATTTATTATTATTATTTTTTTTTGTACTTGCTGCAGCTCCCTTTGTTACTTCTTTTTCTTAGCAATTTCATTTGGGTTTTCACTTTAGAGTTTTGTCCTCTGCTTATTGTTACAAAATTGGTTTCCATTAGTTAATTTTTAATTATTTTTGTGGTGGTTTTGTTTTTTCTTTCTCCCATGCGATCCGTATTTTTCTTCTTCTTCTTCTTCTTCAAGTTCTGGTTCTTGTAGAATGAATTCGGATAGGTTTCGTCTTATTTTAATTTTTAATTTATTATTATTATTTATTTATTTATTTATTTCTTTTTTTATTTACTATCTGTGTCTAGCAGATTTAGGATATTAGTTTAGGTTTTCCTTTTTCTTTGTGTCTCAAGGTTTAAGTCGATGTTAGGTGTCAAAGGTTGGACACTGTTTACAGTAGCACTCCAGGGAGGATTATTTTCATAGGAATGAAATGAGAATTTGGTCTTTCTATTTGGATTGGGCTATGGTATTGTCATATTTTTTATTTTTTTTTATTTTATGTTGGATTTGGTATCGGTTAGTTAAGGAGAGTTGGTTTAGAATAGGCTAGGTCTAGCCTAGTTTAGGTATAGTTTGGTTTAGGTGAGGTCCAGTCCTAGTCCAGGCTCAGTCTAGGTTAGAGTTGAGCCTATGGTTTGGCCTGCTTTAGGTTAGATATGTTTGCTTTAGTTTAGACTAGAGTTGGGCTTATGGTTCAGTCTGGTTTGGGTTATACGGGGCTGGTTTAGTTTAGTTTAGAGTTGGACTAATGTAGCTAGGTTCTAATCCTATTTAGGTCTAATCTAGTATGGTTCAGACCTGTGTAGTTTCAGATGTATAGGTTTTGATTATTTTTTGGTTTAGTTTGCTGTTGTTTTAGTTCATGTTAGTTTAGGGTCCATTTGACTTGTATAACCTAATTTTGTTTGAGTTTTGGGGTTTCTTTTCTTTTGAATCTATTTTTTTCTTAATCTGTTTTTCTTGCTTTGCTTACGATTTATCTCACCTGTTTTGAATATGTTTTTCTTGTGTTGCTTAGGATTTATTTCACCTGTTTTGAATATGTTTTTCTTGCTTTACTTAGGATTTATCTCACCTGTTTTGAATATGTTTTTCTTGCTTTACTTAGGATTTATCTCACCTGTTTTGAATCTGGTGTGCTCCATATGGTTTAGTATTTAGGGATTAATGCAGTAGTTAAACATTATTTGCATGTATGATTGATTTAGATTAATTTGTTATATTCAAATACTTATTTCAACGTGTGGTTCCCACCCTGAAGAATGTATTCTCATTTGAATATCCTACTTGTAATAGATGTATGTTAGGACACACCTTCCCTGCGATGTGATTAGCTAGGGGACTCCAAAGAGTCCGACCCCTTGTGGGCTCATTTAGAATGAGCCCACCCAACCCTAGGATTGGATCCAAGAGTGTGAGAAATCGTTGTATCAAATACATAGTAATGAAAAAATCTACGATTGGGTAGACGTATGCATAGGATGGGTGGTCCGACGGACAGTCCACCTGGGCATCCCGTATGTGGGGTGTGAGTGAGATTTAGTGTACCCCCGTGTGTGGGGAGCTGAGACATTTGACATTTCCTGAGTGTTGTCACGCGTGTCCATGGCTCGTCAATCCATGGGAACTACGCTTAACCTGATTCTGGAGAGACAAAGGTCTCGAGGGATACATAGGCTGCGGGGGAGTTTGTTCGCTTCACGTTCGGTCAAATTGAGGTAAGTTCCATGTATTATGGGATTACCTCGCCGAGGGGACTTCCTTGTGATAGGGAGTACCTCAACACTGAGATGGGTCCCACTGTTGTGGGGACATCTCTTCTCATTGGATGTGTTCCATGATTATGGGAGCATCCATCGCTTGGGATGTGTTCCAACATTTTGGGAGCGTCCCTTCTCTTGCACACATTTGGTACGTATACACCTGCCCGAACTACGTTTGACCTAATTTCCATCGCACAGGGATACGTAGGCGGTCTGAGATTTTCCCAGACCTCGGTCATATTCATATGTTATATATCATTTTTTCTTTCTTTTGATGTACGTTTAAGTTATTCTTTAAATTCTTTGATTCATTTTGTAATTATTTTTCTTGTTTAATTTATTTAATTTCAGTTTATGCCATGCATAGTTAGTACAGAATTAGAAACCAAATTATGACTTTTTTTTTATACCTTGTAATTTAATTAAATAGCCCCAAACATTCATAAACTGTAGGAAAAGATAGGATTTAGGGAGACCGATTCAACCGGGCGAGTTGGGTGCCTAACACATTCCAAACTCGTAATTTGACACTTACCCGCCTTTGGTGAGACAAGATAGCCATTCCATTTGCGCGAGTCATTAGTGTCCCTCCATTGAGGGACATCATTTATAGGTCCTAGACCTTATCTAGGTGGCGACTCCAGTCTTCTTATCCTCCACTGGCATGAGTGGATGGGATCTGAATGTGAAAACTTTTCAGATCCCAGTCTGAGTGTAATGAGGGTAGACAACTTTAATTACATGAAAACTCAAATTTTAAAATAAGAATAAATCCAATTAAATTTCAAGATTATTTTTTCCCATGTCCTCACAAGGAGGTCGATGGGCAAGGGTAAGACGAAGAATCTAGAAAGATAGAAATCAGATTAGAGAAATAATGTATTTTTGGTTAAAATTTGGGTTACTATTAGCTTTGGTCTAACCGGTTTGATTTTTGGGCTGCCCATAGGCCTACCCAAACCAAAGTCACCAGACCAAGACCAATATATTTTCAATACCTCAGCCTGAATCTCACTCAATAAAATTTTGGTCTAATTTGGACTCAATTTTGACACCCTTACCTCCCACTCCCACATAGATTCAAATCGTCTCCTCTTAGGAGTTCGGGAGGAGACTCGACGTTCCCACCAGCTGATGCCTGACACGTGGGCGTTGGTTGGATCCTAACCGATAAGGTGAGCTGACAAGGGTGTCGGCTTATGCACCAGCTCGGATGGAAGGCTTGATCCAATCGACGCCCACTTGTTGAACATTGGTTGGTGGGAGCCTAGTCTCCTCCCGAACCCCTGGGAGAAAACGATTTGAATTCCCATCACATTACCAATGATTGATTCGGCAGGACAAAAAAAAAAAGACGAAAAGCTTTATATCTTCTAATGGAATCACATAAGACATCCAATTTCACCAATTCCACTTAGATTTATCTTGTTATGAAGAGTGTGTTTTAAAGTCTCAAAACACTAGATTAATTTTTTTTTATTCATTTTGTTAAAAAAAATCACTATTTAGAGGAATAAATGAGAATAATAATAACAGCTTCTAAGTCTCTAGTGTATATTAGGTTTTCTTTGATATAATTTATAGAAAAAATTTCATCTACACCCCATCAAAGATCGTTAACATCATCTACACCTACAAGAATGCGAAAACTTCATCTACACTCCAAAATTTTGGTTGTGGTAATCAAAGAAGTTCACTCCGTTAATTGATTTCAGTTAGTTGTTGATGTCAACTGAAATGGAACCGTTGATGGATAATACTACCACCCTTTAAGCAGAGTTAAAAGATGATTTTATCCTTTCTTATCTTTGGTCTCATTTCATAGCATAATTTTTTTTTCTCTTCAATTTCTTCCTCTTTTTTTTTTCTTTCTTCTTGGTTCTTTTTTCCCTTCTTTTCTTCCTCTTGCTCTTCTTCTACTATGGCCCCTTATGTTGTTATTTTTATTCCCTCTTTTTTCCTGTTCTTCTTCTTCTCTCTCCTCCCAGTCACTTTCCTCTCGCCTTTCTCTGTCTATTCCTCAAAACCCAAATCAGATGATGAGCTTGGCTGCAGCCATGGCGGTAAAGTGCACAACGCTAAGAGAGAAGAGGAGTTGCAGACCTCGCCGATGACCTCCGTGTCGGATTCATTGCAGCTGCTCCTCTTGGAAAAGGTAAGTTTCAGATGGTAGAGCTGCTCCTCTTAGAAAGAAAGCTTTTCAATTTAGTTTGATTCGGTTCAAAAATTCTTAAAACTCAAATCGAACTTCTTGTTTTTCCCTGCTACAACTTGCCCTGATGCCAGATCAGATTTCAGATCTGTTTCACAGGCTTAGTACTGGATATTCTATTCCAATATTGGTTGAAATCAAGAGAGAAGGAAGTTGCGACTCTTATTCTGAAATTTCAACTTGATTGGGCCAGTATGGCAGGAGATCTATCTTCTTCAATTCTAAATTCACGGTGACAATTTTTGTTCCATTTCGGAGTTACCATCATCTTCACAGTAAATCGGAGTTCCGATCGTCTTCATAGACTCCGATCATCCCACGGTTAATGTGAACTCCTGCATATTTCCTCCTAAATATTTCTTTGCATATTATACGATAAATAAATGGTATCAAGTTTGATTAATCTCTTCATTTCTTTCAGTCATGGTCTGTGTGCCGCTCAATTCCCAATAGGGAAGGCTACATGTCTACTCCGACTATTTGTCTTTGCCTAAACTCTAAATTGCCAATTGGACTTGATTAATCAAGCCATAGAGTACTCCCTACCATATTCAAAATTCTGAATCACCATTATGGGATCTGGAACGACATCTTAGATCTCTCAGTTGAAGTTCCTTCCTTGATAAAAAAAAGGATTTGAGATGGGAGAGTTGCAGTGGCAATGCCGTGGACCGCGGAGGGGAGAGTTGCAGCTGCAATGTCGTGGACTCTGATCGTCTTTACAAACTCCGATCATCCCCACGGTTAAATGAAAAAGAAAGAGAAATAGTAAATGTAAGTTTCAATATAAGGTCAAAATAGTAATTCTATTTAATTTTTTAATTTTTCAATTTATAATATGAGGGGTAAAACTGTATTTCACCAATTTTAGTGATTTTCGTCAGTTAAGTGGACCTAGGTGATGTTTTTGCAATCTTGTGGGTGTTATGAAATTTTTTCTAATATATATTTATGTTTATGATCTATTTATGATAAATTATTTATAAAAATATATTATGAATGATAAATAATAATTGTTTGATACCACTAAACATAAACGTCCTCTAATCCATTTAGATTTTAAATTATATAAATTGTCACGTTTAGAAACGTAACAAAATAAATCTGGACCATTCATTTTTATTATTTTTTTAATCTAATTCATTCAAATTTGGATAATGTTATAGTAATGTTTAGAGTATTCGTACACATGCATGGATATACATGGGATGCATGCCAATATATAAGGGGTATTTGATTGAATTAGAGTTTGAAATTCAACATGTGGGTAATCTAAACCATGTTCTTTCTATCCAACGGTTGAAATGGACACATTCTCTGCCCATGTGATAGAATAAATTCCTTGTTACGTTTAGAAAAATAACAAACCCTTGTTATAATAATATTTTCCCTTATAAATAATACTAACCAAGGATAAATTTCAGTTACCACCCAAAATAGTTTTAAAACATCATCTACCACCATAGTTATTTAATTCTCCGAATTATTCGCGAATTATTCTTTCGAACCGAATAATACGAATAATTCTCCCGAATTCCAATTATATTTAATGATCCTTTAAAATTCTCGCATTTTTTGTTTAAAAATAAATATCACAAATAATTCTTTCAAATCCGAATTATACCGAATAATTCTTATACTTAAAAAAACTATTAATATCCTAATGGAGGACTTAATGCCTTAACTACTATTCTCAAACAAAGCTTTTCGAAAAAGAAAAAAAAAAAACTTAATGCCATAATTATTTGCATTTTTTTCAATATAAGACTAATTATAAGTCTAAAAATCACGTCATAATATAAAACAGATCATTAATTTTATTTTTTTTTCCAATGTGAGATTAAATATTATGAAAATCAAATCATAATACAAAAAAAATCATTAATTTTGTTCGATAACATGAAATTAAATATGAGTATAAAAATCATACCATAATACAAAGCAAATCATTACTTTCGTGTGCTTTTCCAATTGTGATTAAATATGAGTCTAAAAATAAATATTATAATAACCATGAGGAGTAATTAACGAATATGAAAAAGAAATAGATTTCATGAGGATGATTGGATGAATTTAAGAAAATATTTGATTTTATGAACATTAGCTGCACTAGATCGGTATTGCAATCATAATAAAATCTAATGATCCACAGTGTATACTTTAATGAAATCTAATAAATCCACTCTTATACACACATACCCATCTATTATGTATTATATTGTTATTTATAAATTAAATATTATTCTAATGTCACTTATATATTATACAAGTGTAATAATTGATTAATAGAAACACCAAATATTAAAAATTAACATCCGAATTTTTTGTCCGAATTTTTTTTAGACAAAAGAATAATTCTCGAACCGAACCGAATTCGAATTTTATTTTAAGTCCATTTTTTTGGCCGCATATTTAACCGAATTCTTAAATTATCGAAACAACTCATTCCGAATTATTCTCCTTCCGAATAATTCTCGAATCCGAATTAAATAACTATGCCTACCACCCACAACTTTCAAAAAACAGCAGTTACCGCCCAAACGTTTACCACCGTTAATCAAATAGATCCACTCCATTAAATGAATCCGTTAGTTGCTGATGTCATCTAAATCGATTTTAAAATAGACATTTTTACCCTTTTTCTTTTTAATTAAATTTTTTTAAAAACTAATAAAATGACTATTATAACCCTTCACATTTTCAGTCTCCCTTCTTTTCTCCTTCATCGTTCTCCCCTCTTTCTTCTCCTTCGTTGTTTGAGATGTATACCGAGGGAGGTTGAAGATGAGGGATGAACCAACAAAGTCGAGTTCGAGTTTTTTTTTTTTTCTTACCATTTCACGAGTTGTGAAGGAGGGTAAAACTATCTTTCAATATTTTCTTAAGGATATTATTGTCTATTTTAAAATCCATTTTAGATGACATCAGCAACTAACGGATTCATTTAATGGAGTGGATCTATTTGATTAACGGTGGTAAACATTTGGATGGTAACTGATGTTTTTTGAAAGTTATGGGTGATAGGTGATGTTTTAAAACTATTTTGGATAGTAACTGAAATTTATTCTACTAACCAATTACATCTATTATAATAACTTTTTTTATTTTCTTTTTCCCCATGTAACATGGATTTAAGAAAAAAAAAATCTATAACAGGGAGAATCTATCCGGTCTAAGAAAGGGGAAAAAAAATCCCCCCAACGCAAGTTTCCTAATTTGGAGAGCGGGAATCTCTAATTCCCATAAAATAAGGAATTTAATCATATAATTTTCTTAAATTAGGAAATTATATTTTTATAATGTTAAATTAAAGAATTCCTTCACCAAAAAAACAAAAAAAAAGTAAGGAATTCAAATAAAAATGGTCGAAGGTTACTCCAAGATCTTCCGATTTGTAACCAAGCTTGACCGGATAACTCTGTCAGTACCTCATCAGTTATTGAGGAATAACAACTGTCGACTAAATTTAGGAAATTTCCACTACAAATAGTGGTTTTGCGTGTGTGTAATTCCTTACTATCTTCCCACCGATCGAGAAAGCTTCAAAAGCAACTCATCAATGGCGTTTTTGTATTCGTTTCCGCTTCCAATGATTCTAGTAGTTGCAGTCCTGCTTCTGCAAATCCACCATTCTCATTCCCTTAATTGCACATCTCAGAAGTTCACAAGCAACAGAGTTTACGATAACTGTGATGATCTTCCAAACCTGAGCTCGTACCTGCACTGGACTTATGATTCTTCAAATTCATCACTGAAAATAGCGTTCTTGGCTCCTCCATCGGGAAGCGATGGATGGATTTCATGGTCAATCAATCCCGAAGGGAAACAGATGATTGGATGTCAGGCTTTGATCGCTTACAAGGTAGACGAGAAGATAACGGTGAAAACCTTCAATGTAAGCTCTTACAAGATCGCACCTTCGAAGATCGCTTACCAAGTGTCGGACACGGAAGCAGAGTACTCTGATGGAATCATGAAAATCTTCGCCACCATAGCATTGCCTGCCAACTTGACCACGATTAACCAGGTTTGGCAGGTCGGTAGCACCGTTGTTGACGGGATTCCTGCCAAACACGCGATGCTGCCGGAAAATTTGAAATCCATGGGGACCCTTGATTTGACGGTGAAAGAAAAGAGCACCTCAGGAGGAAAGAGAAATGGGATTCCAATTTTCTTGATTTTTGCTTGTTTTTGGTTTCTTTTTGCATATTAATATCAGACTTTAAGTTCTACTATTCTAGCCTTATAGGCTTGGTATTATCGGGGCCTTTTTAATTGCGATTTGATACAAAATTTTGATTTGTTCTTTATTAACCCACGTAATTTAATTTTAAAAAAATGTCATTCTGAAAGAAAGGGCTTTGCATGATTGATAGATAGTTTGAATTTTTTTTTTCCGGTAATAGTTTTGATTAGATTATAGGAGAGGGATCACTAGGCATCTACATCCTCTCCTCCCAAAGGTTCAGGAGGAGAAGCGTCAACCCCATTGGATGGCTGATACCTGGAGTCCTCCATTTGAGCCAACAAGCTGAGCCGACAAGGGGGTGTCGGTTCGGATTCACCCGAGCCTCAGGTGTTGGCCATCCAATGGATTGCCGCATCTTCTCCTGAACCTCTGGGAGGAGAGGATTTGGATATGATCGCTAGTTGTGTATATTGGAATCTTAAACATTAATTGGAAAATTAGAGTAGAAGAAAGATAGATAGTGTCGGAGTTCGGAGTTCTTTATCGCTATTCAATCGATTCAATCTTTTGTTTATATGCACCTACTGTAAAAGACCATGGCAGGTGTCTTCTTCAAATATCGCAAGCCTCTTATCCATTATTATCCAATCATAGACTTTTTCCACCTAGGATGCGCGAAGCGCAGTTTGATCTCACCCTTTCGGGTATGATAAGTGGAATCTCATAGCTTCAAGCAAGCAAGAAAGATTCAAAAAAAGTAGCTATCATTAAACAAATTTGGGTTATTCATTTTTTAAAGAAAATTTTTCATCTAACCCCCAAAAAGGATGTCAAATTCTATCTACTACTCAATGGTTTCCAGAAACTTTAACCGGCTCCATTTAACTGACAGACTTGACTGAACATGTGAATAGACATTCCTACCCTTTTTATTTGAAACTTTAAAACATTAAAATGAGATAAAGTTACTAATTTGCCCCTTTAAAACATTAGATTCAGAATTCCATCAACAATCAAAATCACAAATCAAATATTGGGGAAAATGCAATATTTTCGATCATCTCTCTCCCAAGAAGGAACGGAGCAAAATTCTCGATCGTCTCTTTGGTCCAACTGTAAGTCTGTAACACACATTTCTCTTTCTCCTTCTAACAAAACCAATAAAACACGAAAGAAAATCTCTCTTTCTCTCTCTATCTCTCTCTATCTCCTCTACTCACTCTTGCTTCTATAGTTTTTCCTTCTATTCTCCCACACTTCATCGCACCTTAGCCAGCTTGAAAGACATTCAAGAAGCATCACCTACTGACCAGACCTCATGAAGTTCTTCCATTAATGAGAATGACTTGTTTCTGGGAAAAACTCGAAAATAACAAAGATTCCAACCATAGTTTGAACTATTGAAATCATATCAGTTTGGTTAGTCGATTCATATTGATTTTAGCCATGGTCGATCTTCTTTTTTTTTGGGTGAGAGTCGATCCTTATTATTATTATTTTTTTGTAAGAGCCGATCCTTTTTTTTTTCTTTTTTTTTTTTGGGTTAGAGCCAATCCTATTTTTTCTCCCATAATCTTTTCTCACTCCCTATTTCTTCTCCCCCTGCCATTCAGTTTTCAATCCCTATTTCTTCTCCCGTAATCTTCTTTCAATCCCTATATAGATCCCTATTTCTTCTCCCGTAATCATCTTTCAATCCCTATATAAAAGATCCCCTATTTCTTCTCCCTATTTCTTCTTTCAATCCCTATATAAATCCCTATTTCTTCTCCCGTAATCTTCTTTCAATACCTATATAGATCCCCTTTAGTTTCTTTGCTTGGATTTGACTCATTCGTAAACCCTTTTAACTGAAGTATCTTCAGAAAAATGAAAAAAAAAATTGCAGACATTGAACTCCGATGTAGGAAACGATCAGAGGAGGATCTCCTTGTTTCTTGCACATTGTCTCCAGATTTCTAGGGTTTGGGAAGAAAGAAACCTAAAAAATAGATGGGAAGATGAAATTTTTTTGATTTTCTTTTTATTTTTACTGTAGAAGATGGAAAATTGGTAATTAAAAGTGTTATTTTTACTTTGGGGGGGTATTATAGTCTTTTATTTTTGGAATAAGGGTATTATTGTCCTAATATTTGTAACTAACGGGACTCTACTAACGGGTGGGGTCTCTTTGATTAACGGTGGAAAAATTTTGGGTGGTAGATGAGACATTTGGAATGTTTTGGGTGGTAAATAAGACATTTGAGAACTTTTGGAGTTAGATAGAATTTGACTTCCTTTTTGGGGGTTAGATGAAAATTTTTCTTTTTTAAATTTATTGTATCCGTGACAATCTCATTGCTTTCAATGGAGAAGGAAAGAGGGATTTCCATCGCGAACAATTCAATCCATCGTAATTCTGAGAGATACCAGCGTCCCAAAAATTTCTTCCTTTGGCAACATCCACTAATTCAAAACTTAATTTGAAAGCCATATTTTGACCTACACTTTTTTGGGATATGCATTGGATTAAATTCAAGGTTCACTGATACAATATTAAGATAGGTTTAGAATTTGATTAGTCACATGTCAATTTTCAGGACTTAAATCAATCAATTTTTCTGTTGTGTATGGGCATGCATCATTGTATTTTCTAAACATGCTTGCTCATGCATTATTTTGTAGTTTTTATATTTTTGAACTCTACTTTGCAACTTGGCAAACTCTATTAAGGATGAAACTTGATATGGGATCTTGAAATCTATTTTTCCACAAAATTTGGGCCTATCTAATCTGCAATGTATATAATATAATGCCTGATGGCAAAGGATCACATTATACATTTTGGGGAAGAGGATCGATACGCTAGCATGTGAGAAGATCGTATTGATCTTTGTCTCTACTTCCAATTTGCATATTAATATATTTAGTAGGGTAAATTACTCTTGAAGTATCAAATGTCTAGAGAAACTACGTTATCCCACGTTTCAAATATTATGTTTGGGATGTTTTTAAATGTTACGTCCCTTTTTTATATTTCCAATTTTACCTTGATATGTTGGTTATAGTTTTACCTTGATATATTGGCTATGTTTGATTGCAAGGGAAATTGAAGGGAAGAGAAGAGAAATTTTTAAACTTAAAAATGATTTAAAAATAAAACTTTTATAGTTGTAACACAAAAGGATTTTATAAACTATCTAAATTTTTTAACATATTTTGTAGTGATACTAAAAAGATATAAAATTTATTTTACTTTTTAAATGCAATGGATTTTTTTTATTTTTTGTGGTAAACAAAGATTGTATTGATGATCAAGATTACAAGCCGAGGTGTCATTGATATAAGAATCAATTAACCAGGGAGAGGATAACAAGCCAATCTAAGATTCTTGAAATCTTCATGACCTTCCAAGCAAGGGTATGAGCCAAAAAATTAGCTTCCCTTGGAATAAAAGAAAAAAAATGCTTTCCTCGCACTTATCAACAAGATCCTTAATATCCAAAATAATAGGAAAGATAACCAAATTAGAAAGGTGAATCAAATCTACAATGGACTGAATAACATCCTTGCAATCAGCTTCCACTATGATTTTTTTATAACCATCCAAAATTGTTGCAGTCAAAGCTGATCTAATGGCCAGAGCTTCTCCTTCCAAAGCTGAATAAAATTTTTGATGATTAGAACAAGCACGCTTAATATGACCAGATGCATTCCTAAAAAGGAAGCCAATATTTCCATCCCAAGAATCATGAACGAAAGCCGCATTAGTATTTATTTTCAGGAACTCTGAAGATAGAGGCAATCTTTCCGGATTAATAGGAGGCTCAAAAGGCAAACAATTTGGTTGTTGGCAATTATAAAATTTCAGCCAAGCAAGATCAACCTTTTTAGCAATATCCAATGGGGAGGAAGTACCTGAATTAAATAAGAAATTGTATCGAGCTTTCTAAAGCTCCCAGCAAATAAATCAAGCATGGCTAAATGTCTCCTTGGCAACCTTCGTATTATGATGAGACAAATCATGCCATTGATGAAGCCAACAAGATAAAGAGAAATTCTGTTCTTCAAGAACAATATATGATAGGGAAGATGCAAACCATGTTACTTTTGCAAAATGACAATGAAATATGATGTGGTTAATAGACTCCAGCTGCCCACCACATCTCTTACATTGAGGATCAACGGGAAGATTTCTATTACAGAGACCTTCAGCATCTGCATCGCCATTGGTACATGCCCTCCACATCAAATTTTTAATTTTAGTAAGAGTATTGCAATTCCATATATGTTTCCAACATTCCATAGGGATCAGCTTCCAAGAACTAATATGGGAAGATGAAACCTGGTTATTCAGCTGTTCTTCTTTAATATTTGACAAGAAGTGATATCCAGATTTCAATTAAAACTTACCATTTTTTGCAGTGGTCCAAATGAGTTTATTCTCCCTTCGAAACATACTTAAATGTATTTTCAAAATAGCTTCCTTTCTAAGTTTAAAATTTTCCCTTTTCTTCTCTTCAATTCCCGTTGCAACCAAACACAGCCATTATGTTTGGCTTCTATCCAATATCAAACTCCTTTGTGGTTAAATGATTTTGTCTAAAAAATTACAGCCCACAAAATCATATTTCCTTTCGATCAAATCCGAGAACCCACTTACGCTTGCATTTGAATCTGAATGCAAGAAACCAGTTCTAAAAAGGGGAAAAAGAGAACGCAGGGAGGTTCCAATGGGTCAATCACAAGGATAAGTCTTATAGGATAGGTATAAGCCACAGGATCATGGCTAGAGAGGTTGGACCGGTTGGAGAAGATCTTTTTCTGAGCTTCTGTGATGGAGGAAATCAACCTTAGTAAACACAAACGTTTGACAGGTTTCTGCAGCGAGAATTGGAAGTATAAGAATTTCAAAGGGTTTAGGACTTAGGACTTAGGACTTAGGTTTAAGCTTGATTGCTTATGAATTGAACTCCGAAAGGGTAAGGGTGGATATGCAGAAGCAGCGAGAGGGAGGGACATGTAGAATGGGGTAGGGGCTACAAGAGTTTGTGGTGAAGAGAGAGAGAGAGAGAGAAGTGCCTCAGGTTTGTAGGGTTGAAAATGTAAAACGTGGCTATATGATTAAAAAATTATTCAAAACATCAGTATCACCCTGAACCGATACCAATCCGATACCAATATGAATTATGACCAATCCAATACCAATTAGTAACACCTTCGTTAAGATTATAAAATTAATCGAAGCAATTTATTTATTGGTAATTCAGATTTTATATCAATCGAAACGTGAAGCACTTGCTGATTAAATCATGAAGTGTTTTCCAATTAACCATCATTCTACAATATTACCATAATACCATGAAAAATTGTAGTCTCCACAAGCATTCAAAGCTAATTTTATGATGTTATCACATCCAAAAGCCCAATTGCGTTAAACCAGGTTTACAGGAACTCTCAATAATTCTCCAACAAAAATAAGCCTTTTATTTATCAAATGAATAACTTCCATTTAATATATCTAACGTTTCAAGAAACTGCACATAGGTACCTAACATTTCAGATACTATAATTGAGATAATTAAATCAAAATAAAATTAACAAGAAATAAAAAATCAAAATTCTAACCTTTCGGGGCCACACTAATTGCCCCAGCACCACCACCTCCCCTGGCTCGGCCATTCTCTCCCCACCCTTGCCCTTCCATGATCCAAATGCTAGCTTACAGCAAGTGGTTCATCTGCCCACCATGTCGAGCTTGTGAAGTGAGTAAACTCTTATGAGTCATGAAGCGGGTGAGAACAAGGGGAGAAAAAGAGGGAGGATTGGGCAGTATAAAAATTTTCTCTCAAAGGATTTATTTTAATCTAATTTAGATATCACAAAAACAATTTGTGACAGGTATCAATTTTATCATGTATAAAACCTTTACTTAAGTTGAACACCAAGCTGAAATATGATGACTCGATGATCAATAATTTACAGAAAGTTAAAACATAATAGAGATATTGAACCTCCATATTAGAAATCAATTAAGATATGCCGTTTAACCAAAGGTCCAAATGCATGGCGGTCTATTGCTTTAGTTTCTTGGTTGTTGTCTTAAATCCTCAAAACTAAAGACAATCGAGAAACTGAAGCAACAAGACATCACCGCATTGTGAATATACATATTTATTGAGGAGCATCTTCCGAGAATCTGGTGTCAAAAGGAACAGTAGATTGAGAATGAGCAGCAGCACTGTTATTTCCAGAACCATGTTGCAATTCGATAACAAGCCACCGGACAGCTTTACTCATCTGTTCCAACCGAACAGCACTAATGGGAGGAAGACCAGTACTAGTGCCCTGCCCAGTTCTCCCTGCCACTGCCGCACCAGTTGCTTCATCCACCAGGCATTCTGAACCTATCCTTTGCTTCACAGATTCTACAAACTCCTCTGCTTGATCACAAGCTACTCTAAACAATTCCCATCCCTGCTTGAAATTCTCTAGGGCAGCATCGGTGGCTGCTGTTTTCTGGCCACCAGAAGCCTCCTTGGCTTCAAGTACACCAGCGGCAGCAGCAACAAACTCCTGATAGGCATCGCTTAAAGCATCTACTGTGCTATCCATCAGAAGATTAACAATCTGTTTACAAGGCAAATTACAAGATTAAGGGTCAATGACTAAATCCAAGCTAAATTCCCACCACAAATACAAGTGTAATCAATCTTATATTTGCAGTAAAATCACACATCCATATTACTCGATATCATAAACGAGGTCTCCTCAGATGGGTCTCTGGTCTTCTAATCGGTCCAACTGGTTTTCTTTTTCTGACCTCCTGTGAAGGTGTGGAGGTCTAATTAATTTTGGCATAAAGATCCAGAGAAAATTTTGTATACACTGTAATAAAGCATTAGTATGTGGAAACAGTGTAGTCCATTCAACGGGCATCCATTAAGGACATCCTACAGTACAGCTGGATTGTTAGTGTGTTGTCCACAAGCACTGATTATGCCCAAGTATGGAGAGTACAAAACATGTACTTAGTATCATTGAATGTCACATGTATTCGATATATTAAATTTGAATCTGCTTCAACTCTGGGAACAAAGAAGGCTGAAACATAACTAGAAGAGAAACCATCCACCTAGCTTGCCTCTAAGAAACAAAGTACCTTATCAATTCAATCTATCACAAATAAGTGTGGCACAAAACAAGGTCCCACTCTTGAGCATCCAATACACTTACAGGTGCTGTTGTTCAAATGAAATTGTTTCCTTTCGAATGGCAATCTAAAACAACCTAAATATCACAAAGAGAAAACAAAGAAAGTTGAATGGAAGAACACAGAGATGAACATAACACATTGAAATACCAAATAACACTAAAACAGACAAATTAAAATTCATAAAATTATTTATTTAGCTCAGAAGAACTATATCAATCACAGACAAGTCTCAGATGTCCAGACATAAATTTAGTTACTTCATCATCGCATGTGAAAAAAGGAGGAAACTGAAAATTGAAATCTCAAATGCCATAACAATGGTTTCCATGTTAAAGCATAAAAGCATTTCACTTGCATTGAAAAAGGAAAAAAGAACTTTTTGATGACAAAAGACAATTTCAATAGATTCAACAATACCAGAATTCAAGTCACGGATGAGACAAAGCAGCAAATTTAATGTGCGAATGTTTGTAAGGCATAAACGTACATAAATCTTTAAATTGGCACTTCAATTTGTGCAATCAACACAAGTGTATGGCATTATGTAAATGTATAACAAGAACCAGAGAATTTTGACCAAAACGATTCTCAGAGCAATTCCACAAAGTGGAAATTTACAGACATTCAACACGGCATCAGGTTCTGACCGCCCGTCTGCTTTTTCTCATCATTGAACTTACACTGAAACAAGCTGAATGAAATATCAAACTACATAAATTAACTGCAGACCTATTTACGAAATACAATTGGAAATAACATTCACACCAGATGCAGTTTCCAATGCACAATAACACATTGGGATTTGAACTCAGAAGGCATCAGATAATAAGCGGAGTTGTAGTCCACATTACTATTCAGTGTGTAGGATAAGATTTTGAACATCATTTGCCTTCACCTAATCCCAATGATTTCTCTCATATTGATGCAAAATGATTTAAGGAAAAACTACAAGAATCAGCAGAAAATGACAGATTCAACATATTAATAAAAATTGCAACAGTTCAAAAAGCAATTACTTCTGTAACTCCTATTCTATCCCACAACCCTAAAACCAAACTAAAACAGGATAAAACATAATAATGATCGAATGTACATTACTTATGTACATTCAATTATATAAAATGTCAAAGAAAATGGGCAACGACTCAATGAGAACCAAGTGTAGATATAAAATGGTTAACAATGATAAAGACTTAACTTGGAAGCCTTAGAACATTCACCATCTAAGAAATATAGAAACCAAAAACAAATCGATACGATAGAAATTTCAGTCAGAACTCAGTACAGAAACAAACAAAAGATCCTAAAAACTCATCAATGGCATCAGATAATAAGCGGAGTTATAGTCCACACAACATTTCGGTTTGTATGATAACATTATCTTCATCATCTGCCGATCTACATAATATATGACCTAATCATCGTAGAAGAGAGAGAGAGAGAGAGATCATAAACTCTGTTATTGAGAAATATTAGTTTCGGTGGGACCATTTGACCCCAAGGCAAGAGAATCTGCAATGGGCTGGTAAGCCAACCTTTCACTATTCGCATCCGTTATATCTCCTATGCCGATAGCAACAAAAGGAGAGGGTAAACAGATGCATCAGTAAAATAAGAGAAACCCAGTCGATTAAAACCATTGTTTTTTGTACCGGGTATTCGGTAAAAATTCACTAGCATCAATCTAAGCTGCACTGAATAACAGGACCTTCGTAAAAACATGGAGGTATAGCCATATCTTCTTCAAATGAGGCATAAACTAAATTACAGGAAACAAGGGAAAGCATGAAATTTTTGCTTATTATTCATTCACTCTGTAAATAGAGTAAAGAGCGAAGTAACTTGAATCAGACCATCATCAGAGTAAATGCTTTTTCTAGAATTCAAAGAGGGAGAAAGGGGAAAAGAGAAAAGGAACGGCAGCATTGGATCCAGCAGAATTAGGAGCTCATTAACAATAAATCATACCTTCGCCGGCGAGAAAAGATGTAGATTGTGGACTCAGCGTCTTCTATTTAAATAGCGGCTCTTCTCATCTAAAACCCTAAATAGTTGAATTAGGGTTTCGGGAAAGGAGCGGCCAAGCATAAAAGGACCTCCGTCTCTTGAAAATTTGATGGAGTTATTACTGCCAGTCCCCAATAAATGTGTTCTAATTACTCAAATGTGCATAACTTCTTTTTTATCCCCCAAAAGTCTAAATATTACGTCTCTCTCCTCGATATTTTTAAATTCCTATATTAACCCCATCCCTCTGTTAACCCTCCCATGCCGAGTCCCTTTTAGCTTCCTCTACCGCGATCTCCCTCGGCATATCTTTTCTCATGTTTCTTCCATCCCTTAGGTTCCGTTTGATAATATTCTTGTTTTTTTATCCGTTGCCTTTGTTCTGGAGTCAATTTTTTGAGAATAGAATACTATTTGATAACACTGCTTTAGATCTGATTCTAGCGCTTATTAAGAGTAGAATTCCGTTTGATAAAAATGAATATGGAATTAATTCCAGATCTGGTGGTGGTGGTGGTGGTGGTAGCGGTGGTGGTGGCGGCAGTCAAGTCTTCATTTTGGCTCAATTCTCTTTTTTAGCTCTGTTTCATTTGCTCTGAAACGATGGTGGTGGTGGTGGTGGTTGGTTATTTTAACTCTCAAATTTGAGATCCTAAAGTCAAATGGAGTCCGATTCACTCCCTGGGAGCTTGGAATTGGACCAAATTTATTAAACAATATTCAGCTCTCAAATTGCTCCCAGGGAGACAGAATCAATGGAATCTAGGAGCAGAAGTGTCATCAAACAGAGCCTTAGGCCCCGTTTGATAACACTCAAGCTCCTTACTTCTTAGCTCCGGAGCTAATCCGAAATAGAATGACGATTGATTAACACGGTTTAAGTTTTGACTCTCATGGAGTGAACCGTTCAAAAAATGTCTCTGGAAACTAAAAAACTAGAGTTAAAAAAACTTACTTCTCTTGCTCCAAAGCTATTACTACTACTGACTGTCTTCACGACCACCACTAGCACTGCCATCATCACCACCACCCCTCTACTGCCACCATCCCCACCACCACCACCACCGCCGCCGCCACCACCATCACCACCACCCACCACTTACCAGCACTGTCGCCACCACCACCCTCCACCTTCCACCTTCCACCATCGCCGCCACCACCACCCATCACCTTCCACCATCGTCGCCACTACCACCCACCACCTTCCACCATCACCGCCACTACCACCACCATCGCCACCACCACCCACCCACCACCTACCACCACTGCCACCACTGCCGCCACCACCACCCACCAGCATTGCCGCGACCACCACCCCACCACCACCAACACCACCACCACCACCACCACCAAACAGTATTCTGTAAGCATAGTCTTTTGATTTTGGAACCACGTTATCAAACAACATTCTACTCCAAAAATCTTGACTCTGGAGAAGAAGTAGAAAACGACTTCAGACCAAAAGTAGCTCCATGGGAGCTGGAGTGTTATCAAACGGGCAGCTCAACTTTGGCTTACTACGCTTTTACACATCTTTACTCTTTGTCTCCTACTTGGGCAGCTCAGCTTGACCGCCTTTCCCAAAAGGCTCGACCCTTTATTATTTGTGGTCTAGTTAAGCTTAAGCATTAGTGTTGGTCCCAGGGCAGCATGTTCGACCCCATTTTGCCTTGTTTTCACGTCTACAGATCGGACCTACAGAGGAAGACCCAGATGCGGATTCTAGCAACATTACTAGGTAATCGAAAATTGAAGTGACAAGAGAAGATAAAAAGAAGGTCAAGTATGGAACGAAGACTAGAGAGAAACTTTATTTTTTTTTTTGAAAAAAAAATCAACTACCCCCGATAATAGTTTCGAACATCACCTACTACCCACACTTTTCAAAAAACATCAATTACACCCAAATAACTGACGGAGGAGACTAAAATCACTATTAGACATTTTTACCTTTTTTTATTTTTTCCATTTCAAGAGCCAAGGTTGTGTTTCGATGTTAATGGTAGTTTGCGAAATGTTCCTTTGGTTCCTATAGCAGAGCAATCGATAGCGATAGCTAGTTGTAATGCTTCAAGGCCTGCAACTTCTATTGTCTCTCCGGTGAATCTGGCTACCACTAATTAAATCTGAAATAAAAAATCAGAGTGGAAATTTTAAGATAGTTCAGTTTGTCACCAGAGCTTCAGAATCCAATATAACAATGCATTGTTTCCGTTGAAATTTGAATTCAGAAAAAAGAAGACTGAGAGGGATTCGTTCATCTCTGGATTTGATTCAGAATATGTAAGAGTAGTATCGTTGCTGCAGTTTCAAGAATCTATCTCTACCGGAATAAATATCGACAGTAATTTTAGAAAGGATGAACAACCAAATGAACGAAGAAATCTAACCTAATTTTTCATTTTCTTTTCTCTTTGCAACCCTCGCCTTTTATCTTTTTCTTCTTTTCCCTTTTGTTCTTCTCTATCTTTAATTCCTCTTTGCCTCTTTGCTCCACCAGGGACATATCTGGTGATAATCGGAAACTTATTTTATACCAGAAAACCAAATGACTTCTCCCCGAACTCCTCATCTCTAGATTTTCTTTTTCCTCTTTTCTTCGGTCTATGCTCTTCTTTCTAACTTTATTCTCAAGATATAAAAAAAAAAAAAAAAAAAAAAAAAAAAAAAAAACCTTGACTAGGAGAAGCGAGTGAGCTTCCTTTAGTTTCCATCAACAACAGAGATTTGCAGGTAGCGAGCGAAAAAGGACCAAAACCCTTAGAAATAGAATTGGGAAAAGAAAAACAGTTAACCACATAAATTTGCAGGTAGCAAGAGACTCTGAAGGTTTTAACAGAAGATAGGATATTTATAGAGTTAGGGCTTCAAAACCCCAACCTTACTCCACTTGATTTGATATCTAACTCATGTGATGAAGGGCTCAAGAGTGTTCTCTCTGAGATTCGACTCAACCTGAAGAGGGAAATCAACTCGCCGGCTCATCATCAATGGTTCCAATTCCGCCGAATGAAGAGGGCATTATTGTCATTTTAAAATTGATTTTTGATGACATCAACAACTAATAGAATTTGTTTAACGGAGTGAATCTATTTGATTAACGGTGGTAAACGTTTGAGTGTTTGTTGATGTTTTTTGAAAGGTATAGGTGGCAGGTGATGTTTCGAAACTATTATTAAGGGTAACTGATTTTTTTTTTTTTTTTTTTTATGCCTTGGAAGATCAATTTAACAACAGATAGTAAGCCTACAGGCTCTCTGAACGACATGAGACATCTTATTATTGCTAGATTCTAATTGCAGGAATAGTCCCTCTTGATTAATTCCTCATGATTCTTGGAGGCTACAGGCTGATATGCTTATGGAGAGAGAGAGAGAGCAAGGAGAGAAGCGATGCAAAGGGTGATAGACCAGGAAAAAGATCGTCTCCAGTCCGTCCAGCCATCCAGTGTGGACGGACAGACTGGATTTAAAGGACACGCCCCCCCATGTATTGGTATGCGTGTCCTTTTAATCCAGTTCGTCCAGTCGTGGACTGGACGACTGGACGGACTGGAGACAATCCAAGTCCGATAGACCAAGGGCGATGGATCATCATTATGAGAAGGGTGCTCAGGGAGATTGTAGAAAAAGGAGGACGCTGAAAATTAATTGTTTGAGGAGTTATAGGAGGATGAAGGGTAATATAGGGATTTTAAAACACCAGGGGAGAAAGAGAAATAATAGTTTTCATTACTTGAGAATTAGAACAAAAATTAAGCATAGGAGAGTTTGAGTAACTATAGAACATAGGGCTGTGATAACAATTACCTCAAAAGAAATTTAAATAAAATAAACTGGGGAAATTCTCTCTCTCTCTCTCTCTTTTTTGGTAAAACAAACTTCTATTAAAAACCAATAGAATGAGAAATTCTCTCACTATTCCTTGAAATGCGGAACTCCTTTCTCTCTTCTCTCTCTTCTTCAAGTTATCGGTTATCGATTCTTCTTATATTCTCATTTTTTTGGAATAAAATCCTCTCATGTTGTCTAGTCTCTCCTGTCATGATCCAAAGGTTGGAGTTCAATAGGCGTCCATACTAATGTCTTGGTATGCACGCTGAATGACTCCAACCATTGGATCGAGACAAGAAATGATTTCAACCCCATTTTCCTGTTAGCAAACAAGATTTTCAATATGCGCCATTGGCTTATAGGTCCTCCTCCCAACTAACCGTTATTTATATAACATTTAGAATGCGACACTTTTGAGATTGCAATTCATAGTTTGATCCAAAAAAAAAAAATTCACATATACATCTAAGCCATTAATTCCTATAGTATTTTTAATTAAAACCCTTTGGTAATTTTCAAACCGTTTATTATTGTTTATGTTGAAATAGGCCCCAATTGATAACACTCCCATTTTCAGTTCCTTGATTCCTATCTGACTCATTTTTTTCGATTTTTTAGTGTTAGATCGCTGTTTGTTGTTGCTGCTCTAAAATGAAGCGCAGAATATAATCAGATAAAGAACAATGTTTGCTACACATTGTTCTGAAATTGATTTTGGATATTAGAATAAAATCATGGTTTGTCTTTCTTCATGTGATACATCGCTTTTGCGATTTGGGCAAAGCCTATGGTTTTTATCGTGAACAAATGATAAAAAAAAGAACAGGACAGTGTGTCAAAATTGTGATTTCACTCCTGATTCTATGATTCTGGAGCGATGAGCTCCTGAATTCCTGATTCCTGATTCCTGATTCCAACACCTAAATTTGACCCGCCTGATTCTTTGAAGCATAAAATCAAACCAGATTTGACAAACTTTATTTCCACTCTCAAGTCAATCCCGTGGCATGAGATTCAATGGAATCGAAGACCAGAAGTGTTACCAATTGAGGCCTAATTTTCATTGTACTGGCATGGGCATACAGGGGAATATGAGATGCAATGAGGTATACAAAGAAAAAAAGAGTATTTAATTAAATCCTCAGATTTTGACATGTGGCTAATTTAGATGATCTTCTTTTTCATCCAATGGTTGAAAACCTTAGAATGTTCACATCATCTGTCCACACCCCCGGAAGTAAAAGTATGGTGACACTTGAATATATAACAGACTTCGTGACAAAAATGATTGACTAAAACGAAAATAAATAAAAAGATATTGGGACGCCACGTTAGCAGTCACGCTTACTGCTCATTGCTTTTACGCACGTTAAAATTTGGATGGGCCTAGCCCTTCTAAGTATAGCCCATTAAATATGCCCCAGATTTTCATTATAGTGGCCCACAAGTCCATAAAGCCCAGGAAGGTACATTAACGATTCCGTAAAATGCAAGGCCGTGGTGGGCCTGGCATTTAAAAGCAGCAGAAGCGGCGACGGCGTTAAAGAGATGGTGTTGGCTTCAATGAGTTACTGGACTCTGGGTTTGGATCATCTCCTGCTGCTGGAGTCTCTCTAGCCGTGATCCAGCAGCTGGAGTCACTTGTGCGCATTGGTATGCGAGCCGGGTGATATCCAGCTGCTAGATCGTGGCTGGATTTTTTTCCCTGCATCCCTACTTGCTTAAGACGGCAGGATGCAGTATTGTCTCTATACACTAAGGCTATGTTTGGGAGACAAGAAAATAAAAGAGAAGAAATTTTCTGTAATAGAAGAGAAAGTGATTATTTATTCATTATTGTTTCATTATTATTTTATTTTTATTTCTTATTTTTGAATAGTTATTGGTGTCGTATTATAATATAACATTCCTAGAAGTCACGTGATAGACCCGAGTTGTCTATTTTTAGGATCCGCATCCTCTCCTCCTAGTGGTCTGGGAGGATAGTAGCAACCTATCCCGGATGGTTGCCACGTGGCTCTCAGTGAATCCGAGACCCACGTCCGAGCCGACACCCTCTGTCGGCTTGGCTTGTCGACTGGGTATCGACTCGGACGTAGGTCTCAGATTCACCGAAAGCCACGTGGCAACCATCCGGGATAGATTGCCACTGTCCTCATGTAAATACCTATTTTCATGTTTTTTTTCTTAAGGGTGTCAATCTTGGACTGCTGGTTGATCCAATCAAAACTGACTAGTCAAAACCGACATTGGCTCAAACTGATTATTAAAGATGTGGGCTTAGGACCAGCTTGATTAGTATCCTAGTAGTTACAGTCCTTCAAGGCAAACCGTTGGGCACACCGAGAGAAAATCAATCGATACGGATTATCATATCCCTCCTAATATTTGTCAATATTACCATCACATATAAAATTACACTTTGTTAAAACCTATCTACCACCAAAGCTATTGAGATGGAGATAGTTAATTGTTGGGAAGCCATTTATAGTCACTTTGGTAGGCGCTTATTTATACCCCATCTATAGTCACTTTCGTATGAGCCCATTGGGAACATCTTCATAACCCTATTAGCATGAGCCTAATTATGAATAAGCAATCGATTGATCAAATATAAACATGTCCATGTCTAGACTATGAAGCCCAATTATCTAAATAAGCTAGTCACTGTGAAATATGTTAAATCGATGTGGACCAATTAGGCCTGACCGGTTGACACTTCTAGTATTTCCTATCTAAATCGTCTATTCATGCATGAAGTAAGCCTTATCTAAATGCATGGACATACATAAGATGCATGCTCATATAGGAGGGGTATTAGATTGAACTAATTGGTCCGTGTCCTCTCCATTCAATTATCATAATTGATATATCATCTCTCCACATGGCAACAATGTGCCTTGTGAAGTTTGGAAAAATAACAAACTCTTGGGACAATAATATTTTGCCTTTTTATCCTTATTTTCCCAACTTCCAAACATAGCCTAGATTAAAAGTAGCTCCGATCAACTTAATACGCCTTATGTCCTCTTCAAAAAATCTCACTTGCGCTTGCATGTTCACAATAATATGGATAGCGTTCGGATTGCAGGTCTGGGAAGAAGGCTCTCTACCTTTTTTTTCTTAGCTTTTCAATAGATGATGTCCCTTTACGTGATGATCAAATTGCAATATGACAACTATATTATTATACCAAACTGTCATTTTTTATTTTTTATTTTTTTTTCAATGAAATTTGAAAATGTGGATCCCGTTTATTAATTAATAATAAACCATAATAAAAGAGTCACCAATTTACATGCTGTGCTACAATTGCTCCTTAAGGCCTCAAAGTTTTATTGAGGATTGGGGATCAGACCTGGTGTTTGGATGCAGATCACAGAATCTAAAATCTTATCCCGGACCAAAGTGGACCCCGGAGACGGACCAGATGATGACTTCTATTTTGTCTAACCAATAACAACAAAAGTACGGCATTTTTTTTCTCCCACATCAAAGACTAGCTAGACCCGACCGTTGATTTTTCTGCACGGTCCTGTGAATGCATTCAACTTATAACTTGTACTAAACAAGTCTTCCATGTCTTCTAAATTTTTCCCATGAGTCTCAGGAAGGAACGTGTAGAAGAAAATCCCCGCTATCGTTGTAATCCCAGCAAACATGAAAAAGCTTCCTTGGATGGTGATAGCATGGTACAGAGATAAGAACGTCATACCAACCACGCCACTCGTCACTCGATTTACAGCGACTCCTATACTCACACCTTGTGCACGCAGTTTCAATGGAAATATCTCAGAACTGTACACCCAAGGTATGGGCCCCAATCCCATAGAAAATGACCCTACAAATAGCCACGTCATCCCCACACACAAAACTATGGCCCACGTTACTTTAGTATCCGAGTGATCAACTATCGTTAATCCTGTTGCTAGTGCAATCAAGGACACGATCATACCACCTACACTAGCAAGAAGAATCGGACGGCGTCCAACCCTGTCCAGATAAAAAGTAGATATCAAAACACAAACTGTCTTACTGAATCCAACGGCTACCGTTGCTCCTAGCAGTGCGGATTTTTTTGTAAGCCCAGCTTTCTGAAAGATGCGTGGGCTGTACAATACTACGCTATCGATACCAGACGCTTGCTGGAAAAATTGTATACCAACGGATGCGATTAAGACACGACGAACTGCTGGCGTAGGGTGGAGTAGGAGATCCTTCCATACAGCATCACCTTTCTTGCGTTTTGGAACCTCTACTATGTCACCAACGCTACTTTCAGGAATTCCGACGGTTTTCTTGATATCAGCGAGTCGTGACTCGGTATCCTCCTCAGAATCACAGATTGTGGAGAGTACCTTCCTAGCTTCACCGATTCGACCTTTTAAAACGAGCCAACGAGGTGACTCGGGCATGATGACGATCCCACAAGCTAATATCACAGAAGGAATCGCACCAGCTCCAAGCATGACTCGCCAGCCGAGTTTCAGGGGGAGACCAGCGAAAGCGTAGTTGGAGATGTAGCCAAGTAAAACTCCAAAGTTGATAAAGACTTCAGGAAACGACGTTAAAAACCCTCGAGACGCCGCCGGAGAGATCTCTGCGGTGTAGACTGGAGCGATCATCATAGCGTAGCCTACGCCGACACCGGCGACGATTCGACCGGCCATGAGCCATGAGTAGTTTGGAGCTAGACCCATCAGTAAAGCTCCTACTAAGAAAATGAGGGAAGCAAAGACGATCGTGTAACGACGACCGATCCAGTCGGATGTTCTTCCAGCAGCGGCACAACCGAATAGAGAGCAGACGTTGATGATTCCTGCTACAATTTCTAATTTTGTGTCGCTTATCTTTAGATCTTCTTTAATGAAAATTACAGCTCCACTCATCACGCCATTATCTGAATGAAGAACAACAACAGAGGAAAGAGTCTTATGGAATTCTGAACGCAATAGAAAAAGAGTAGCTTAATGATTAACTGTATAGGAAAAACACTGACCGTAGCCGAGTAAAATGGAAACCAATGAAGCTAAAATTGCAGAAGCCATAGCAATTTTGTTTCTCCGTGCCGGACGAGGATCCGCTGACACGGCAAAAACTCCATTGTTCTGAATTGCTCCTGTCTCCATATCTTTGTCTGCTTCAGTTCTTTGGGAGACGGAACTATGGAGCAGAATAGAACATGACCTGTTGATGAGCCTCCCCGTGAGGTAAGAAGTATATAAATAGATAGACATATGTGTAAATTATACACCACAAATTCGACGTGTGAGTATTTCAGACTATGTTTTCTTTATTCAATCATTTGTAATGGAATAGATTCTTTGTGACATTTAGAAAAAAAACAAATTTTTATTATAATAATAATAATTAGAGTAAATTATAAGTATCTTTTTTTGTAGTTTACCCTTAGATTAGCTACTCTCAAACTTTTTAAATAATTTCAAAGACACCTCTTTAAATCAAAATAAATTCAATTTTCGTTAATCGACGACAAAAACTAGAAGTTAGAATTTCAATACCTAAAATACCTACTTGTATAAATTAAAGAATAATTTTACTCCATTTAAATCTTTCATTTACACAAAACTCCACTCCTATAATTTAATAAATAGTGAATTTTAAGTAAATGAAAAGTTTAAATGAGATAAATAGGTCATTCAACTTATGCAGGAAGATATTTAGGTATTAAAATTTTAATTTTTAGTTTTTTTTATCATAAAATTCACCAACAAAGTGGGTTTTTTTTGAAATTTATTTTGATTTGAGGGTGTGTCTTTGAAATCATTTCAAAGGTTTGGGTATATCCGATTTAAAGACAAACCACGAAGAATGTATCTATAATTTACTCACACATATATTCCAATTAACAAGACGTTCAGTAAATGACAAGTATATAAATCCTCTTCCGCCTAAGTTTGGGTAGGAGAATTGACGGCTCGGATGGATGACCGCCACCTGATTCTCGGGTGAATCCGAACTGACACTCCAGCCGAAAGCTGAGCCGACAGGGGTGTCGGCTCAGATAGAGGATTTGGATTCATTCGAGAATCAAGTGGCGACCATCCATCTGGACTGCCAACTCTTCTGCTTAAACTCAAACGAGAAAGGATATGGATCCAAATGACAACAATTGTTTTAATTTGAAAGATACCTGTTGGAAGTCAACAAAGAATCTTCAGTGAGTGAACCATACACCAAGGATCATTTAAGAAATATAAATAACGGAGGTTGTTTCATTTCAATGATTTACTTTAATTAAAAGTGAAAGGAAGGGGAATAAATTTAAGTCATACGGAAATTTTTGTAGTTATAATTAACACAAAATTTCAGAGAAAAGTTGCTCCAAACGGCAATTCTGATTAAAATCGACTGATTCTATTCATTCGATTCCAATTCTTTGAACCATGGCAATTAGGGATGAAGATATATGAACAGATGGACAAAATTAAATCAAATTCTGAGAGATATTTTTCACCTCAAGTCTTATTTTGAAATGTGTCATTTCATGTTTGTTCCAATAGACATTGATTGACTCTCTGATTAGGAGGACTCTCTCCTTGATGCATGCGTCAGTTTCTGTTCTTGATGTGTGCGTCAGCTTTATCTATTTCCAACCTTGGATTATAGCACACTATTTTACTATAACCACATAATCTTCTTCACGTCATTCTGAGTAAAACGTCTTTTATCTGAAAAAAAACAAAAAAACAAAAAAACTTTTGGAAGAATATATGATGGGAATGAGAGTTCAGCTTACCTCCAATTCTTAATGGCTATGAGATTTAGGGTTGTTGGGTTTTTTAAAACTCTAGCCCTTATACCTTAAACATAATCCTAATCTAGTTTAATTTAGATTGGATTTTTTTAAATCCTAACCTTGACTTGAGTATCCGAAACATAACTCTAATTCAATTCAATTTTGTCAGGATTAGAAAATGTACAATTCTAATACCATTCTGGCAGGGTTGGGCCTAACTCTAACTCTATCTTGATTGACTTTGAGAGGGTCGGGTTGATCCTGATTAACTCTGATTCAAGGTCGAATTAACCCTAATTGACCCTGAATTCGTCCAATGAACAATGTTACTTGTAAGTTTTACATAAATGAATCAAATTTAAAAACCAACATGTTTTCAATATAACATTATAACTTAAACATGTAACTACTTCCAATTATAGTTTGTAAATGAGTTTGTAAATGACGTAATGAATCCAAATTATCTATAAATCAACCCATAACAACCTTCTAAAAACTTAACAAATACAAACCATAACAAGAATAACTAGTTTAAGTGTTTAACATAAAATAGATATATAGAGTCGAGTCAGGCTGGGTTCAACCCAAGGGATCATCCCTAACCCAACCCAACCCTGCCAAGGTTGAACAAAATTTAGACCCTAACCCAGCCCTATTAGGGTCGGCCCAGATTCAACCCTGTCAGGGTTTAAGGCGAATTAGGGACGGGTTTGGGTTGCTAGGGCCAAACTTGCAGCCCTAGCCCTAGTGAGATTTTCTGAATAAGAACATCTTAGTGATGAAGACTCTCTACTCTATTATGAGGTATATGTGCTCCAAGTGCATCAAAAAATGGTGATCATCAACCTTTTGTCTTAACCCACTAAGGTCAATCAATGGTGTTGAAAGTTGAAACTAGGATTTAGATGTTTCTCTAATAATATCTTTTTCTCGAACCAGCCTTTCTATCTTCAACATAGACACAATCAATTGTTGGGAGTTTAGTCTCACAATCTCACATCACATTTTTAATCAAATATCTAGTCTATAATTTCTCGTATTGATTCGAGAGTTCTTCATTTACCAAATGAAAATTTTAGAAAGAAAATCCTTCATCAACTTTACAGAATTCTAAACACAAAAGAAAAAGAGTATCCTAATGACGAACAGTATAGGAAAAACACTGACCGACTCAATCAAGCCTCGTTGGCAGGAGAGATCTTCTCCTACTAGCATACACTACTAGCCCAAGTCTTATCTTGCAACACGGAACTCACACATGTGGGACGCCTGTCATACTCGGTCTTGAGAATTCGGTAGTCCACGCTGAAGCCCTCCATTCCCACTCGGAGTTTATGACTTGGGTGCCACACATTGGGACACCTGGCATTCTTTCCTACATACGCCATACAAAATTCGAGTACATCCATGCTTCTTGCCTCGTCCTATAAGTATAAGCAGTCCCCCAAGCTAAATCTATTTAATTACTTTCTCTTTTACACTCGAATTCTCTCTACGGTCCCCTTCTTTAAATTGGAGTTCGCCTCTTGCGATTCTTGACTGTTTGCGTATGGGAATCTGATGTAGGCACCGGAGTGTACCCCGGGCCTATTTGCCCAAATTCCTTTGTCTCTCACTTTGCAATTGCAGGTCATCCAGGTTTTGCGCAGCTCGGCGAGATGATTTCCAACCGTAACAATTGTCAAATGATATTTTTAAACCATTTTCAAATCCTTTGAAAGTGGATCCCACAAGAAAAAAATGGGATTTTTTTTTGAAATAATAGTTAAATGATATTTTAAAACCATTTTCAAATTCTTTAAAGTGGATGCCAAAAGCAAAAAAAAAAAAAAAAAAGGATTTTGATGAAATATTAGAGTCAAATGATATTTTTAAATCATTTTCAAATTCTTGGATTTTTATGATGAAAATTCACAAAATATATGACTTAAGACTAATTTCAAGGAAATTTGAAAATAGTCAGACCAATCTACACACATTGGGGCATTTTGGTAATTTTCTTACCTCATATCCCTTGGATATTTGTAAGTGAGTCTAGCTATTAGATAGACATTACACAAGGTTTCAAACCATAAACTGAACCTTACTCCACATCCCAATACAATATCTAAATAAAGTAGAGGATGGTTTGTTATTCCTCGTCGTTACTTCGCTTTGCTTTGAGTTATGATTAATGCCAAAAAGTAATTCCCCGCTGCCACCCTACCCCAATACTGGGATTCACATTCTCTCCTTCCAGTTATTCAGGAGGAAGGAGACGCCCTTGTTGGATGACCGACACGTGGGGCTCGGGTGAATCCTAACCCTCCATCCTAGCGGACACCCCCCGTAGACTAGGTGTCTGCTCTGATGGAGGGCTCGGATTCACCCTAGTCCCAGGTGTCGGCCATCCATCCAGGCCGCTGCCCCTCCTCCCGAATCTCAGGGAGGAAAGGATTTGAATCTCCCAATACGCCTAAATCCCTACAGAGATAAGGGGGCATGCCATTAAATGCTTGAAGAGGAAAGATCTCGAGCCAAATCGAACAGAGATGGGAGATCAATGGCCATATATCTAAACATATGTATATAGGATGCAATGCATCGTTGACTTACCCTTATGACTATTTACCCTTATGAATATAGATGATGCACATATCCGATTTCAAATTATTGTGCCTTGACAGAATACTTTTTTGATTCAACCGATCAATTTGAGTTACTGATGTTGTTTCCCTAGATCTAGTCCTTATCATACTAATCTAAGCTACTGTCATGTTTGACAACATGAATATAGTTATGAACTGAGGTTTAAAGGTTTAATCATATTGCATGCACATCTTTTCGACCCTATGCTTGAGTTTATTGATCTACCAAATTTTTTTCCAGATTTATTCTCATAGTGCTTTGACCAATGACACTATATACTCAAAAAAACCTATAACCATGAGGTAAGAACTGTGGAACCTCTATTTTCACGTGTCCGGACCACCTTGCAACTGACAACTAAGGGTCCAATTCATTTTGCATTTGGTTTGGTTGCCATAAATTTACTCTTGATCCTTCGAATCTAGGTTCACTAGATAAAACAAGTGTTCGTCATCATATTGAATTTGAAAGAAGAAAATGAATTATTTTTGGATAAATATTTTGATTCTTACCTTTTTTGACCTCCATTGTTAAGATGCTTGATTAATAAGAAAATTATGGGAGATAATTGGATTCAGATTAATTTATATAGCCAAGAAATCTCAGATGAAGTAATGAAGAATTTGTTTTGAGATTGCAAGATAGATGGTTTGAGTCATGGTCTATAAAAGAGTGCATGAGTAAGAAGCGAGAACTACCAAGAATAGCCAATAAAGAAGTAGATAGCACTCGAGTAGAGCTAATGATGGCTATTTTGGTACATCCTGTACTAAAATGTATCAAAACCTGAAGAGATTATATTGGTGGAAGAAAATGGAAGCAGATGTGGCTAGGTATGTATCCTAGTATTTAAATTACTAGTAAGTAAAGAGAAAGACAGAGACCAACATGCTTACTAACTATCGGAGCCAGCATAGAAATGGGACTGCATTACGATGGACTTCATCACCGATTTACCACTGACTTTCAGATTTGTTGACGTCGTCTGGGTGGTTGTGTATAATCTTATCAAGACAACTCGTTTCATTTTTATACGACCTCAGTGTACCTTGGAGCAGCTAGCCAAGTTGTATGTGGATAGTATTATCAGATTGAATGGTGTACCTGAGAACATAGTATCTGACAGAGACCCACTTTTACTTAAAAGTTTTGGAAAGGATTATAGAAAGCGATGGGAACAAAGTTAAAGTTCAGTACAGTCTTTCACCCTCAGGCTGATGGGCTGTCGGAGTGGACTATTCAGATTTTATGAAATATGCTCCGAGCATGTGCTGTTGATTTCAAAGGATCCTGGTATGATGAGTCGCCGCTAATCGATTTTCCTACCAAGTTACTATATAGATGTTACCATATGAATCATTGTATGGTAGGAGAACAAGGAATTGTAAGACCTAAGTCTATTGAAGAAACATGTCGAGTGACAAACAAGATCAAAGAAAGGGTCAAGAAAGCTAAAGGTTGTTAGAAGAGTTATGCGGATGACAGATGTCGAAACCTCGAGTTCACCGTAAGTAGTAAGTGTGGAGATGTTTGGAACGATGTGGTAAGAAGGGAAAGTTGTGTCTTAGTTATATGTTGGACCTTATAAAATTTTTGAGAGACGTGGAAAAATAGTATAACTCTCGTTACTGCTATTTATGTCTAGTGTGCACAACATATTTCATGTGTCTCGATTGAAAAAATACGTTAGAGGTCCATTACATGTATTGACTGCGGATCCATCGGATTTGACTGAAGATTTGACGTTCGAAGTAGTACCAGCCTAGATCACCAGTTGGAAGGTATAACATCTCTGGAATTAGGATATTTATTATGTGAAGGTAACCTAGCGAAGCCAAGACGTGGAGGATATTACAAGGGAAGAGAAAAATGCCATGTGGAAACAATACTCCCACCTGTTCGACTCGAAAAGTACATGCAAATTTCGAGGATGAAAATTCTTTTAAGGGTGGGGAAGTTGTAATCCGTACGTGTACATTTCAAGGATGAAATTTCTTTTAAGGGTGGTGGAGTTGTAAGACCCGCACGCCACGAACCTGCTCTAAACTTACTTTCTCATGTCTTGAGCGGTCTTCCCATTGTAATCGGCTTAAACTAACCAACCGTATGAAAGAACCACAAGCCAAGTAAGCAAACCTATTAAAATAGTCAAACTAGTAAATTTAGTTTACCGGTGAGTAGACCGATCAATGTGTAGTCGACTGTTTTGGATTTATGTGGTCGATAGATTATGCAATCGCAAAGTCCACCGATCAAGCCCAAAACCGATTCCATGTTTAGGAAACTTTTCTAATTTAAGGAGGTCTCTCCCTTAATTGAGAGATGACTTTATATGGAGGTTTTTTCTCTATATAAAGGATGTCCCTCTACTCTATTTTACTCTTTTGCTTATTCCCAAACCCTAAAACTAAGACAGAAAGATAGAGGAAAAGAAGGAGGTGACTTGGAGAGAAGGAAAGCTTGAAGGAAGGAGAAAGGGAGTTACAGGTAGAGGAGTTGCCGTTGGAACTTCAACCTATTACAACGAGGATCAACAGTAAGTACCTTGACTCCATAAAAGGCTAGGTTATAATAAAATTATAGATTTAAGATTTTTGTTGCAAGAAAATCAGATCTAAACTATGCTTTCAGTCCTAAAATGTTTGTTATAAATTTATAATGAGGATTATAATGATTAGGGTTATAATGAATGAATTAAATAATGGATAATGGTCGTAGAATGAACGCAGGATGGATCTCATTGTCGAGTTAAATGATAGGATCAAAGCTTAAGCCTGAATCATGACCTCAAGGTTATGTGGTCGCATCACTGGTCGATCAGAGTGCATCTATTGTGTCGACCACAGACTCTCGGGAAGTGACCAAGGTTTGTGCAATCGCTTGTGTGGTCGATAGTATATGCGACCACAGAGTCAACCATACAATGACATGAAGCATATTTTAAAGACCAGACAAGGTTTTCGATTGCTGTAACTTGAGGAAATTAATCCCTAACTTAAATATATTAATTGTTTAGGTTTTCAACTAGTTCAAAGTAATTTATAAAGTTTGGAAGAGGAATAAACATCAATAACATGTGAGGGGACAAGACCTAAACTAATTGATTAATAACAAGCTATCCTTTCTTTTTATTTTTTACAATCTGATATGATGCCATGCTTTGTATGATTGTTTGTGCATCTTACATGTCATCCAATACTTGTTATATATATCTGTTCATCCATATTTTATTATTGTTCTTATTTGACATGATGATGATGCTAGGAATAGGCATGTGCTTGTGTGTGTGGTTAATGTGTTGGATTATGTGGAGCATCAAGGGGAGGATGCAGTTCTGTAGTCTTGGGCTTGACCACCAGACTCTAGCCCTATCTTTATTCTATCCCATGCATTGACATCATCGTATCGCTATTACCTTAGCGGAACTAGTATGTCGTAGGGTATCAGGGGGAAGACATGGTACTATGGTCTCTAGCCTGACTGCCAAACTCTAGCTCTATCTCTATGGGCATATTGAAGGATGCTGGGGTTAGGTCTTGGATACAACTTTTGATGACATTTAAGATTGGTTAGTCACGAGTCCAATTTATAAGCCCTCACCAGTAGGGGCATACGTACTGGTACGGGTAGGTTATCAGGGGGGTTCCAACGGTGTGTAATCCAGAAACTCTAGCTCTATCTCTATTTAGTAGTGAGTGATGTGGGCGACAGAGGTGTGTGATCCGTTGGGTATGCTCACACTCTCGTGTATGGAGGTGCGGTGGCCACTTATCCTTACCATACACATTTGCAAACTTATACCAGATCAAAGATATGAATTTGACTGCATACATATGTTTGTTGCATTATTTTGTTTACTCACTGAGCTCAAGTTGGAGAGCTGACCCTCGCGTACACTATTCTTTTAGTTCTTAATGATGCAGGTGTTACTATTGAAGATTTTATCAGTGCGTCAACATATGGACATGTGGCAACTATGGACGTACAAGCTGTAGAGAACGTGCAAGACTTATCATGTGAGTGTTTCTACCATGGTTACGCTTAGTGTCTTTAATTTCATATTTGACTAATGAGATTCGTAATAGTTTGTTATATTTTATGTTTTGATACACTCGAGATAATTGATTCTTTATTATTTATCATTGTAGACTCTCAGTTCATTAATAAAATCTTTCGCTTATTATGTATTATTTCTTATTGTGGTTTAATGTATGGTTTGAGTTATTGGCATGATCTTACGAGATACAAGCTTGAACCGTTGGTTAGTATGACAGTTCATTTACACTTCTAGTTCGTCAAGAATTGGGGTTTGACAGTTCATACTAAGGGTATGAAATCTGGGCCCGACCCAGTAGCACGGACCGAGCTAGCTTGATATAACTCGAACCCAGATTGGACCAAGCCTTAATGGATAGGTTTTGGTCTGGGCTTGTAAAACCTGACACTGTTTCAGTCCAAATTGAAATCGGACTGGACCGACCCGTTAGGAAACCCAACTAGCCCGAATTGATAATACCCAACTCGAACACCGGTAAGGCCCGTTAAGAAGCCTGAGCTAGCCTGAATCGATTATTTTTTTGCTGCTCAAATAATAATCCATTGACCAATGATCTAACGATTCTGTAAGAACCATGTTCTAAAACCGGGTCTAAACCATGGTTTTATGTGATGACAGGTGTTCCAATTATAATCGGACCGGAGGGCGAAGCCGGGTGACGAACCACTCAAAGTTCAGGTAAGAAAAACTGTAAAAATGCCTAAAAAAAACTCATACCGGTCTCACTATACCGGTTGCAGTATAGTGCAACCGGTATGTGCCACCGGTATGGGCATATAATGCCCATAATGCCATACCAGCTTCACCATACCGGTATGTGCCACTGGTATGGTATACCGGTTGGAACTATACCGGTTTGAGTGAGTTTGGGGTCTCCAACCGGTATGTCCAACCGGTATGCCTGACTCCGGCTCTGTCTCTCAGAATGGAAACTTGGAAAATTTTCATTCTAAGGGAAAACCTTCCATGGGTGGTCTCCCTCTATTAATAGAGAAGGAGACACTCCATTGCTCCTTCTCAAACACTCTCGCCGTCTGGAGAAGAACTGAGAAGGAGCAAGGAGGAGGTAGTCGCCCAGGAAGGAGGAGCACACCGCCAACCGACAACCACAGCCGGTAAGTGCTCCATATTGTATTGTTGTTTAGAGAACAGATCGGAGCCGTGAAGCGGCGCAACGATCCAAAAGGATAAAAATTTCCATGGTTCTTCCTCATTCGAACCTAAAGCCACTAGAGATACAAAGGTTTAGAGTTTTCATTTGATACGGCATTATAGCCGAGATCCGAAAGCCACTAGAGGGCTTGGAACTTAGGAAAAAGGTAGCGGAACACCTTAGAGACCTAACTGTTAGAGGACAAGGAGGGGAGATCCGAGATCTCGTTCTCGGATCCAACCGCAGGGTACACCGGATGGACTTTAGGTCCAGCGGTATGACCTCGCGGTATATACCGCAGGCACATACAGGTCTCACTCAGTGAGATCTGAGTGAGACCGGTATGTGCAACCGGTATATACCGGTTGCACATACCGGTTGCAGTATGTGCAACCAGTATGGTGCCACCGGTATGCACATACCGGTCTCACTATGGTGAGACCGGTACCTGCAACCGGTATAGGTTTTCGAGCCTGGTTTACTTGGCCAAACCTGGTTCCGACCCCTAAAACTTTAATAAATGATTTCTAATATAATGATATGATTATGTAGGACCTGTAGACACTATGAGTAAGCTCTCTGACGCAGAACGAGATCATTATCACGGGTCAGGTAAGGAACAAGACCCCAAACCTAAATAACTAATCAACAGTAAACCTCTGTGATATATTTTTGTATTTGTAAATACATATTGATTGATGTCTGTGCATTTCACATGCCATGTAGTTGCTTTCCTTTATCTTATTATAATCATGCATTTCATATGCTAGGATTGTTGTATGTTTAGGCATGTGTATGTTTTCGTTAGTGTGTGGAATGTGAAGGGGATGTGCCCTGGATATATCCACAGCTAACACTTTTCTCGTATCGCCCTTACCTTAGCAAACTCAGTGCGAATAGGGTATCAGGGGGAGGACGTGGGATTGTGATTCTTCCTGCCCACCAGACTCGAGCCCTATCTCTATGTCGTAGGGGGTTGTGTTGGGGTAGAGTTATATAGTCTTTACCTTAGCGGACTTGGTGCGAATAGGGTATCAGGGGGAGGACGTGGGATTATGGTTCTTCCTGCCCGCTAGACTCGAGCCCTATCTCTATGTCGCAGGGAGCCGTGCTGGGGTAGGACCTTGGATACTGTATTGACATCTAGGACTGGTTAGAAACGGAACCCACTTGCAAGCCCTTGCCAATAGGGGTTTAGGTATTGATATGGTATGGGGTATCAGGGGGAGAACGTGGGATTGTGGTTCTTCCTGCCCGCCAGATTCGAGTCCTATCTCCATATCGGAGTGAGTGATGTGGGGCAACAGCAGTAGTGTGGTAGGTGCTTGACTGTTGGGTGTGCTCACACTCTCGTGCATGGAGGTGCAGTGGCCGCCAAACCTTACCATAGCACATTTGCAAGTTATACCTGGCCCAAATTGTAATGTTATCTCATGCATATTGTACTGTTGCATTGGTCTTGTACTTACTGAGCTATGTTGTGAGCTCACCAGATATATATATATTCTTTTTTCAGATTTGGATGCAGGGTACACTGTTGACGACTTCATGACTGCTCCAGCTTACAGCACAGTGGCTGTCCTGGACTCTCAGTCAGTGGAGGACGAGCATGATGGGTCATGCGAGTGCTCGTTCTGTGTCTTTTCTCAGTGATAGGTTTATTTTCAATTAAAGCCTTGTAATAATTACTATTTAAATTTTGATGGATGATGAAATAAGTTGGATATTTATCTAAATTACAATTTAGATCTCGGCTCATTTATTTATTTCCGCTGCTATGTATTATTTCTCTGATTTTGTTAGACTGCTTGGGAATGATTGGTTGACACGGTCTATTGAGATCCTGGTGTGAACCGTGCTTTAGAGCCGATTCACTCACACTTCTAGTTCGACCGGAATTGGGGTGTGACAGATTCTAACCAAATAAATGCAAATATACAATCCATTATCCATGTTCGGATGCACTTAAGATCAATCAAAACTCAACTGCTTAAACAATTGTATTAAATTTAATGGTAGAAATAAGAAAATAGTTATATAGCATGGGCCCGATAAACCCGCAAAGCCCGATCTGGCCTAGCCAAACGAAAATCGGTCAGATAAGCCCAACCTGATAATAAACTGACACCGGCCTAGCCCGTTAGTTTACATGTCCAGTGTAGTCCACCCCAGCCCGAACCCTTAATGGACATGTTTTGGGCCGGACTTATAAAGCCCGACACAATTTTGGCCCAGACCAAATTCGGACTGGACTGGCTCGTTGACACCCTTAGTTCATACCCAACAAAAATATTTCTGATAATGTGCTTATTGCACATGAAGCATTTAATTACATTAAAAGGAAGAAAAAAAAGGAAGCATTAGTTCTTGGCCTTGAAACTGGATATGCAAAAAGCATATAATCGACTTGAATGACTTTTAATCAAAAAGGTTATTTTGAAAATGGGTTTCAGTCACTCTTGGGTCAATCTTATCATGAAATGTATGTCTTCTATATCTTATACTTTGGTGGTGAATGGGGCAAAAAGGGGGAGTTTCATTCCTAGTCAAGGCATTCATCAAGGGGATCCATTATCCCACGCTCTTTTTATTCTTTGTGCCCAGACATTTTCTTGTATTCTACAGAAGGATGTGGAGAGAGGAGAGCTTTCTAGAATTAAAATTAAGAACAGAACTACCCTCATCACCCATCTTTTATTTGCAGACGACTGCTTGCTATTATCTAAAGTTAGCTCGAATGAAATCAGCCACCTCAAAGACTGTCTGGATCTTTATTGCAAAACCTCTGGGCAAAAGATCAACCTACAAAATTCAATGATCACATTTAGCCCAAACACACAGGCAAAAATGAAAAGATGATTCTCTAGAATTTTGAAAATTCCTTAGGGAGATGGGCCCTATTAAATACCTTGGTTTACCTTCTGAATTTGGCATTTCTAAAAAGAGGTGTTTTCAGGATATCCAAGATCTAATCTCCAGGTTGGCATCAAGTTGGAAATTTTCTACACTCACCCATGCTAGTAAGGAGATCCTCATTAAGTCTGTGCTCCTTTCAATGTCTAACTATGTAAGTTCGCACTTTAAGCTCTCTATTTCTCATCATAAATCCATCAGGAAGGAAGTTGCAGATTTTTTCTGGAGATATGGGAAGAAGAAAGGTATTCATTGGTTGGCCTGGAATAAGCTTTGTAAATCTAAAGAGAGAAGAGGCCTCGGGTTTAGAGACCCTCTTATTCAGAATCAGGCAATGCTCACCAAAATAGCCAGGCATCTGTGGTCTTCCCCTATTTCTTCTTGGGCTTTAATTTTTAAAAGCCTATAGTTTCCGAGGGAAGATTTCTTGCAGGCAAAGTTGGGAAAAAATCCATCTTGGGTGTGGAGAAGCCTTATTGAAGGGAGATTTTATCTCTTAAAAGGTCTTATTTGGTAGGTGGGCAATGGATTGAAGATTCGTATTTGGGATGACTCCAGGATCCTTTCCTTATTAGGTATAAACCTATCTATATATAAGCCCCTGGATTGTGATCTTGTATGGGTGTCAGATCTGATTGACCAATCAAGAAGATTATGGAAGATTGATATTCTCGAAAATATTTTCCCCAAGGAGATAATTAAGGAGATCTTAAAGATCCCAATTAGAATATGCTCCTCTGATGACAAGCTTATATGGAATGCCAATAGATTTGGTAAATTTGCAGTTAAATCAACATATTATCTTATCTCAAATTACTTTGAGGATAAGCAACGTGAGCTGGCTTCCTCCTCCAAATCCAATACTTGGTCATCGATCCCATTGGGTGAATGGAAACAAATCTGGTCTTGATTCACTCTCCCAAAAATTAAAAACTTTCAATATTCTCGAAATTTTTTCCCCTAAGGAGATAATTAAGGAGATCTTAAAGATCCCAATTAATATATGCTCCTTTAATGACAAGTTTATATGGAATGCCAATAGATTTGATAAATTTTCGGTGAAATCAGCATATTATCTTATTTCAAATTACTTTGAGGATAAGCAACTTCCTCCTCCAAATCCAATACTTGGTCATCGATCCCATCGGGTATATGGAAACAAATCTAGTCTTGATTCACTCTCCCAAAAATTAAAAACTTTCTTTAGAGGGCTTGCAGTCATCCTGTTGCCTCTGGTGAAGAGCTGATTAGTAGGAATATTCCTATTGAAGGAATATGCAAAAGATGTGGAGATCAATCAAAATCCATTGACCATATCCTACTCCAATGTCCCTTTGCTAAAGCTGAATGGTTCGGCTCCTCTCTGAACCACAAGATCCCGGATGTTCCAAATCTGCAACTTTATCAATGGATCGATTTATGGAGTTCTATTTTTTAAACAAGATAAAAATAGTGCTCATATGGTGTGGGCCTTAGCTTCATTTATCATGTGGTTCCTATGGAAGGACAGGAATGAAAATCTTTTCCAACATAACCAATGTGATCCTGTTTCAGTTATTTTTAAGGCTGAGAAGGCCTTTTGGGAGTTCACCTTTTCTCATGAGCATCTGAAGAAAATCTTAAAGAGCAAGAGAAACACAATGACTGGAATCAGCTATGGACGCCTCCCCCTAGAGGTTTTTATAAAATTAACTCTGATGTGACTTTTGATTCTGATTCTTTTATAAGAAATATTGGAGTGATCGAGCAGGATTTGGAGGCTAACCCAATTAAAGCTTACACTTAAAGTTACTGCTCATCCACTTTCCATGGTGAAGCTCTTGCCATACGTTCGGCCGTGATAACTGCAGTGGAGGAAGGCTTTTATAGTGTTTCATTTGAATCTGATTGTATGGATTTAGTTAAGTGTATTTGTAATCCGTCTTCCTGCTGTGAGGCTATTTGTCAGCCTATCATGGAAGATATCAAGGATCTCATCTCTAAATGTATTAACTGTCAAGTCTCTGTTGTTCAAGGGAAGCCAACGGCTCACACCTTGGCCAGGAAGGTCAAGTTTTTTTCAAGAAAGAGATGACCTAATTTATCTCCTTGGCTGATTGATCTGTGTAAGGTTGATGCCTCGAATGTATCCCGTTTACTTATTTTTCAATAGAAGTTTGTTTTACCAAAAAAAAAAAAAAATTCCCCATTCTGGACTGGCCGATTTGATTTGATCTACACCATCCGCTTATAAAAATACAAATCTTTAGCTCGGGAAATTCAGATTCAAAATTCTAGAGATCTGTCCTATTGTTGGATTCCGTTCAGTGCTCAAGATGATGCCACGTTGCTGTAGAGCAAACAAGCAATAAGGTGGGCGGGTTTTATCCCGTTGCCACTCTAATGCCAAAATTAGTAGATTTTCAGGACAAACAGAATGGAACTCCGAGTGGAACACCAGAGTTCCTTAAAGAGCAGGGTTCCTGAGATACGAGAGTTTTACAAGTCTCTCTCCTTCCCAGTGGAGAAGATGAACAATGTAAAATAGGGTAGAAAATAGTAGATTAAAGTGAAATTGTGTATAGTAGTAGTACCTCAGGGTAGATAAAAATTCGGTGCCTTGCAACCGATAATCTTTCTCCTTTTATAAAACGGTGATGAAACTTCTTGAGCAAGCTTCTCTCCCACCTACCACCATCTCCATCACCAGACATAGGGAGGCAGGCTAGGATAGGGCGGCTACGACCTCTTTGACCTACTTCCACCTTTCTCGACTCATCGTTTGTCCACGTCAGCTACTTCTTTGCCTCTTTGACCGCCATTTCCCTCTCCTCGAGCAGATTTGATGTACTTTGTAATGATTTACCATATCCTCGGTCGATAAACCAGTCCCATCCGCATGCAATTCATTTATGGTTGTTGTCGATATTAATGAGCATTAATGACTGCGCATTAATTACCCACCTCCTTCCTTCGAACTTGTCTTGTCCCCATCAATACACCCCAAAAGGGTCGAATGGCTTCATCTTTCCAACGGTCAAATATAGTAGGCGAGAACCTATTATACTGACTGAGATGGGTGCCCCTCGAGGTAATCACCACTTGTTACCCATCTGTTACTCCATCCTCAAGATCAATCCAATGGTCTAGAATTACACCATATACACTGTCACACCCTAATTTCGTACCATTCAGAACGGTGTGATGAACCGCTAATAAACCAACGGTTCAATCATGATCTCTAATAGGCTGTGTCCTTTAACTTAAATCATACACATCCACAACCATAATCAGAATAAATACACAATAGCGGAAGTCTTAATATTAAATGAACTGAGAATCTAACTGTGATAATAAAAAATAAAATATCAAATTATGTTGTATCAACCGAGACATAAGTAAATAAAATATCAAATTACATTTTCTTAATAATTCAAATAAAAATCTAATCGAAAACGCATGAGTTGCACTCGCATGAGGAGTCATGCGTCTCCACTGTATCTTCAACCTCCATTGCAGCCACGTGTCCATACACAAAAGCATTCATATAATCTTCCACAGTGGTACCTGCATCATTAACTAAAAATATTCGAATTCGAAAAGGGTGAGCACACATCACGGCTCAGTAAGCAAACAAAACAATGCAACAAACATATGTATGCATTCAATTCATATATGTGGTCTGGTATATAAGTTTGCAATATGCTATAGAAAGGTTCGGTGGCCGCCTCACCTCTATACACGAGTGTGTGAAGCCGTCCAATGAATATCGTTATTGTCGTCCCACATGCACCCACCATAGAATAGAGATAGAGCTAAAGTGCTTAGGACCGCACCGCATCATACTTCCCCTGATACTCTATCCATACCAACACGTAAGCCCCTGTTAGCGAGGACTTACAAACTGGGCTCATAACTAACCGATCCTAATGTCAAACAGTGTATCCAAGGCCTCACCCCAGTATCCTTCAATACGTCCATAGAGATAAGCTAAGGCCCCCTGACAGAGTCGAAGACTACACGGTCCGAGACCACCTCCCCTGATCCCCTACGACGTAATAGTTCTGCTAAGGTAATGACGATACGACGATGTCAGTGGACAAGACTTGAGTAGAGATAGAGCTAGAGTCTGGTGACCAGGACACACCACAATATCACGTCCTCCCCCTAATGCTCCACTCGCATCAAGCATACTAAACCACACACATACATTTACATGCCTATTCCTAGTATCATCATCATCATCATGTTATAAATAAAATAAAATTAAATTTACATGTACATTAATAGCAGGAATATTGGATGACATGTTGAATGCACATTACAATCATACACGCATAGAATCAGTCATGGCATTGGACTCAGGAAATAAAAACAGTTTATTATTAGTCAATTAGTTTAGGTCTTGTTTCCTCACCTTTGCTTGAGTGTAAATTCTCTTTCAAGCTCTAAGAATCACCTTTATATCAATAGGAAAACCTAACAAGTCGATAGATGTTAATTAGAATTCATTCCGACAGTTTTAAGCTTGCTGTAAAGCTAGGGTCGCAGGTAGGGTCGCAGGTTTATGCGACCCCAGGGTATAGGGTCGATGCTAGGGTCGGATGTCCCATCGACCCTAGGTGCGACCGTAGCTTCCCTGGACTTCTCGGGAGCTAGGGGTCGATCCTGTGGTCTGGTAGGGTCGATTCCCAATCGACCCAATGTGCGACCGCACGTGGTTTGAGTCGACCTTTTCATTCTAGAGTCTAATCTTTCAAGTTTGAGTCATTTGGCTTACCTCCACAGTCCATTCTATGCTTGTTCTATGGCTTAAAACTCCAGGTTATTTCCTTACTTTGTCTACCATGATTCCCTCCATGGATTTCATTAAAATCTTCCCATGGACGGATGATTTGGGTTTCTCCTAGATCGATCATACCCTCTTCATGAACTATTCTAAGGTCTTAAACAATTCATGGAAATCATATCCATACATATTTACTGATATTCAGAGGTTTCTCTGAATTTCTTCTCTTTAGTCTTCTTCTCCAATTCTCCTTCTCTTCTCTTTCAATTAGGGTTTCAAAAGGAGTAAAGAGGTTAAGAGACATCCTATTTATAGAGAAAAACCTCCCAAAATAAGTCCCATTGAGATTAGGAAAGAATCCCCTTGAATTTAGGAAAGTTTCCTATTTATGGTTTCTGTCAGTGATCCTAGGGTCGATGAGGGGGTCGGAGATCCCGTCGACCCTAGGGTTCCACACTACAACAAAAATGGTTTTTTGTGACGGAAATTAACGACGGTTTTATGTAACCGTCTTAAATAATTCATATTTACGACGTTATCTATATTTCGTCATCTATAGTTATGTTTTAACGATGGAATTATTTATCCGTCTTATATAACCACTTAAATACGACGGAATTATACATGGCGTCATGTATAACCTAATTCCTACGCGCATATGTATTTTTTTTCCCGTGGTGTTCCCTCCAATCCGTAATTACAATGGAGCAATTGTACACATCGTATATAGATATGTAGTAATGACAGAAATCACTTATCGTCGTATATATATAGGTAGTTACGACAAAAATTATTTTCCGTCTTATATGGATATACATTTTAGACAGAAAGTAAGTCCAGTCGTATATAGATACATAGTTACGACGGGAATTAAATTCCATCGTATATAGATATATAGTAATGACGGGAATTAAATCCCGTCGTATATAGATATATAGTTACGACGGGAATTAATTTCCGTCGTATATAGATATACATTTAGGGCGAGATTTCAGTCCTGTCGTATATCCCAACGGATATTCCCTCGACATTTTTAATTTTTTTTTATTTTTCCCGTGGCTTGCTGGAGATATGTGACGGTTCTTAAGAACCGTCGGATCTTCTATAACTGTTTCTCCATTATCCCATATTCCCAATGTTTTCCCACTGCACGCCATTTATTCAAGTCGTTTCCTGCTTCTTCGTCGGTTCAATGCCATCTCCACCTCCGTCGATCTCTATTTCCGCCAAATCCTAACCTACCTCCATAGATATCTGATCAGTTTGGCAATCTCCTTCTCCATCGTCATCCATATTGTTCTTTCTGATACAGTTCGACGCCGTCGCCAACTCCTCCATCTCCGCCTTCTGCATACTTGTCGCTGCTGCTATATATGGTCATCTCAGGTAACATCATCCATCGTCATCCATATTGTTCTTTCTGATACAGTTCGACGCCGCCGCAAGCTCCTCCATCTCCGCCTTCTGCATACTTGTTGCTGCTGCTATATATGGTCATCTCAGGTAACATCAAAGCAATCTCTTCTCCTCCATCTCTATTTCCCAAATCCTAACACTAATAAGGTACCTCCATCTGATCAGTTCGGCTCTATCTCCTTCTCCATCGTCATCTCCATATTCTCCTTCTGATTGAGTTCGACGCCGCCAGCTCCATCTCCGCCTTCTGATTGCCGCTGCTATATGGTCATCAGGTAACATCACAATCTCCTCTCCACCATCTCTATTTCCCAGATCCTAACCCTAAGGTACCTCCAATATCTCAGTTTGGCTCCATCTCCTTCTTCATCGTCATCTCCATATTCTCCTTCTGATCCAGTTCGACGCCAACTCCATCTCTCCGCCTTCTGCTTGTCGCTGGTCATCTTCTCAGGTAACACCAGAATCTCCTCTCCTCTTTTTTTTTTTTTTTTTTTTTTTTTGTGATTCTTTTAATTTCATGGAAAAACCGTATTGTGTGTCTGTACTGTAATAGTCACTTTGTCATAGTAGCAATCCATTGCACAAATAAGTGCAATATGTTATGATGATAAGTACCAATTTCTTTGTGTCTTCAAGCTAATAATGCATAAGTGTTCAAAGGTATGTTACCCGACTGTCAGTATCACAAAACATTGTGTTATAACTGCAGTTCAATAAAATACATATAAATATAATCAAAATGTAAATATAATGTAAATTAACATGTGCAATCCAGTAATGCAATTATATAAAGCACCATGCAAACCGTCTATAGCCATAAATAATGCTTGTGAAAATATGAAGTGATGCTTGCGTGTCATAATCTGAGCATAAACTACAGTGTGTGATAAATACTGTTACCAATGTTAATGATTTGTTTGGACACAAGTTAATCATACTATATAATACAGTTGCAAATCATAACAAATAGAATACAACAAATTGTACATGATTTCGTATATATTAAAATCTCTTTATTTCGCAATTCCAGCTGTATTCAATAATACTACAAATAGTTGCTTAATTTATTCATACATGTATGCAGTAATCATCATACTAACATCGCACATTTGTATCACACGTTACTATAGATTATATTATATTGATTTGTGGAATTGATAGTTAAGAGAGCCAGATTTTGAGGCTTCCCTCTGACTTCTCTCTGTCTCTCTTTTAAAGCCTTCTCAAGGAGTTTTGTTCTGGAATATAATCTCAGAGATTGTGTTTATTTTTAGATGAACTAGGAGATCAGTTGTGATGGGAAACTATTTCCCGTCATTAATGGAGTTTTGCTCATCTGTAGTATCTTTGGCGAGATAAATTCCTCATAACTCATTGTATGTGATTGATATCCCATGCAGTAAGACTTTCTTCACATGCCATTATTTCATGAGATCCCTCAGGAGGAGTTTCAGGGTTTAGTCACATGTTTGGTTCGGTGGGAAAAGAACAAAAAATAATTGCAGTGATAGGCTGAAGGTCAGTCACTAGGTAGTATAGGTCTTTTCCATTTAAAAAAAAATTGTTCTCCAATCTATAATTGTCCTGTTATCGCCCTCTTCTCTCCTTAAAACAGTTGGGATCTCTTTCAATGAACCCCTTTCCAACCCACCCTTCTGTGCTTGGTGTCTCATCTCATTGATTAATAAAAGGTGCATCTTCATTCGTGTTGTTTCATTATTGGACAGGATAATTGGTACCCTTTGGTTTAAGAATAAAAGGGCGTGTCAACCTGTGTGAATTTTATTTAAGTTCAGAATAAGTTTTTACGGTGTTGGACTGTTTTATAATTTCGATAGAAATGTAGTGATATTCTGTTGGATCATGGGATCTTGACGTTTGACAAAGTTAGGGGATGCTTAATTGCTAATGATTGTTTGGACTGAACCTTTGCATCATTTGGAATTATAACTGATTTTTATGATACATGATTATACATCAATTGCTAATGATTGTTTGGACTGAACCTTCACATCGTTTGGAATTATAACTAATTTTTATGATACATGATTATGTCCATGTTTTGAGACTCCACTTCTATGTTTTCAGAAGTCAGCGACTAGTATTAATATGATGCCTGAAATTGCACCTCAAAAAATGTGAAATATATTTGAATTGGTAGAAGTGGAGTTTCAAAACATGAAATATGACAATTAATGTCCAATATAGCAATTTAATTATTGCCTGAATTATAATTGAGATGTACCTTGTAATTTATTATTTTACATGCATTATTGTAAGGGATTATAAGTATTAATATTTTTTTATCTTAAATATCTTGTCAGTTACTTTGTACAACAATGTCTAGGAGTAGTTGGATTGATAGAGGTTTACGAGATGCAAGGTTCAGGTTATCTCCACAGTACTTGCAAGAGGTCAAAAGTTTTATAGAATTCACATTTTCTAATAAAGCGAATATCGGGCAAGAAATCTTATGTCCATGTGTAAAGTGCCAAAATCGATACTGGTGTACTAAGGATGTTATTGATGAACATCTGGTCGTCGATGGATTTCACAGGGGTTATGTCATGTGGAATTATCATGGTGAAACTTCATCATCACAACCAGCTCCATCTTCATCATCACAACCAGCTCCCCATGAAAATCCAGTTGGCATTGATGAAGCAGATATAAATGACGATATACATAATATGTTAAATGAGATGCAAGGAACACATATTAATGAAGGAGTTGAGGGTACTGCAACGGGTGAGCATACAAGGGGTCCGAGTGCCGAGTTACTGAATATTAAACGGTTGATGGAAGATGCAGATCAAGAGTTGTTTCTGGGAAGTAGAAATTTTACGAAACTTTGATTTTTGCTTCGCCTATATCACATCAAGTGTTTATGCAAGATGAGCGACAAAGCATTCACTATGTTGTTGGAGTTATTGAAAGAGCCATTTCCTGAGCCAAGTTCTTTGTCAAATTCTTTTTATGAAACAAAGAAGATCATCAAGGAATTAGGACTCGATTACATTAAGATTGATGCATGCCCGAGAGATTGTATGTTGTTTTGGAAGGAGACAACGACTTTGGATTCATGTAAACACTATAGGTCATCAAGATATAAAAAGGGTGGTAAGAACATACCGATTAAGACATTACGCCATTTCCCTTTGATCCCACGGCTGCAAAGGTTATATATGTCGTCTAAGACATCAGCTGATATGCGATGGCATCGCGAAGAGCGTACAGACGATGGTAAGTTACGACACCCAGTCAAAAGCATGGAAGGAGTTCGATAAGTTGTACCCGGATTTTTGCAACGATCCTCGTATTGTTAAGCTTGGGCTAGCTAGTGACGGATTCAATCCTTTTGGAAATAAGAGTAGCACCCATAGCACATGGCCTGTTGTGGTAATCCCTTACAACTTACCACCATGGTTGTGCATGAAGCCCTCAAACATAATCCTGACATTGCTTATTCCTGGTCCAAAGCAACCTGGGAATGATATAGATGTGTACTTACAACCACTAGTAGATGAGCTTAAAATATTATGGGACACTGGTGTTGCAACTTACGATGTACACAAGAAGGAATATTTTGTATTGCGTGCGTCCTTGATGTGGACCATTAATGATTTTTCAGCATATGGAAACCTCTCAAGGTGGAGTACGAAAGGTGCTTTGGCTTGCCCAATTTGTAATGAAGATAGCTCATCTCGATGGCTAAAAAATGGAAGAAAATTTTGTTATTTTAGACATCGTCGATTTCTTCCAGAAGATCACCCTTATCGGCATAATAAAAAGAGCTTCGATGGACATGAGGAACATAGAGTCCAACCTAAAATGTTGTCCGATTGTGACCATCTGGATCAATTATGGGATGTATAGTTTCTTGAATTTGGCAAAGAAATTACTGAAGAGGGTAGGAAAAAGAGGAAAAAATCATCTAAGAAGCCTCAATTACCACTTAATTGGAAGAAGAAGAGTATATTCTTCAATTTGCCATATTGGAGACATAACTTAGTCCGTCACAATTTAGACGTGATGCATATTGAGAAGAACGTATGTGAAAGTATCATCTATACATTGTTGAATATAAAAGGCAGAAGTAAGGATCACTTGAAGGTACGTCAAGATTTAAAAGATATAAAAATACGTCCTTATCTTCAGCTAAAGATGATCGAAGGTGAAAACAGAATCATTTTACCTCCTACACACTACTCAATGTCTAACAAGTACAAGGAATCATTCTGCAAGGTTTTAAGTGATGTGAAAGTTCCAGATGACTATGCTGGTAATATCGCACGTTGTACTATTGTGCACGAGAGGATGATATTAGGACTAAAGAGCCATGACTGTCATATCATTATGCAACAACTACTACCTATGGCCATACGTAATGTTTTGCCAAAGAATGTTGTAGCAGTATTGGTAAAGGTATGTGGGTTCTTTCGTGATTTATGTAGCAACGTTGGTACAGAGGTAGGATTCAAGAGTTTTCATCAAACTATTGTCGTAACAATGTGCAATCTTGAAAAGTTGTTTCCACCCAGTTTCTTCGATGTTATGGTGCACTTGATTATTCATTTGGACCACGAGGCGAGCATTGCTGGTCCAGTACACTACCGTTGGATGTATCCAATTGAAAGGTAAGTGTTTGAATAATTATTTTTCATACAACTAATTATTATCACATAGGACATCAATAACACTAGTGTTGTTTTGTTTAGATTCCTCAAGCAACTTAAAGACTACGTGCACAATCGTAGTAGGCCTGAAGGTTCAATAGCAGAAGGATATATTACAGAAAAGTGTTTGGTATTTTGCTCTAGGTACTTCGAAGGTGTGGAAACGAAGTCCAATCGACCATCTAGAAATGAGGGGTCATTAGGCATTGAAGATCCATATAATATATTCTCAGGAACAGGTAGGCCTTTGGGGAAGTGCGAGATGGTATGCCTAAACATCATTGAATTGGAGCAGATGCATCGCTATGTCTTATTCCATTAGGATGGGATAGTAGAATATAGAAAGTACGTATTACCTTCTGGATTTTTATCCATTGTACTTCAATATATATGTACGGTAGAGTACCAACTAAACATAACTTTCCTCATTTATTTTGAAGCCTCCACCGCAGTGAAATCAAAATTGATTTAGCTCATCGATATCGCCCACGTTTGGTCGATGAGAGGCATAATAGAGAGTTCCCAAATTGGTTCAATAAGCATGTAAGTGCATAATAAAGATTTGTTATTTGTGTGTAATAGTTCCTATTTTTGTTCTCATTTAGTGTCATTAATATTATCAGATATTGGAACTTTGTGAAAAAGGAGTTGAGGTATCGGAATACATCAGATGGCTAGCAGTTGGACCTAATGCTGAGGCTAAAAGTTACACATGTTACATTATAAATTGGATAAGGTTCCATACCAAGGCACTAGAGCTTAGTAGAAGAACTCAAAATAGTGGCGTATTCGTAATGGCTTTGACAAGCAAGTTCGCAAGTAAAAAGGATAAGGTGCCAATTGATGGACATGTTGATTATTTTGGAGTTTAACACAAGTGATCGAGGTGGAATACTTTGATAAAATCAGATTAATGTTATTTAGGTGTGATTGGGTGGATCCTACAATGGGAGTGCATAAAGATGAGATGGGGTTTACTACTGTAAATTTTACACACTTATTGTACAGTGGACAAGGTAAGCTTGACGAGCCATTTGTTTTTCCTTCACAGACGGAGCAAGTTTTTTATGTAGAAGATGATTTAAGTCCGAACTGGCACTTTGCCATAAGGTCTAAGATTAGGGATATCTATGATATTGGAGAGAAGAATAATGGAGTTCAAGAACAAGCAATGATTCAGTCTAATCTGAATCAATCTACCGAACGTTTACATCCCTTAGACGATTGTGAAGGCGATGATGATGACAAGTGGATATGAACCGATTTAATAGGAGTTGTAGTTGACACCCCCAATGGCGGGAAAAGTTCAGATGGTAATCCATCGAATTGAATGTTTAAATACATGCAATTGTACATATAAAAATACTTTTTACAACTTCTCAAACACTTGTATATGTGATTTTTACACACTTTGAATGCTATAGTCTCTTCTTTGTAGCATTTTAAATTTTATTGTATGTATTTGATTGCATCACATATCAAACTGCAGAGTGACAAATGACAGAGGAGATAGTCTCTGGTACCTCAGATTCAGCTTCTACATCTGGTTAGTCAATGTGTATGTGGTTTTTTTTATTTATTTTCAATCAATTTTAATGATAATTGTAAATATATATTCATGTCCTAATTGTCTGCTATGAAATAGGTAAAAAAAGAGGCAGAAGGCCAGCAAGATATGACATAATAAAGACATTGCATGAAGAGGAGAAATTTGAAATTAGATTGAACAGATTGGGCATACCATGTAGCAAGAAATCAGCTACGCTTGGTACTTGGATTGGAATTCAAGCCCGAAATTATAAGCTGCTCCCTATTTGCTTCCAAAGTTGGAGGAAGGTTCCAAAGACATGTAAGAACAATGCATGGGCAGTAGTTCAGGTAAAAAAATAAAAACATTTGTAGCAGATTCCTATTGCTTTTATATTGAAAAAAAAATCTACTTTTTTAAAATTAACATTGCTTATACCTCTTTATGTAGGGAAAATTTGACCTATCAGATGGATGTAAAGGGTATGTTTTTAGTAGGCTCAACAAAAGTGGGAAAGAATTCAAACATGAGCTGAAGAAGAGTGTATTTGATAAATACCCTACAAATGAAGAAAGGAGGAAACATTTGGATGGTGGTATTCCAACTGAGCATTGGGAGTTCCTCTTACATGAGTGGGATACGAAAGAGTATAAGGTATGCTATTGCTACTCAATTATAACTAAGAATTCCAAAGATGTAGAGAAAACTATATAATGTGTTGAAAATTGGTAGGCCATGTCGATCCGAAATTTCGATAATAGAGTGTCAAAAAATGACAAAATCGACTGGAAAGACTTCTTATGCTTGTATAGAGGAGGAGATGGTAATATGTATTTTAAACTTATTAATATTGTTATCGATTACTCCAAAATATCTTTATTTTTGCTAATTTTGAATTTCACCTTGAACTGTTGTATCCCTCCCGTTTTAATTTGTTCAAAAGAACACATACTAAGAAAGATGGAGATCCTTCTGATCCTACATCAAAGAAGAAGATGGTACGTACATAAAAAATTTCACAACGATCTATATTCATATAAATTATGATGTCATTTGAATTCCCACAATGTCAATTGCAGGATGAGATGGACCAATGTCTCAATCAAAAACCTGAAGAACAACGAAATGAAATCTCAGTGAAGGAGTCAATTTTCTCGGATATTGTCGAAAAAGATATCCATGGTCGTGTGCGGATGTACAGTTATGGAATTTCACCTAAAGAATTACATGGGACAACAGCAGTACGGGTAGAAAGATTGATTATGGAGAATGACTCATTACGTGAAGAACTCTCTACGTTGAGACAAAGCATTGAGGCACATAAACAAATAACAGATGACAGGTTTTCACAGATGGAGTCTATGATGACTCAATTAATGAATGAACGACGAAGTCAATAAGGTTAGAAACATTTTCTTGTCTTGATTTACATTTTCCAAACTAGCTACGTACCTTCAAGTTTTTGTAATCTAACTTCCTTGACAGCTGTGTGAGTTACATGGTATATTGCATTTGAGTTAGACAATATATAGAAACAAACTAATAAAACTTCAAGTGTTTGAAAAAAGAAAATGAATAAAGAAGTATATATGAATACAAATATCCAACTAACAAATCAAGTACTATAGAATAGTTGCTTAAAGCACATTTGCATTGCTTACTTGTAAGGCTGTAACCATACTTTTACATCTCTTCTTCTGTGAGTCTCCTGAGTCCATCTACCTGATTATACATCTTGTGTTTAGTTACCTTTAATATAGTAACATGTTTCTACAGCCCTTGTGCAGGGCCTAAGAACCAATAAGATTATTAGTTGGCAAAGTTCTTAGAAACATAGGCCCTTTTGTCCAATCCAATTACTGGATCCACAGAGCAAAACAAATACAATACAGAAGAAGCATGCAATTTATGTGTCAAGCTTATTAAAAGATCTCCCATGGCAGGAGCAAGGTTTTGTGAATTTGCTCTATCAAAAGGGGCATCTCTGACAGCACTCATGGAACTTGTCAGTGTCTTTGTTCATTCAACCTTGTCACCTGATGATCTAAATGCTGATCAGGTTGAAGGTGTACTTGTTGCTGCTGCCAACCTTTGCCACTGCCTAATTAGTGAGGCATCTTGTAAGGCTGCCCCTAAGGAATTATTTTCAGGTGGAAAATTGAAGTGCTTGTTAATTTAATGTTGCCACTACTGGACATGCTCAAACTGTTGTTCTCCGCATTGCTTCCTTTGTCTCTCCAGATGATGTAGATAGTTTTTTCAAAGAATGCATGGGCCTTATCATCAACTGTAGTGGTTTAGGTGGAAATGTGGAAAGGCAGACTAAAGTAAGGTCTGCCCATAAGTTAGTGTTATGTTGTGGTTGGTTTGATGACATGTTTCAAGGCTTGACAAATATTCTGCAGAAAGTTGCTTCTATGTGCTGTGTCAAATTTAGCATTGAGATGCCTAAACAGTTGTTGCCATCTGTTAAGCAGAAGATGACTAAGTCTTCTGTAAAAATCTCTCGAAAATGGAAGCATGTCAGAGGAAAATAATCATATTGTTCAGAAACATCCAATTTTGAGGAAAATTATGCGATTGCTGCAGCCATAGCATGGCAGATAAAAGATTTTTTCCTACATGTGAGTACTCGGATGCATCACCACTTTTGGCATACATGTCTCTTGCTTTGCACATGACTCTCCAAGGTTCTGTTTTGCCTGCTACAGACAATAATGGCCACGGGAAAAACAATGGATCATATACAAGATCATCAAAAGTATGATGCATCATTCTATATTTTTGATAGTCACATGCATGTCTTTGATTGCCTATTGAGACACAGACATTTAATTTTTTTTCTGAGCCAAATCTGTAATTATTTATTGTTACCCCACTAAATGAGCAACTGGGAGGGAAATTGAGGAAGAAGATCAAAAAATGGGTGGAATAAAACAATGGGAAGATTGCCACATTTTATTTTCTGTTTCAAGATAAATATTTTTGATAGTTTATTTACTTTTCTTAACTCTCCAGGGAAACAGCAACACACTTTCTTAGTGCTACCAGTAATATATTCCTGATCTGATTGCCTGCTAAGTTAAGTTTGTCAAAATAGAGCCATGCATTGTTCTATTAAATGACCCTGTTTTGTTTTATTTATATGTCATGAATATTGTCAGGCTGAATTCTGCTTACTTGAGTACCCACATTGATTTCATGACTTGTTGGTAAGTTCTAATACTGTACAGTCTGCACTAATATCAGCAGATCAGTGATCATATCTGTTAGAAGTCATAGCATAAAGGGGGAGAGGCCCAATGGGCCTATCGGGATTAGTGCTAGGCGCTAGTCTCAATGGCGGTAAACCTCTCCCCTGTCTCTTTTATTTTTTGGTTATTTCCTTGGTTGGCCTTTTAGGGCTGAAGTCTCTATATGATATATATTGATTGGTTTAGGGGATCTGTACACATTGTTGAGACTCCAAAAGCTACAACAGTTTTTCCTTTTCTCCATTCTTCTTCTTTTCTCTCTTTAATTTACATGATATCAGATTTTTTTATCAGGATTCCCATAATTAAGAATGTATGTTTTAGACCCGACTACCAATCCGAACCTGTTTCTTGGGAGGACTATTATATGATGTGTGTGTTCTATCTCATGTATTGCTTGAATATAGGTGATTAGAATAAAATCATCATACTCACTTTATTTTATTAGCCAAATATTTTTTCTTTTTTTATGAATGTATAGTGTGGTTTGTTAATAATCAGATTTTTTTTTTATTTGTGACTAATATTGTCTTCCTTGCATCATTATAGGTCCCAAAATATAGCCGGAGATGCGGGAGTTCTGTAGACTTATGGTGCTGAAGAAGAAGAACTATGAAGTAGATGTTATATAAAAACTCTAGAAGTTAAATGTGTTAATGTAATGAATAATTAATCAAGTTTTTGGAACTGTCTTATGTCAATGTATTTAAAGTATTTTGATGTTTCGAATTAATGACAATGTGTTTTTGGTATTTCACAATTTTTTTATGGAGTTTGAATTTAGATATGATGTATTTGGTGTGTGGAATGTGAATGTATGGAAATGAGAAAAATAGGAATATATTACAGGAAAATTTGTAATTAATATATTTGGGATATATTTTTAAAGAAAATATTTAACGATGGTATAAATTAATCGTCATTAAAAATACTAACACATATTCATGACGGGAACGTTCCGTCATAAAAGGAAGTATTACTGACGGGACTATAGTCCCACCGGTAATATTATCAGTATATATGACATGTTTCATCCGTCTCTAATATAAACATATACGACGAAAATATATTATCGTTGTACATGCCTCTTTACATGACGGTAGGTTTCTATCTCTATAGATATTTTTACGACGGTGATTTATGCCCGTCGCAATTGGTACGACGGTACCAAATCGTCGTTAATAAGGGCATATAAGACGGCATAACTTTTTCGTTGTATATAAGGGTATTCCAGACGCATCCAATTTTCCGTCATTAAGATTTACAACGCCACTTTTAACGACAAATAGATGACGGTAAATAACCGTCGTTAAAAATATAATAGTGACGGGAATAAGTATTTACGACGGAAAACAACCGTCATAAATAGTGCAGAATGTTGTAGTGCCAGTTGTCCGACCCTAGGACTAAAAGTCATGGGTCTGACTTCTTGATGTGGTGGGATCGACCCTACCTATTTAGTTATGCGACCCTATCCCTTATTTTACTGTTTTTGGATCAGTTTCATACCTAGTCTTGTTATTTCCTTCATGCACTTGGTCCATTTGGCTTGACCATGATAGGTAGACCTGGTACAAGGTGGTAAGACCGGTTAGTTCGATACGGGTCTTACATACACTATCTTAAGTGCACCCTATTGATCCCTTATCAATGGTCAGATTTAACTCCACCTTATTTTCCCCCAACATGTCCAAATCCAAACAATGCCGATTCAAATATACAGATTCGATTTGAATGGAAATTGATGGATGCCAATCCTCTATCCGATTTTAGGTTTTGCCTTGGACTACAACAGGGTTGGGTTGGGCCGGGTTTTTCAAAACCCTAACCCTAACCCTGGTTATTTAAACTTAACCCTAACCCATCCTAACTCTGTCAGGGTCACAAAATGTATAACACTAACCTTGACCCTGGTAAGATTGGGCCTAACCCTAACCTATCCTAATTGACCCTGATAGGGTTGGATTGGGTCAAGTTAACCATGATTAACCCTGATTTAGGGTCGAATTGACCCTAATTGGCCTTGAAACATATAACAAATTGTCAAATAACATATATATATATATATATATATATATATATATATATATATATATATATATATATATATATATATAACAATTATAACTTAAAGATATAACAAACACAAATATATATATATATATATATATTTGTGTTTGTTATATCTTTAAGTTTTATATATATAATATAAATATATATATATATATATATATATATATATTATTATATATATATATATAGGTCGGGCCGAGTCGGGTCTGACTCAACTAGGGGGTCAATCCTAACCCAACCCAATCTTGCCAAGGTTGATCAAAATTTAAGTCCTAACCTAAGGTTCAAGGACAGGTTTGAACAAGTTCAGATTGTCTGATAAAACTTGCACCCTTATTTTAACCACTAATTGCATATTTTTTTAGATAAAGATGTATCACATGAAAGACCAGAGTCTCTTTTCTGTATATTGAAATTCAAGGAGTCATTACTTCATTGCTCACTGTCAAAGCATTACATCTATTGGATAGACACTGACTGGTCTAATGGAACAAACAAAAAGTTGAACCTTTAATGCCTAACTACTGAACACCATCATTAATGGTGGTTGTTCCTTGTTTTGCCCGGGTTCCTAGCTTTGCTATGGAATTTGCTACGGAAGGGCTTCCTCCAGTCAAAGTCGTCAAACAGCTTATCCATCTCTTCCAGGGTCTTCCCTTGTGTTTCCGGCAGAAAAATAAAAAAGAAAGCCCATCCCAAAGCTGCCATTCCGGCGAAAAAGAAGAAAATCCCACCAATGGTCATGGCTTTATACATCGATAAGAAGGACGTAGATATCACTCCACCAGTCACCAGATTCACAGCCGTACCCATACTCACCCCCTGTGCCCGCAGCCTTAAGGGAAAAATCTCTGAACTATAAACCCACATGATGGGTCCCAGTCCAAGCGAGAAGAAACACACGTAAACCAACACCATCGTTATACACAGTGCTGTGGCCCACACTACCATTTCTGAATGGCTATTCACCACCTTCAACCCTAACCCTAGAGCCGCCAGTGAGACAACCATCCCTACCATGCTGCTCAGTAGCAGCGGTCGCCGTCCTACCTTGTCTACAAAAAATGTAGCCACCAAGATGGAAAGCGTCTTCACAACTCCAAGGACCACGGTAGCACCAAGTTTCTTGCTCTTGCTGGTGATCCCAGCCTTCTCAAAGATCCGTGGGCTGTACAACACCACGATACTATTCCCTGTAGCTGCTTGGAAGAACTGAATACCAACGCTCGCGATCAAGACACGTCGGACAGAAGGTGTAGGATGGAGGATGATTTCTTTCCATACACCTTCACCGTGGCTCTGTTTCTGTACAGTCACGACCTCATCATTGCATTCTGCTGGAATCCCTGCTGCCTCTTTGATGTTAGCGAGTCGCAGCTGCGCCTCCTCGTTGGAATCGGAGGTCTTCTCCAGGACCCGTTTGGCGTCCCCGAGTCGACCCTGCATGACCAGCCAACGAGGTGACTCAGGCATAGTAAATACACCTAACCCCAACATAATCGATGGAATCACTCCGACTCCAAGCATGAGTCGCCAGCCTAAATGGAGTGGGAGCGATGTGAACGCGTAGTTGGAGATGAAACCCAGCAAGATCCCACCGTTGATGAAGGCTTCAGGGAATGTTGTTAAGAAGCCTCGACATGAAGCTGGTGCTACCTCGGCGGTGTAGACAGGAGCGATCATGAGAGCGTAGCCAACACCGAGACCACATACGATGCGGCCTAGCATGAGGAAGGCATAATTCATAGCGAGACCCATCATTAGGGCTCCAGCGAAGAAGATTACAGCAGCGATGACTATGGTGTAACGACGTCCTAGCCAATCAGATGTTCTTCCAGCTAGTGCAGCTCCCAAAAGAGCGTAGAGGCTGAGGGTCCCAACCAGGAGTTCTAGTTGTGTATCGTTTAGGTGAAAATCGTCTTTGATGAACAGTGCTGCTCCAGTCATTACTCCAGTATCTGAGTAAGAAAATGAAGAAGAAAGATGGTTAGATGTCGATCGATTAAACTAATAAACTCTTTTAATGGTTTTTACCCAAAAAAAAAAAAACTCTTTTAATGGCTGCTTAAAAACTAATACTTACCATAACCCAATAAAATTGAAGACATGGAAGCTAAACCAGCACACAAGAGAGCATATTTGTTAGTACGAGGCTTTTCTGGCGAGACTGGATTCTCCGGCACCTCCTGAATTTCATTCTCATGGTCTTTCGGTACTGTCATTTTTTTCTCGTCCACAGAGAGATTGAGAAGACTGAAGACTGAAGTCTTAAGTAAACAGCTCAGTAATGAGCTCTCTCTACATTATCTGTCGCTTTTATTGAACGTCTACAGGAAAGGATTACCGCAAAGAGCTCTCTCTATACATTATCTGTCACTTTTAGTATGCACGTCAGACTTGAGATCAACCGCAATTCCCACTTGTTGCAAGAGAGGATTTGGATCCGCGCCTATCAATTTGCATAGAATAGTTCACTAGTATGCACTTGTATCTTTCACTTGATTTCATCATCATCCATATTCAATGGGTCCCACACTCTAGAGATGGATTTCACATCATATTGACGGTGATGATATCTCATGGAGGGTATATGCACGTGTAAGTGATCCAAACTCTATCAATTTACCACATAGTTCAATGTTCAAATATGGTTATAAAATTTATTGAAATAACCTTAGAGTGATTCTAGGAGATAAGTATTGTCCCTTCAAATATGATTATAAAATTTATTGAAATAACCTTGGAGTGATTCTAGGAGATAAGTATTGTCCCTTCAAATGTGGTTATAAAATTTATTGAAAAAACCTTGGAGTGATTCTAGGAGATAAGTATTGTCTCAAGTTGGGATCGCCTACATAATCTCTTTATGTGATTCATCATCGTGGGTGTGATGTAGAACCCCATCTTTAGAGTGTGGAATCCACTCAATATATATAGTAATGAAATTTTAAGGCCGTATACAAGTACATACATGTCAACTATTCTCAATTGACTCCACTATAGATTTCAATCATAGGGAAATCACATCCACGGAAAGCTGTTGAACCTGGTCTACTCGATCTGTTGGCTGAAATAGTTGTTTCGGCCCAGATCCGTCATGTGGGTCCACCGAGCTGACTAGACTTACAAGACAAGCAAAGGCAAGGGGAGGCGGGCCAGATGTCCCGGGTCCACTCCGATGCCAAAGTTAGGGCTCTGTGAACAGTCAGTGGACTCAGTGTCGAGCCCACGAAGATATTCTAGAAAGATGTGTGGGGTAAGATGAGATTCTCCGTCCCAGGTGTCAGAGTGTTAATCTCAAGAATGAGCAGTGAGTAATAAATATTCTCGTACCTGAAATTTCAGGATTTACCCTATTTATAGTGAATAGTGTATATTTTTCCAATGCCGTTTTTGCCCTTTGCTCTTGTGTTTGAGTTGGTGAAGGAAGTGTATATTTTTCCAATGTCGCTTTTACCCTTTGCTCTTGTGTTTGAGTTGGTGAAGGATCTTTCTGGCGTCGAATAGGGGATCCCCACGTGGCTCGTTGGTCGAGTCCTACGTGTCGAGGTCGTATTATCCACGTGGTATAATTCCCTAACACTTGCCTCGTTGCCCTGCTGAATCTGTAGGGTTCGGTTGAGCAAAGAAGATTGACCGAACCTCCCCCTAACAACTTGCCTCGTTGCTCCGCTGAATCCGTAAGTTTCGGCTTGTGCAAAGAAGACTGATCGGACCTCTTCCCAACAACTTGCCTCGTTGCTCTGTTGTGGTGTTTGCTGTATCAGAGACTGATGTGGTTCTGGAATTTTGGGGGTGAATACCGAGGTGGGCACTGCTACTCAATCACCTCGGCCATTGCAGAAATCGCAAAAAGGTCGATGTGGAATGACCGATCTGAGATGATCGATGTGGAATGCCCGATGTGGGATGACCGATGTGTAATGACCGATGCGGGATGACCGATGTGGGATAACCGAGGTGGAATGACCGATGCGGGATGACCGATGTGGAAAAGTATTATATTTGCTTTCATTTATTTTCCTTTGTTTATGTCCGACGTAAAGAAGTTAACTAGTTGTATGCCGATGTGGTATGCCGATGCGAGTTCGTCAAGATTCTAACTCTTGGTTGTCTACCCTCCTTGGCCCAATGTGTTGTCTAGTTGGTGAATTCTTTGGGCCATATGGGTCTCAATTCACCACGGGTCGATCTACCCTCATGGGCCAAGTCTGTTCGACTAAACTCTTGGCCGCATGGGTCTCAGTTGGGCTCAGAGCCGATCTACCCTCCTCGGCCAAGTTTGTCCTACTGAGCTCTTGGCCGCATGGGTCTCAGTTGGGCTCAGAGCCGATCTACCCTCCTCGGCCAAGTCTGTTCGACTGAACTCTTGGCCACATGGGTCTCATTTGGGCTCGGAGCCGATCTACCCTCCTCGGCCAAGTCTGTTCGAGTAAACTCTTGGCCGCATGGGTCTCATTTGGGCTCGGAGCCGATCTACCCTCCTTGGCCAAGTCTGTTCGACTGAACTCTTGGCCGCATGGGTCTCAGTTGGGCTTGGAGCCGATCTACCCTCCTCGGCCAAATCTGTTTTAATGAACTTTTGGCCGCATGGGTCTCAGTTGGCTCGGAGCCGATCTACCCTCCTCGGCCAAATCTGTTCTAATGAACTTTTGGCCGCATGGGTCTCATTTGGGCTCGGAGCCGATCTACCCTCATGGGCCAAGTCTGTTCGACTGAACTCTTGGCCGCATGGGTCTCAGTTGGGCTCGGAGTCGATCTACCCTCCTCGGCCAAGTCTGTTCGATTGAACTCTTGGCCTCATGGGTTCCACTTTTGCAATTTGTTGTAGATTTTAAGGTTGTTGGTTTGGAGACAGGAGTAGAAGCCAAATGAAAATTTTCATTATCGAATGGGTGGCCGCAACGACCGAATTACAATCTTTGAAAAATTCACTGGTAAAATTTGTGGAGATGCTCTGCGTTCCATGCCCTAGGGAGGGCTTTTCAATCCATGTCGACTAGGTGATACGCTCCATTCCTTAGCGCCTCTGTAACTTGATAGGGTCCTTTCCAGTTGAGAGCCAGCTTGCCTTGATTGGTGGGGTCATATGCGATGGTCCTTCGGAGGACAAGGTCCCCTACTTTGAACGATCGTTGACACACCTTCTTGTTGTAATGCTGGGCCACTTGCTGTTGGTGGGCAGCGATCTGAATCTGGACCTGGTCTCGTACTTCCTCTAGGAGGTCCAAGTTGGTGCGTAAGCCTGCTTCGTTGGAAAGTGGGTCGTAGTTGGCGATCCGGTGTAAGGTGATTCTTACTTCCAACGGGACAATGGCTTCCGTTCCAAAGGCAAGTCGGAATGGCGATTCGCCTGTGGTCGTCTTTGGGGTAGTGCGATCCGCCCATAGAATGTGTGGTAGTTCGTCCAACCATCGACCTTTAGCCCCATCTAACTAGATTGATCCCTTTCAGTAGGATTTTGTTGGTAGCCTCTGTCTGTCCGCTAGTTTGCGGGTACTTCACGGTGCCTCGTCGATGATCTATGTGGTGCTCTGCACAGAACGCCGCAAATGCTTTGTTATCAAATTGCTTCCCATTGTCGGTGATGAATACCCTGGGGACACCGTATCGATACACAACTGACTTGATAAAAAATTCCCAGATGGCGCTCTCGGGTATACTAGACAATGCCTCTGCTTCAGCCCACTTAGTGAAATAATCCACTGCGACCACAACAAATTTTCGTTGATAGCGCGCCGAGGGAAATATACCCATGATATCCATACCCCAAGTGGCAAAAGGAACGGGGGCTGCTTCGATAGAGCGAAGTGGGGCGGCTGGCAGGTGAGGGACCGGTGCTTATATCTGGCATTTGGCACACTTCTTGACGTAATCAATGCATTCCTTGTGCATTTTCAGCCAATAATATCCTTGTCGTAATATTTTGTGGGCAAGGACTCTTCCTCCCTGATGGGCACCGTATATACCCTCATGGACTTCCTGGATGGCCCGTGCTGCTTCCGAAGGACGTAGGCACCGCAGTAGGGGAAACGTGAAAGCTTTTTTTATACAAAATTTCGGCTTCCACTACGTAGTGAGTCGCCTATGATTGTATCCGCCTCGCCTCCTTCTTATCCTCCGATAATTTACCCTCTCGGAGAAAAGTAATAATTGGGTCGATCCACGATGGCTCCGATGTGGCTGGCAATATGGCTTTGGAGCTGGGATCCACCGATGAATGAGACAAAACTTCAGTATACACTGAGTGATCTAAATCGTTCAAGTCTGAAGTGGTCAGTTTGGACAGAGAGTCCGCCAGGGTGTTCTGGCCTCGGAGAATGTGGCGCAGGGTGAAATACTCAAACGCAGATGTGGTCTCTTGGACTTTCTTCAAATATGCGGACATGCTCACCTTCTTAGCGTCGTACTCCCCGTTTACTTGCCTCACCACAAACTGAGAGTCGCTGGACGCCTCGACCCTCTTTGCCATTACCGCTTTAGCCAGGCGAAGTTCCGCAATCAGTGCCTCGTACTCTGCCGCATTATTGGATACTTGAAACGTGAACCGAAGGGCGTATCGAATTTGAAATCCTTTTGGACTAGTAAGAATGAATCCGGCACCACATTGAGTTTTGTTGGAGGCTCCATCGACGAACAGGGTCCATGGTTGCGAGGTGTTCTCTGGGACTTGGTTGTCCGTTCCTTCCCTAGCTTCTTCCTGGGGGGATGATTCAATAAGGAAGTCAGCCAAGGCTTGAGCCTTGATGGCCGTGCGGGGCTTGTAGCTGAGTTCGAATTCACCTAATTCGACTTCCTAATTAATCATCCGACCTGAGATATCTGGTTTTGACAGGATTTTCTTGAGGGGTTGGTCGGTTAAAACAATGATGGAGTGCGCCTGGAAGTAAGGCCGGAGCTTGCGCGCCGATGTCACCAACGCCAAAGCGACTTTCTCGATAAATTTGTACCGAGTTTCAGCCTCTAGCAAAATTTTGCTGACATAATAAATGGGGTGATGGATACCCTCTACTTCTTTGATCAGCACGGCGCTTACTGCCTTTGAAGATATAGCCAAGTACAACTCCAAGGTATCCCCTGTCTCAGGCTTAACCAATAATGGGGGAGATGCCAGGTATGTTTTCAATGCCTCAAATTCCTGTTGACATTCGGTCGTCCATTGGAATGTCTTATTGCCTTTAAGGGTCTGAAAAAAGGGTAGACACTTATCCGACGATCGAGACATGAATCGGCTCAGGGCTGCCACACGTCCGGTTAGCTCCTGCACCTCTTTTACTTTGGTTGGTGCTGGCATATCGAGGATGGCCAAGATCTTCTCGGGGTTCGCCTCAAACCGTAGCTAAAACCCGTAGCTAAAAATAGGAATTGTTGTAGTGGAAACATAAGAGAAAGGCAGATTATTATGAATGGATTAATATGATTTTTACATTGGTGTTCTGTGAGAAGCAGCAAGGGTGAGCGCCCAAGACCTGAGATCGGTCAACCCCTCTCCCTTCCTTCTTCTAATTGTTTCACTTTCTTTTTCTGGTTCTTTTCAATCACTTTTCTGGTTCACAGTTGATAGTACAAGCATCATTCTGCAATCGTATAAGCATACAAATAAACCCTCCAATAAATTCCCAACGATCCCAGCATTCTTGGAGATCCAGCGAGCTCTTCTGAGATCAGCTTCACGATTCATTTGGTGACACGGATTCACAACAGTATCTCTGTTTCTCATCGTTCTCAACCCAACAGAACTATCTGGTCTACCATCCCTGGACAAGCTTTTGTTTTTGCTACAGTTGCAGTGACAAAGGTGGAAGAGAGTAGAGGTTCCTTTGCCATAAATGATAGGGAAGCTCATTTGATCCCTTTCCAATGCCGACGATTGTTCTTGAATAAAAAAAATTAGCGTTTATTTGTTTGTATAGTTCGACCTGAGCAACAATAATTTGATTTTTCAGATCGGTGATAATACTAACAGGCATATTCTGATCATATGCTCGCAAACGTCCACTCTTTTACGGTCATGGTGGTGGGAACTTTGCCCACGAGATAAACCTAGAAGTGTTGGAGAAATGCAATAATTTTGATTCTTCTAAAAATGACATATGAAATTTGAATAAAATATAAGGATAAAATTGTCAATGAAAAATATTAACTTTAATTCCCTTAAAAAAGAGGGGACAGTGTCCTTTAGACATACTACAAGGGAAGAAACAATATTTTTTTTCTTTCCATTAATATCAAACTATTCCTTATATTAGATGCACGGTCGGGAGATATCAAGGTAACAATCGAGTACAATAAAAGGTACTGAGCCATTAGGTAATGGTAAGCGAGCAAAGTCACATACATCTGTTTCCCAAATTTTATAGAGCCATGGATTTCACTGCCAAAGCACTACATGGATTTGATGGACATTTCTCAAATGTATTATAACCCTTTCAAAACATTAACTTTTCTTTTGCGTTCACTGTTCGTTGAACCAGAGATTTGGATCTTCTCTTGTTGTTGGAGGGATTCTAATTGTGATTCAGCAGTTGAAATTCACTTGGTGTGCATATTAATACATTGATATTCGTGCTAGATGAAATCCAATCATTGAATCACGACTGAAGAGACCATACAACAAGAGAAGATTTTTTTTCTTTTCCAGAATCAAAATGGATAGACAAAATTTATGGGTGTCAATTCTAAACCAGAAATTAAACAAAAAAAAAAAAAAAAAAAAAAAATCTAAACCAGAATTGGGATATTGAACCAAAATTAGTTAGTAAAAACAAATTTAAACCAAAACTAAACAATTATTTCGGTTTTGCGTATAAATAAATAGTTCAGACCTTGCAGTAGCAGGAACCTCGTACATTGGGACGCCTTTTTTATTTCAGTTTTGCATATGAAAAAAGGGTTCAAAATAGGTTTAGAACCGTTAAACCATTGGTTAACAGAATAAAACCGATTAATTACGTACCTTCCTCTGTGCTACTTGCTTGGGAGTAGGTTTATTATATTATAGTATTTTATCAGAAATCTGATGCAATTAAAATACTTAGAGAAAGAGATTAAAAAGTATGAGATTCTATTAGTAATGAAAATTTTATGTAGCATATAATTTTCGCTCCTCTCCATGAGCCTAAGAATCGATTTATGTACCATTTTCTTGAAACAACTTGAGCCGACCCAATAAATCGTTTATAAACCAATTTACAACCTTACTCTAAACCCTTTCCATTTGGATGCCTAAGTCCTAATTGACTACTTAAAAAGGGTACGTTATTATGTCCTACCCATTAGTTTCTAGCAGAACATCTCGGTTAGTAGTGGTTGTAGTTTGGTTTTTAGTCTGGCTGCTATGGTTGCTATGGATGAATTCTCTCCAATGAAAGTTGCCAAATAGACCCTCCATCTCTTCTAGGGTTTTCCCTTGTGTCTCCGGCAAGAATGTAAAGAAGAAAACCCACCCCACAGATGCTATTCCAGAAAACAAGAAGAAGCTGCCACCGATGGTAATGGCATGGTACAGGGATAAAAAGGTCATTTGAATCACCCCACCCGTCACCAGATTCAAAGCCACGCCCAAACCCGTTCCCTGCGCCCTCAGTCTCAACGGAAAAATCTCTGACGTGTACACCCACATGATGGGTCCCATCCCAATCGAGAAAAACGCCACGAAAGTCAACACTGTCACTGTAGAAAGCACTGTGGCCCACATCATCTTATCTTCTGGGTGGGTATCCAACATCGTCAACCCAAATCCGAGACAAAACAATGAGACGATCATCCCTCCCAAGCTGCTCAGTAGCAGCGGTCGTCGGCCGAACTTATCTAAGAAGAAAGTGGGTACAAAGACGAAGATCGTCTTCACAAATCCAACGGCCACGGTTGCTCCGAGTTTTTTGTTCTTGCTGGTGATCCCAGCCTTCTCGAAGATTCGTGGACTGTACAACACCACAGCACCAACCCCTGAAGCTGCTTGGAAGAAATAAAGGCCGAGGCTTGCGATCAAGACACGTCGCACAGCTGGTGTAGGGCGGAGCAGGAGCTCTTTCCATACACCTTCACCCTGGCTCTGTTTCGGTACAGGAACGATTTCATCGTTCTCTTCCGGCGGAATCCGTGCTGCCTCCTTGATCTCGACGAGTCGCAGCTGGGCCTCTTCCTTGGAATCAGATGTCTTGTCCAGCACCCGTTTGGCTTCACCGAGTCGACCTTGCATGACCAGCCAACGTGGTGATTCGGGCATGGCGAGTACACCGAGTACCAAGAACACCGACGGAATCGCTCCGATTCCGAGCATGATACGCCAGCCCAATTTGAGTGAGAGTCTACCGAAGGCGTAATTGGAGATGTAGCCCAGCAAGATTCCACTGTTGGTGGAGATTTCAGTGAATGATGTTAAGAAGCCTCGACAAGAGGCTGGTGCCAACTCAGCCGTGTAGACAGGAGCGATCATGAGAGCGTAACCAACACCGATTCCGGCCACAAACCGGCCTAGCATTAGGAAGGCATAATTTACGGCGAGACCCATCATTATGGCTCCTATGAAGAAGATTACAGCTGCGATGACAATGGTGTATCGACGTCCGATCCAATCAGATGTTCTTCCAGCTGCTGTGGATCCAATTAGAGAGTAGAGTTTGAGAGTCCCAATTAGGATTTCAACTTGTGTATCGTTGATGTGGAGGTCTTCTTTGATGAATATTGCTGCTCCACTCATCACCCCAATATCTGAAGATGAAGAAGAAAGATGATTATCAAGAACTAATTTTGGTTTTTGAAACAGAAGGGGTGAGGGAGAAACAGAGCATATTTCTTAGAAAACAGAGTAGAATTATGCTTACCATAACCCAGCAAAACTGATGTGAGAGAAGCTAAGATCGAACAGCAGATAGCATATTTCTTGGCACTGTGCCTTTCTGGCGACTCAGACGCCGGCACTGGATTCTCCGATGCAGGAGAGGCGGCATAATCACCGGCTTTCGGTTCTGCCATTTTTTCTATTGCAGATAGAGAAACCGAGCAGTTAGTCTAAACTGGTTTAAATAACGATGAGAGAGACTGCCCGCCAGACTGTACAAGATTTTCCGTCCATAAACTATGAGTTGTTAGTCTCACCCAACTCAATCTCCTCTTCCTCATTTCCACCTCAGTACATCCACAAAACGTTCGAATCTCCCTTTTCCACATTCCCGGCTTCATACATCATCAAATTTTGGTGAATTTTTAAGGACATTTTTTATGGTAGTATTCCGGAAAATGAAATAGGCTTAAAAAATAGGAAAATTATTTGGACCTCCCTTGATATTTCTTTCGTACATAAACTTCTCGTGACATTTATTGATTTACACTGACCTTCCTTCTAAAATGAAATTTAAAACATTTTAGTCCATTCCCTTAGGATATGGATGGCAATTACTAATGTAAGCATAACATATATTTTTTTTATAGACCAAAATACCTTACAACTTCATCTTAAAGGGCTTCTTCCTTCTTTCTTGAGTGAGTTATCCTCTCATCTCTCTTTGATTTTTTGCCCTGATTCTTGTTCTTTGTAAGTCTTTTGCCTGTTATCCAGTGATTTCTCTTTTTTTTTTTTTTTTTTTTTTCCCATGGGGAGGTCAGGTAACAGGTTAGACAAAAAGGGTTTTAGTTTAGGGACTAAAATATTAGTCAAAACCCTGGAGCACATCAGAAGGTCAAGGTAGTGTAATCTTCTCCTTTTAATCTGTGCAAGGAGTCCTCATATCTAATTGATCATGGCGGCAAAGAACGAAGGGGTCCAGTTCGTATCTTGTTCCCTCAAAATCTCTCCTTATAAAGTCCACTATCCTCTCCCCTTACTACCTAAGCTTAATATGCTTCGGTTGAATTCACCAGTTCTAACTGGTTACAATAATTCAGATTGGGTTAGTTGTCCTGTTACTAGATGATCCACAACCAATTATGTTGTTTTCTTTGGATCAAGCCCTGTCTCATGCAAGACAAAGAAGCAACACACAGTCTCTTGCTCATCAATCGAAGCAGAGTACCAAGCGCTTGCAACTCTTACTTGTGAGCTTTCTTGGATTAAAGCCTTGTTTACAGATTTGGGCTTTCTATACCCATTTCCAATATTGCTTTTTTGAGACAATAAATTAGCTCTTCATCTCTCGGCGAATCCGGTCTTTAATGAACACATGAAACATGTAGAGGTCGATTGTCATTTTGTAAGGGAGAAGATACAGAGGAAATTGACTCGGCCTTATCATATTCAATCAAAATTTCAATGGGCTGATCTACTAACGAAAGCATTAGGCCATGGACCACTTTCCTTTCTTATAGACAAGCTTGGATTTCGACTTGCGTCTCCATCAACTTGAGGGGGCATGTTACAGTGTGTTTACATTTAAACAATCAACTTGAGGGGGCATGTTACAGTGTGTTTACATTTAAACAAACATTTTAGTGTTTTTACCACTTTACCCTTTTAGTCTTTCAAATTTATTATAAATATCATGTAACACTCTTCATTAGATATTGAATTTCATTTTCTCGAGTTCTCTGTTTTATACCATTTGACACTTCCGTTCTGCTGTCAAACCCTGTCGTCAAATTTAAACAAAACCAGAGAAACAATCACTGGCTTCATCTCATCAATCAGGAACCACAGAAAGTTTGAACACATACCAACGAAATCATCGCTCCTATGTTCGTCTTCTCTAAGCTTGGTTTGACCCGACGAATGGAATCAGAATCAGAACGTATTGGAAGGTAGAGAACCTCAACAGAAGGCCATTTGCCGAGTCGGCTTGGAAGAGAAGACGAGGAGAGGTTTTTGTACTACCTGAAGTAGGCAGTGCAGCCTGTCAGAGATATGTTCCCATCTTGAATTTCAAAATTCAAGGAATCAATTGGGTTTCTAGCTGCTTTTGAGAACTTCATTGTTTCTCTTTTTTGAGGTCTTTCCGAATGAAAACGAGACGAAAGGAAGAGAATGAGAGGGTGTAGAGGCTTTTGTTGGCATGGAGGTTTGATCGTTGTTTTCCCTACGCATTTTCTTCCCCTACAACTCACTACGCTCCCCAAACTCCCTCTTCCTTTTTCCTTCCGTTACTCACCATCTGCTCCCTTCAGCAATCCTTTCTTGACACAGTTGAGGAGTACTGTCCAACGGTAGGTTTTCATTCGAAGCCAGGGCCCGGATCATTGTCGGAAGGGAAGAGAGAGAGAGGTGACTATGGCATCTGGGGGACCATGCCTGCAACACTTCACCTCATGGATGGAATCGGGGTCGCCTGCACTCCTGTGTAGCAGAGGCGATAATTGGGAGGGCATGGTTTTGTGTCCCTATGCTCTCCCATCCTTATGCTCTCCCAATGCTTAGGATCAAGTATGCTCCACACGAGTGCAGCAGACGATCCCAGTCCTGGAATGGAGACTAATTTTATTTATCTTGTAATTAATCAGCTACGAAATATATTTTTATAAAATAAAAGAGAAAAAAAAAACACAAGTTTACAAACAAAGAGTCTTTTGGTCAATAAAAAATTTAAGTTAACACTATTAGATTTTGGGAGGTAAGCGTAAATCGATAAGTGCCAGGGGAGGTCCGAGTAATTGTCCCAAAAAAATTATACCTCTTTTATCATCTGGCATGTTAAAATATAGTTAACAAATTCGGATTTAGAAATTGTTCTAAAGAATAAAAGATTGAAATGATTTGTTTTGGTAATTTAAAAATTCGATAAACAATGAGGTAAAAGAGGTAAACTTAAAATAAAATTCGAACTCGGATCGATTCAGGAATTATTCATTTGTTTAGAAAAAAATCAAATGTAATTAATATTTAGTGTTCATATTTCACAATATCAATCAATTATCATATTTTCAAAATCTACAAGTGAAATAAATTAGAATAATATTTAATTCATAAATAAAAATATAATATATAATAGAAATGTATGTGTTTATAAAGGTAAATCGTTTGATTTCCTTACAATATATAAGTGTGGATTATTAGAATTTATTATGATGCATGGCAATACCAATTCAGCCCTTGTGGAAATGATTTTTATAAAATCAAACAGGTTCATTAATTCATGTTTCCAATCATCCCCGTATCCCATATTTTTGTTCATTAATTACTTCCTTGTGCTTTTTCTAATAATATTATTTTTAAACTCATATTTAATTCCACATCTGAAAGGTTAACAAAATTAATGACTAGCTTTGTATTATGGTGTGATTTTTATACTCATATTTAATCCCACATTGGTAAATCAAAAGAAATTAATAATTTACTTTATATTATATTATGATATAATTTTTATACTCATATTTAATCCCATGTTAGAAAAAAAAACAAAATTAATTATTTACTTTTTATTATGTCATTTTAGATTCATTTAAACACTTATTGGAAAAACAAGCAAAACAAATGATTTGCTTATGGTGTAATTTTTATATTCATATTTATTCCCACATTGGAAAAACAAACAAAATTAAAGAATTAAATTTTTTATTATTTCTGAATTATTCCTATAATATAATTCCGAGAAATCCAAAGCATTCTATATGAATTTCAAAAAAGTGACTTTTTCCAAATCATTGGCAATAGTACATATTCGGGCGAAGAATTAAAACATAAAGTGCAACCGAATAATTCTCAAATAGTTCCCTAAATTATAATTAACTTTTTTTCAAGGGAGTTCTATTGCATTGTAGATTCTTATCTGTCGTGGGCAAAATGACCCCACCAATCAGAGGATGACACATGTCAAGACACATGTCTCGACTCCCAACAACAAAAAGACATGGCCAGCCACATGCAATCAAAAGAGATTGCCACCTCATAAGTCGGATACGTTTGGATTCTATCGCAAAGATTTCGGGATAGCGATCAAGGTCCGCCCAGATCAACCTCACCCCCCTCACTCATAGCCCGCAGCCAGCTGGCGTCGTCATCCTACGCGAAGAACTCGGGGTCATGATCAAAAGACTCCCCATAGATCTTCCTCAAATTGCTGTCAGGCCGAGGGCTCGTCATTGATTGTGGGATTGTGATGCGGGTGCATTCCAATTTTCCTTATCTGTTCCGTATTTCCAGCCTACATATATAATAACTTACAACAACTCACTCGGCTTGACAAAAGAGTTCAGATAAGGACAACAATTACAGCAAGGAGGCAGATCGTGCCAATCCCTCAGAAGCAAATCCAAACTTACACCACTTGATGCCTCATCTATAAAGACAACACACTTCAAGGTAAACGGATCGAATACTTTACACTTACACTATCTCTGCTAGACACGCTACTCAGATACTGAGCTCTATAACTGCTTGTGCTCATTTTTAACTTAGACATCGGAGTGACCTTTGGGTTTTGAATTCGTCCTCACTTGCCTTTTTGTTTCCCCCCTTATTGGTCTGACCAAACTAAATGAAACTTTGAAAATTACCACAATATTAACCAAGATCTGTGTCAATTTCAAACAAAACAAACCTTATTCACTCTCGAGTACGAAAGAGCCTAAATGAAGGGTCAAACCTTCGAAGAAGAACAACTATACTTTACGATTTTATTTGCTAAATAGGACTGCCTAGCTCATCATATTATAGTGGTTCAATTATTGAACCCAATATTCTCTTTCATACATACTCACAATTGCATAAAGATATTATCGGTCGATTATTAAACTTGTTTTCTCTCATTTACTTGGCTTTCAAGCCGATAAAACCATTTGACAATAGTTCACTTGCACATACGTGTATTCTCAATTGTATCCTTTCATCATCTATACTTGAGGAATCTTACACTTCAGAGATGGGTGACATCCAATGAACGATTAAGGAATCTGCACGTATACCAGATACATCACTACAACAAAAGGCATTTTTCGCTACAGAAATTGGCTACAGTAACCATTTTTCCGTTGTAAAAAATAATATTTAGCAATGGATACTAAATTCCGTAGTAGAAAATAAGTCTTAAGCTGGAAACATTTTTCCATGGCCAAAAATATCATTTTATACTATGGAAAATTTTTTTTCGTTGTGGAATATATATTTCCAACAACAATACTATGTTTTCCGTGGGGAAATAACTTACCCAAAATACAATAAAGTGTATATAACAACGTAAAATAATTTTGTGGTAAAAAATACATTTACTTCTACGGAAACATTTTTCCATGGCCAAAAATATCATTGTATACTATGGAAAAAAAATTTCCGTTGTGAAATATATATTTCCAACAACGATACTATGTTTTCCGTGGGGAAATAACTTACTCAAAATACAATAAAGTGTATATAACAACGTAAAATAATTTTCCGTGGTAAAAAATACATTTACTTCTACGGAAACATTTTTCCATGGCCAAAAATATCATTGTATACTATGGAAAAAAATTTTCCGTTGTGGAATATATATTTCCAACAACGATACTATGTTTTCCGTGGAGAAATAACTTACCCAAAATACAATAAAGTGTATATAACAACGGAAAATAATTTTCCGTGGTAAAAAATACATTTATTTCTACGGAAAAACCATGATTGTGGTTCAAATTTGAATTATACTCCAGACTACTTCAAGATTATTTTGGAGTAGAAACTTATTTAATAACACAATTCTAAAATAGAAACATATTTTGATAACATACTATCCCTCCAATCGAATCCGGTTCATTCTGTGGGAGATGGAATCCAACCGGACTTATCAAATGCGCTTCTGCTCTAAAATGGCTCCCTGGGAGCCAAAATCCATAGAATCCAGAAGCAGAAGTTTTATCAAATAGGCCCTTAATATCAAATTCTCAAGCAATTATGGTGTTTCTAATTTTTTTTTTTTCTTCTGAAAGTGAGATATTTTTTGGTAACTCTACTTTGTAATTGATTCCAAAATTTATTGAAAGTAGAAATTCGTTTAATAAAAATCAATTTAGAATCAATTCCAGAATTTATTGAGATTAGAATGGCATTTGATAAATACTAATATGAAATCCAAATTCTTACCAAAAAAATTTATATATAAATATAAGATACCATTTATATATCTAGAATTTCATTAACAATTTTTCAAACCCTTCTTACTAACATCTTTTCAAACTCATTTTCTGTACAATTACATTCGATAAAATTGGCCCTTTAGTTCATATGTGTTGTATAAACAACAAAACATGTAAAAAAAAACAAGATCCATATATGATTAGGAATAAAAAAAGATTAGGGATTGGAAATGTCATCAAATGGATCCTAATAAGTACCCAGAATTAGGAGGATGTCAAGTTCAGATTGGTATTAGATCAGCTCCCAAAAACCCTATAATCAGTCTATACGTGTGGAATCACTCTTCCACTGTGCAGTATGATTGTGGAATCAGCCTATTCAGTCGATCCCTCCCCAGATCCTTGAAGAATATGAAGTGTGGGACTGTGGGGTGTGAGAAGGAGTTCTAGAGGGCATCCGAGTAATAAGGTTTATTTACCAGAATACCTCTCTCTCTCTCTTTCTCCTCTTTTTGTCATTCTTATCCCTAAAACTAAACAAAGCAGTTTAGTTTTAGGAATATCCCTCATTATTCTCTCCCGCTCACTTTCTCTCCCTCATTCTCTCCCGCGCATACTCTCTCCCTCATCTCGAGAGAAACGGTTGCAATTTTATCTCTGTTTTCCCTCTCTAGCTCCCACTCTCCTTCTCTCCCTCTCCAAGCGCTCCACTATCTCTTCCCCACTTCACTCTCTCATCCTATATTCTCTCTTTCCTCCATAGCTTCAGCGGCATCTGCAACGATCTGCAACGATCCTTAATGATCCTCAACATCGGTGTACACCATCTCTCATGAAGAAAACGTTCTGCATCCTCAACATATCTACAGCTCATGAACGAGTTATTGATCCTCAACTATCGGTTTACATCATCTCGCATGATTGAGGAAGAGGAGAGTTTCCTACGGCATTAAGGTTTGTGGTTCTACCCATCTCCTTAACCCCAAATCGACATTAAGGTTTGTGGTTTAATTAGTTGATTTAGTTATGCCCTAGCTTTTACTGAAAATCTCTATGAATTAAAAAAAAAAGAAGCATTCAAAGTCATACAGTATATATTTAACATCATAACATTCGGTCTTTCATATTCACATATTTTTTATCATTGAAAAAAAAAAAAGACAAAACTGAAAGAGAAGAAGAAAGAAGACGCAGGCAACCCATCTCCTTAACGGGGCTCCTAGACAGTTACTTTTCCTGAAGTATGAGAGGCTAAAGGGATTTCCATTCTTGCTGTTTGTCTTCACAAGAGTATGAAGGGAACAAGCAGCCCAAAAAGTACAGAAACCCATTTTGTTTGTATTTCTAATGCTGAGCTTGATGACGTCAATTAGCTGCCACTAATGCAAGGGAGGTGTGGTAAAGACTCACCAGTAGCACTAGGGAATCCTAGTCACACTACGAGTCTCTCGGAAGAATCCTAGTATAAGTAGGACTCTAATAGTATGAATCCCTATAAAACAAAAAAAACTCCTAGTCCAACAAGGATTTGAGGTGGAGAATCCTAGTCCTAATAAGATAATCCTAATCCAAGAAGTCACAGATGCGATCACAATCTTCGTGCGAGACGCAACCACCATCAGAAACTCAGTGACTACCTTGTACTCGACATTAGGTTCACACCTTGTCTTTACTTATAGGTTTTAATTTCTTATAAATGGTCTCTGTTTATGTTAATTTAGGGATCAATCTCTTCTGATTTCTTCTTCCTTTTTTTCGTGTGACAATGGGTTCCTTCCATTTTCTGTTGCTGAAACTGTTAGGGTTTTCCTTCTTCCTCTGTTTTTATTACTCAAATTCTGAAACTAGGGCTTCTACTCTTCTGGTAATAGTGGCATCCCAGTGGTATTTGAGAGAAGTTCATCAAAAAAAAAAAAAAAAACAAAGTTGATGGTGTTCAAAAGGTTATTGTTGAGAAAATCTAATTTATTGTTGTGGAAATCTAATTTTTGTGGCATATGTTTTGATGCTTTTACATTATGGTAAGATATGCTTCTGGTAGTGGAGAGTTTCAGAATCATATAGTGTTTCTTGTAATTCTAGTGGCTGACAGAGAAGATACAGATATTGCTCAGTATTTTGATGAATGCTTGGATTTCATTGATGAAGCAAAAGGGATTGGTGGAGGAGTGTTGGTTCACTGTTTTGTTGGGCGGTCCAGAAGGTGATTCTTCTCTCTCTCCCTCCCCCCCTTATTCCGAAGTTTCTTGTCTTATTATTAGTGATCAAGAGTAGGTTGTAAATTTCAGGCATGGATTCAGCCTTGACATGCATCATGCATGATAACATATTATATGCTTATGTCTATGTATATCTTTAGAATTTCTTTCTCTTTACATGAAAATTATAGAAAGAATCTTGCCAGAAAAGAATAAGAATGACTTTTCTGAAGAGATTTGTAGAAGACAAGTTTTTGATGGATTTTAGTCTATGTCCTTATTTATGTTAACTTTTGGTAAATTTCCATAATAAAAACAAATTAGTCAATTGTCAAGTCATACCAAAAGGTAAAAGAAATTTTGGGTCATTACAAGGAGATGAGGAAGAATATAAATTAACTATTTTATATCCTTAAATCATCTATGAGAGAGAGACCCTTAATGTGGAAGTAAATAAGTTTTTTGCTTAACAAATTAAGTAAATGAGGGAGAGCAAACATTTATTCTCTTTTGAACTTTCAGTACTTTGGGAAAAACTATTCTCCTTTAGCATATGAGACTCAAATCCTAAAATAAGGTATACTTAATGCGTGAGGCTTGCATACTATTTTGCCTCTTATTTTGATGTTTGTACTTTGGGAGTTTCTTGAGCTTTAAGGCTGTAGCTAATGGCCTTTTTCTTGAGCCTTGTTTTGGGCTATTGAGGAAAGCCTTAAAGCATGTTCTAAAACATGGTTTAAACCAAGTGATGCTGATAAGCTAAAGTTTTCTTTAATTGCAATAGCATAGTGTTAATACTTCATTGATGATATAAGTTATTTGATATCACCATATACAGGACCAAATTACTATGTGTCTATGATGGAACAAGCATAGCTGTCTAAAACTCTCCATCAATTCAGTAGAATGCATACAATGGATTTTTAAACCTAAAAGAAAAATTTGCTAGTCATATCATTTTTGCAGCATCTCTATTTTTTTTTATTTGTTCATTCAACCTTTTATTCCTCTCAACTTGTAGCATGGCTTTGCTAGTCATGGCAATGGCCATCTTGTTTTAGTTTTTTTAATCTATTTCTCTTCTTTATTGGTATTGTGAAATGTTTAAAATCAGAGAAAAAATTCATGGAGTTTTCATGGTAGTCTAAATTACAGAAATATTGGTGCTGGCAAAACAACTATGAAATCAATCAGAAGCTAGCCATTTGGCTAGTTGTTGAATTACATACTAGGTCATGCAGACTTGAGGCATTATTGTGCATCTGCTTTTGGTATTTATGGGTTTTAATCTCTTGTTATTTTATCAGAGTTAAGGATATTTTCTTTATTCCATGCCACAGCTACTGGTATCTAATTTGAGAACTATGTATTACTTCTTTCTATTCATTATTCACCAATTCAGTGGGACTGTGGGAGCTTCTTAGATATGCTTTTGTGATTTTGCTTTGTCCAAATCTCACTGCTTGTCCCATCAATCTAGAAACTATCAGAGGAGCACCATTTAAATCCGTACTCTTTTTCCATCTCAAGTGTGGTCTTGAGAAAAGATTGAGCTTCTTATAGTTTGATATCACCCCCAAGGCAAACTGGCTTGGTGGTCGTATGTGAACGTCTAACATTAGGAGGTTGGCAGTTTAAATATACAATAGAAAACCTTTTAGTTTCCTTTGTTGTCTGTAAGCAAAGATGTTGGACATTCTTTTTCATGTTAGCTTGGCGAATATATAAGGTAATTGTTTGGTTTTCCTTTGGTAGGTAAGACACAGAAACCTGCAGTGGTGCTTCCTTTACTGCAATGACCGAATGGTAGTCTTGATGATGTGTCTTTCCACCAATAGCATATTGTGAACTTGTTATATTTAAATGTGTTTCTGGATTTTCTGACTTAGCCAAGATGACTAAGAATGCAGGTACTTATGTCCACGTCAATTATTTGAGGATATTTTGAATGGAAATATTCCTCTGATTCTGAAGTTCTTTTAAGTACCCAACAGTTCCATGTTATATCAATGGCTATTAGCTAGAATGGTCCCATAGGTTCTTTTTTTAGCTTTTAGAGCCTGTTATCCCATATGTTCTTTTTTGGGCTCTCATGCTTAACTCATTCTGTCCTTGAGAGTTCTTATAATATATATTGTGTTCTGGTGAAGTTAGGAAGATGAAACTCTATTTTTTTGACTTATTCATGGTTCAAGTAGAAATACCCAATCTGCATTCTTGGTTGGTACTACCATTTAATCTCATGCATTCGTTTTTATAAATTTATTCTCATGCATTCATTCTTTTATTAACAACTGTACTTTTAATTTTCAGGCATCTGAAGAGATAAAGAAAGTTTATGATGAAGAGGAGATAGATAGGAAGATTGAGTTTATGTTTTTGAATTTTGATTCTATATATGTATAACTTTGTTTGATTGTATTTCACTTTGTTGATTGAGTTTTCTTCTTTATATGCAATTTTTATTGATTAATAGAGTAGGGTAGGGTGGTAGAGAAATGTAATTAAAAAAAAAAAGATTTTTCCCAACGGAAAATTTAGTCCATAGCGTAATGGTTATTATAGACCACAAAAAATAAGTTTCCCTTATGGAAAATGTATATTATATACAGCAGATTACTTTCCGTTGTGTAAAATCAATATTATAGACAACGGACTATTTTTATTTTACTTTCCTTAATGGAAAATGTATATTATATACAACAGAATATTTTTCGTTGTGTAAAATCAATATTATAGACAACGGATTGTTTTTTGTGTTGTGGAATGGATATTATAGACAACATGACTTTTTCCGTTGTCTAAAATCTAAATTATAGACAACGAAATGCCTTTTTTGTTGTGGGATGTATATTATAGACAACGAGACTTTTTTCGTTGTCTAAAATCTAAATTATAGACAACGGAATGTCTTTTCTGTTGTAGAAAATATATACACCCATAGCACTCAGTTTTCCGTAGGAAAAATTCGCTACGAAATTTATGACAACGGAACGACAACGGAAATTTTACTGTAGGTGTTTAGTTTTGCCAACGGAAAAATATTTTACACAGCGAAAAAATTTCGTAGCAAAAAATTCATATTGTTGTAGCAAAAGGTATACCTTTGAGGAACTCAATCCAAAATATATGAAATCCAAAATATATGAAGTAATTGCCATGTGAAGACCAAGCTAAGAGATGAAAGGAACCACTCTCTTTAAGGTCAACGAGCTTCAAGTTCCAACCCACGAGATCAAAGACGCAAAATAAGACTTGAATGCCAACAAACCCCAAACGGCAGATTTAATTTATGTTTTTCTCTGTCATTATCATTTTTAAATAATTTTAATTTTTTTTCCCCCTTTTCTGGTCTTCCAAACATATCACAATCGTTTCACGCCACAGACTTCTCCCTTGTTTTTATGAATAAAGGAGGGCATTCCCGGACCCAATTCAACAAAATTTCTACTCCCTCCTTTGGACTGCTCCGAATATTAAAACATGAATTTCTTCTACATGTGAAACTTCCGTTTCGAATTTTTAAAGTTGTAGCCAATTCCAATCAATACTCATTCGAATATTCGGATATGATTTGAATCTGGGTTTTAAAACTTGCTTTCAAGTTCTAATCATGTTTCGAGGTATCGGTATGAGTATCAATATTAGATTAAAAAAAAAATATCGGTTTCGATAGTAGCTCATCCTGATCCAATAATACCTAATACATCCTTTTTTATTTTAATGTATTTATAATAAGTACCTATAACGTATCACTTGGCCATGGCTCCGTATCTAATCCGGACTTATATTAGCAAGGTTGTCAAATGGGATGAATCTGAGTAATTGGGATGGTTCTTTCTTGATTCCAATCCTTAGGGTCACTCCCAGAACCATCATAATTATTAAATGGTTCCAAAATCGAGATCTTGCCCCATTTAATAATGAGACGGCCTTGTTATGGTTCTAGGTATTATTTGTGAAAGAAAACTTTTTAAAAGACATTTTTTAGAAAATCGAAGTTTACGGTTAAATTGGAATATAAGTTAGAGCATCTAGAACAAAGGGTATGTATTTATATTGGTATCATCTAGTAAATCAACTGACATTCCCAATCCCCAAATGAAGTATATCAATCTACTCCAGTCTTAATACATCAGCCGTCAATGATAAATTCAATAAATACTCACCTCTCATCTACCCATTTGAAATAGATATACCTATATACAAAATAGATATGCAAACCATTACAAATAGTAATTAAAAGAAAAGATGGAAAAAATGTTTATATATATGGGTAATGTTATTGTGACAAAGATTTGTTATATTTCTTAACATAACAAGACATCAATTATTCTCTTAATTACTTGTAAGAATGTAATCCAAATTAAATGTATAAGGATAATTTTATAAAATCACATATTGTTAAAAATAAATTGAAAAGAAAATATAAATAAAAATTTCAATTGAATTGCACCTGGGATGAGTTAATTGTAATCGTACACAACCCATCTTCTCTCTTCTCTTTCTATCATCTACGCCTGTGATGGGAGATCGCCATTGCCAAACCTCGAAAGAAACGTTGATGTTTTCTTCTCCACTTCTTCCATTCTCCTTCTTCCCTTCTCCTTCTTCTCCTCTTCTTCCATTCTTCTTCTTTCCGTCTCCTTCTTCCCTTCTTCCATTATCGTTGTCATTATCACCCAGTGTTACCGAACTCTGCACTTCTCATCTCTTTCTCCTTCTTGCCTTTTCCCTTTTCCCTTTTGCTTCCATTCTCATTCTTTCCTGTTAAGGGTCCCTTACGAAACCGTAATTTGGGGCAATCGATCGATTGGGGTTTTCTTTTTTATTCTCTACCACATAGTCGCCATTTATGAAACTCATTTTTTTTAATGTTTGCTGTGGTGGTTGAATGTCGTTTTTACTAACTAATTTCAAATACTGCGGAATGTGTAGCTTCGGATCTGAAATTCGGAGACAGCAAATCAACAGGCAACAGTGTAGTTTTGGTGCTGCTGCTTCTTCAATTTCGTGTGTATATTTTTTCAATTTTTTTATGTTGGATTCTTTTTGTAGAAAATCCCCTCTAATTTTCTGTTATAACTTGACTGTGTGCTTGCTTGGACTGATCGGTCATGAACCCTGAAGATTTTGTGCTGGAAAACGAGTAGAAGTTGAGTTTAAAATCAGGAACTGAAACTAGAGGTAGCATTTTGAAATCAGACTGATAAACTGAATTTAAACAGAATAGAATTCTTTCTAGCATATCATTCCTTTCATATGCATTGGATGTCTTTAATTTAGCTTATCCATTGAAAAAAAAAATTAAAATTTCATTCACAGATGAGAAACTTCCTCTGTAATCAGTAAACAGAGTATTCCTCTGTATAAGCTCCTTGTTTCTTTTGTGTTGTGGGTTTTTGATAATAAATAGATTGGGAGAAGCTTTATTCTATTAGTTTAGGTCCCTTTCTTCATCACCTCAGAAAAAAAAAAAAAAAAAATCATCTTTTTATCAAGTCACCTCAATGCCTGGAACGAAATGGCCAACTCCCCACATGTAATCGCAGAAGTAATAAATTGCTGCTTAGCTGGGTGAACTGACTTGGGAACTGAATCCTCTCCCGCGGCAGGAGATTCTCCTGCCGCTGATCCAAGGGCTGGGGATCAGTCGGCCCGCCTATCAATACATTGGGAGGTGGGCCGGCTGAAATCCCGCCCTTGGCCGACGGCAGATGGGCGGGAGAGGATTTTTATACACTGACTTGCCTTTGCTTATTACTGTTCTTTCTTTTTCATCTTTAAATTTGAGCACTGAAATCCATTTTGGGCCAAAAATAAAAAATTCAGGGAGTGTGGATGGATTTGTACAGTACTGAGTACTGCAAGGCAAATATGCCCATGTCAGCAATCTTTCCTCTTTATCTTCTCTTCTTTTGTTACCACATTCTTAGGGCTGTTTTAGACAGAACCACTGAAGAAATCAAAGAAATTTAGTTTGATGGGTCTTTGTGGACTTCCCCTGAATTCTGTTCACCACCTTCAATCTTTCAATCTTAGACCACCCAAAAAAAAAAAAATCTATTCTAGGCTGAACTGAAACTTATAATTTAGTAGTATCCATTACAAAAAAATTTTTTAATCTCTTCCATCTCGTGACCCACTGAGCAACCTCACCCAAGATTTTTCTTATCTCTTCTCTCTCTTTTTCTCTGTTAAATTTTACTGATTAAGCAGAACATTATGTTTTGTTTTCTGGTTGTTTAGAAATTTATATTATTTTCTCACTTCTGCATCTATAACTAAGAAAGGATATGTTGCAGACTAGTTAATGTGGTTAAAATTTATCTTGGTTTCTTTTAATTACTGCTTTGAGTGAATAAATACAGTCTTGTTTATTTTTATTTTCTGGTCTTCTTTGCAGTAATTCTGATGTAGAACAACCTAGAATCTGTATACCTACAATGTCAAACTATATTTTTATTTAACCTATATACATCTCATGTGGTAATGTAAAAGCAGATATTTCAATCATAAATTTATTTTATGCTTGTCTAGTTTGACTATTTGCTTAAACAGAACAAAAGAAATACCAGTACTCATTCTATTTATTTTTTTTTCCTATACAATTTTAATGCCTTCCTTTAAGAATGTGAAAATAAAATCTATACATGCACAAATGCATGAACCCAATGTATTTTTTGGCTCATGACAATCCAATATGTCTAGGATTCTGACACCTCCCACAGTAAGCTCTCAAAACAGGGGTCAAAACTTGTTTCCCCTATTTAAAAGACTTTGTTGCGGTTTGTTCTCTTTGGGCTGCCACAGTAGGTCAACAAGCATCGGTTAGGATTGTTTAGGATGTTTTATCTTTGCCAACAATGCTGCTCTCTATAACATTCCATATGTGACGAAAATCGTCTCCATAGCCTACAAATCTCATGCAGGATTTCAAGACTGGATACAAATTTTAGATTCACCTCATTCCATGTTTGTGAGCCAAGTGATTGTTGTGTTATATTCCCTTGTGTTTTTTGGCTCTTCTACCAGGCCTTCCCTGATCTTGGGTCTTATGCTCTCATCTTGTGGTTGATGCTTAGTTCTACCAAACCATTGCTTTTTACTTTGCTTCATAGTTTTGATGCAGCAACTCTTGTAAACTTGATCAGAGATGTTGTATGAAAGAAATGGGCAACATATATTTCACCCCCAGTGGCCATGGCTATACCATTCTTATCTTGGGGGCTAGTTCGCAATCAATATGTGCATTGGGAGCTTAATACTATTTGTGTGGCACAAGGTTAACAAGGCCATAGCAGAAGCATTTAGACCACATTAGCTTCCAGTTTGATTTGTGGGGGTAGGAAAAGGACTTTGCCCAATTCAATAACAGTGCAGCCAACTATTTGCATGCAGTTCCCGTCAAGGAAAAAAAATGCCAACTATTTGCTGAGGTCGATAAATTGTTAGGCACTTAACCAAACTTCAACTGTGTTGTAGTTCTGTATTTATTTTGGTAAACCGTCAAGCTCCATGGCATCAAACATTGCCAATGATAGATGATGCAGCATGGAATAAATAAGATGGTTTTGTGGGTGCAAGTTTTCTCCCACACCGAAAATTATAGAGGGCAGCACTGCTGGCAAAGATAAAACTCGCAAAGACGGGAAAGCTGCAGAAATGTTTTCTTATCTTTTTATTGAGAAAGCACAAGGCTTATATAGGCTTAAGACGGCAGGGTTTAATTACAAGAGTAAATAAGATAAAATTTATTACATGATGCAAGACGCTTGGCTAATGTTAACAGTTGAGTATAAGGATTCTTTAAAAGATACGCTCTATTTGTTTCATTTTATGAAATTTTTTCTTCATGTGATTCTTTCAGCAGTGCTGCTCTCTATACACCTTTGAATGGTCGGACCAATGGCAATGGTAAATCTGATTTGGATAACAATGTCACACCTTTTGTTGATGGTGGATTTATGTAATGGCTTAGATTATTTCTATTCGTTATTGTTGTTCAAGTGATGTGTCATGTCTTTCTCTGTGATGCGTATGCAAGTCTTTAACTCAAACAGGTAGAGCACTTGGGGATTTCCAAGAGATGATGGTTTGAATCCATCAAGACTCATTGATTTTATTATGCTCTAAATTCTTATGGTATGAATATAAATAATAATTACAAAAGAAACAAAAAGGCTTACTTGCTAGCCTTGCGGCTGTGGATGCATGGCTTTGTGGGTGTGCTTGCTTGGCCTTGCGGCCGTGGCTGCATGTCTTTGTGGGCTTGCCTACCTGGCCTTGCTCTATGCTTTTTGCAAGTGTACCTGCATGAGCCTTGCTAGCGTGTCTGCATTATTGAGGAAAAAGTCAACACCGTTATTCCGACATTCTAATCCATCCCCTCCTCCATAAATTGAACGTTCTATAAACAACGGTTCCATCTACAAAATTAACAATCTTACCATCGACAAAACTAAAAATGGTTCCATCGGCAAATTTAAAGCATGAACAATAAAAATAAAAAAAATGAGCAATTTGAATATTCTAAAGGGGAAGATGAGAAATGAAGTCCATGTACCACTCAATTTTCCACTATTATGCACCGTGGGTCTAAGTAATTGTTTCCTAGGACGTAGAACATTATGGGCATAGTCATTGCTCTAATTTGCATTGGTTGTTTTGCGAATAAATTAACTTTAACTTGAGAATTGTGACTTTCGAGAAATGGAGAAATGAGATTTTAATCCTACTTCGAGTGAGAGATACTCTAGGTTGTTCTCTTTGATGAGGAGAAAGGGTAAGATGATTACAGGTGTGTTAATCAGCCAAGGGGGACCTGAGAAAGAAATAAACATGAGAAGTTACGTCGACGAGCAGTGTTCCATTTGAAGAAATTGTGATGCATTTGTTATCTTATATGTAATATTGGAGTCAGGAGTTAAACAGAAGATGAGTTTTCAATTCTTTTAGTCATGTTCATTTTTGCATGTTTTGTGGAGGGATATCTCATCGTTATTTGCACAGATCATTTGACACCATATATTAATAAAAAATTGCTGTTACAGTCTTACAGATCCATGCCCCCAACCCCTAATGAATGGGGAAAAGAGAGTGGTATCCCCACTGTTAGATTTATGTGGGTTTAATTAATTACCTAAACTAGTTGATTCAGTGGGAATCTGATTGATACGGTATAACCGGTTTGGTTTGGTACGTCACATGGTATGAGATAGGTATGGTAACCCTAATTCTATTGTGGTAAGGGTTTTAGGGTTACATCTGTATTCTATAAATACAGGGTTAGAGTCCCCACAGCCACAGTTAATCAGTTCTCTGCACCCATTAGCAAGAGACGTCAGGATATCCTCTGGAGGTTGTGGAAGACTGTAGTCGAGGGATTTCGATCAAAGCTTGGAGCGTCGTGGAGCGTATGGGAATTAATCTCTTCACTGACAGGTATGTCTTTGTGATTCATAATTAATGGCTTCTCTATTGTGTTCTAGGGTAACTGTATGGATGGAGAATGAGTTTCATTGAAACCCTAAACTAATAATTTTCTAATAGTTGGTATCAGAGCCAACCATACAGACCTAGAATCGATGGAGATCGATTATAAAGACTGATAATGAATGCTCAAATTAAAAGAGAAATTTTTCTCAAGTTTTGGATCGAATCTCGATCAGATCTGTCGGAGTTTTCCATAGACGAAATTTTTTTTGACCGACAAAATAAATCAAGCTACATACCATTGGAAAGGTCTCGAAGAGACGGAGCCGGCGATATAAAAATCGCCGGCGTCGTCCGCCAGACGCGCTGGCAATCGCCGGCGGAATCCTCGAGTGGATCTCACTCGCGAGTGGGAGAAAAAAAAAGAAAAAAAAAAGAGAAGAGATCTGACGGCGCCGAGTCATCGCCGGGTCGACTTGGCGCCGAATCGCTAGCCCTAACGGGTTAACTGGTGACTCGAGCTGAGTCCACCCAGCCCAGACCGGCCTGTCAGACCCAGTCCAGGTCTGATCAGCCAGTCCAGTCCGACCCGAATAAAAAAACCAGCCCGAACCCGACCCGAATACCAGAATATTTTGTTCGATGGGTTAACTCGGACCGGGTTTCAACCCACTAGACCGATCCGAAAACCCGAAATCTGACCCGGTTACCCGAGAAAATTGAACCGGTGGTTGGTTCGGCGAACCAACTCTCTGGTTCAACCCTGTCAGACCAAACCGGTTCGGTTTGAAGGAATAAAAAAAAGGTTTTTAGAATATTCGGTTCGGTTCAAACCGAATCAAACCGATCCTGGGCAGACCGAGCGAACCGAACCGAACCAAATTGACCCAGACCGACCTAGTAAGGCTCATAAGGGTCTATTTGGCTTATGGTTTTGATAAAAAGACATTAAACAGTGATTCTGAGAGCTAGGAATGTCGGATTGACCTCCGGTTTGTTTCGTTGGACTCCATTTTTAATGCTCTTCAATCTGATATATATTTTGATACATTTTGACGCATTGAAAAATATGTTATTATGGAAAAATACCCTATGGGAACTCGATTTCCAATGTTTTTGCTGATTTTTCTTAAAGTTATTGTACAAAATTGATTGATTGAGCTAATGTGTATGTTCATATGAATGTTTAAACTTGTAAAATTGTATTTTAAAGCATTCATGATTAATTAAATATCCCACATAAGCTGTAGTTTAGGATTTGTTCATATCATGGTGGAACTTGGTGTGACCACCAAAGTGGCAACCTTGTTTTATTATGATGTGTTTAAATTCTAGAATATGTATTTGTAAATGCTTCAGTTTTGATAATGTTCACCCAAATGTGACATTGTCCAAGTTTATTCAAATTATGATTTATAGCTATTGTGTAAGGATTATAGTGTGACCACCAAAGTGGCAACCTTAATTCTATCATAATATGCTCAAATCTAGCATTTATGCATTTACAAACTACTATAAGAAAATATAATGTTCACACAAAAGTGACACTAAGATAAACTCTCACTTTTATGGATGCAGCAAGGAATGACACTGTCCACCCAAAGGTGGCGTTGTCAAAGAAAATAAATAACTCATGCACATGGTTGAAGGATTGTGGCTTTAGGGGTCTTCATCCATCCAAAGGTGGTGAGATTTTCGAAAGTCATTATCTCTTCGCAGTTATTGCACAGATATTGAGAGGACCAGTGCACATATTGTTCCAAAGGATGTGTGTGTAGTTCGATTGACTTTTCAAAGATATTAATTAGCTTGCACATGTTATGTATATATATTCTTGCTAGTTAATTTTATTTGGTATTAATCGTAGATTTACAGTTATTTACATTGTTGTGGAAATCCGGCAGTGGAAAGATGTAGAGCGTCGAGTTATCTTTCCAACGCAACTTGAATCACTCAATTCCGACGTCGGATGAGCGAGATATCGCAGTTTCTGTCGGATCGCTCGAAAAAGTCATTTCACAAATTGTTTAGGGGCAATTTCGGCATTTCACAAGTTGTTAAGGGGTAAATTCGTCAAGAAAAGAGAAGGAGATCCAAGATCCGCGGCGAGGACTGATCCTCACCTCTCAGATTCGCATCTGACAGTCCACAAAGACGCGGCTCGGCTACGGTGCGGCGCAGGTGCAGGTTATATAAGGAAAGATTCTCTTTCCTTATCCGAGATTAGCCAATCTTCAAACTGCCATAACTTCTTCATCCGAGTTCCAAATCGGTCCGTTCAAATTGCAGCATTCATATTTTTTGATGCCCTATCTATTGGGCGCCATTGGGAGTCGTAAAAACCAAGATAAAAATTAAAAAGAGCGTTTTGAAGGCAAAGAGAAGGTTTTCTAGGGTTTTGTGCTCTGTGGGAGTGATCAATCACCAACTGCCTCTTCTTTGTGCATCAATGGAGTGCTAAATCCCTGTGAGAGGTCAGTAGAGCTTTTATTTTCATATTCATGGTGATTATGGGTTGTGTGGAAGAGATTGGAAGCCTGTCGATGAGGTGTGCTCTGTGAATCGATCTCTATCATCATTGAAGACTGTTAGAGAGTACCTAAGGGCAGTGTGAAGCTTCAGAGATATTGATGGTCATTCGAAAGCAGTTGTAAGGTTTTTCAATTCCCTATCTATTTGTTGCTTTCAATATATTGTATGCTAGCGTAGGTGAAAATTATTGAATACCTAGCTAATGGGGGAAAAATTGTAAGGCATAATTATAAGCCTAAAAAATTGTGACTTGCTTCTCGTGGGTGCGAGTTAAGCGTGGTGTGTTCAGTGGGTGCTGGACACTGGCTGTTAAGCCTGAATCTTGGCGTTGGTGCGCCCTCTCAGTTTTATGCTGGGAAAACCTAGGGTTAATATCCTTGTCTTGTTAGAGACAAAAAGCTAAGTGTTGAGTAAATACGGAGCCCGTTGGGCATTACTCCGTGGAGTAGCCATCACACACTGTGTTGGTGAACCACGTAATATCTCTGTGTTCATTGTGTTTATTTTCTATTATATTTTGGAGTGCATGGAATGACTTGCAGGATGGGTGTGCAAATCTGATAGACCTGGCCACTGAGTGGTAGCGAGGTAGATTTGCATACGCTTGTGTGTGTATAAAAGAATATATCTCCATCAGCTCTGGGCAGCAGTAATTAATCAGAGAAAAATTTCAGACACTGATTCACCCCCCTCTCAGTGTCATATCAAGTTCATCATATCCATAGACTCAAGAGAACCCTCCAGAGTGCTACAGCAAGAGCACTCAAACTCTTACAAGTACATCCCCTATTTTCATATCTGCATCAAAGCCACAAAAGTGGCTGCCGAGGTTTGCTCCCAAGTTTGATGGATTGCATTGTTTTGAGACTGTTATCTCTCACTAAAGATCTGATTTCTTACGGTTGGGTTCTTTGATTTTATTTTATTTTAGAACGGATGATACCATTCTTTTGAAGTTCAGGGTACTTACAGTTGTTGTATATATATATATTTTTTTTGTTGAAACAGTTGTTGTATACATACTGCAATATAGAATACATCAAATTCTTGTTTACAGAATATAAATTGGATTTCTTCAAGTTTCAATATCGAATCCATTATGAAGGAAGGCATGATATTAAGTTAAAGATACTCATACTTGAGGGCACAAGGCAATGGTTTCAGTGTGTCTTTAGCTAATGAAATGGCAAAACAAATTATTGAAAATGTTATATTGGTTTTATTATGTTTTCCATGCAATAACACTTCTGCTGCAACTGCAACTGAAATAACAGTTCCTTATCCTGAGTCATGCCCAGAAATTACTATTCAGAACTTGTTGTGTAGCACTGAATCACTGGAAATTGGGGTTTAATTACCTGATGAGATTGGAACAGAGATGTCTTGGTCAGCCAGCCAAATGGAAGATGTTGATCGTGGTTCAAATGATAAGGCTCATTTAAGGCCTTCCACTTCATTCCTCAATCTGCTACAGAAGCTAGAAGGGTTCTACAGAGGGGTGAGATGAACATGGGAAATGCTGATTCACAATGGAGGACACTCCCACACCAACGGTATGGATTTATTTGGTCTTTTGTTACAACTATATTGCTACTTTACAATAGATATAATACCTCTAACTACTTTATAATACAAGGATCCTTCTAATCGTCACTATGCCCAGTGAAGCAGTTCACTTCACTATTTTTCATTTACGGTGACAAATGTCTTTCTGGGGTGAAGTGGAACAGTAGCACTACAGCAACAGAAAACAAAAAGATGAAATAGGGGGAAGAATGGAAGAGGAAAGGGAAGAGAAGAAGAGATCCTGTAATGAAGAACAGGTTCAGATGCACAAGAGAAGAATGGGAGAGAATGTGGAAAGAGAGAGACAGCCAACGACTTCTATGCCACACAGGCAACAACCCAAGACCAATTCAAATTTTCATTCTTCAATTCTATCTCTCTATAAAGGCTCCTAAACTAAAATAGAAACTAAACAATATAAAACAACTTAAACTCAAATTGAAAACTAAACAAACTAATAGATATCCTATGTATCTAAAACAGAAAGAAATCATAAAACTCTATCTTCTAGGACTAACAACAACCTCCTAAGTAAGTAATATGAAATAAATTTAAACACATGACATGGGCCCACCACTGCATCAACCTCTCTGTTATAAAATTCTTATCCAGCATAATAATAGAAATCCTTGATATGTACTGCAGCCAAATTCAAAATGTTCTATTTTTGAAAGATTTGACTAAAAGGAAATCATTAGAAGATACATGCCAGTTCATAATCTGCTAATTTTTAAATTGAAAACCATTCAAATTTGAAGGCAAAAAGAGAAACCCTAAAACAGGAGCAGATTTTTTAGCAAATCATCAAAAAACAATATCCATTTCAAAATCTTAGCCAGTAGCATAATAAACACATAAAACCATTAATTTCCTTAAAGAGAATAATCCTTGTTAATTTAAAACTCATGTTTGTTTCCAGAAACCTTGTTCTGTGTAAGATCGACAAAGATGCACTTGATGGTTTTCAAAAAAAATCATAATTTAATTCATCTGCAGTTATAAAAAAGGAATTGTACCTGGTGAGAATCAGAGAGGAAAACACCTGCCTTGGAGTTCGTCGGAGATTTTTCTATCGGTGGGAATCAGAGAGGAAGATCACCTGTGTTGGAGTTCGTCGAAGCTTCTTGTAGTGGTGGGAATCAGAGTGCTCTAACAATCGGTGGAGTCGGATTTTCTTCTCAAGGAAAGAATCAAAGATGAAGTTAAGGGCGGTTATGTAGAAAAAAGAGGAAAAGATCCGGTGGAGTTTCGTCGGATTTTTCTTCTCATGGAAAGAATGAAAGATGAATATATAGATGCGGTTATGAAGCAGGAATAGGTTTCGTCGGATTTTTCTTCTCATGGAAAGAATGAAAGATGAATATATAGATGCGGTTATGAAGCAGGAATAGGTTTCGTCGGATTTTTCTTCTCATGGAAAGAATGAAAGATGAATAGATGCGGTCACGCAGAAAGAATAGGAAAAGCCTGACAATCCCGCCAATAAAGAACAAAGCCCGCCAAGAGTTATAAGAAAATTTCACCCTTTCCGCCACAGAAGTATTAGAATACCGTGGCCCATTCTCATTTTTAGCTACCCTAGCTTGTTTGCAGTGGGTATAAATGTTTTTTGGGAAAAATAACTCTTGTAACTATAAATATATTTTTACCCACAATATTATAATTTTCGTAGCTATAAATTTATACAAACACTCTCCCCTCACAATGGATGCACATCGTCTCCTCCCAGTGATTTTGGGAGGACGCGGCAACCCATCTCGGATGACTGCCACGTGGCTCGCGGTTGAATCTCAGACCCACGTCTGAGCAGACAACCCCTGTCGGCTCGACTTGTCGGCTAGGTGTCGGTTTGGACGTGGGTCTCGGATTTACTGAGAGCCACGTGGCGGCCATCCAGGGCAGGTTGCCACTGTCCTCCCAGAACCACTGGGAGGACAGGATGCGGATCCCCTCAGAATCTTTTTTTCCTTGGGTTAATTGGTTAATTGCACATACGGGAACATTGTGTTACAAATATTTTTGCCAGATTCAACCCTAGCCTTATGTTGGACATCAGTTGTTTGCAATTTAAGGGGGACAGTCATCGATCGAAATAATGTTAACTGGTTATGTAGTAATTAAAAAACCAAGACCACCAACGCATTAATGACCATTAAAACTAAATCGGTAATGTTTGGACGTCAAATTATTAAATATATATTATTATATATTTTATATTATATATATATATATATATATATATATATATATATATATAAACAAAACAATGAATGTGCATGTCTTTATTTTAAAAAAAAATATTTCCAATTCTTGGCATCCAAACATAACGAAGTTTGTCAAAATCAGTTTTTTAAATCGCAAAGTGGATTTGAGCGGTTCCAATTTCTAATCAAGAATCACAACCACACGATGTCGACCAATTAGCTAGCCTCAGGCCATGCATGTGCAATAAAATAAGCTACGAATAATTCATCGAAATTGCAAAGGGAGAGAGGACAAAAATATCCTCATGTATAGTGATTGCTAATTGACAGTAAAGATCTTGGTCGCTCAAAGTGCATTATCACGCATCCCAATGCACTTTGAGTGCCTCAGACTACAGAAGATTCTGGTTTGATAAGGAGACCTTGGCAGTGGGGTGCATTACTATATTTATAGCTACGGGAATAACAATGCGGTGGGTAATAATATATTAATGGTTACGGAAATAACAATGCGGTGGGTAACAATATATTTATGGCTACGAAAATAACAATGCGGTGGGTAATAATATTTATAGCTACGGGATTAACAGTATCGTGGGTAATAATTTATTTATAGCTACGAAAATAACAATGCGGTGGGTAATAATATATTTATAGCTACGGAAATAACAATGCGGTGGGTAATAATATATTTATAGCTATAGAAATAACAATGCGGTGGGTAATAATACTTATAGCTACTGTAATAATAATTTTGTAGGTAATAATATATTATTAGCTACGGTAGACAATTGTTCGTAGCTATAAATTATGTTAGGCTACAGCTAATATATTACCGTAGCTAAAACCCGTAGCTAAAAATAGGAATTGTTGTAGTGGAAACCTAAGAGAAAGGCAGATTATTATGAATGGATTAATATGATTTTTACATTGGTGTTCTGTGAGAAGCAGCAAGAGTGAGCGCCCTAGACCTGAGATCGGTCAACCCCTCTCCCTTCCTTCTTCTAATTGTTTCACTTTCTTTTTCTGGTTTTTTTCAATCACTTTTCTGGTTCACAATTGATAGTACAAGCATCATTCTGCAATCGTATAAGCATACAAATAAACCCTCCAATAAATTCCCAACGATCCCAACATTCTTGGAGATCCAGCGAGCTCTTCTGAGATCAGCTTCACGATTCATTTGGTGACACGGATTCGCAACAATATCTCTGTTTCTCATCGTTCTCAACCCAACAGAACTATCTGGTCTACCATCCCTGGACAAGCTTTTGTTTTTGCTACAGTTGCTGTGACAGAGGTGGAAGAGAGTAGAGGTTCCTTTGCCATAAATGATAGGGAAGTTCATTTGATCCCTTTCCAATGCCGACGATTGTTCTTGAATAAAAAAAATTAGCGTTTATTTGTTTGTATAGGTCGACCTGAGCAACAATAATTTGATTTTTCAGATCGGTGATATTACTAACAGGCATATTCTGATCACATGCTCGCAAACGTCCACTCTTTTACGGTCATGGTGGTGGGAACATTGCCCACGAGATAAACTTAGAAGTGTTGGAGAAATGCGATAATTTTGATTTTTCTAAAAATGACATATGAAATTTGAATAAAATATAAGGATAAAATTGTCAATGAAAAATATTAACTTTAATTCCCTTAAAGAAGAGGGGACGGTGTCGTTTAGACATACTACAAGGGAAGAAACAATATTTTTTCCTTTCCATTAATATCAAACTATTCCTTATATTAGATGCACGGTTGGGAGATATCAAGGTAACAATCGAGTACAATAAAAGGTACTGAGCCATTAGGTAACGGTAAGCGAGCAAAGTCACATACATCTGTTTCCCAAATTTTATAGAGCCATGGATTTCACTGCCAAAGCACTACATGGATTTGATGGACATTTCTCAAATGTATTATAACCCTTTCAAAACATTAACTTTTCTTTTGCATTCACAGTTCGTTGAACCAGAGATTTGGATCTTCTCTTGTCGTTGGAGGGATTCTAATTGTGATTCAGCAGTTGAAATTTACTTGGTGTGCATATTAATACATTGATATTCATGCTAGATGAACTCTAATCATTGGATCACGACTGAAGAGACCATACAACAAGAGAAGATTTTTTTTTTTCCAGAATCAAAATGGATAGACAAAATTTATGGGTGTCAATTCTAAACCAGAACTTAAACAAAAAAAAAAAATCTAAACCAGAATTGGGATATTGAACCAAAATTAGTTAGTAAAAACAAATTTAAACCAAAACTAAACAAATATATTTTGGTTTTGAGTATAAATAAATAGTTCAGACCTTGCAGTAGCAGGAACCTCGTACACTGGGACGCCTTTTTTATTTCAGTTTTGCATATGAATAAAGGATTTAAAATAGGTTTAGAACCGTTAAACCATTGGTTAACAGAATAAAACCGGTTAATTACCTACCTTCCTCTGTGCTACTTGCTTGAGAGTAGGTTTATTATATTATAGTATTTTATCAGATATTTGATAACTAGATGCAATTAAAATACTTAGAGAAAGAGATTAAAAAGCATGAGATTATATTAGTAATGAAAATTTTATGTAGCATATAATTTTCGCTCCTCTCCATGAGCCTAAGAATCGATTTATGTACCATTTTCTTGAAACAACTTGAGCCGACCCAATAAATCGTTTATAAACCAATTTACAACGTTACTCTAAACCCTTTCCATTTGGACGCCTAAGTCCTGATTGACTACTTAAAAAGGGTACGTTATTATGTCCTACCCATTAGTTTTTAACAGAACATCTCGGTTAGTAGTGGTTGTAGCTTGGTTTTTAGTCTGGTTGCTATGGTTGCTATGGATGGATTCTCTCCAATGAAAGTTGCCAAACAGACCCTCCATCTCTTCTAGGGTTTTCCCTTGTGTCTCCGGCAAGAATGTAAAGAAGAAAACCCACCCCACAGATGCTATTCCAGAAAACAAGAAGAAGCTGCCACCGATGGTAATGGCATGGTACAGGGATAAAAAGGTCATTTGAATCACCCCACCCGTCACCAGATTCAAAGCCACGCCCAAACCCGTTCCCTGCGCCCTCAGTCTCAACGGAAAAATCTCTGACGTGTACACCCACATGATGGGTCCCATCCCAATCGAGAAAAACGCCACGAAAGTCAACACTGTCACTGTAGAAAGCACTGTGGCCCACATCATCTTATCTTCTGGGTGGGTATCCAACATCGTCAACCCAAATCCGAGACAAAACAATGAGACGATCATCCCTCCCAAGCTGCTCAGTAGCAGCGGTCGTCGGCCGAACTTATCTAAGAAGAAAGTGGGTACAAAGACGAAGATCGTCTTCACAAATCCAACGGCCACGGTTGCTCCGAGTTTTTTGTTCTTGCTGGTGATCCCAGCCTTCTCGAAGATTCTTGGACTGTACAACACCACAGAACCAACCCCTGAAGCTGCTTGGAAGAAATAAAGGCCGAGGCCTGCGATCAAGACACGTCGCACAGCTGGTGTAGGGCGGAGCAGGAGCTCTTTCCATACACCTTCACCCTGGCTCTGTTTCGGTACAGGAACGATTTCATCGTTCTCTTCCGGCGGAATCCGTGCTGCCTCCTTGATCTCGACGAGTCGCAGCTGGGCCTCTTCCTTGGAATCAGATGTCTTGTCCAGCACCCGTTTGGCTTCACCGAGTCGACCTTGCATGACCAGCCAACGTGGTGACTCGGGCATGGCGAGTACACCGAGTACCAAGAACACCGACGGAATCGCTCCGATTCCGAGCATGATACGCCAGCCCAATTTGAGTGAGAGTCTACCGAAGGCGTAATTGGAGATGTAGCCCAGCAAGATTCCACTGTTGGTGGAGATTTCAGTGAATGATGTTAAGAAGCCTCGACAAGAGGCTGGTGCTAACTCAGCCGTGTAGACAGGAGCGATCATGAGAGCGCAACCAACACCGATTCCGGCCACAAACCGGCCTAGGATTAGGAAGGCATAATTTACGGCGAGACCCATCATTATGGCTCCTATGAAGAAGATTACAGCTGCGACGACAATGGTGTATCGACGTCCGATCCAATCAGATGTTCTTCCAGCTGCTGTGGATCCAATTAGAGAGTAGAGTTTGAGAGTCCCAATTAGGATTTCAACTTGTGTATCGTTGATTTGGAGGTCTTCTTTGATGAATATTGCTGCTCCACTCATCACCCCAATATCTGAAGATGAAGAAGAAAGATGATTATCAAGAACTAATTTTGGTTTTTGAAACAGAAGTGTTGAGGGAGAAACAGAGCACATTTCTTAGAAAACAGAGTAGAATTATGCTTACCATAACCCAGCAAAACTGATGTGAGAGAAGCTAAGATCGAACAGAAGATAGCATATTTCTTGGCACTGTGCCTTTCTGGCGACTCAGACGCCGGCACTGGATTCTCCGATGCAGGAGAGGCGGCATAATCACCGGCTTTCGGTTCTGCCATTTTTTCTATTGCAGATAGAGAAACAAGCAGTTAGTCTAAACTGGTTTAAATAACGATGAGAGAGACTGCCCGCCAGACTGTACAAGCTTTTCTGTCCATAAACTATGAGTGGTTAGTCTCACCCAACTCAATCTCCTCTTCCCTCATTTCCACCTCAGTACATCCAGTGGGCCGGCTGAAATCCCGTCCTTGGTCGGCGGCAGTTGGGCGGGAGAGAATTTTTTTGCCACAAAACGTTCGAATCTCCCTTTTCCACATTCCCGGTTTCATACATAATCAAATTTTGGTGAATTTTTAAGGACATTTTTTATGGTAGTATTCGGGGAAATGGAATATGCTTAAAAAAAAGAAAAATTACTTGGACCTCCCTTGATATTTCTTTTGTACATAAACTTCTCGTGACACTTATTGATTTACACTGACCTCCTTCGTAAAATGAAATTTAAAACATTTTAGTCCATTCCCTTAGGATATGGATGGCAATTACTAATGTAAGCATACCATATATTTTTTTTATAGACCAAAATACCCTACAACTTCATCTTAAAGGGCTTCTTCCTTCTTTCTTGAGTGAGCTATCCTCTCATCTCTCTTTGATTTTTTGCCCTGATTCTTGTTCTTTGTAAGTCTTTTGCCTGTTATCCAGTGATTTCTCTCTTTTTTTTTCCATGGAGAGGTCGGGTAACAGGTCAGACAAAAGGGGTTTTAGTTTAGGGACTAAAATATTAGTCAAAACCCTGGAGCACATTCAGAAGGTCAAGGTAGTGTAATCTTCTCCTTTTAATCTGTGCAAGGAATCCTCATATCTAATTGATCATGGCGGCAAAGAACGAAGGAGTCCAGCTCGTATCTTGTTCCCTCAAAATTTCTCCTTATAAAGTCCACTATCCTCTCCCCTTACTACCTAAGCTTAATATGCCTCGGTTGAATTCACCAGTTCTAACTGGTTACAGTAATTCAGATTGGGTTAGTTGTCCTGTTACTAGACGATCCACAACCGATTATGTTGTTTTCTTTGGATCAAGCCCCTTCTCATGCAAGACAAAGAAGCAACACACAGTCTCTTGCTCATCAGTCGAAGCAGAGTATCGAGCGCTTGCAACTCTTACTTGTGAGCTTTCTTGGATTAAAGCCTTGTTTATAGATTTGGGCTTTCTATACCCATTTCCAATATTGGTTTTTTGAGACAATAAATTAGCTCTTCATCTCTCGGCGAATCTGGTCTTTAATGAACACATGAAACATGTAGAGGTCAATTGTCATTTTGTAAGGGAGAAGATACTGAGGAAATTGATTCGGCCTTATCATATTCAATCAAAATTTCAATGGGCTGATCTACTAACGAAAGCATTAGGCCATGGACCACTTTCCTTTCTTATAGACAAGCTTGGAGTTCGACTTGGGTCTCCATCAACTTGAGGGGGCATGTTACAGTGTGTTTACATTTAAACAAACACTTTAATGTTTTTACCACTTTACCCTTTTAGTCTTTCAAATTTATTATAAATATCATGTAACACTCTTCATTAGATATTGAATTTCATTTTCTCGAGTTCTCTGTTTTATACCATTTGACACTTCCGTTCTGCTGTCAAACCCTGTCGTCAAATTTAAACAAAACCAGAGAAACAATCACTGGCTTAATCCAATCAATCAGGAACCACAGAAAGTTTGAACACATACGAACGAAATCATCGCTCCTATGTTCGTCTTCTCTAAGCTTGGTTTGACCCGACGAATCGAATCAGAATCAGAACGTATTGGAAGGTAGAGAACCTCAACAGAAGGCCATTTGCCGAGTCGGCATGGAAGAGAAGATGAGGAGAGGTTTTTGTACTACCTGAAGTATTGGCAGTGCAGCCTGTCAGAGATATGTTCCCATCTTGAATTTCAAAATTCAAGGAATCAATTGGGTTTCTAGCTGCTTTTGAGAACTTCATTGTTTCTCTTTTTTGAGGTCTTTTCGAATGAAAACGAGACGAAAGGAAGAGAATGAGGGGGTGTAGAGGCTTTTGTTGGCATGGAGGTTTGATCGTTGTTTTCCCTACGCATTTTCTTCCCCTGCAACTCACTACGCTCCCCAAACTCCCTCTCCCTTTTTCCTTCCGTTACTCACCATCTGCTCCCTTCAGCAATCCTTCCTTGACACAGTTGAGGAGTACTGTCCAACGATAGGTTTTCATTCGAAGCCAGGGCCCGGATCATTGTCGGAAGGGAAGAGAGAGAGGTGATTATGGCATCTGGGGGACCATGCCTGCAACACTTCACCTCATGGATGGAATCGGGGTAGCCTGTGTAAGACCCGCACTCTTAAAACCCGATCTAACCTTGGTTTTGTGTCGTGACAGGTCTTCCGATCATCACCGAGCCAGACGGGGCAAGCGGATAACAAACAGGTACAAAATCGGACAGAAGTCGACCAAATTATACCTGATTTTAGATACCGGTTGATGGTACCGGTTGATGGTACCGGTCGACCGGTATGGCCTGCACAGCTACGTGTGGGAATTTGGAAATTGGTCTCTGCGGGTCCCGCTTTTCTGATTTCGAATCCTAGAAGTTTCCTAATCCTAGTAGGGTTACTAAACCCTATTTCTAGCCTATAAATACACCCTTAAGCCTCCTCAAATCCTTTCCATTGTCTCTCACAAACCCTAGAGAAGAGAAAGAGGTGGAAAAGGAGAAGGAGCTAGGAGGAAGAAGAAGGAGCCGCCATTACCGTTTGACGAAGCTCTCGTTACGCCTGTCAACGGTAAGTGTTTGAATCCCTCTTCTTACCCTATGTAGTTGTGCGGGTGGATCAATACCATGCAAAGTAGGTATTGATCTAAAACCCTAATTTGGCCAATAAACCCTAAGTTGCCGTCAAACCCTAGATTCGAGTTTCGAGATGATATTCATCGAAACGAGACTTGAATGAGTTGGGGATAACTCTAACTCAAAGCCTAGACTTAGAATGGATAGGAGAAACCCTGAAAAATCCATGGAGGATGATCGACGGAAGTCGAAGAACCCATGTATGGTCTTCCGGAGACATACCGGTCGACTATACCGGTTGCACATAGTGCGACCGGTATGTTGCAACCGCTACCTCTCGGGAGGTTGTCTGTGGGGGACCGGCTGACCATACCGGTCGCCAGTCTTTCCCACAGAGCTGCGACCGGTATATGCCACCGGTCAGCTCTGTGAGGATATTTGTAACCATGTTGATTTCTGACCAACATGAAACCTTAAACAATATATTCTAATTGAACCCTAATAATATTGTAGGACTTTGTGATATATCGTTTGGATCTTGTGACGTGGAGCAAGTGATCGAACGAACGTCAGGTAAGGGAATCTGACCTAAACCTAATAATTAATTGACAGTAAATCATTGTTAATCATTGAATATCTATGATGTGATGTTTGTGCATATTCACATGTCATCCTTTATTTTCAGTTATTATTACTGTTCATGCATTGATAGGATGTGATTGTTAGGCATGTGATTGTTTTCGTTGGTGTGTGGAGTGGGGCATGGGCCTGGGATCGCTCTTCACACTGGCACTTTTTATAGTATTCTGTCTTAACATGCTTGGTACGGGTGGGGTATCAGGGGAAGGTCGTGGTAAAGTGGTCTCCAATATTGATGTTGTCCCGGCCATCGTTGTGTGGTACTGAGGATTCTGAGTCGACGCTGGCTTGTCCACGATGCTTTAGCTCTATCTCTATGCCGTAGGGAGTTATGTTGGGATAGGGTCTACCTGCGTATTGTTTTTATCCTAATGGGTTAGTTGTGGATAGGGTATCAGGGGGAGGTGAGGTATGGTGGTCTCCGGCCTGGCCTGCACGCTCTAGCTCTATCTCTATGCCGTAGACGGCTGTGCTGGGATAGAGCATACATTGTTGACATATAGGATTGGTTAGTTGCGAGCCCAGTTTGCGAGCCCTGACCAGTAGGGGCTTAGGTACTGGTATGGGTAGAGTATCAGGGGAGGTGCGGGTATACCTTAGCTCTATCTCTATTCCATGATGGGTGCATGTGGGTTGGTGGTAGTGTGATTACTGTGCGATGCCACACACTCGTGTATAGAGGTGCGGGGGCCACCAAACCTTTCTATAGCACATTGCAAACTTAAAACCAGACCACAGCATAAAATTGATTGTTACTCATGCATAACCTTGTGAAACTGTCTGATTGTCTTACTGAGCTGTGTTGTGTGCTCACCCTTTGTATATACATTGTTTTTAGATGTTGATGCAGGATACACTGTGGACGACTATGTGAATGCTCCGGCGTACGGTGGTGTTGCTGCTTTGGATGTACAAGCAGGGGAGGACGAGCATGACGCTTCATGCGAGTGCCCTTTCTGCGTGTACCTTTGATTTGTTTTATTTATTTATTTCAGTTATTTTTGATTGGATTAAAGGGATGTAATGATATTAATTTATGTGTTTGAATTTGAATAATAGGATATTTATTTAAATTATCAATAGATACTCAGTTCATTCTATTTAAAGTCTTCCGCTGTATATTTATATTCTGATTGTGGTTATGTGTAATTGATTTGTATGGGTGGACACGGCCTATTCGAGATCCTGGTGTAAACCGTTGGTTCAATGACGGTTCGCTCACACCGTTTTGGTTGGATCAGAATTGGGGTGTGACAACTTGGTATCAGAGCTCTCGGGCTCTGTTCCAACAAACCATGTTGCACTTAACTGAGTCGATGAACTGAGTTAGGAAATATTAAAAATCTTAATACAAACACACCCTAAGCATTGTTTGGTACCTGAGACGGACTAAGAAAGAGAATAATATACTATGTTAAATATGAAACTTAACATGTGCACATACACTAGTTAGGAAAAACCATGAACTTTCATTAAATAGAAAAGTGTATCAAATGTAATAGTGCTACAGGGTACAGTCCACAAACCGGAAAGTTACCCTGTTTTATAAACCGTCATATGAAAAGAAAAGTAAATGGGAAATCATGGAGTAGGAGGCCTGGGAGGAATGGGGTCCGCTATATCATAGTCCCGCTCGTATGCGACCCTAAGCCAATGCACCTGGTCCTGAGTCACCCGTAGACTACGAGCTAGGCGTCCCAACTCCTGACCCATCTCTCGCTGAGACTCCAGGATGACCCTCTGGGTGTCCCTGAGCTCCATAAATATACCCATCACTGAGTCGGGAGGAGGCTGAGATGGTCCAGCTGTGGGGACAGATGGTGGTGGTGCAGGTGCAGGCTGTGGGGCAGGCACTGGTGCTTCCCGAGCCACATCGTCATCATCGTCATCACCCATCTCTGCCGCATTGGCCGCGGCTGCTGCTGCTGCTGCTACTCTCCCGAGTGGACGGGGGCGAGCCTCCAACTCGTCGTCACTGACCGACAGATCGACCATCTGTATCCTCTGTATCGCATCCCAGTCGATGTCGGAGGTCATGGTGTCCTCGACGGCTACCTCTCCTCTGAAACTCACGCCCAGACGGCGAAGAAGGAAAGTGACGAGACGGCCATAGGGAAGGTTGCTGGCCCGATCGGCCACAGTCGCTCGATGCATAGTCCGGATGATGAGGTAAGGAAGTGAGATCCGCTCCCCTGTGCAGACGCAATAGGTGACGTACTGGGTGAGCTGGGACAACTCACTGTAGTGGCCGTTCTGTGCCACTATATCGTGCTGGATAATGCGACTGTAGATCCGGGGTATAGGTCTCAAACTAGCTGCCTTCATAGGAGCCCCAGGGTTGAGGATCTGATGCGCTATCTCCCGGCGCAAATCATCAGTCAAGTAACCTTTCGCCTTGGGGGTGCAGTACACCAAATCTCCATCATTGGGAACCCCAAGCAGATCAGCCAACTGGTGGGTGTTGAGGGAAATATGTACACCCCGGACGTAGCTGGTGATGAGTAGATCCCTACACTGGTTCGGGTCTTCGACATCCCCTTCGAGTTCCAAATTTGAATAAAAGTGCTTGACCAGATTAGGGCGTGTGGTCTCTGTGTAGGAAATAACCGGCAACCAACCTAGAGCGCCGAAAGTCGTCTCTACATTGAACCAGTGCAGTTGTTCCACGTTGACCCGACGCCCGGATTCAATACTCTTATTATCAAACCATGAAAACCGAGCTTGAGTTTCCAAGGAGCGAAACCATAGCTCATCTAGCTGAGGAACTGGCGGAGAGGGAACCCGAGAACTAGAACCATGTGAGCGCTTCCCGAGAGTGCGTCTAGGAGCCATTTAGAATCTGTAAAACAAAAGAAAACAAGATAAAAAGTTAGAAATTTTCGAAATTTCGGCAACATAACGACAATAATTTGGGAAAAAGCCTCGAACTCACCCAGAAACATGGGGAGGAGGACTTACGTAACCCCCACACTCATCAACAAACCAATCACAAGCAATTATAACAAGAAATTGCAAGAAATTTTGAGAATTTGAGAAAAATCAAGAAATTTCGAATTTTTTAAAAAAAAAAACCTAGGTTAAAAAGTGTAAAAATCCGATTTTTATCAAAACCTTTCGGTGGAACCCCAAATTAGTTGAGGGCTTTTGCTCTTGGGGGTCCCTAAACCCTTTCCAAGCCGAAGGAAAAGAATTCCTACGGTTAAATTATCTCGAACAAAGAAAAACCTAAATTTCTACATAAAGACGATATGGAAAATATCTAAAAACTTGAGAGAGAGGGAGGAGACCTACCTGGAGACGATGTTCTAGCTTTGGAATGCGAGAAATCGGCTTCTAAGAGTACCGGCCGGACTGTAGCAACTCAGTTGGGCAGAGAGGAATCGCCACCGGAGAGGAAGAAGAAGAAAAAGTGAGAAAATTCTCACTTTTTCGCGATTTTAAAGCCATTTTGGGCATACCGGTCGACGGTTGTGCCTATACCGGTCGACCGGTATCAACCCAAGTGTGCGACCGCTATGTCTCGGCCAGAAAATTTTTCTGACCGGTCGACTATACCGGTCGCAACACTGTATACAGAGTGTCGACCGGTATCTCCTAGACATGCGACCGGTATGTCTCGGCCAGAAATTGAATTCTGACCGGTCGACTATATCGGCCGCATACTGTTCCACAGGTGTGCGACCGGTATGTTGCTACCGGTACGCCCCAAAGAGCTAGAAAATTTAATTAAAAAATTTCTAAAATTGTGTAAATTGAAATGTTACTTCTCGACTATTTTTTCCTGCATTATTCAAGACTAACACTACTATTATTGATGTTCTCATGTGTTATGTCTTCTTCTCAGATCCAAATAAATAGTCTGAGATGGCAGGTGAAAATGGTCGAAGGGGTCGGAAGCGTCATCAGGCCAGAATGCGCCTAGAAGAAGAGCAAGCTGAACAAGACCAGGTTAGAGAACCCAGTCCTGAAGTGGAGGAGGAACAGGTCCCGGAAGTACCGACAGAATTACCGGGCCCACCTCACAGGAATTCTGAGACCATTGTTACAAACTTGGTCTATCAGATGCAGGCTCAACAGAAGGAATTTCTGAGCGAAGTACTGAAGATGCTCAGGCCAACAGGTTCAGTTCCCGCTGGAAACACGCCTGAGTCAGGAGGAATTAATACTACCCAACCGATGCAGAGTAGCCCAAGGCCGAGGGGCCAAGCACAGAACGTACCACCACCGCATCGGTTTCCATCGCCTTCTGCGTATCCGGGAGCGTATCCGTATCCACCACCATGGTATGGAGCAGACACACAGGGACAACATGATCTGAGCAGGTCAGTGGACAGATTCTTGAAGTTGAAACCTTCATCGTTCACAGGCAGGACAGGGAAACCATTGTGGCCAGCACAGTGGGTTTCCGAAATGGAAAAGAACTTTCGACTGATGATTGGCACTGAGGAGGAGAAGGTTCTGTTTGCCACTCATATGCTGAGAGAAGACGCAAATGCTTGGTGGAATTCTACACGGGCATATCTGGAGAATAAGTATACCCTGGTCGATTGGGAAGTGTTTAAAGTGGCCTTCTTCGATAAATATTTCCCAAAGAGCTTCAAAGATCAAATGGAGAGAGAGTTTCTCAATCTGCAGCAGGCTCAATCGACCGTAGATGCTTATCAGCAGAGGTACGAAGAGCTGTTCTTCTTCGCACCAGCCAGTATGCAGGAGGAGGAGACCAAGACACGTAGGTTCACCATGGGACTACGTGGAAGCATCAGAGAGCACCTTTTGGGTCTGGACAAGAAGACTTACAATGAGGCGGTGTAGGTTGCGAGGGTGATAGAGTCCAGTCAGAGGGACAATTTCTTCGCTCAGAACAGGGGAGTGAAGAGATCTACTGGTGAGAGCTCGGGTGGCGGTTATACTAGACCATTCCGCCCATACAGGGGGCAGACCGCTACAGCACCTGCGAGAAACAACCCGGCACCACCTGTGCCACAATTCGCCAGACCCAACCCAAATATTAAATGTTATAACTGTCAGCAGCTGGGACATGTTGCAAGAAACTGTACGCTACCTAAGAAGCAAGCTCCCCAGCAAGCAAGAGTTTATGCGGTCACCACTGAAGAGGCAGCCGCATCACCTGATGTGGTAACTGGTACGACTTTATCCCTTACTATTTGGTTTATTCTTTCAGTTGCATGAGCATGTAGAACTAATGGAAATACATTCCAGGAATTGTAAATGTAGCTGGTTTACCCGTCAGAGTATTATTTGACTCTAGGGCCACGCACTCCTTTGTTTCTGTGTCTTTTGGGAAGCGAATGGAGTTACCAATCAAGCAATTGAACCCAAGCTTGATAGTTCGCTCTCCACTAAGAGTCGAAGTGGCTTTGACCAAATATTATGGACCATGTATGGTATGTATTGAGGGCCGAGACTTAGAAGCAAGCCTAGTAATACTTGAGATGGCAGACTTTGATGTCATTTTGGGGATGGATTGACTGGGCCATCATTCGGCCGTCCTTTTATGTGGTAAAAGGAAGCTTATGCTTACTGACAAAGAGGGAAGGGAATATAGTTTCGTTGGGATTAAGCTATCTAGGAAGCGGAAGCTGATCCTCTCCGCCCTAAAAACTAAGAAATGCTTGGAAAAAGGGGGAGTGGGTTATCTCGTATCTGTAGTCGATCTCACGGCAGAGTCACTCAACATGGAAGATATAGATGTGGTTCGGGAGTTTTCAGATGTATTTCCAGAAGATCTTCCAGGCTTACCACCGGACAGGGCTACAGAATTTGTGATAGACCTTATGCCAGGTTCGGCGCCGGTGTCTAAAGCACCATACATGATAGCCCCGACCGAGTTAAAGGAGTTGAAAATCCAATTACAGGAATTGCTGGATAAGGGCTTCATACGACCTAGTATATCGCCTTGGGGAGCACTTGTATTATTCGTTAAGAAGAAGGATGGAAGTGTACGGCTATGTATTGACTATCGTGAGCTGAACAAGTTGACGATCAAGAATCGGTATCCTTTGCCTAGGATCGATGATCTGTTCGATTAGTTGCAGGGTGCAAAGGTTTTCTCGAAGATCGATCTCCGATCGGGGTATCACCAATTGAAGATCAAGGCCGGAGATATTCCGAAGACTGCTTTCAGGATGAGGTATGGGCATTATGAGTTTTTAGTTATGTCTTTCGGGTTGACCAATGCTCCAGCGTCGTTTATGGAACTGATGAACCGAGTGTTCCATGACATGTTGGACACTTCGGTCATCGTATTCATCGATGACATATTGATTTACTCTAAGGACATGGAGACTCATACAGCGCATTTGAGGGCAGCCCTACAACGGCTGAGAGATGTGAGGCTTTATGCAAAATTCAAGAAGTGCGAGTTTTGGCTGAAGGAAGTGGCTTTCTTGGGCCATGTGGTATCTGAAGATGGTATCAAGGTTGATCCAAGCAAGATAGCTGCTATAGTAGGATGGGAAGCACCAAAATCTGTTGCGGAGATTCGTAGTTTCCTTGGGTTGGCTGGTCATTATAGAATATTCGTGGAAGATTACTCCAGGATCGCGGTTCCACTCACCAGATTGACCAAGAAGGGAGAGAAATTTATATGGAAAGATGAGTGTGAGAAGTGCTTCCAGACTTTGAAGTCAAGACTTGTCTCTGCACCTATCTTGACCATCCCCGAACCAAGCGTACCGTTTACTCTATATACGGATGCTTCAGGGTTGGGTATTGGGTGTGTTCTGATGCAAGGAGAACAGGTGATCGCTTATGCATCAAGACAGTTAAAAGAGCATGAGAAGAAATATCCTACGCATGACTTGGAGCTAGCAGCGGTTATTCATGCAATCAAGACTTGGAGACACTACTTGTACGGTGAGAAGTTTCAGATCAAGTCAGATCACAAAAGCTTAACTTATCTCTTCACTCGAAGGATCTGAATATGAGACAGAGGAGATGGCTGGAATTGTTAAAATATTATGATTGCGACATCCAGTACCATCCGGGTAAAGCAAATGTGGTGGCTGACGCCTTAAGCAGAAAGTGGGCATCGAAACCTGAGGCAGGACCGAGTACAAACGCTGCATTGTGTGCCGTAGCCTCTAGTTCAATCGAAGGTGACGAAGAACATATAATTGAAACTGCAGAAGATCCAGTCGAGCAAGGCTTGATTCATAAGTTCACTATGATGTTCGCCGCATTGAAGATCTCACCGAGTCTAATTGATGAAGTCAAGGTAGCAATCCTACAGGATCCATATCTCAAGACAAAGGCGGGAAGACTTAGAGAAGGGTACGTGCAATCCCGACTTTACCTTGGAATCGGACAAAGTACTCAAGTATCGCGGACGGTTATGTATACCCGAGAGCGAAGACTGCGATATCGCGAGGTCGAGTTATGACTGAAGCTCATTACACTCCATATTCGGTACATCCAGGAAGTACCAAGATGTACCATGATCTAAGAAGACTTTATTGGTGGAGGGGTATGAAAGCTGATATAGCTCGTTTTGTGTTTCAATGTCTGAATTGTCAACAAGTTAAAACGGAAAGGCAAAGACCCTGCATGGAAGTGGGATTGTATCACCATGGATTTCGTCACTGGCCTACCTTTGACACCAAGGTCAGTGGATGCAGTTTGGGTTATAGTAGATCGACTCACCAAGACGGCTCGATTTATTGCGGTTAGACCTCAGTATACCATGGAGAAACTGGCCAAGTTATATGTTGATAATATAGTCGGACTTCATGGCGTTCGAGAGTATAGTATCCGACAGAGATCCCCGTTTTACATCAAAGTTTTGGGAAGGATTACGGAAAGCTATGGGAACAAAGTTGAAGTTCAAGTACAGCTTTCCATCCTCGGACGGACGGACGGTCGGAGCGAACCATTCAAATTTTGGAAGATATGCTCCGAGCTTGTGCATTAGATTTCAAAGGAGCTTGGGATGAGAAGCTATTACTTATCGAGTTTGCTTACAACAACAGTTATCAGGCTACAATTCAGATGGCCCCATATGAAGCTCTCTATGGAAGGAAGTGTCGTACACCTCTGTTATGGAACGAAGTAGGGGAAAGAAGAATTGTAGGACCGGAGTTTGTTGAAGAAACTTGCCGAGTAATTGATCAGATCAAAGAGAGAGTAAAGACAGCTCAAGTTCGACAGAAGCACTATGCAGATAATCGACGTCGAGATCTGGAGTTTGCAGTGGGTGACAAAGTATTCTTAAAGGTGTCACCGGTGCGAGGTCTGAAACGGTTTGGTAAGAAGGGGAAGCTATGCCCCAGGTATATGGGACCATATGAGATATTGAATCGACGTGGTAATGTAGCATATCAATTGGCTTTACCACCATCTATGTCTAGCGTTCATAATGTGTTCCATGTATCATTAGTGAAGGTGCATTGGAGAAGCCAAAATGTGGAGGAAATTACTTGGGAAGAAGAGAGCGCGATGAGGAAGGAGTACCCTAACCTTTTTGACGATCAATGTACGTTCAAATTTTGAGGCCGAAATTTCTTTTAAGGGTGGGGGAGTTGTAGTACCTACATGTAAATTTTGGGACAAAATTTCTTTTAAGGGTGGTGGAGTTGTAAGACCCGCACTCTTAAAACCCGGTCTAACCTTGGTTTCGTGTCGTGACAGGTCTTCCGATCATCACCGAGCCAGACGGGGCAAGCGGATAACAAACAGGTACAAAATCAGACCGAAGTCGACCAAATTATACCTGATTTTAGATACCGGTTGATGGTACCGATTGATGGTACCGGTCGACCGGTATGGCCTGCACAGCTATGTGCGGGAATTTGGAAATTGGTCTCTGCGGGTCTCGCTTTCCTGATTTCGAATCCTAGAAGTTTTCTAATCCTAGTAGGGTTACTAAACCCTATTTCTAGCCTATAAATACACCCTTAAGCCTCCTCAAATCCTTTCCATTGTCTCTCACAAACCCTAGAGAAGAGAAATAGGTGGAAAAGGAGAAGGAGCTAGGAGGAAGAAGAAGGAGCCGCCATTACCGTTTGACGAAGCTCTCGTTACGCCTGTCAACGGTAAGTGTTTGAATCCCTCTTCTTACCCTATGTAGTTGTGCGGGTGGATCAATACCATGCAAAGTAGGTATTGATCTAAAACCCTAATTTGGCCAATAAACCCTAAGTTGCCGTCAAACCCTAGATTCGAGTTTCGAGATGATATTCATCGAAACGAGACTTGAATGAGTTGGGGATAACTCTAACTCAAAGCCTAGACTTAGAATGGATAGGAGAAACCCTGAAAAATCCATGAAGGATGATCGACGGCAGTCGAAGAACCCATGTATGGTCTTCCGGAGACATACCGGTCAACTATACCGGTTGCACATAGTGCGACCGGTATGTTGCGACCGCTACCTCTCGGGAGGTTGTCTGTGGGGGACCGGCTGACCATACCGGTCGCCAGTCTTTCCCACAGAGCTGCGATCGGTATATGCCACCGGTCAGCTCTGTGAGGATATTTGTAACCATGTTGGTTTCCGACCAACATGAAACCTTAAACAATATATTCTAATGGAACCCTAATAATATTGTAGGACTTTGTGACATATCGTTTGGATCTTGTGACGTGGAGCAAGTGATCGAACGAGCGTCAGGTAAGGGAATCTGACCTAAACCTAATAATTAATGGACAGTAAATCGTTGTTAATCATTGAATATCTATGATGTGATATTTGTGCATATTCACATGTCATCCTTTACTTTCAGTTATTATTACTGTTCATGCATTGATAGGATGTGATTGTTAGGCATGTGATTGTTTTCGTTGGTGTGTGGAGTGGGGCATGGGCCTGGGATCACTCTTCACACTGGCACTTTTTATAGTATTCTGTCTTAACATGCTTGGTACGGGTGGGGTATCAGGGGAAGGTCGTGGTACGGTGGTCTCCGATATTGATGTTGTCCCGGCCATCGTTGTGTGGTACCGAGGATTCCGAGTCGACGCCTGGCTTGTCCACGATGCTTTAGCTCTATCTCTATGCCGTAGGGAGTTATGTTGGGATAGGGTCTACCTGCGTATTGTTTCTATCCTAATGGGTTAGTTGCGGATAGGGTATCAGGGGGAGGTGAGGTATGGTGGTCTCCGGCCCGGCCTGCACGCTCTAGCTCTATCTCTATGCCGTAGACGGCGTCTTTGGGATAGAGCATACATTGTTGACATATAGGATTGGTTAGTTGCGAGTCCAGGTTTGCGAGCCCCGACCCAGAGGGGCTTAGGTACTCGGTATGGGTAGAGTATCAGGGGAGGTGCGGGTATACCTTAGCTCTATCTCTATTCCATGATGGGTGCATGTGGGTTGGTGGTAGTGTGATTACTGTGCGATGCCACACACTCGTGTATAGAGGTGCGGGGGCCACCAAACCTTTCTATAGCACATTGCAAACTTAAAACCGGACCACAAAGATAAAATTGATTGTTACTCATGCATAACCTTGTGAAACCGTCGATTGTCTTACTGAGCTGTGTTGTATGCTCACCCTTTGTATATACATTGTTTTTAGATGTTGATGCAGGATACACTGTGGACGACTATGTGAACGCTCCGGCGAACGGTGGTGTAGCTGCTTTGGATGTACAAGCAGGGGAGGATGAGCATGACGCTTCATGCGAGTGCCCTTTCTGCGTGTACCTTTGATTTGTTTTATTTATTTATTTCAGTTATTTTCGATTGGATTAAAGGGATGTAATGATATTAATTTATGTGTTTGAATTTGAATAATAGGATATTTATTTAAATTATCAATAGATACTCAGTTCATTCTATTTAAAGTCTTCCGCTGTATATTTATATTCTGATTGTGGTTATATGTAATTGGTTTGTATGGGTGGACACGACCTATTCGAGATCCTAGTGTGAACCGTTGGTTCAATGACGGTTCACTCACACCGTTCTGGTTGGATCAGAATTGGGGTGTGACAGCATGTACTCCTGTGTAGTAGAGGCGATAATTGGGAGGGCATGGTTTTGTGTCCCTATGCTCTCCCATCCCTATGCTCTCCCAATGCTTAGGCAAGTATGCTCCGCACGAGTGCAGCAGACGATCCAGTCCTAGAATGGAGACTAATTTTATTTATCTTGTAATTAATCAGCTACGAAATATATTTTCATAAAATAAAAGAGAGAAAAAAAAACACAAGTTTACAATCGAAGAGTCTTTTGGTCAATAAAAAGTTTAAGTTAACACTATTAGATTTTAAGAGGTAAGTGTAAATCGATAAGTGCCAGGGGAGATTTGTGTAATAAACGAAATGTTAAGGAGAGGTTCGAGTAATTGTCCCAAAAAAATTATACCTCTTTTATCATCTCACATGTTAAAATATAGTTGACAAATTCGGATTTAGAAATTGTTCTGAAGAATAATAGATTGAAATGATTTGTTTTGGTAATTTAAAAATTCAATAAACAATGAGGTAAAAGAGGTAAACTTAAAATAAAGAGAATTTAAGGGAAAATATCTATCACACCCTCTGTGGGTTATCGTAATCTCACCCACTCGTCATTGTTTGCAATAATATCCCTAAGACCCCCTACTTTTGAAAAGTTGTATCCATCAGACCCCTTCCTTTAAGATATGTCCCTCAATCGATGACATGTCACCATTTTAATTTAATAAATGATAGAACTATCATTTTCTTTTAATTTTATAGAACTTAAAACCTTTTTTTTTTTTTCTTCTTCTTCGTTGACAGATTCTCATGAGTTGGATATGGCCAGAACCCGACTGCGAGCTGGAGAAATCTCTTTTGATATCACTGCTTCTCCGACTCGCAGTCGGGTTCTGGCCATATCCAACTCATGAGAATCTGTCGACGAAGAAGAAAAACAAAAGAAAAAGGTTGTAAGCTCTATAAAATTAAAAGATAAGGGTAGTTCTGTCATTTATTAAATTAAAATGATGACATATCGATTGAGGGACATATCTTGAAGGAGGGGGTCTGATGGATACAGCTTTTCAAAAGTAGGGGGTCTTAGGGATATTATTGCAAACGATGGCGGGTGGGTGAGATTACGATAACCTACAGGGAGTGTGGTAGATATTTTCCCTAAAATAAAATTCGAAATCGGATTGATTTAGGAATTATTCATTTGTGTAGAAAAAAATCAAATGTAATTAATATTTAGTGTTCATATTCACAATATCAATCAATTATCATACTTTCAAAATCTACAAGTGACATAAATTAGAATAATATTTAATTCATAAATAACAATATAATACATAATATAAATGTATGTGTTTATAAAGGTGAATCGCTTGATTTCTTTACAATATATAAGTGTGGATTATTAGAATTTATTACGATGCATGGCAATACCAATTCAGCCCTTGTGGAAATGATTTTTATAAAATCAAACAGGTTCATTAATTCATGTTTCCAATCATCCCCGCATCCCATATTTTTGTTCATTAATTACTTCCTTGTGCTTTTTCTAATAATATTATTTTTAAACTCATATTTAATTCCAATCTGAAAGGTTAACAAAATTAATGACTAGCTTTCTATTATGGTGTGATTTTTATACTCATATTTAATCCCACATTGGTAAATCAAAAGAAATTTATTATTTACTTTATATTATATTATGATATGATTTTTATACTCATATTTAATCCCATGTTGGAAAAGAAAAACAAAATTAATTATTTACTTTGTATCATGTCATTTTAGATTCATTTAAACACTTAATAGAAAAACAAGCAAAACAAATGATTTACTTATGGTGTAATTTTTATATTCATATTTATTCGCACATTGAAAAACAAACAAAATTAAAGAATTAAATTTGTTATTATTTCTGAATTATTCGTATAATATAATTCCGAAAAAATCCGAAGCATTCTATATGAATTTCAAAAAAGAGACTTTTTCCAAATCATTGGCAATGGTGCATATTCGGGCGAAGAATTAAAACATAAAGTGCAACCGAATAATTCTCAAATAGTTCCCTAAATTATAATTAACTTTTTTTCAAGGGAGTTCTATTGCATTGTACATTCTTATCTATCGTGGGCAAAATGACCCCACCAATCAAAGGATGACACATGTCAAGACACATGTCTCGACTCCCAACAACAAAAAGACATGGCCAGCCACATGCAATCAAAAGAGATTGCCACCTCATAAGTCGGATACGTTTGGATTCTATCGCAAAGATTTCGGGATAGCGATCAAGGTCCGCCCAGATCAACCTCACCCCCCTCGCTCATAGCCCGCAGCCAGCTGGCGTCGTCATCCTATCGCGAAGAACTCGGGGTCATGATCGAAAGACTCCCCATAGATCTTCATCAAATGGCTGTCAGGCCGAGGGCTCGTCATTGATTGTACGAAAGAGCCTAAATGAAGGGTCAAACCTTCGAAGAAGAACAACTATACTTTACGACTTTATTTGCTAAATAGGACTGCCTAGCTCATCATATCATAGTGGTTCAATTATTGAACCCAATATTCTCTTTCATACATACTCACAATTGCATAAAGATATTATCGGTCGATTATTGAACTTGTTTTCTCTCATTTACTTGGTTTTCAAGTCGATAAAATCATTTGACAATAGTTCACTTGCACTTACGTGTATTCTCAATTGTATCCTATCATCATCTATACTTGAGGAATCTTACACTTCAGAGATGGGTGACATCCAATGAACGATTAAGGAATCTGCACGTATACCAGATACCTTTGAGGAACTCAATCCAAAATATATGAAGTAATTGCCATGTGAAGACCATCCAAGCTAAGAGATGAAAGGAACCACTCTCTTTAAGGTCAACGAGCTTCAAGTTCCAACTCACGAGATCAAAGACGCAAAATAAGACTTGAATGCCAACAAATCCCAAACGGCAGATTTAATTTATGTTTTTCTCTGTCATTATCATTTTTAAATAATTTTAATTTTTTTTCCCCCTTTTCTGGTCTTCCAAACATATCACAATCGTTTCACGCCACAGACTTCTCCCTTGTTTTTATGAATAAAGGAGGGCCTTCCCGGACCCAATTCAACAAAATTTCTACTCCCTCCTTTGGACTGCTCCGAATATTAAAACATGAATTTCTTCTACATGTGAAACTTCCGTTTCGAATTTTTAAAGTTCTAGCCAATTCCAATCAATACTCATTCGAATATTTGGATATGATTTGAATCTGGGTTTTAAAACTTGCTTTCAAGTTCTAATCATGTTTCGAGGTATCGGTATGAGTATCAATATTAGATTAAAAAAAAATATCGGTTTCGATAGTAGCTCATCCTGATCCAATAATACCCAATACATCCTTTTTTATTTTAATGTATTTATAATAAGTACCTATAACGTATCACTTGGCCATGGCTCCGCACTTAGCTGGACTTATATTATCTAGGTTGTCAAATGGGATGAATCTGAGTAATTGGGATGATTCTTTCTTGATTCCAATCCTTAGGGGTCATTCCTAGAACCATCATAATTATTAAATGGTTCCAAAATCGAGATCTTGCCCCTTTTAATAATGGGACGGCCTTGTTATGGTTCTAGGTATTATTTGTGGAAGAAAACTTTTTAAAAGACATTTTTTAGAAAATCGGATTTTACGGTTAAATTGGAATATAAGTTAAAGCATCTAGAACAAAGGGTATGTATTTATATTGGCATCATCTAGTAAATCAACTGACATTCCCAATCCCCAAATGAAGTATATCAATCTACTCCAGTCTTAATACATCAGCTGTCAATGATAAATTCATAAATACTCACCTCTCATGCACCCATTTGAAATAGATATACCTATATACAAAATAGATGGGCAAATCATTACAAATAGTAATTAAAAGAAAAGATGGAAAAAAGGTTTATATATATATATAGGGGTAATGTTATTGTGACAAGAATTTGTTATATTTCTAAACATACCAAGACATCAACTATCCTCTTAAATTACTTGTAAGAATGCAATCCAAATTAAATGTATAAGGATAATTTTATAAAATCACATATTATTAAAAATAAATTGAAAAGAAGATATAAATTAAAATTTCAATTGAATTGCACCTGGGACGAGTTAATTGTAATGGTACACAACCCATCTTCTCTCCTCTCTTTCTATCATCTACGCCTGTGATGGGAGATCGCCATTGCCAAACCTCGAAAGAAACGTTGATGTTTTCTTCTCCACTTCTTCCATTCTCCTTCTTCCCTTCTCCTTCTTCTCCTCTTCTTCCATTCTCCTTCTTCCCGTCTCCTTCTTCCCTTCTTCCATTATCGTTGTCATTATCACCCAGTGTTACCGAACTCTGCACTTCTCATCTCTTTCTCCTTCTTGCCTTTTCCCTTTTGCTTCCATTCTCATTCTTTCCTGTTAAGGGTCCCTTATGAAACCGTAATTTGGGACAATCGATCAATTGGGGTTTTCTTTTTTATTCTCTACCACATAGTCGCCATTTATGAAACCCATTTTTTTTAATGTCTGCTGTGGTGGTGGAATGTCGTTTTTACTAACTAATTTCAAATACTACGGAATGTGTAGCTTCGGATCTGAAATTTGGAGACAGCAAATCAACAGGCAACAGTTTAGCTTTGGTGCTGATGCTTCTTTCTTGATTCCAATCCTTAGGGGTCATTCCTAGAACCATCATAATTATTAAATGGTTCCAAAATCGAGATCTTGCCCCATTTAATAATGGGACGGCCTTGTTATGGTTCTAGGTATTATTTGTGGAAGAAAACTTTTTAAAAGACATTTTTTAGAAAATTGGAGTTTATGGTTAAATTGGAATATAAGTTAGAGCATCTAGGACAAAGGGCATGTATTTATATTGGCATCATCTAGATAAATCAACCGACATTCCCAATCCCCAAATGAAGTATATCAATCTACTCCAGTCTTAATACATCAACCGCCAATGATAAATTCAGTAAATACTCACCTCTCATCTACCCATTTGAAATTTCCCTCCAAAACGTTTACGAGTTTATGTCTAGTATACCTATATATAAAATAGATATACAAACCACTACCAATAGTAATTAAAAGAAAAGATGGAAAAAAGATTTATTTATATATATATATATATATATATATATATATATATATATATATATATATATATATATATATATATATATATATAATGTTATTGTGACAAGGGTTTGTTATATTTTTAAACATAACAAGACATCAATTACCCTCTTAAATTACTTGTAAAAATGCAATCCAAATTAAATGTATAAGGATAATTTTGTAAAATCATATATTATTAGAAATAAATTGAAAAGAAGATATAAATTAAAATTTCAATTGAATTGCACCTGGGACGAGTGCTTGGACTGATCGGTCATGAACCCTGAAGATTTTGTGCTGGAAAACGAGTAGAAGTTGAGTTTAAAATCAGGAACTGAAACTAGAGGTAGCATTTTGAAATCAGACTGATAAACTGAATTTAAACAGAACATAATTCTTTCTAGCATATCATTCCTTTCATATGCATTGGATGTTTTTAATTTAGCTTATCCATTGAAAAAAAATATTAAAATTTCATTCACAGATGAGAAACTTCCTCTGTAATCAGTAAACAGAGTATTCCTCTGTATAAGCTCCTTGTTTCTTTTGTGTTGTGGGTTTTTGATAATAAATAGATTGGGAGAAGCTTTATTCTATTAGTTTAGGTCCCTTTCTTCATCACCTCAGAAAAAAAAAAAAAAAAAAAAAAAAAAAAAAATCATCTTCTTGTCAAGTCACCTCAATGCCTGGAACGAAATGGCCAACCCCCCACATGTAATCGCAGAAGTAATAAATTGCTGCTTAGCTGGGTGAACTGACTTGCCTTTGCTTATTACTGTTCTTTCTTTTTCATCTTTAAATTTGAGCACTGAAATCCATTTTGGGCCAAAAATAAAAAATTCGGGGAGTGTGGATGGATTTGTACAGTACTGAGTACTGCAAGCCAAATATGCCCATGTCACCAATCTTTCCTCTTTATCTTCTCTTCTCTTGTTACCACATTCTTAGGGCTGTTTTAGACAGAACCACTGAAGAAATCAAAGAAATTTAGTTTGATGGGTCTTTGTGGACTTCCCCTGAATTCTGTTCACGACCTTCAATCTTTCAATCTTAGACCACCCAAAAAAAAAAAATCTATTCTAGGCTGAACTGAAACTTATAATTTAGTAGTATCCATTACAATTTTTTTTTTTAATCTCTTCCATCTCGTGACCCACTGAGCAACCTCACCCAAGATTTTTCTTATCTCTTCTCTCTCTTTTCTCTGTTAAATTTTACTGATTAAGCAGAACATTATGTTTTGTTAATGTGGTTAAAATTTATCTTGGTTTCTTTTAATTACTGCTTTGAGTGAATAAATACAGTCTTGTTTATTTTTATTTTCTGGTCTTTTTGCAGTGATTCTGATGTAGAACAACCTAGAATCTGTACCAACAATGTCAAACTATGTTTTTATGTAACCCAGACATTTCAATCATAAATTTATTTTATGCTTGTCTAGTTTGACTATTTGCTTAAACAGAACAAAAGAAATACCAGTACTCATTCTGTTTATTTTTTTTTCCTATACAATTTTAATGCCTTCCTTGAAGAATGTGAAAATAAAATCTATACATGCACAAATGCAGGAACCCAATGTATTTTTTGGCTCATGACAATCCAATATGTCTAGGATTCTGACACCTCCCACAGTAAGCTCTCAAAACAGGGGTCAAAACTTGTTTCCCCTATTTAAAAGACTTTGTTGCGGTTTGTTCTCTTTTGGCTGCCACAGTAGGTCAACAAGCATCGGTTAGGATTGTTTAGGATGTTTTATCTTTGCCAACAATGCTGCTCCCTATAACATTCCATATGTGGTGAAAATCGTCTCCATAGCCTATAAATCTCATGCAGGATTTCAAGACTGGATACAAATTTTAGATTCACCTCATTCCATGTTTGTGAGCCAAGTGATTGTTGTGTTATATTCCCTTGTGTTTTTTTGGCTCTTCTACCGGGCCTTCCCTGATCTTGGGTCTTATGCTCTCATCTTGTGGTTGATGCTTAGTTCTACCAAACCATTGCTTTTTACTTTGCTTCATAGTTTTGATGCAGCAACTCTTGTAAACTTGATCAGAGATGTTGTATGAAAGAAATGGGCAACATATATTTCACCCCCAGTGGCCATGGCTATACCATTCTTATCTTGGGGGCTAGTTCGCAATCAATATGTGCATTGGGAGCTTAATACTATTTGTGTGGCACAAGGTTAACAAGGCCATAGCAGAAGCATTTAAACCACATTAGCTTCCAGTTTGATTTGTGGGGATAGGAAAAGGACTTTGCCCAATTCAATAACAGTGCAGCCAACTATTTGCATGCAGTTCCTGTCAAGGAAAAAAAATGCCAACTATTTGCTGAGGTCGATAAATTGTTAGGCACTTAACCAAACTTTAACTGTGTTGTAGTTCTGTATTTATTTTGGTAAACCGTCAAGCTCCATGGCATCAAACATTGCCAATGATAGATGATGCAGCATGGAATAAAATAAGATGGTTTTGTGGGTGCAAGTTATTTATTTTGGTAAACCGTCAAGCTCCATGGCATCAAACATTGCCAATGATAGATGATGCAGCATGGAATAAATAAGATGGTTTTGTGGGTGCAAGTTTTCTCCCACACCGAAAATTATAGAGAGCAGCACTGCTGGCAAAGATAAAACTCGCAAAGACGGGAAAGCTGCAGAAATGTTTTCTTATCTTTTCATTGAGAAAGCACAAGGCTTATATTGGCTTAAGACGGCAGGGTTTAATTACAAGAGTAAATAAGATAAAATTTATTACATGATGTAAGACGCTTGGCTAATGTTAACAGTTGAGTATAAGGATTCTTTAAAAGATACGCTCTATTTGTTTCATTGTATGAAAATTTTTTCTATTCTTTCAGCAGTGCTGCTCTCTATACACCTTTGAATGGTCGGGCCAATGGCAATGGTAAATCTGATTTGGATAACAATGTCACACTTTTTGTTGATGTTGGATTTATGTAATGGCTTAGATTATTTCTACTCGTTATTGTTGTTCAAGTGATGTGTCATGTCTTTCTCTGTGATGCGTATGCAAGTTTTAACTCAAACAGGTAGAGCATTTGGGGATTTCCAAAAGATGATGGTTTGAATCCATCAAGACTCACTGATTTTATTATGCTCTAAATTCTTATGGTATGAATATAAATAATAATTACAAAGGAAACAAAAAGGCTTGCTTGCTAGCCTTGCGGCTATGGATGCATGGCTTTGTGGGCGTGCTTGCTTGGCCTTGCGGCCGTGGCTGCATGTCTTTGTGGGCTTGTCTGCCTGGCCTTGCTCTATGCTTTTTGCAGGCGTACCTGCATGAGCCTTGCTAGCGTGTCTGCATTATTGAGGAAAAAATCAACAACCTTATTCCGACATTCTAATCCATCCCCTTCTCCATAAATTGAACATTCTATAAACAACGGTTCCATCTACAAAATTAACAATGGTACCATCGACAAAACTAACAATGGTTCCATCGGCAAATTTAAAGCATGAAAAAAAAATGAGCAATTTGAATATTCTAAAGGGGAAGATGAGAAATGAAGTCCATGTACCACTCAATTTTCCACTATTATGCACCGTGGGTCTAAGTAATTGTTTCCTAGGCCGTAGAACATTATGGGCATAGTCATTGCTCTAATTTGCATTGGTTGTTTTGCAAATAAATTAACTTTAACTTGAGAATTGTGACTTTCGAGTAATGGAGAAATGAGATTTTAATCCTACTTCGAGTGAGAGATACTCTAGGTTGTTCTCTTTGATGAGGAGAAAGGGTAAGATGATTACAGGTGTGTTAATCAGCCAAGGGGGACCTGAGAAAGAAATAAACATGAGAAGTTACGTCGGCGAGCAGTGTTCCATTTGAAGAAATTGTGATGCATTTGTTATCTTATATGTAATATTGGAGTTGGGAGTTAAACAGAAGATGAGTTTTCAATTCTTTTAGTCATGTTCATTTTTGTATGTTTTGTGGAGGGATATCTCATCGTTATTTGCACAGATCATTTGACACCATATATTAATAAAAAAATTGCTGTTACAGTCTTACAGATCCATGCCCCCAACCCCTAATGAATGGGGAAAAGAGAGTGTATCCCCACTATATCCGTGATTAGTGATAGAGGGTCATTATTAGCTCATTCTTGCCATCCGTTTTGTTACATATCTTCAGTTCCCTCTTAATGAGTGTATTATCGAATAGAAATTTGATTCTGTTCGTTTGTAACCCGAGCAGAGATGGTCAATGCTAAATATAGAGCACTAGAGTTAGGCTGTGGATTTTCTTCTTCATTGAGATTAAACGCTTGAAGGTGGTGGTGATTTAGCCAGTCATAGGATGTTATATCAGACAAAGATCCATGGAGGCTTACAGATATGAGCTACGAGAAAATCAACTAAATGAAGTCCCACTGGTACACACAGATAGTTTCAGTCATAGTGATCACTCGAGGTCTTCTTACCCTCATGCTCACGAATCAGATTTTCATAGTCATTCTGCATCAGGAGATACTGGACCTCTATCAAAGGAATTGTCATCTGAAACAAAACTACCTCAGGAACCGCAAATGCACCATCACCACATTGACCACAACATGGAAGGCATCTTCTTGCATGTTCTAGCAGACACAATGGGAAGTGTTGGGGTTATAATATCGACCCTCCTAATTAAGTACAAGGGGCGGCTCATTGCTGACCCTACTAGGTCAATATTTATTTCAGTGTTGATCATAGCTTCAGTAATTCCCTTGCTAAGAAACTCTGCTGAAATTTTGCTTCAAAGAGTCCCAAGAGTGCATGAGCAGATCTGAAGGTAGCTCTGGGTGATGTAATGAGGATAAAGGGTGTCTACAGTGTTCAGAATCTTCAGGTGTGGAGCTTCACTAACACAGCTGTTGTGGGGACTCTACATCTTCATGTCTCCACAGAAACTGATAAGGATTCTACAAAGGCAAATGTGGCACATATATTGAATGATGCTGGAATTAAGGATTTAACAATTCAGGTTGAATGTGTTAAAGGAGACTAGAGGAAGAACCATGGGTCAAATTGGGATACAGCTAAGCAGGTAATATGTTCTGCATTGATCATCTCATGTGATGGTTGGATTTTTTGAAGCAACTAGTGGATGGTCTTGACCAGTCTTCAGAATTGATGTGATACTCGGTGGAAATTTTGGAGGGGGTGGATTGTCTACAGAATAACTCTTCTTTGCTTCTTCTTTGTGTCTTCATGATACTACCTACCCCTTCAAAAAGATGTAATCTTAGTGCCACAACATGAAAATTAAGTTGTATCGACTACCAAGCATCAAAAGTGTATGATGGAGCTCTATCAAGTTGAAAGCTGGTCTTAAGACCAAGTAACTGGCTCCTTCCAAGACAATGGCTTTCTTTCGGATCATAGAGTGGTATGTGTTACTCATCCTTGTACTTTCAATAGTTAATTCAGCCTTGGATGTCGACCTTTTATTTACTAAAAAGAAAGCAAACAATTACAGTTGTGGATTTTGCTAGTTTTTCAGACTACATAATGTTACCCGAGGGCATTATAAATTTGATATCCTCTCTACTCTTATTTTCTTTTTATATTATTTGAAATGTGCTATAAATTTTGCTTTAGATTCCCAAGCTGGTTCCACAATCTTTTCTCCTCTTATTGTTATCATTTTTTAATTTTGAATTGACACAGATAAGGCATTGAAGGGAAAACTGTTGTATTAAGGATTTTTAGATCTGGAAGGAAAATTTTCTTTTTTAAACCACATTACAGAATGTATAGAAGAAATTTTGCAATTATCTTTCATATCAATTGGTTGCCCTGTATGGGACCCTGACAGCAAGATGAGCCTTTGCCTTCGAATGGAGGTTGTTACTTTCCATTGAAAGAATATGCTGAATCAGCGAATGTTAGAAAAGCCTTATTTTGGGCAAAATTGTTTTATTTTTTGTTATGGTTCTCTTCCAAGTGATTTGACAGTCAAACCCTAGCTTAATTTGTGGTTAGCAGGATTTTCAGGGAGCTCAGGGCCTGATGCCCCTTGCCGTCTTGGCAAGGTTTGGCAATGAGACTCAGTTTACAGCCATCGAAAGCGGAGAGACCAAAAGCTGGTTGTAAATCAGCAGCATCCATTCTTTCCAGTTTCCAGTCTTGTTTGGTAGAAGCCCCCTTTTTTTTTTCTCTCTTTTATTCTGTTTATAAGTCTATTTGGGCCCACTACATGAAGGTTTTGTAAATGGGTAAATCTACCTGCATTGGAGGGTTCATCTCAGCAGGTGTTGGGCCATATGGATACCTATCCTGAAAGTAGTAGGAAATCCAATGGGCATGGACTATATATAAAAGTTCATTTGAACTCTGTTAAGAAGTCAAGTGTGCTCATGATAAGAGATGCAATGGGCATGTCCTGTATATACATTCTGCTAAGGTTTTCTCTTTAGTTACTGAAAATCAGAGAATACTCCTAGCTATTTGCTTTGGTTCTGTGGCGCTACCATTCTCCACCCAGCAATATGTAAGAGTGATTTGTTGATAAATACAATATTCTTCTTCTTTTTCTTTTTTGAATATCCCTTTCTAGTATCTTCTTCCTTCTGAATTTTATTAAATTTGTTCAGCAACTTCAATCCGACTGCAAAACAAACCATTCACCAGCTAATTCATTCCTTTATTAAGAGCCTTTAACTTCAAGGCTCAAGCACAAACTATCTTCTGTTTTTAATAATTAAACAAAAAGCTATGTATTAAAAAAATACAAAAAAGCCCTTCCATCACAAATATTGGTAGAAGAGCATCCTAATTCCTTAAAATAAGGTCCCCACCCTGTTCAGCCACACATGAAAGAACTTGTCACTGTGCAAACCTCATTAATCTTACAGGAAAATTGAAGATACCTCACCATTCTCCTACAAAACTGTCCTTTTTTGTTAGATTGAAACTCCACTGGAAGTCAAAGCTCAAGCAGCTTAACTACGTACCCTATTTTCTACACCTAAAATTCCCACCATCTAACCCATCATTAAACCCTTCTCAAATTTAAACATTAGTTCTGGGTAACAATTGACCTCTAATTTAAACCTTTAAACAACCTTTAATTCAAAGTCACACTTTGATACTACAAACATATAGCTATTTAGTGATTGTCTGAATTGCAGCACATTTTTTAGATCAAACAAAAATCACATCTCATCAATATAGTATAGAGATTAATGAAAAAAACATAGTGCATAACAGGAGAGAACATAAGGCTTAATGAACATGAATTTAGTACATAAACAACTAAAACATACGATCAGCTACAACCCATTCAATCATTACTGATATATTTCATTAATACCATTAATGAAATCAAAGAGGCTGAATGATCTTCAGAACCTTCCCTATGTTGTCTTTCTCTGAGGAGGGCAAGAAGTTTTTTGATAAAACAGAGATAGTGTGAGTAGGTGCAACTCTATTTTTCAGGAGTCAAACGAAGCACATATTTTTCCCTAACAAATAGACATTTATTTAAGATTCAAAGTAATACCATCAGTCCAACCCCGAAATTTGGAACTATGATTTCATTGTAGTATTATGAATTAGTGCAGTCCACCGAGATGCAAATTGATTGAAAAGAATAAAAAATTATCCAAAAAAAAAAACCTACACTTACGTTGACGCTTGAAGAAACCCTAACTTGAAGCTTCAAATCCTTAAAAGAAATATTGTAAATAGAAGAAAACAAGAAGAATGTGAAGAATATTGGGAATAGTCCTACATTACTAATGAGATTGGAATCCTGTGGTCTTATATATAGATAGTCCCTCCACTTACTAGTTTGAACTTTTGAGTTGGAAACTTGACATGATATCAGAGCTCCAGGTTCCCTCTCATAATAATTCTGAAAAAAAGAGGCTCAGTCGCCGAAAGAGGGACTATAGTCACCCAAAGAGGGACTATCACCCAAAAAAGGGATTATATGTCACCCATAGAGGGATCAGTCACCCAAAGAGGGATGATCACCCAAAAGAGGGACTATATGTCATTCAAAGAGGGATCAGTCACCCAAGAAGAGGGACCAATCACCTGAAAAGTGCCATGTATTGCTACATATACTACCACCTAACAGTGGGGTTACATGTGAGGGGGAGTATTGGGAATAGTCCCACATTACTAATGAGATTGGAATTATGTGGTCTTATATATGGAGAGTCCCTCCACTTACTAGTTCGAACTTTTGAGTTGGAAACTTGACATCCTAACTCGAAGTTTCAAATCCTTAAAAGAGACGATGTAAATAGAAGAAAACAGGAAGAATATGAAGAAACCCTAACGTGAAACTTCAAATCCTTAAAGAGACGCTGTAAATAGAAAAAAAACAGGAAGAATGTGGGAGAAGAAGAGAGGTAAAGAGGTGAGGTGGGGGGGAGTGGTAAAGAGGTAAGGTAAGAAGAACTCACCAATTTCGATGCCCAATGCTCTCTATCGAGAAAAAGAGATCGAATGGTTTTTAGGCGAAAGAAAGGGTTTTAAACAATGCGCCTTTCTTTTTTCTTAGATAGATCTCTTTTTTTTTTTTTTTTGGTAGAATGAATAAATCTCGACCACATTACTTAATTAATTACAATTATTTGCTTTTGATCGTAGGATGAGCATGTGAGGATTTTACTTAAATACCCTTTAAATTAGAATTTATAATCAAATAAATAGTTTTTATTAAATAAACTGAAAATGTCCCTTTTGCCCTGCCCCATTTCAGTTTTCATAATTTAATTCTCATGTTTTATTAGTACTTTCACTTTTTTGTTATATTTACAAATGTAATAAACCCTTGTTATATATATATATATAAACTTTTCGTGATATAGTAATACAGTGAGTCAATTCTGAGACGATTTCCGGTTCCAAACCAAAATTGACAGCCATAGACATTGGATTGATTTTGATCATAGGGGATGGAGTGTCCAATACCTGGAATTAAAACCTTACTCCTAACATCAAATCAAGGATAAATCCATGACAAATTAAAGAATCAATTAATCTGTCTTTCTTTATGATTGAACAAGTAAATGTATTAAGGTATGTTTGGATGCCAAAAAAAATAAAGAAAAGAAAAAATAAATAAAATAAGAATAATGATAAAAAAAATGAAGAATTTATGCATCTACCTCTATTATCAATTCAACAAATTTATTTTCTTGACATAAAAATATAACTTTAGAGATTATATTCCCACATAATGGTTATGGAAAAGTTTTTTCTGGGGGATCCCTCGACAAAGGGAACTCCATGATCTAAAGTTAGAGGTGTCAAAATTAGGTCCAAATCGTAAATTGAAACCGAATCAATCTGATTCGGCTTGGACAAGATTTGGGTTGTGTTTGTAGAACCCCATGAAAAACCAAAAATCGGAGTGGACAAATTGATAAGCCTGAATCAAACTGGACCAATATGACCGAAACAGAATCAGCCAGATAATGGACTGATAACAGTCTATTAAGCCAACATTTTATTAAATATACATGTAGGAAATCAACACCGAAACTGAACTAGCCCGATAATAGTCCGATATGGCCATTAATCCAACTTTTTTACTACATATACATATAGTAAAGCGAAATCGAACCGATAGTGGATCGATAAGAGTCCATTAAACTAGCCTGATAACAAATTGACACAAAACTGACCCGTTAACTAACATTTATAGTGCCGCCCACCCCATTCAGAATCTATTATTAGATATGTTTTGAGCTATCCCTAAAAAATCGAAAACTAATTTAGCTCGGACCAAAACCAACCTATTGACACTCTTATCTAAAATCAATCACCCACAACAAACCACAAATCTCCGATGTACATGAAATTTCCACCCCTATCAGATCCTGGAATCCTTAATATGATTCTCCTTATTCTATCCCATTTCACAAGCAAACCACCCTCCTGATTCCCTTGAAATTTCATTTGCGCAACAAAGATACGCGCCACACTTTCTATTTCTTGGAAGCACTACATATATAATAATAGAAAATTGAAAATTAAAACGACTGGATCCGATCAGGTTGGGATGAGAGTTTGGATGGATTCAAATCTTCTCCTCCCAAGGTTCGAGAGGAGGGTGATTCCCCCCAGTCAATGCCTGACATGTGGGTTTTGGTTAAGATGAGTCGACAAGAGATGTCTGTTTATGCATCGACTTGAATAAAAGGTTTAATCTAATCAATACCCATGTATCAGAAATTAATTAATGGGAGTCACTTCTCCTCCCGAACCCCTTTAGAGAGAGGATTTGAATACGATTGAGACATTATTGATGAAGACGCCAGATGTTTATATATATATATTAAAAAAAAAAAAAAGTAGATTCGAAAGAAATTTGATCTCATGAGTCATGATCTCTTAATTTTAAATTATTATCATTACCAAATTTTTGCCATTGAGTTTTTTCGAGAATGGCCAACTTTTAACAAAACGACATTTTTATATGCACAACACATGCCGAGGCAACCTAACTTGTCCCCACCAGACACTCAATAACAAGAGATGATTTTTATTTAAAAAAAAAAAAAGAGATGATTTTTTTCCCCAAATTTCACGGAGATATGGGAATAGAAATCGTCGACATCTTTATGTATTTTACCTTTTCAATTGAGATGGATGGTTTGGATTCAATCTATACTCATGTGTCGGAGATTGATTAGATATCAAACTCGTGACAAGAGATGATTTGGATCAAAGATGTGGATTTTAACATAAAAACAACTAGACAAAAAAAATTAAATAAAAGCCAAGAGAAGGATGGAATGGTAATTACAAGAAAGTATAACTGACCGTAACCTTTAGTTCCTAACTGAATGTCACCGTTACTGGTGACTGTGGCTTGTTTGCTGTGGATAGGCTCCCTCCGATTAAACTTACCAAACAGCCCCTCCATTTCTTCAAGGGTCTTCCCTTTTGTCTCCGGCAATAATGTATAAAAGAAGACCCATCCCACAGATGCTATTCCAGCGATTAAGAAGAAGGCCCCACCAATGCTGATGGCTTTGTACAGTGATACAAAGGTCATTTGAATGCTCAGCCCACTCCACACCAGATTCACAGCCACGCCTATGCTCATTCCCTGCGCCCTCAGCTTCGACGGCAAGATCTCCAAGCTGTAAACCCATGTGACGGGCCCAAGCCCAATCGAGAAGAGCGCCACGAAGACGAACAGCATCGCAATACTATAAGATTTTAGACTCATTTAATCCCTAATTGGAAAAACAAACAGAATTGATAATTTGCTTGTGGTGTGGCTTTTATACTCATGTTTATTTCCTACATTGGAAAAGCAAACAAAATTAAAGAATTAAAGGCACCACTTTTTCTGGAAATCTAAAAACGGCACGAATTTTTCTGAATCATTGGCAGTATTGCATGTTCGGGCGAATAATTCAAAACTACGCTGCAGCCGAAAAATTCTTAAATGGACCCGTAAATTAACTTCCTTTCATGGGAGTTTTAATGTATTGTACATTCTTATCCAAGACGTATATCATGTGATCCTGGCATGTGAATTGCTAAAAACTAGGGCTACAACAGGTCAGGTTGGGCCAGATTTTCAAAAACCCTAATCTGACCCTGTGTACTTTACACATAACCCTAATCTAGTTCAATCCTATTAGGGTCAAAAAATATAGAATCCTAATCCTACTCTGGCAAGATTGGATCTAATCCTAAATCTTATCCTGATTGATACTATCATGACCAGATTGGGCCAAGTTGTCCTTGATTCAAGGTTAGGTTGACCTTGATTCAAGGAAAAATCAACGAATTTGAGAATTGAGAGAGTGAGGGCAAGGTATAATAGATATAGAGGTAAGCAAAAAAAAAAAAAAAATGAGATTTGAGAGGATGTCGTAGCCGATGGTTGCAGCCGCTCAGTTAGGACCCCAGCATCTGTCGTGGTGAAGGCACCGAAGAGGCTGCCTTGGAGGAAGAGGAGGAATGACAGAGATAACATGGACTGGATCCGCTGCAATTGACGACTAGCTGATCCTCGTGTTGGCTTGAAATCCTGATGGCAGATATCATGGAATTCTGACAAACAAACTGAATCAAAAGTAAGTGTTAGTCATTAATCATTAAAAAAGTGAATACCTCATCAGCAGATATGTACTGAACCTTTTTTTTTTTTAACCTTTTACCCTGATTAAGGAAGAAGTCGATGACTCTATGTTGAATCGTCGATTGCCGATAAGATTCAGAACTGAGAAAGTGAGGGTGAGGGTTAAGGACTAAGGGAGAAAACCATCATTCGTCGTTCCGATGTCCAGTGAGGCGGTGTTGTGGTGAAAACTGAGAGACATAGAGTAGTTATTAGAGGGAGTCATGATGGAGAAGACTGAAGACAAGTAGTCGAGTAGACAACTATTAGGTTTAGCGTTTACTGTTGTGTGTGTGTGAGGAAATGGTTATTTTTTCAAACGTAACAAGGAATCTATCCTGCCATATGGGCAGATGATGCATCCATTAGAATCGGATTAGGCCGGGCTCAACCTGAGGGGTCAATTCTAACCCAATCCAACCCTGCCAGGGTTGAACAACATTTGGGTCTTAACCCAGTCCTGCCAAGGTTCAGGGCGGGTTCGGATTGTTAGGGCCAAACTTGCAACCCTACTAAAAACATATGAAATGTATAGCTAATAATTCCATCGAGGAATTTCAAACAAAACAGATTTTATTCACTCCCTTGAGTAAAAGAGACTAAATGGAAGGTCAAACCATTATGGAAGAAAAATTAGGATTGGGAGCCTCTTATGTCACCTAGTTCCTCCGTCCATAATCACACAACTGGAAGTTACTCAGTGCGCATACCTCAAGAACCAGGGGACATAAAAGGATCTTTATCCGAACAACTATGCTCTACTACTTTTTTTTTGCCAAAAGGAATGGCTGGCCCATCATTATATTGTAGTGGTTCAATTATTGAACCCAAAATTCTCTTTTATACATATCCACAATTACATAAAGATATTGTCATTCAATTATTGAACTAGTTTTCCCTTGTTCGCTATAACCACCTGAGAATAGTTCACTTGCATTTTTGTGGATTCTCCACGAGATTCATCATCATCTATATTTAATGGATTCTATACTCGTGTAGCGGATCCCACACTCCAGAGATGAATCCCACATCCAATAAATGGTTAAGAAATCCCATGAAAAATACACGTATAACAGACACTTTTAAGAAATCCTAATGCAAGAATATGTAAAGTAATTGCCATGTAAAGGTCATCCAAAGTAAGAGATGAAAGAACCACGTTCTTTGAGGCCAACAAGCTTTCAAGTTCCAATCCACGGGATCAAAGACTCATTTTTAAGACATGAATGCCAATAAACGCCACACGACAGATTTAATTTATGTGCCTTTCCCCTTAATCTTTTTTTTTTTATAGTTTCAAATTTTCTTTTTTACTTTACTTGTCTTCCAAACAAATCACATTCGTTTCACGTCACCTACTTCACTTTTGCTTTCATGGATAAAGAATGGCCTTCCTCGATATGGATTCAAATTGTTTCCTTCCAAGGGTGTGGAACCCGGACCCCTCGGAGGAGACTCAGCTCCTACTAGTTGATGGTAGATACGTGAGCGTCGGTTGGATACGAACCCTCCATCTGAGCCTGTAAAATGGGCCGACAGAGGAGTCAGCTTATACACTTGCTCAGATAGAAGGTTCAAATCCAACCGGCGCCTATGTGTCAAACATCAGCTAGTGGGAGTCGAGTCTCCTCCCAAACCCCTGGGAGGAGATGATTTGAATTCCCTGAACCAATCCAACAAACTTCTACTCTGTCCCCTAGACTGATCCGAATATAAAAACATTGTTTTTTTTTTAATTTTTAATACTAAGTACCTATCACGTGTACGGAACGATTCCAGGATTTAGTGGGTCAGTTCTAAGATGTTTTTTGATTCCAAACTCAAATCTCAGAGAGGAGATGATTTGAATCCCAAATCAACACCCTTAAGTATTGGATCAATTTTCGCCATGGCAGATGGTGTGTCTAATACATGGAATTAAAACCTTGTTGCCAACGTCAAATCAAGGATAAAGCCATGACAAATTAAAGAATTAATTAACCCATCTTTGTTTGTGATTCCATAAGTGCGTTTCTTAGATAAGGGTGTATTAGGCTTTGTTTGGATGCTAGTAAAAAGAAAAAAATAATAATAAAATAAAAATAATGATGAGAAAATGATGAATTTATGTATTTACCTTTATAATCTATTCAACGAATTTCTTTTCTCGACATCAAAACACAGCTTGAGAGATAATAGTCCCACGTAATGGTTAGGGAAAAGTTTTTATGAGGGATCTCTAAACTAAGGGAACTCCATGATATAAAGTTAGGGGTGTCAATGGGTTGGTCAATGGTAAATTAGTGTCGGATTTTGTTGGGTCTGATTAAAACATGTTCATTAAAAGGTTCGAGTTGAGTGGGCAATACTGTGCACATTAACTAATGGGTTGATTTAGTTTTTAGTTGTTATTAGGTTTAGTTTATTGGGTTAGTATCCGACCGATTTGTGTTGGAAAACTAGTAGGAAACCCATTAAGTCAGAAAGCTGAAGTAGTGAAGCTAGGGTTTAATATTCTGTCTAAATCGGTATAGTCTGAACCATTATCTGGATTAGGCTCATCGATCAAATTTTTTGAACCGATTTCGGGTTAGTCCAGACCAGACAAATACCCATAGAATATGTCATGCCTCAACCCAAAACATGTCCGGTAACATTTCGGCCCAAGTTGAATTCGGGTTAATTAGGGCTGGCTCGGTCCCAAAATTAATACCCTTATATAAAGTCATCCACTCGTTAAAAGCCACAAATCTCCAATCTCAATATATGAAATTTCCATAATACCCCTTTCTCATCCTATAATCACCCTTTCTCATCCTATGATCATTAACATGAATCAGGGGTGTCAATGGGCTGGTCCGGGCCAAATTAGTGTCGAACTTTATAGGCCCTAACCGTAACATGTCCATTAAGAGGTTCGGGTTGGGTGGACTGAACTGTGCACATTAACTAACGAGCCGGTCTTGTTTCGGATTGTTATCGGGTTGAAAGTCGGGTAAGAAACTCGTCAAGGCTATCTAAAAGGCTAAAGTAGTGAAGCTAGGGTTTAATATATGATCTAAATTAGTTTGGTTCGGACTATTATTGGGTTTGAGCTCATCAGTCTAATTTTTCGAACCGGTTTCAGACTAGGCTAGACTAGACCGGGATTGATAGGATATATCATACCTCAACCTAAAACATGTCCAATAACAATTGGATCCACATCAATTTTAAGTTAATTTAAATCAATTAGATTCAGACCCAAAATTAATACTCCTAAATATGATTCTCGTTATTCTGCCCCACTCTACCAGCAAACCACTCCCCTCTTACCCTTGAAATTTCATTCGAAATATCATTTGCCCACCAAAGATATGGGCCACAATCCATTCTATTTCATGGAAGCCCTACATATATAATAACCAGAAAATTGAAAAATGAAAACGATTCCATCCGATCGGGTTGGCTGAGAGTTCAGACATTAATGATGGGATGAAAGCATCAGATCTTTATATATATTTTTAAATAGGTAGAGCCCAAAAAAAAATTTGATCTCATGATATCTTAATTTTGAGATATTATCCTTAACAAGCTATCTTCATGGAGTTTTTCCTAGAACGGATAACATAAACATTTTGAGGGAACGTGTAGAAGCAATTATTTTATTTTATTTTAATTTTCATTTTCATTTTTTGGGTCAGAACAGAGAAGCAATTATTATGATTACGTGATTTACGTCTATTGAAGATACGACTATCTTTTGAAGTCCACTAACTTCTCTTTTCTTTTGTCCCTATCCATTTGACTACTTTATTCAAAAGACAAAGGGTTAAAACAAAGGCAAATAGAAAGACGGAAGGGTAATTACAGGAAAGTACAATTAAGCGTAACCACCTTTAGCTCCTAGCTGAACGTCACCGTCAGTGGTGGTTGTGGCTTGTTTGCTGTGGATGGATTCCCTCCGATTAAACTTACCAAACAGTACCTCCATTTCTTCCAGGGTCTTCCCTTGTGTCTCCGGCAATAATGTATAGAAGAAGACCCATCCCACAATTGCTATCCCAGCAAATAAGAAGAAGGCCCCACTAATGCTGATGGCTTTGTACAGGGATATAAAGGTCATTTGAATCACCCCTCCCGACACCAGATTCACAGCTACGCCTATACTCGTTCCCTGCGCCCTCAGCTTCAATGGAAAAATCTCCGAGCTGTACACCCATGTAACAGGGCCCAGCCCAATCGAGAAGAACGCCACGAACATCAACACCATCGCAATACAAAGTGCTGTGGCCCACAATATCTTTTCTTCTGGATGGGTATCCACCATTTTCAACCCGAACCCGAGACACAGCAGTGAGAGAATTAACCCTCCTACGCTGCTCAAAAGCAACGGTCGCCGTCCAACTTTGTCTAACAAGAATGTAGCCACGAATATGAAGATTGTCTTCACAAATCCGACGGCTACGGTTACACCAAGCATCTTGTTTTTACCGGAAATCCCAGCCTTTTCGAAGATCCGTGGACTGTACAACACCACGGTACCATTCCCTGAGACTGCATGGAAGAAATGAATGCCAACGCCGGCGATCAAGATATGTCGAACCGAAGGTGTGGGGTGGAGTAGCAGCTCTCTCCATACACCTTCGCCGTGGCTCTTTTCCGGTACCGGCACGATCTCTTCGTTGCATTCTGCCGGAATCTGTGCTGCCTCTTTGATGTCAGCGAGTCGCAGCTCCGCTTCCTCCTTGGAATCGGAGGTCTTGTCGAGCACACGTTTGGCGTCACCGAGTCGACCCTGCATGACGAGCCAACGCGGTGACTCTGGCATGCCAAGTACACTAATTCCTAGGAACACCGACGGAATGGCACCGAGTCCGAGCATGAAACGCCAGCCCAAATGGAGTGGGAGTCTCCCAAAAGCGAAGTTGGAGATGTAACCAAGTAAGATTCCAATGTTGATGAAGACTTCAGGGAAAGAAGTTAAGAAGCCTCGACACGAGGCAGGTGATACCTCGGCCGTATAGACAGGAGCAATCATGAGAGCATAACCAACGCCGATACCGGCAACGAAGCGGCCTGCCATGAGGAAGGCATAATTGACGGCGAAACCCATCAATAAGGCTCCTGTGAAGAAGATTACAGCAGCGATGACTATGGTATAACGACGTCCGAGCCAATCAGATGTTCTTCCAGCTGCCGCTGATCCAAAAAGAGAGTAGAAGCTGAGGGTTCCAACCAGGATTTCTATTTGTGTATCGTTAATGTGGAGATCGTCTTTGATGAACAGTGCTGCTCCACTCATCACTCCATAATCTAAGCAACACAAAAGAAAAAGAAAAAGAAAAAGAAAGATGGTTAGACATAGTTTAATGGTTGCTTCAGATTAGAAACTGAACAGAATAAATACTTGCCATAACCCAATAAAACTGAACACATGGAAGCTAAAACCGCACAGCAGAGAGCATATTTGTTAGTTCGGCGTTTTTCCAACGACTTAAACGCCGTAGAAGGATCCTGTGCTTCATAAACTTCTTTCGGAACAGCTTTCGGTTCTGCCATTTTTCCCCTTCCACACACACAGAGGAGAGTGACGATGTAGTGTAGAAATAGCCAGGCAGTTCAACCACTGAGCTCTTTGGCCTCAACTTCTTAAGTAGAATAATGGGAGTGGAGCTTACATCATCGTGAAGACAGCGACTGTCAGATCAGCTATGAGAATGTATAAGTATTAACTTCACCTCCCGGATCCCATTCCAAGAGAGTAGTTCAGCGCATGTATTTTGTATTTTTCTTAGATTTCATCACAGCCTATCTTTAGTGGATTCCATATCTAGAAGTGGTCCTAGATCATATTGGAATTCTAGAGAATATATGTATATACAGGTGATCTGTATTCAAATTCAGTGATGTTTGTGAATTTACCAAAATATTCTTAGTAATAGTATTGGGGCAAATAAAATAGGGTTACTATCGTCTTTAATTGTTGGATCCTCCAATCGAGGATCTAACGGTCTCTCTTAATCAGACACACTTACCGACATATTGATAGGCATACTAAGTTAAAGAGAGACCGCTGGATCCTCGATTAAAGGATCCAACAATTGGAGAAGATAATGACTCAATAAAATATGCCATGCCCACAATCAAATGATGATTGCAAAGCGATGTGGCTTTCCATTACTGCTACTAGACTGGGCCGGACGGTCCCCTACCTATTCATACGCCAAAAGTAATTGAACCGGGTCTACTTGCTTGTTAAAATAATTTGTTCCTTACGGACCTTCGAACCAAGAAGAGGCGGACTCCTTCCTCTTGTAAGTCAGATGAGAGATTCCTTGGAAGATTTGGAGAGGGGTTCGACGAGGCAGATGATTGGTGACTAGCGTAGGGTTTTGACAAAAGTTTTTATAAAATAATTGAAAGAATGGGTTATTACCATTTTCTCCTTATTTTTAAGCCATTGGAACGACTTTAAACCACGTGCTCATTAAAGATGCGCAAAAACAGTCACAATTGTTTTATTCCCAAAAACCAAGAAGAGGTCTTTGATTTTTGATTTTTGTTTCTCATAAGTAGTATATATCTATAAATGATACAAAACACTAACAAAACTGAAATAAAGATGGATCCAAAGAGGCCCTTAGTTAAAATTCTTTTAATTGATGATTAGTTTTAGATGTCAATAGACCAACTAATGACAAATCTTTGGAGTGGTGCATCAGTTTTCCTTTTTTTTTTTTTTTTTTTTTTGGCTGGGGGGGAGGGGGGGATAGATGCATCAGTTATTTCCTCTAAGTGACATTTAGGGTGGTTAATTTGACCAAATAAAAAAAGACATGAGGGTGGTTTGGTTCTCTTTGGACAGGTTTCAGTATTATACTGTCAAGTCCAAAACCAAACCATTAAGAAAATATTAGTTTCGATTTTTTATTTATCAAGTTTGCATAATTGGTTCTTATCAGTCCATTATTAGTTGAGTGCAATTCCATATATTTATATATATATAAAAACTGTGTTAAAGGGCACAAACCAGCCTAATAAGATTTTGGTCCAATTCAATTCATTTGTTATTCCGTTTTACTTTTAATTTGGGTTTAGGCTCAATTTTGACACTCTTATCTTAGGCCAATGTGCCAAAGGAAATGTAATCTTAAAGGCCTACAAAGATAACACCAAAATTGTTGTATTTCTATTGATAATAAAATATAAGAGAGGAGAGGTATTTATAGGTTACAATGTGATCTTTGGAGAGAATGTTACAAGAAGTGATTACATGTGATATAAATGATCACATGCGATATGATGAAGATGATGTGGGATCATGATATGATAATATTGTAATCTGATCTTGAGCAATGACAATATTGATCTTTAACAATATTGTGAACTGATCTTGTCTCGCATGTATTGAAAGCGAGTAGTTGATAGAGCCTTAGTGAGAACATCCACAATCTAATCTTGTATGGAGATAAACTGCATGTGGAGTTGTCGTTGTGCAACTTTTTCTCAGACAAAGTGGAATTCAATTTCGACATGTTTAGTGTGAGCATGAAATACCGAGTTGGCAGATAGATATATAACACCGATATTGTCATGCCAAAATATTGTTGGGCTTTTTAAGTTTACCCCAAGCTCAGGAAGAAGGGACTCGAGCCATATAAGTTCAGCAATGGCATCTACCAAAGTTTTGTATTCTAATTCTGTTGATGATCGGGCCACAGTTTTCTATCTGCGAGATTTCCATGAAATGAGATTGGATCCAAGAAAATGGCATAACCATCTGTGGATTTGCGGTCTATGCTATTGCCTGCCCAATCGGCATCTGTGAATGCACGCAAGTTTAGGCCGGTTTCCTTGTAATCAATAGGTCATGGTCTATAATTTGTTTGAAATATCAAAGAATTTTTTTTTACCATAGTCCAGTGGCGAAATCCATCATTAAGGCTCCTATGAAGAAGATTACAGCCGCGATGACAATGGTGTAGTGACATCCGAGCCAATCAGATGTTCTTCCCACTGCCGCTGATCCAAAAAGAGCGTTGAAGCTGAGGGTTCCAGCCGGTGTTTCTACTTGTGTATCGTTTATGTGGAGATCATCTTTGATGAGCAGTGCTGCTCCACTCATCACTCCATTTTTTCTCTTCCACACACAGAAGAAGAGAGTGGGGAATGTAGTGTAGAAGTGGCCGGGCAGTACAACCTTTGAGCTCTTTGGCATCAACTTCTTAGCTAGGTAGAATAATTGGAGTGGAGCTTACATCATCACGAAGACAGAGATTGTCTGATAAGATCAGCTGCGAACTGTGAAATACAAGGGTTAGCTAAGTTGTTAGGGTTTTTAAATATTTCGCAATCTCATGTTTCCTGATTTCCAGTATGGTACATTCACAAATGTTTGAATCACCCTTTTCGACATTCCCGGCTCCGTACATCACCAAATTTTGGGTGTGTACACTCCACGGATCCCTTCACCTTCCATATTCAATCACTGATGAATATAAAGACATACTTTATGGTACTATTTGAGGAAATGAAATATGCTAAAAAAAAAAATTTATACCTATGATCTATTTATATTACCATAATCTATTTTTGGAAAAATTTCGCCTACACCTCAAGAAGTATTGTTAACATCATCTATCACCCACTGGTTTGAAAAATCATCAACTACCGCACTCATAATCTTTGCATCGTTAATCAAAGAGGCCCAACCCGTTAACATAGTCCCGTTAGATGCCGATGTCAGCTGAAATGAAACTTTTGATGGATAATACTACCCTTAGAGTAAAGATAAAAAACAATTTTACCATCTATTCAATTTTTACCCTACCCCCAAATCATGAAATCGATCCTCTGTGTTCTTATCGACACCCGAAAAAGGGTAACAACAAAGGAAGAAGAAGAACAGTAGCACGGAAATGATCCTCTGCGTTCTTATTGATTTGTACCATTCTTTGTTTCTGTCAAGAACTCAATTTCTTGAGAGAGTATCGCCAACATTGTTACGAATGTAGCAGAAAACAATAGTGAGGGTAAAAGTGACAAGACCTCCAACGATGACACCTCCTCCGACGATGGATCTATCAGAAGAATGATGACCTCCAAGGCGTCTATAATCAGGAGGTTGCACTAGTTCCACTAAAGCAGAAGCAGAAGCAGAAACACGTGGTTTTGAGATTGGATTAGTATTTTGGATCTCGACCTTGGATGGATTCTTCAGGTCCTTAGGTTCCTCCTCTACAAACAACCAAGACCTCCGCCATGGCCAAAATCAAATAGAAGAGAAGAAATCTAGCCATCATCAACAAGTGATTATGACATAAAATAGAGGATTTAATTTGGATACCCCCAAGTATTTATTATTTGCTCGACCTCTGCCATGGCCAGATCGGCTTTCTCGGAGAAGACGATGAAATCAAGGTCAAATTAGTACTTCTCCTTAATTTTAAACTTTTTTAATTTATAATATGAAGGGTAAAAATGGCTATCAACATCTTAAGTGATTTTCGTCTGTTAAGTGGGTGCGATTGATATTTTCCAAATCTGTGGGTGGTAGATGATGTTAACAATACTTCTTGAGTTGTAGGTGAAATTTTAGGAAAAATTACATGTACTAGTCCTATACATTACAATTCATTTTTTTGGCAACGGAAAATTTCCGTCACCAAAAATACTTTCCCGTTGCCAATCACCGTAGCAGCCATCGCTCCCAAGCATGATGTAAAAAAAGGGGTGCGTCGTGAAAAAAGATTATTTTTACCGACGGAAGAATAATTACCGTCGTTCAAATGACTTATTTTTAGCGACGGAATATTAGTACCAGTCATGTACTACTTATTTTTACTGACGGTAAATTTTATTCCGTCGCTAAAAATCCTTTTTTTTTATAAAATAAAACATTTCCCTACTTATATAAACAGTAAAAAATATAATAAATAAAACTTGATAGAAATACCATCCAAAATTTTTTAAATTTCAACTATACCTTAATTACAAAATTCTAAAAGAATATATCACCAACTTCACAACCTAATTAAGTCCTTGATGAGAAACCTTGGATTACATAACTCCTACTCTTTGAACAAGTTAATTGTGTGAAAACCATGGAGACTATCAAACTTATCTTTTGGAATAGTTCATGATTACATAAGTCCTTGCTTACATCTAACCAATAGATGCATGACATCATGTTTGCAACTTTCACAGATTCAAACTCAAGAACTACAAAAAAAAAACTGCAACTTAGTAACCATACCATTCAAATCTAGTTACCAGCTGCAATAATGTGACACCTCTTATGACCTTTAAACCTGCATATAGAAACTGAAGACAAAATATAACAAGTAGAACAAATTTAAAGTAAATTCTCTAGCGTCTATTTTTTCGAAGTCTAACAAGTCTAACAACAACTCAAGATGTGCATGCCAAATGCGGTGACAATAACTGATCAAGACACTCAGAAACAGAAAAGGGCATTAATGCTGAACAATGAATAAAGATAAAATTCTTCGGATTTTTTCCAGTTAAACTGCCAGTACCATGTTTTAATTTCAGTTCCTAAGGCAATAAATGCATCATGAACCTAACATGCTGGCAGCAGTAGCTTGATGGGTAAGGTTTGTTAATAGAAGGCAATAAATATAGAGGAAATAAAAAAACAAAAAAAACATGGATATCCTCTTCCAAGGATGCACCTTGATCAAGGAACCTTTCTAGTTTGCACATATAACGGAGGAATGCAGGAGATGGAAAACAAAATCCATGGATATCCTCTTCCAAGGATGCACCTTGGTCAAGGAACCTTTCTGGTTTGCACATATAACAGAGGAATACAGGAGATGGAAAAATTTAAACAGTCAACGTTTATAAATCAACTATCAATCCTGTTATCTTAATAGATGTAATATAGCTTTGCTTGACCAGACTTGAGACCCACCAGCCTTTGAAGATTGTCTGTTGAAACTAGCATATGTGATTATGATTGGATGATCAACTATAGGCATCCAAATGGGAAAGTCAAAATAAAAAAAAATAAAAAAATTTCATCTACACCCCATCAAGGATTGCTAACATAATCTACACCCACAAGAATACAAAAACATCACCTAAGTCCACTTAACTGACGAATATCACTAAAATTATTGAAATACAGTTTTACCCCTTATATTATAAATGGAGAAACTAAAAAATTATGTGGATTTACTAATTTATCCTTGTATTGAAACTTATATTTACTACTCTTTCCTTTTTACTAACCTGTGGGGATGATCGGAGTTTGTGAAGAAGATCGGAGTTTGCAAATGGGAATCCGACGTATTTAGAATCTAAGAGTAATAATCCCTTCAGGAGGACCAAGCAAAGCAAAAAAGATGCTAAACACCATTAACATTGACCCAAAAAAAAAAAAAAATAATCTAGATTCTCTTCATAAACAAAAAGGGGCATACCATTCTCTGGTTTTTTTCTTCTCTTCATAAACATTATGGATTCTCTTCTGATTCTTTCTCTGATTTTTTCTTCTGTTCCTAATGTCTTCCCATTGATCCATCTTTTACATTCAATTTTCCATTTGTTCTATTTTTCAATTTCGATTTGGGGTTTTTCATCTTTTTTTTTTCTTAAATTAAAATTCGATTTGAAAGTCCCTCGATCGGTTGTGCCATTAAGCTGGTATTGGTAGAGGTATTCAGTCTCTGCATTTCGGTTCAAGATCTTAGCCAGAACCTTCTCTTGGACGGCATCGGCGGTTATCTCTTCGATAAAGTGAAGCACCTTTGCGTCCTTTTCATAGGTGACCGTATCAAGTGACGACAACCATTGTTGAACCAGAGACCTTAAGCTCAGACGAGACAAGACGAGAGGAGTTTTTAATTTGGTTTGGAAGGGTGGCATGGGGCAAGTGATCAAGGCCTCAGGCGAGAGCGGTGGGTTTTTCAGCTTCGATTTGGGGTTTTTCAGGTTCTTGATTTCTTGGTCTGGGGTTTCATCGATTTTTCAGGTTCTTGATTTCTTGGTCTAGGGTTTCGTTGATTTCTTGGCCTGCAACTAATTATCGCCTCCCTCCATTACTGCCTGCAACTTACCATCTGCAACCATCACTTACCGCCTGCAACCTTCCTTTCTGTTCAGCCTCTTAATAAGATTATTTTCGTTGGATTTTTGTATTTGATAATATGTTGATAGGTGGCTTGTCGAGATTATCCCCATTCAAGGCATCTCTGTGGGAAATTTTCCTTCGACAAAACTCTTCGTGAGGATTACTGTGAACAGGTGTTCAAAACTTTTGACCTCAAAACATTTACTTCTTATTTTCACCGAAGAATAGTGCAGAGGTGACGAAATCATGGCCTGTACAAGAGAAGGAAAGCTTCAGTGAACAGGGAACCATGGAGTATTGAACAAGTAAGGAAATGTTTCTGAGAAGAACAGCTTTCATCATGGATCCGCGAGAGAGAGAGAGAGAGAGAGAGAGAGAGAGAGAGAGAGTGTTTGTTGGATGCATTTTTGTTTGAAAAGATCTTCCTTTATATTCCAATCCACCTAAAGGGTATAATGGTCTTTTCAATAGGCCAAAAGGGTATTATTGTCTTTGAAATATTCGAATCCATCTGACGTCAGCATCTAACGGGAATCAACTGACGGAGTGGACTTCTTTGATTACCAAAGCCAAAGTTTTGGAGTGTAGATGATGTTTTTACATTCCTGTGGGTATAAATGATGTTTACAATCTTTGATAGGGTCTAGATGAAATTTTTTCATCAAAAAAATATGATGATCACAAATATATTGTTATAGATCATGTTAGCCAATGGGAAAGAAAAAAGTAATAAAATAAATAATTGGTTATAGACCATAACTATTGTCTACGATTTAAGAAATGAAAAGCGAAATGACCACATTTGGTGAGTTTGGTTGATGACTTGGGTAAAAATAACAAGTCACAAGCAACTTAGGATGACTTGTATCGAAAGAAAAATTATGAGATCCTTCGCTGAATATCCAGCAGAATAAATAAAGGAGATGAAAGAGTAAGTTTAGTTGCAAGAATGTAAATGACTACAATATGTGGGCCGATCATCAAACCAATGAAGAGCGATGATCAACCGTAATACCAAAATAAACAAAAAGAGAATTTCGTGGTCATGAGGGCTGCATAATCCAGGGGTGAGGTATTAGTTTATTTTCATCATGTAGAAAGAATAATGTAAAAATTCTTGGGATTACCTCTTCCATACAAAACCGAACTCAATACAGTGCAATCCTAAACAATCTACTAGAAATATGATCTTCAGTGTGTTAACAAATATTCTTTTCTTTTTCCCTGGCAGCAGAGGTCAGCTCCAAACCCCAGGCAAGAGTCTTCTTGGCCCCTTGGGATCCTCAACGGGTCAAAGCACACAGAACTGCCATCAACAGCATTGCATCAGTGTGTTAATGTGCAACAGCAGCAAAGTCTCGAGTGGCAGCAGGAGGTGCTAAGCGAATTCCATCTAGTTCATGCTTTGCAATCACTTGGCAACCCAAGCGAGACCTGGAAATAACAGAAAGGACAATTCAAAACCAGATTATTATAGTGCTTGACATCCTAAAAACAAGATCTCATGTGTCAGTCTCGTTTCCTTGTTAATGTCCCAGAACTGCAAAAAAATGGATATAAATACAAAATGATGCATAACACCCAACATAAGAATCCACCTTCTGAATTTTGGCACCAATGGACATTAGAGCTTGGTTAGTTATCTAATCGATTACAACCTATCACCAGCCTCAATTCAAGTCAAATATTTTCTTCAGTATTTTCGACCATAAATTGTAAAGCAGAATCAATAAAGGCACCACCAAAACAAACCAAAACAAACAAACCAGAATCAATAACGGGGGACAATATCCGCCATACAGCATGAGAATAACAGCATATAAAGTATAATAAATCCTTAAATGTCTATCTTCCATAGGGTCAGTCTACTTGAAGCACCCAAATATACAGAAACTTCAAAGATTGGCTTCAGTATTTACTAAATACTGAAGCTAGAGAGTTCATATCCAAGCGCCGCTTATGAGTGTGTCCCTACAGACTCAAATGGGTGCACTACCAAAAGCTAATCTAACGAGCATTGAGGATGGGGTTTCTAAAATAATTCTAGCTCAAGATTTCATTAAATCTGGCCAAAGAGATGGGGGCCAATTATTCAAACCCACAAATGCATCCTCCATACCCAGAACCGACACGTAATACAGGAGGTCAAAGTACAAATAGAAAAAATTCAATGCAACTTTCTCTTAGCATTTTCCCATGTACGATGCCCTTAAAATGTTTTACCCTTTATCACCACGTCTAAACGGATGAGAATTGGGACTACTTACACCTCAAATAATCATAAATTCAAAAAATCCTAATCCCAATGTTCCATCACCATAATTTTAAGCTCCTCAATTAGAAATAGGGAGGACTGCATCTTGATCTGATTTATGGGAGACGGAAAGAAAAAAGGTGAAAACATTACTTGAGAGTTCATATAGTTCACGCCCTGCGTGAAGGATTCCTGAGGAGGAGCAATCTGTGAAATTTATATACCAGATACAGAGTAAAGGCACCATTGTAAGCATTTACATGAAAAATCATTCCACAAAGGCAGGCTGACGGACGGCTGGAAATAAAGATATAAAGTTGAAGTGGAGGATCTATTACCTGAGCATTTGGACCAGGTTGAACTCCAACAACATCCCTTTTATCACCACCCTTCAAGGATCCCTTGGTATCATTGATGCAGTCCAATTACGAAGATCGATCCGTATCAAAGCCCAAGCCCACAAAACTCATTTGGCCCATGACTAAGGTATGAATCAAGCTACCAAAAAAATCAATAAACCTGGCCCTTGCTCCTTAAAACCAGCCCCTTTTTTAGTGACCTTTCAAGTATCTAGTGAAGAGTGATTTGACATTTTCTATTCAATATTTCTAAGTATTCTCTACATTGGAGCTTGCATCAAGACATTGAACCTAGCATCAATACATTCGACCTTGAATCAAGACTTTGGAACTTGCATCAATGTTCATTGGAGTATCCCCTTGCATTGAAAGAGTCTATTTTTCTTAATCTATCATATATTGTTTTTTATTTGTATTTTCAACCCTTGGATTTAAGAATATGATTTCCTTTTTATTTTCTCTATTATGCTTATGAAAGGCCACCAAAGTAGTTTGTATTGCAGAGACAATTTGAAGTGATTCTTATGAATGAAATTTGCCTAAGTGCAATTCTTGAACCTAGAAGAGTTCTCCCTTGAAACCTTGAAAAAGTTTCATTTCATCAGTTGAAATTTTATTCTTCACCTATATCCTAGAAGAATTGTAGGCCACATTTGGAGTTGATTTACATCCTAGAAGAGAAATAAGTCACCCCACCTTCACTTCCATCAATTATATCCCTTTTTTCTTTACTTTTAAAAATTTTCAAAATTTATTTCTGCACTTCATTTCTCTTTTGGTTCTTTTGATTTGGTATAAATCCACTCTCCCGATCCATTATTTTCATAAGTCAAAATTGGATTACACCAATCTCCTTATCTGAAACCATAATTAGACAAAGAGTTAATTCAAGAAAATGAAAAATAGTTTTAGATCGAAAGAACACATTAAAAAATAACTCACCCGTGACCAAAAGCACTTTCATAATTTACGAAAATAAACCATGTAGCTTCCATACCTGTGAGAAGGAAGAAGGAATTTAAGATAGAATGAGGCAAAAAATTAGAGAAAAATCAATCCTAACACTAGGCGGAAGTGCAGTTAAAGAAGAAAATGAGGTTGAGATCTGATAGAGTGTAGGATACATCGGAAAGGGATGAAAGGGAGACGTTCTGAGCTGGATTGCTTTTCTCATGAACCCTAACCCTAGGCGGATGGAGAGAGAGAGAGAGAGAGAGAGAGAGAGAGAGAGAGAATACCTTTTAGCTAAGAGACATCGTAGGATATGGTAGAGAAACTTACCTTCACCGGAGATGTTGATTACCTCCCGGAGAGGGTCGTTCGCAGAGGTCGCCAGAGGTTGCAAGCGTGAGTTAGCTGTGAGTTAGCTTCTATTTTTTTTTTTGGTAAGAGCTCGAGCTTTGGTTAGGGTTTGAGAGATAAAGAAATGGAGAGATATAATTATAAAGGGAAAAAGATAGTTACCTCCCCTGTAATTTATCTCCCCTGAAATTTACTTTAATGATAGTTGATCATCGAAATTTTAGGAAAAGAAAAACTGCCCCAATTTTTAACAGTATTAAAATTATATTTTTTTATGAATAATTCTACCCCCGAGCATTTTATTTGTTTAAGGGAAAAAGACAACATGAGCTCCCACCCTTCTTTTCCACCACCGTTGGTCGGAGCTACCGCTGCTCATAACACCGATTGCTGCTGATCATCGTCGTCAGAATGTACTTGATCCTACCCTCCTAGGATCTCCAAGCTTAGATTTTTAACTGTTTTTAAGGCTTTCAACAACAGTTTTAATGGTTCGTTGCCATAGGAAATCGTTAGGCTTTGGTTTCTCGAAGAGCTCAACCTCGGTGGAAGCTTCTTCCAAGGTAGTATTCTGGTGAGTTATGATGGTTTGTAGAGGTTGAAGTATTTACATTTAGCTGGAAATCTTTTAGAGGGATCGATTCCATCCAAGTTGTGCTTCTTGACTTGGTGGGGTTCTGGTGGGGTTCGCTCTTTTATCGAATCTCAAATACCTAGACATTTCTAGCTAGTGCGAATCTGGTTAGGTTATCTACCATCCGAGTTTGGGAATTTGACACTGCTAGAGTCTCTGTTACTCTTCAACAACAGGTTTAGTAGTGGAATTATCAGTTTTTCCAATTTGGGTGCTTTGAAAGCTCTTGATTTATCAGATAATCATCTATAGATGGAAGGTTTTTCTACATTGAAGGAGCTAAGTATGTTGAGTTTAATGGACAACAAGTTGACAGGCAAAATCCCTGACGGAATCAGTGAGCTAACAAAGCTCGAATCATTACTCCTTTGGAACAATTCCCTCACTGGGAATCTCCCACCGAAGCTCGGATCAAATGCAAAGTTGCAGAAGCTCGACGTTTCTTCCAACTCGTTAACCTGTCTGATCCCACCGAGTTTATGCCTCGGAAACCAACTCGCTCGACTCGTACTCTTCTGCAACAGGTTCGATTTTGAAATCCCTCCATCTCTTGCAAATTGTACTTCTCTATGGAGGCTTTGCATAGAAGATAACAGACTCACAGGTGCAATTCCTCCTGGTTTTGGTCTATTACTCAACTTGACTTACATGGGTCTGAGCATGAACAATTTCAGCGGTAAAATCCCCTGAGATCTTGGGAATGCTACAAATTGGACCTTCTCAACATTTCTGGAAGCCCATTTGGAACAGAGTTTCCTGATAACATGTGGAGTGCACTCAATTTACAGATCTTCTCTACGAGCTTCTGCAAACTCAAAGGAAAGATTTCTGATTTCATCGGTTGCCATAGCTTGTATAAGCTCGAAATTAAAGGTAATTCACTGAATGGAAGCATTCCATGGGATATCGGACATTGCGAGAAGCTTCTGTGCTTGAATCTACGATAGAATTCTCTCACAGGAATTATCCCCTGGGAAATTTCAATTCTCCCTTCTATCACCAACGTTGATCTCTCTCACAACTCCCTTACTGGTACGATCTAGTACTTTTTGACGATGATGGCTTGCACACAGGCAGTTGCGTTTTGCTTGGAAGAAGAGGTGAGTTGCTGAACCTCGTTAACATACTTTTTTTCAACTGGAATAGCGTCATGGGTCGTAGCTTTGAGGCAAGAATTGCAGGCAGAGCTCTGAGGCGGGAATTGCAGGCGATGCCCTGAGGCGGGAGCTGTAGGTGGTGCCCCTGAGGTGGGAGTTGTAGAACTTAGTTGGAAAAATGAAATCTGGTTTCGGGCTCGCCGGTGAAGACGAGGTAGAAGAAGACGGACTAGCAGGTGAGTTGCAAGCAGAGAGCTCTTCGGGTTTTTTTTTTTTTCTAACTTTTTGGTGAAGAGAAAGCCCACCGCCATCGCCCCCTTCCCTTCCCTTCGGTTTTATTTTTTATTTTTTTATTTATTCTTTTAAGTCAGTCACCCTTGTAAAAGATTAATTTGATCATTAAGGAAATATTAGACTTCCACAATTAGTATCTAATGGAATATTTCTGACGGTGTAGATTTATTTGTATTTTAATAGTGTTTTTAGGGGAGGTATTTGTCTTTTCCTAGAACTTGGGTGTTCAACTGTCATTAAGGTAAATTACAGGGGAGGTAACTATGTTTTTCTCAATTATAAATCCTATGGGTGCTTATTTTCCACGACGGAACTTTATATTCCGTCGTGGAAAGTATGAAATTTTAAGAGACGAAAGACACTTTCACCTCGGTAAAACCATTTTCGACGATGGGATTTCAGATCCCACCGACTATGATAAAGGTTAGGCAAGGTTAGGTGACGGGATCCTAGATTCTGTCAACTAAAATGATTTTAGGCGATGGGAAATAAATAACGCCTTATAAAATGATTTTAAGCAATGGAAACTCAAGTTTTCGTCAGATAAAATCATTTTCGGCTTTGGGACATAAGTTATCGTTGGCTAAAATCTTTTTAGGCTACAGGATTTTTTATACCGTCGCCAAAAAGTGTTGCCAAAAATGCATATTATTGTAGTGGTAATTTGGATTAATATCACTTAGTACTCCCGTAGCCAAAAAGTGTCGCCAAAAATGCATATTATTGTAGTGGTAGTTTGGACTAATATCACTTTCCACCCAATACTTTCTGACAATTACACCTTGCTCTCATTTAATTGATGGTAAAACCCAAAAAATTAAAAGACAATTATACCCTTAGGGTTTTAAGGGAAGAAAAATGAAAAATACTAGGGAAAATATCAGCCAAACCCCCTGTAGTATGGCTTAATCTCATCTACTTACCTTTTTTTGTGATAATATAATTAGCACTCCTACTTTTGAAAATATGGTTCAGTCAAACCCCCTCCGTTAAGTTATGACTGTTAATCGATGACTTGTCACCACTTTAAATTCGTGAATGACAAAACTACCCCATCAAAATGACTTAATATTTTACCTTCTTAATTAAAATAAAAAAATTTTAAAAAAAGGTTAGGGAAAATATTTGCCACTCTCCCTGTAGTATGCCTTAATCTCATTTGTTTGCAATAATATTAAAGAATTAAAGTTTTTTATTATTATGACCGAATTAATCGAAAAAATCCTAATTAAATGTGCATTCTATATGAATCTCAAAAAAGCATGACTTTTTATGAATCATTGGCAGTATTGCATGTTTGGGCAAATAATTCAAAGATACACTGCGGCCAGCTAAGTCTCAAATAGTTCCCTAAATTAACTTTCTTTCAAGGGAATTTTAGTGTATTGTAGATTCTTATCCAAGACTTGTATCATGTGATGATGGCATATGAATTGCTAAAAACATATGAAATGTATGACTAATAATTCCATTGAGGAATTTCAAACAAAGCAGACTTTATTCGCTCCCTCAAACAAAAGAACCTAAATGGAAGGTCAAACCATCAAGGAAGAACAACTAGGAATGGGATCCTCTCATGTCTCCCATTTCCTCAGGTTGTGATCACACTGCTGGAGGTTACTCAACTTTCATATCTGAGGAGCTGGGTGTCATAAGAGGATCTTTTTTTTTTTTTTGGCAAAAGGAATGGGTGGCTCATCATCATGTTATAGTAGTTCAATTATTGAACCCAAAATTATCTTTTATACATACCCACAATTACAAAATGATATTGTCATTCAATTATTAAAAAGTTCTCTCATTCGAGCCGGTAAAACTACTTGAGAATAGTTCACTTGCACTTACGTGTATTCTCCAGGGGATTTTATCATTATTTATATTCAATAGATCCCACACTTAATTGATGGATCCTACACTCTAGAGATGGGTTCTACATCCAATGAACAGTTAAGAAATCCCATGAAAAGTACACGCACAACAGATACCTTTGAGGAACTCAATCCAAGAATATGTGAGGTAATTGCCATGTAAGGTTTCATCCAAGGTAAGAGATGAAAGGAACCACACTCTTTAAGGCCAACAAGCTTTTAAGTTCCAATCCACGGGATCAAAGACCCATAATAAGATTTGAATGCCAACAAACTCCACACGACAGATTTAATATTTATGTGTCTTTCTCATTAACATTTTTTATTTAAATCTTTCAATTATTTCTTTTTCTTTTCTTGTCTTCCAAACATATCATAATGACACAATCGTTTCACGTGACTGACTTGTCTTTTGTTTTCATGGATAAAGGATGGCCTTCCCTGATCCAATCCAAGAGACTTCCACGCCCTCCTTTGGACTGATACGAATAAAAAAGCATGAATTTCTTCTACACGTGAACGCGGTTTCCAATTTATAAAGTTGTAGTCAATTTCAATCAATACTAATTCGAATTTTATCTGATATGATTTGAATCTGGGTTTTTAAATCTGGTTTCTTACCATGGTTTAAGATATTGGTATTAGTGTCAATATTAGAGATTAATCAAAAGTCATCAGTTTCTACAGTAACTGTTCTTGATCTAATTCCCAATACATTCCTTTTTTTTTTTTTTCTTTTTCTTTTTTATCATTTTTATATTGAATACCTATCACGTGTCACTTGGCCATGGCTTCTTACCTAATCCGGGCTGGTATTGGCAAGGTTGTTAGAAAGGATGAATCTAAGTAATTGGGGTGGTTCTATATTAGTTTCGATTCCAAAGTACCATTCCTAGAACCATCCCATTATTAAACGGTCTCAAAATCAGGATCTCATCCCGTTTAATAATGGTACAGCCTGGTTTGGGTTTCGATTCTAGGCATTATTTGTGGAAAAAAAGAGCTTTTTATAAGACATTATTTAGAAAATCTGAGTTCACTATTAAATTGGACTAAAAGTTAGAGTATTTAGACTGGGCCGAGACTAGTAGGATATGTCATGCCTCAACCCGAAACATGTCCGATAACAAATTTATCCGTATTAATTTTTGATTAATTCAAGCTGACGGTGTCTCAAAATTGATACCCCTACCCAAAATCATCCACCCATGAAAAACCACAGATTTCCAATTTCTGTGTATATGAATCATCCTAGAATCCTTATTATGATTCTTCTTATTCTACCCCCATTCCACCAACAAGCCACTCCCCCGATTCCTTCAAAATTTCATTTGCCCACCAAAGATATGGGCCACACTCCATTCTATTTCTTAGAAGCACTACATTATAATAGCCAGAAAAGTGAAAAATAAAAACGACTGGATCCGATAGGGGTTGGGATAAGAGTTCAGACATTTTTTTTTTTTTTATGAAAAGAATACAGACATTAATGATGAAGACAAAAAATATATTTTTTATATTTTTTTTTTTTTTTTTTTTTTTTTTTTTTTTTTTTTTTTTTTTTTATATATATATTTTTTTTTTTTTTTTATATTTTTCTAATTTTACTCCGAAAAGCCACCCAGATTCCTTCAAAATCATTTGCCCACCAAAGAAATGGCCACACCCATTCTATTTCTTAGAACACTACATTATAATACAAAATGAATAAAAACGACTGGATCCGATAGGGGTTGGGATAAGAGTTCAGACATTTTTTTTTTATTTTTATGAAAAGAATACAGACATTAATGATGAAGACACACCAGACATATATATATATATATATATATATATATATATATATATATATATATATATATATATATATATATATATAGATAGAGAGAGAGAGAGAGAGACCTCAAATAAATTTTATCTTATGGTCTCTTAATCTTTAGATATTATCCTTACCAAACTATGACATTTATGCGAGTAATGCATACCTATATAATTTTTTTTACCGATATAATCCCAGTCTATTTTAGTAACCAGTCAACGAAATGAGAAGATTTTATCCACCCAAAAAAAAAATCATGAGAGGATTTTTCCCCAACTTTCATGGAGGCAATGATTTGATTGTAGAAGCAATTTTTATCCTTACATATCTACTGAAGAGACACTAACTTTTGAAATCACTAACTTCTCTTTTTTTTTTTTTGTCTTTTTCATTTTGCTACTTTAATTGAATAGACAGAAAGTTAAAGTTAAATAAAGGCAAATAGAAAGATGAAAAGGTAATAACAAGAAAGTATAACTAAGCGTAATCTTTCGCTCCCAACTGAACGTCACCGTTAGTGGTGGCTGTGGCTTGTTTGCTGTGGATGGACTCCCTCCAATTAAACTTACCAAACAGCACTTCCATTTCTTCTAGGGTCTTCCCTCGTGTCTCCGGTAAGAATGCATAGAAGAAGACCCATCCCAGAGATGCTATTCCAGCAAATAAGAAGAAGGCCCCACCAATGCTAATGGCTTTGTACAGGGTTATAAAGGTCATTTGAATCACCCCACCTGACACCAGATTCAAAGCCACGCCTATACTCGTTCCCTGCGCCCTCAGCTTCAATGGAAAGATCTCCGAGCTGTATACCCATGTAACGGGGCCCAGCCCAATCGAGAAGAACGCCACGAAGCTCAACACCATCGCAATACAAAGTGCCGTGGCCCACAACATCTTCTCTTCAGGGTGGGTATCCACCATGGTCAACCCGAACCCGAGACCCACCAGTGAGAGAACTACCCCTGCTACGCTGCTCAAAAGCAGCGGTCGCCGTCCGACTTTGTCTAAAAACATTGTAGCCACCAATATGAAAATTGTCTTCACAAATCCAACGGCTACAGTTGCTCCGAGCAACTTGTTCTTGCTGGTGATCCCAGCCTTTTCGAAGATCCGTGGACTGTACAACACCACGGCACCATTCCCCGAGACTGCTTGGAAGAAATGAATGCCGACGCCAGCGATCAAGACTCGTCGCACCGAAGGTGTGGGGTCAAGGAGCAGCTCTCTCCATACACCTTCACCGTGGCTTTTTTCCGGTACCGGCACAATCTCGTCGTTGCATTCTTCCGGAATCCGTGCTGCCTCTTTGATATCAGCGAGTCGCAGCTCCGCTTCTTCCTTGGAATTGGAAGTCTTGTCGAGCACACGTTTGGCGTCACCGAGTCGACCCTGCATGACCAGCCAACGCGGTGACTCTGGCATGGCAAGTACACTAATTCCTAAGAACACCGACGGAATCGCTCCAAGTCCGAGCATAAAACGCCAGCCCAAATGGAGTGGGAGTCTACGAAAAGCATAGTCAGAGACGTAACCCAGTAAAATTCCAACGTTGATGAAGATTTCAGGGAAGGATGTTAAGAAGCCTCGACACGAGGCAGGTGATAACTCGGCCGTATAGACAGGAGCAATCATGAGAGCGTAGCCTACGCCGATACCGGCAACAAAGCGGCCTGCCATGAGGAAGGCATAATTTACGGCGAAACCCATCATTAAGGCTCCTATGAAAAGGATTACAGCCGCGATGACTATGGTGTTTCGACGTCCGAGCCAATCAGATGTTCTTCCAGCTGCTGCTGATCCGAGGAGAGAGTAGAATGAGAGGGTTCCAACCAGGATTTCTACTTGTGTATCGTTTATGTGGAGATCATCCTTGATGAACAGCACTGCTCCACTCATCACTCCATAATCTAGAGAAAGAAAAAGAAAGATGGTTAGACATAATTTAATGGTCGTTGCTTAAGATTAGAAACTGAACTGAATAAAAATATACTCGCCATAACCCAATAAAACTGAAGACATGGAAGCTAAAGTTGCACAGCAGAGAGCATATTTGTTAGTACGGCGTTTTTCCAATGACTTAAACGCCGGAGAAGGAATCTCCGGTGCTTCATAAGCTTCTTTCGTTGGAGCTTTCGGTTCTGCCATTTTTTTCTCTCTTCCACACACACACAGAGGAGAGTCTGGAATGTAGTTTAGAAGTAGGCGGGCAGTACAACCACTGAGCTCTTTGGCAGCAACTTCTTAAGTATAATAATTGGAGTGGAGCTTACATCATCACGATGACAGAGGCTGTCAGATCAGCTATGAGAACTTATGAACTATTAACTTCACCATTTGTTCCCGGATGGTATTAGAGGAGGGTAGTTCAGTTGCATGTATTTGTATTTTATTTATTTATTTATTTATTTTTTAATTCTATCAGGACTTATTTGTAGTAGATCTCATATTCTAGAAGGGGTCTTATATCATATATCATATCTATGGTGATAAGATTGTATATCTACAGGCAGATAATACAAACTCTAATTTAATGATATTTGTAAATTTACCAAAATATCCTTTTAGTAGTGCTATTGAGGCAAATAAACTATCTCATGCCCACGATCAAATGACGACCGCAAAGTGACGTGGCTTTGTTTTACTGCTACCGAACCGGACAGTCCCCTACTTATTCATTACGTAAGGTTTCCCCCCTGTTGGGGAAGGGGGACCCCCCCCGATTGGTGGACCCCCCCCCCTTTTTTGGGGGGGGGGGGGGGGGGGGCGCCCCCCCCCCTCCAAAACTAGTTGAGCCGGGTCTACTTGGTTGTTAAAATAATTTGATCCTTAGTCAATTTTCTATTAATTGATGATTAGCTTTAGGTGCCAATAGACCAATTAATGACATATCTTTGGAGTGGCGCATAAGTTATTTTGCCTACATTAGGGTAGTTAATTTGATTAAATAAAAAAAAACATAAGGGTGGTTAATCGATTTGTCTGTTCCGTTCTCTCGGGATAGGTTTTAGTATTCAATCCGAATCGTCTCCTATGCGTATGGGCATATGAATACGCATAGGAGGAGACGAGGCGAAAACAGTTGGATGGCCGCCACGTGGAAATGCGGTCATCCAACAGTGATGATAGGATTTGCTGTAAGTAATTTTATATCTACAGTGCAACATAGGAAATTCTACCCATTTTGAAATTCCAAATGAAGAAGGGCGAGGGAAAAAAAGGGAAAACACTCTTCGGTCATATCAGAGTGCGAGAAAACCCAGTTGAGAAGTAATCCTATAGTTCGTGCATTGTCTTCTTCCCTTCTCTTCTGATCTTCATCTGCTTCACCCTCATTCTCTAATCACCGGCGACTCTCTCATATCCCAGTTGCGATGCCGACGCCTCACCTCAAGGTACGAAATCTGCATCGTCTCTCAGTGTGTTCTGATCTTCATCTTCTCAGAGTTGTTTTTGTTGGATCGTCTTTTCAGTGTGGACGAAATCTGCATCGCGGCCTCTTCATCTCTCACTGTCATTCTCTAATCACTGGCGGGAACATTTTGCAGCTGGAACACTAAGAGTTTCTTTGTAAGTTTTCTTCTCAGTGTTGTTTTTGCTGGATTAATTTGTGTGTTCTTGTTATTGTCCTTGTAATTTTCTTATAATCTTCTACCTAAGGAATAACTTAGTGTTTGTGGCTGTAGCTCGTCATTTTTCCCCCTTCTCTGTACTTGGTCTACTACGATGCCTGAGTTTCAGTTCTGGGTTTCTGTTCTTGGCTGTGCTTATTTTTTGTCGTTTCGTTGTCGAAAGCCGGTGGATCTCGTGTTAGATCTTCAGGTTTCCATCGATATTTTCTTCCCTTTTCATTTGATTTTAGGGTTAAATTTCTGCAACTGTATTCAGTTACGTTCATTTTATAGATCGTTTTGCTTTTGATTTGTTTGTAAAGAAGTTCAATGAAAAGGCAGCTGGGCTGCAACCCAACAAGGGTAGCCTTCATCAGATTTGGTGGGAGAAGAACAGGAGTTCAGCAGCAGCAGTTGCAAAGAGTTCTTCAATTAAGGTAAGAATTTCAAGCTATCTTATGAAATATTGAGGTTAAGAAAGAAATTGAAAGTGGGTGAAGCTTCTAGTTAAGGAATGGTAGCATGCAGAGAGTTGTTGACTGAACCACCCTAGCTGAGGCCACCTTGTGCATTTGGAAACTCAATAGCAGTTGAGAATTTAGGATGGACAACAGCTTTGAAGTTTTCTAAAAAAAAAAAGACTCTAACTACTTGTCGGACTGAGAGTAACTTATCTAGGAACATGTTTGTTAATGGGCAGCAAGCTTATTGAACCTATGGGCTGTATGAGAAGCATGAGCTTTGAACTGGATTAAGGAATTATGAACCAGTATTCAGAGTGTTGGTCAAACTCCATGAGTCGAGAATAATAGGTGATGAAAGTGAATAAGCAATAACTTGTTAATCGATAGCATGAATGAATTTTTGAACTGGGTATGAGAATTAATATTTATAAATATAAAATCATGGACTGAATTTAAAAACAGAGGACTGTAGTACCGCCTAGAATGAGCATGAGATGGTGGGGTTAGTAATCTACGCTTGTATGGAACAGCAATATAAAAGTTTTACAGAATTATATGTAGTTATATAAGAGTGAACTAATGAATGTCCTACTATGTAGAATAGGAAGCTGAGCTACAATGAACATGATTTACAATAGATAAACGATATGATGGACACAATGGACATAATGGACGGTATAGTTGTGTGTGAGGTCATGAAATTGATGAAATCAAATGAAATGCTATTGCCTCACGTAGCTAGGACAACAATGATGTTTTCCTACTGAACTAATGGAAAAATTATGAGATACAGAGATTAAGTTATGGAGGATGTATGTACGGTTTTAAGTGTAGGATTTTAAGTAATCCTAATGTAAAATTCATTACAATGAATCCCACATGAAATGTAAAATACAACTGATCGAGCAATAACACAATTTATTAAAATGAAATAAGACATACCTTTCGTTGGAGATTGTTTTCCGACCATTTCTTTTCACCTGATTCCTGCAGAGATCTTCTACAGTCTCCTCTCCCTTAGGTATGAGTCATCTTGATTTCACGCAGAGAGAGACTATAGGGACCCTGCTTCATATTTATAATGATTTAGAATTCAAATCTATCCCAATCCCATAATGGTATAGATTTGATTTATATTTGGAAAGGGATAATCAATCAACTTTGATTGGATTCCCACCAGTTAAAATAGGCAAGTAAGATAATGTTGCCCATAATAATAAAATCAGAATAAGTAAGATTTTACATTAAGAATTTATGTTATGTGTTTTAAGTGTTTTTAAACACTAAGCTATAAAGGCCAATCAGAACAGAAGCTTGAGAGTTAGACGAGAGAGATTTTAACTGTTTTATGTACTTTTGAGTATCTAAAAGACTATGTTGTTGTAACAGTGTTTGTATATATTGTTTTCCACCGGTTAAAGTATCTTGTACGCCGGTGAAGGGTTTTAATGTCTAAGTTATGTTTTCGGTAAGAGTTATTTTTAGTCATCTGTCTCTTGTGATATTGATTATATTTGTCTGGTAACGCTCGAGACCCAAGTTTGGGGTGTTACACATTCACACTTCAATTAAGTCCGAATGGCTCATCTTTTACATTTTCCTTACAAATTATATTAGTCATCATTCGTTGAACCATTGATAATAGTGATTTGGGATTGAGTTGATCCCACCTTACCTTTGTGGGGTAGATTCTGTGCAATATTAAAAACGAAGTCTTCTTTTATTTTGGATTTCACTTTCACAATTTTAGTTTTCCATGGTTGGATAGTAGAGATTGCAATTTGTATTTTTCTTCTACCCTTTCTCTCAAGAAAGAAAAATGCATCCAGAATTTCGTGCCCTTTATTAGTGAAATGGAGGTTGGCTTTTTAATTCTCGTTCAATAAGTAGTCTTGAGTTTGAATTTCAAACCTCTCTCTTGATTCTTCCAGCTTGTGATTTGAATTTTCTTGTTACAATATTTTAATGATGCTGAGTTTTCGGTACCATGAGACTTTGTGTTAATTTCAGGTTATTCTATTGATAATATGGATGCCAAATGTAAGTCTTGTGGTGTAACATGTGTGACTCGTACAACTAGTAACGGAAAAATTTTGGAAGAAAATACTATCGTTGCCCAATGTGTTAGAGGTTTGTTATGTGGGTGGACCAATTGAAACAATGTCCATGTGGAGCAGGGCAATGCAAAGTAAGAACGGCGAAAACAACAACAAACAATGGATGATAATTCCGGTGTTGCCCACGTTCCACAGGAGTCAGTGTTAATCTACTGTGTTTTTAATTGTCATTTTCAATGATAGTTGTCATGTATAATTGTCATTTTCAATGATAGTTTTTTTGTAAAATTGTCTTGGTGCAGGTGGATAATCCTGGATGCGAGATGTTTGAATGGTTAGACACCACGGTATGTTCTCAGGGTGATAGCACCACACATGCAATTGCTGAGTTAGAGGAATGCTCCCAGCAGACAGGAGAAAGCTCACAGACGACGACATTAAATATAGCAAGTGGTAGAAGTATGTCTCCGGCTTATTAGAGAGGTTACTTAAGAGGAGCCATCAGAGCTAATGCACAAAATTCTAGGGTGTATGAAGAGCTCCTCGAAGCTGTCGAAAAACTAGAATTGAAGAATCCTGAAGAAAGAACTGATTAGTTGACTGTAACTTGTAACTTGTATTTAGTAATTTTTTTTTCTTTTTTTAAAATGATATGATATTCATACTGTTTAATGTATTTAATTCTAAAATAGGTCTCAAGATAGTGCTTTTCTTATTTGTAATGTTTATGGTATTTAATTCTCAAACAGCTCTCAAGATAGTGCTTTTCTACTTATGGTGTCTTCCCCACGCTCCACGCCAGTCCCCTGGAATCAAACATGTTGGGATTTTCGACAGTATGAGATGAATTCTATCCGTAAAATAAAGATAATTTTAGGAGATTCGACTATATAATTTTTAATACATTAATGTCTTCATTACATTTAATGATTGATATTTTATAATCTAAAGTCTATAAACTTGACTGTGAAGTCTACTTTTCATTCCTCAAATTCCCGACACATAGCTAGACAATTTTTGTTTTTCTTTATTTATTTACAAACGCAGTGAGAGCCAGAGGGATCTTTGAATGAACCTATAGTGTACACCCACCAATGAGAACAGGCGATAGCGATTCTATCATTAAGAGGAGAGCGATTGTTAAGAATAGATATAGATTTACAGTTGTTTGTGTAGAGACTACTCCACGTTATGAGAATTTAATTAACCCTTGTCCTAAATTTACAATCATTGGTTCATCTACATTACACCATTAGAGTCACCATTATATTTCACAAATCATATATTTTAGTTTTGAGAAAAAGATCTTACATTATCTTTCCTCCTAAATGCATTCTCATAATTCCTTAGATTTATTACTTTGTTTTATATTTAAAAATAAATAGTGTTTTATTTTTTCTATTGCTTCCATTCAGCTGTGTGCAACTAGGCATCATTCTAATGTATGATGATATTGCATTGGTCGCCATGATTTAAAATTTTATATGCCAATAACCAATATAGCCTCGCTAAACATAGTTGAACTAAATTATTTTGGAGAAGAGATAGCTTTGAGAATGGAACTTAAGCTATCCCTAATCACAAAATCAATACCACCTGAAGTAGAATTAGATTGTAAACTGGTATTTAATTGAGTTTTGAAGGTCCTGCATATCTTCCTTTCATCATTATTTCTTCCATGCTCATCTACAAATATTTTAGACCAAAAGAGGTAACTGGATCAATTTTAGAGTAGATGCAACTCAAAATTGCAAAAATTTTTTCTCGTTGGATCAATAACTCAGATAACCATTCAAATACAAATATCATTTAAAACAAATTTCTCTATCTATCATATCTAACTGATTCAAAACTTAATATATGTCCAATATCCTCTTTGGCTTGCACTAATTACTTATTGAATTACAAGCCCAAGCACCTTCCCATGGCCTAGCCTAAACCCAAATGTTTAATTGTTTTTCTTATTGAACAATACAAAGCAATATCCAACTGTTGCTTCCAATTTCTTTTCCATCAACTGTAGGAGGAAAGAAAAATCAATGTCAGTTTCAGATTGAAGAAAAACCACAAGTGTTTCATACATGAGAAAGGGAAAATTCAATTATGTAAAGGCTGCCTAGCCTTTTCAGCATCTACGATAACAGAAATTCCCTTAACTAATTAGCAAAATCTAAGCTGAAAAAATAATACGTATCACCTGAAATATTTCTCTAAGGTTACTCTAAGGTGGATGGTTCAGACTATTACCTTGTAAACTTCATAGGCGAAGAGCTGCACTGCACTGTAAGGTATAATACGTATCACCTGAAATAATTGAAGAAAGAAAACCCAATGGTATCTGTCTGGTTTTAGCTGGCTCCACGCATATTATGCTGGTTCGGTATAGTTTTACAACATTTTAATTGGGCTGTGTAATGGTATTAGTGACAGCCATACAGAACCCTCAACATTGCCATTCATAGAAATGACACTTCCTACAAAATAGTGGGAGAATCCAGATTAGAAAATATGATGTCAGTATATATTGGGCTCCAAGCCCATCTGAGAACCATTTCCATGCAGCAAAGTTCTTAGATTTGTTATGATGCCATCTGAAGTAATAAAGTGATCCAGGTCAGTACAATATCCTAGTTTGACCCAACAAGCTACACAGAGATGGTCAACAAATATGTTGCATATTAGAACCAGAAAGCAACTGCAAGACCTTCAAATTTTGAACAAACCCAGACTAGGGTGTTTTGAGGAGCCAAAAGTTTAGAACAGAGTCCTACAACAGTCATTTTCTAAAACCATAATCATAAAAAAGAAATTGGCTTATGCAATCATAATTACATAATTACCTTAAACTCTTATTAAATATCAGCACTCATTCAATTTGGTCTGGGTGAACCTTGATTATATCTGCAATGAAACAGAAGTACATAGCATTTTAAGTATTGTGTATTGACATATAATGTACCACAACAAGTTGAAACTTTATCTTCACCTGAAATTACTTCCTTCATTAGGTTGAGAATAATGCTTCATCACTCTTGAGGATTGGGAAGAGAACAACGTCGAGTCTGAATGATCCAACGGTGTCTATAAAAAAAAATGGCCCAATTTTTTATACAAAAAATGCTTAAATGGGGACATATATCAATACATGTATTCCATATCATTACCATTAAATACGATATGAAGGAAGGGTATTCGATGGTTGAGGAGTTTCAGAAGGTGCCAAATAGGGACCTTCAGAAGGTGCTAGGTGAGCCAATGAAGTTGATTGGACCCGAGTAGGGTACTTTCCCTTTCTTCCCTTTTCTAAACAACTTTTATATCTTCTGTCACCTTTCTGCCCTTCCTTCCTCTTTAGACCCTTCACTTTTATGTAGGTACTCTGCTATGTAGCCACAGGATCTTCAATTCCTAGATCCTGAAGTTGTATATACAACTCAGTAGTTGCCTTGGTAATCATTGAATACCTCTCTGCTGAATTACTAGCTAGTGATGTTAATTTCACCAGTTTAGGACAAAGAACTGTGTAACGTTGTGTGCAATTTAAATTAAGGTCATCTTTAATTTGGTTTTTCTGGCTGTCTTGCACTGTAATGTGTCTTGCTGTCTTTGTCCATCTCCTAAAAATATAGGACTCAGATATAAATTTTGTATCTTCCACATGATCTAAAATTTTCAATGCATGACAACATAGAATGCCAAATGTGTAAAACTTCCTGCAACTACAATCTATCGAAGCCTCAAATGGTACATAGACAACTTTATACTCAACTTGTTTACCCCGGAGGCTAACTACATACACATGTAGATCAAGACTCAAACATTTACCTTTTACATAGCATGCATTAATTTTCACATATTCCTTATGGAATGCTGTAAATATTGTTGGAGTATAAATTTCTACAGCCTGATTCATGATGGAGGATCTTAGATACATATTCCTCACAAATTTATTTTTGGCATCAAACTCAGCCTTTAACTCATTTTCTCGCTTATGTTCAAGCACCTTCTCAAAATGCTTAAAAAACTGTACCACATCCAAATGAGGGCTCAAGTAGTCTTTCAAATCTCTATTAATACTCTCACTGAATTGTGTACTCCTTATACCTAGGGTGACACTTGGCCCATTTCTCTTTCACAACATAAGTACGATGTAACCATGAATTTTCACTAATATCATACTTTGTTATCATCTACTCCCATGCTTTTTCAAATTCCTCTTCCTCCTCAATCTTAAACATACATATACTGAATTCTGTCAAAAAGCTAGATCCATCTTTTATTAGGTTGCCTAAGTGTTTAATACCATTTTGCATAAGATGCCATGAACACAACCCATGCCATGTACCTGTTAGAACTTGTGGTATTGCCTTCGCCTTTGCAGCATCTTGATTAATAAAAATTGTTATCGACATTTTTTGACCATGTGCTAAAAGGAACTTCTCAAACAACCATTTGAATGATTCGGCTGTCTCATCATACATTAGTGCAGCCCCAAAGATTATACCTCCTCTATGATGATTGAATCCTGGAAATAGGTCATACGCCAAATGGCCTATTTTCTTTGTTAGTACCAAATGTAGTATCAAATGTCACTACATCACCAAAGACTGCATAATCTATCCTCATCCTATGATCAACCCAAAACATATTTGTAATCTTGTCCTCAGAGTCTAGCTGTGTATAATAAGTGAAAGAAGGGTTGCTAGAAATTTTATCATCGAAGTACCTCAATACACTAGCGGCTTCACCGTATTGTAAATCATGCTGACGCTTTCTCCGAAAATAATTTATGACATCTACCCGGGTGTGTCCAAGGTTATTTGTCCCACCTGCTTGCTTAGCCATATAGTCATAGGAAGCCTTAGGTCTAATTCCTGAATCACCCGCCAAATCTATTTGAGAGGCTTGTACACTCGACATTTACCGTTGTGAACGCATATAATGCATAGTAGCCGGAAGGTGGAGAAGATGATTATGATCTTCAATAAAATTATAACATTCGTATCTTCATTATATAAATAATGAATCCCTATTCTTGCCAGACATCCAGTCCTTGTCTCTTCCCGAGGCAAAATGGTATGAATATCTCATTTATCAACTTTCCTATACCCACCTTTGTTGCATGCAAACATTCTCGAAGTTAAGAGTTTCTTACTCTTTTCAGGTCCCCTTCTCCAATTACAAGTATCTCTCGTAATACCGAAACCCATACTTCTCCCATATGCATTATAAAAATTATATGCTTCTTTTTCAGACCTAAACTTCATTCCAATAACAGGCATATCCCCAATATCTTCCTCAACGTTGTGATCTCCCTTTTTTCATAGTACTGAATAAACCAATAATTCAGAGTCAAGGCTTCTCAATCAAATAGATTGTGATGATAGTCTCTCAGTCTGTCAAAACACACAATAAAAGAATAATGAGTTAGCTTTCACAAATTTCACAAAAGAAATGAAAGAAGCAAAGCAAAACCACAAATTTCACAAACTAAATGAAAGAAGCATCAGTTAGCTTTCATCAAGAAAACAGCCGGGTAAGCAGAAAGAAAATTATCCAATAGACCCTCATAATTGATTTCTTTGAAAGAAGAATGAGTTTTTATGAAAGGTTTGGGGTCTAGTTCTAAAAATTAAAGCAACATGAAGTTCTCTTTACTTACAACTTATATCGTAAAATTATATCCATAAACCAGCTTATATCGTCGCTTTTATTCTTCAAACACTACAAAAGCTTATATCGTAAATTATATCCATAAACCACCTTAAATACGAGCTGATTGGGAGAATAAGTCCTGAAAGAAATCAAATAAAAATCAAGCCACTGAGAACCTTAACAGAGAAACACCATATTTGATAAATTTCCTCCCAGCATGGCATCCCTTTGGCTACCCAGTGGAAGTAAACCCTCAGTTCAGAAAAATTATGGAGGAGAAGCAGCCCATGTAGAAGGTATACTAGCACATGCTGACTAGAATTTGAATTTGTTTCATAAAGAATAAATGCTATAATATCTTTTATTCAGTTATTCTTGACATATTGTGGAACTTAACCTTTATGGCATCTACATAGTAGGACATTCACTAGTTCACTCTTATATAACTACATATAATTCTGTAAAACTTTTATATTGTTGTTTTATACAAGCGTAGATTACTAACCCCACCATCTCATGCTCATTCTAGGCTGTACTACAGTCCTCTGTTTTTAAATTCAGTCCATGATTTTATATTTATAAATATTAGTTCTCATACCCAATTCAAAAATTCATTCACGCTATCGATTAACAAGTTATTACTTAATCACTTTCATCACCTATTATTCTCGACTCATGGAGTCTGACCTACAGTCTGACTACTGGTTCATAATTCCTTAATCCAGTTCAAAGTACATGCTTCTCATATAGCCCATAGGTTCAATAAGCCTGCTGCCCATTAACAAACATGTTCCTAGATAAGTTAATCTCAGTCCGACAAGTAGTTAGTCTTTTTTTTTACAAAACTTCAAAGCCGTTGTCCATCCTAAATTCTCAACTGCTGTTGAGTTTCCAAATGCACAAGGTGGCCTCTGCTAGGGTGGTTCAGTCAACAACTCTCTGCTACCATTCCTTAACTAGAAGCTTCACCCACTTTCATCTTCTTCCTTAACCTCAATATTTCATAAGATAGTTTGAAATTCTTACCTTAACGGAAGAACTCTTTGCAACTGCTGCTGCTAAACTCCTGTTCTTCTCCCACCAAATCTGATGAAGACTACCCTTTTTGGGTTGCAGCCCAGTTGCAACACTCATCTCAACCCTCACTCAATCTCTTCTTCTTTCCTACTCTATATATTTCTGCAACTAACCAACAAATGACAGCTCATTGTTGAGCTGTCCTTAAGCTAGCAACCAGATATTTGAGGTGGCGTCAAGGGCCAAAACAGCCCCAAAACCCCCTTTTTTTTTTTTTCACACCACTCACTCTCCCTCATCCTTTTTTTTAAAAACATCATTTAAAGCATTGTAAAATCAAGAAACTTCACTTCAATCTCAAATATGGAAGTTGGTATATTTTCAATAAGATCAAATATATTAAAAACAAGAGAAGCTCCTCTACAACCTCCTTCCATTTGTAACTTTCTTCAGTCCACCTATTTCAGCCTTCTTTGCCATCGTTCCCTTCAAATTTCTGATTCATATAACCCTATTTGTAACCTTCTTCAGTCCACAGATGCAATCCATAACATAAACCCCAATTTCACTTTCTGTCTCCTCTTTCATTGAACTTCTTTACACACAAATCAGAAGCAAAGCGATCTATAGAATGAACGTAACATAGTCACAGAAATTTAACCCTAAATTCAAATGAAAAGGAATAAAATATCGATGGAAACCTGAAGATCTAACACTAGATCCACCGGCTTTCGACAACGAAACAACAAAAAATCAAGCATAGCCAAGAATAGAAACCCAGAACAACTCAGGCACCGTAGTAGACCAAGTACAGAGAAGGGGGGAAAATGACGAGATACAACCACAAACACTAAGCTATTCCTTAGGAAGAAGATTATAAGAAAATTACAAGGACAATAACAAGAACACACAAATTAATCCAGCAAAAACAACACTGAGAAGAAAACTTACAGAGAAACTCTTAGTGTTCCAGCTGCAAAATGTTCCCGCCGGTGATTATAGAATGACGGTGAGAGATGAAGAGGCCGCGATGCAGATTTCGTCCACACTGAAAAGACGATCTAAGAAGATGAAGATCAGAACACATTGAGAGACGATGTAGATTTCGTACCTTGAGGTGAGGCGTTGACGTCGCAACTGGTATACTAGAGAGTCGCCGGTGATTAGAGAATGAGGGTGAAGCAGATGAAGATCAAAGGAGAAGGGAAGAAGACAATGCACGAACTATAGGATTACTTCTCAACTAGGTTTTCTCGCACTTGAATATGACCGAAGAGTGTTTTCTCTTTTTTTCCCTCGCCCTTCTTCATTTGGAATTTCAAAATGGGTAGAGTTTCCTATGTTGCACCGTAGACATAAAGTTACTTACAACAAATCCTATCATCAACGTTAGAGGACCGCATTTCAACGTGGCGGCCATCAGATGGTCTTCGTCGCGTCTCCTATGCCCATACGCATAGGAGATGATTCGGATTGTTCAGCAATCTACTGTCAAGCCCAAAACCATACCATTAAAAAGAAAAAAAAAATACAAGTTTCGATTTTTCTTTTTTTTATCAAGTTGGCCTGTTAGTTCTATTCTTTCTGGAAAGGTTTCAGTATTATATTGTCAAGCGCAAAACCATACCATTAAAAAAATATATATCAAAAATACAAGTTTTGATTTTTTTTTTTTAACAAGTTCACTTAGGCCCGTTTGATAAAACTTCTACTCCAGATTCTTTACTTATAGTTCAAATTTCTACTTCTGCTTTAAGAGGATTCATGAGTATTTGGGAGTAGAAACATGTTTGGTAACGTAATTTTGTCATGGACTCTAGGGTGGTGGTGGTTGTGAGTGGTGGAGGGTGGCACTAGTGGTTAGGGGTGATGGTGGTGGCGAAGGGTGGCAGTGGGTGGGTGGTGGTGGTGGAGGGTGATGGTGGAGGGTGGTCGCAATGGTGGCGGTGGTGGGTGGGTGGAGGGTGGTGGTGGGTGGTGGGTGGTGATGGGCATGTCACACTCCAACTTTGGACTAACTAGTGGTATGATGAACAGTCATAGGAACCAACGGTTCAACCAAGATCTCGTAAAGACTATGCCAACCATGTTAAACCAAAACACAATCCATAGTAATAATCAGAGATAATAATTTTGTAGCGGAAATCTTATTAATAATGAACTGAGGTCTACATGATAAATAATTAAATAATCCAGTTATTCTCCAAGTAACCAAAACATAAATATAACAAACTATTACAATTATTAAAATACAAAAGTTAAACACTAAGGGTAAACATAGTTGAAACACTCACTTGACAAGTCATATTCGTCCTCCACAGCTTGCTCATCCATAGTCGCCACATGTCCATATGTTGGCGTATTGATATAATCTTCGATAGTAACACCTGCAACATCAGGAACTAAAAAGAATTACGCGTGCAAGGGTCAACTCTCCAACAAGAGCTCAGTGAGTAAACAAAACAATGCAATAAACATATGCATGCATTCAATTCATATCTTTGATCTGATTTTAAGTTTGCAATGTGCTATAGAAAGGATTGGCGACCACCACACCTCTATACACGAGTATGTGAATCCGCCCAATGGATCAAACACCATTGTCATCCCACATGCACCCACCATGGAATAGAGATAGAACTAAAGTGTCAGGATCACACACAGCCAATATTTTCCCTGATGCCCTACCCATACCAACACGTAAGCCCCTGCTTGCGAGGGCTTATAAACTGGGCTCGCAACTAACCAATCCTAATGCCATTCAAATGTATCTAAGGTCTTACCCCAGCATCCCTCCATACGTCCATAGAGATAGAGCTAAAGCCCCCCGACAGAGTCAAAGACCACACGGTCAGAGACCACCCCACTGATACCCTACGACGTAATAATCCACTAAAGTAATGGCGATACGATGATGTCAATGGGCAAGACTTGAGTAGAGATAGAGCTAAAGTCTAGTGACCAGGCCAGAGACTACAGTGCCACGTCCTCCCCTTGATGCCCTACTCACATCTAACATACTAACCACACACACAATCACATGCCTATTCCTAGCATCATCATCATCATTATGTTATAAATAGTCAGAAATAAATATGCATGGGTTGGAATAACAGTAATATTGGATAATATGTGAGATGCACATTACAAGCATACAGTCATAGAATCATTCATTTCATTGGACAAATAAAATAAAACAGTTTGTTATTAACCAATTAGTTTAGGTCATGTTCCCTCACCTTTGATTGATGTTTGTTCATCTTTTAAGTTTTGGAAGTCACTTTGAATCTATTGAGAACCTAAACAATAATGTATTTAAGTTAGGATTCAAGTTTACCAAGTTATAGTAGTCGAAAACCTTGTCTGATCTTAAAATATACTTGCTGTTATCGTGTGGTCGACCCCTGTGGTCGACCCTATGGTCTCAATATATGCGACCACACAACGTACAGTAGATCCTATGGTCGCACTACATGCAACCATACGTGTGACCACACGATTTCTGAGAACTTCCTGAATAGCTGTGGTCGATACATTGGTCACCCTATGGTAGACCATAGCTACGACCATACGATTTCTGATCAATTTTTATTTTCAATCTGAGTTCTTCCTGAGTTAATTTCTCGGCTCATCATTTGGGTTTATCCTATGGTTATCCTATGACCATTATTCCTTGAGATTTACTCAAATGATTACATGGATCATATTGGTTTGACATCCCCAATCCACAATAGAAAACTTTATTCAATAGGATCTACATCTACAGAGATAAGTTCCATACCTTGGTTTACTATAGAAAGCTAGAACCTTCTCTGCAAAACCTTCCTCTCAGCCTTCTTCTCTAAATCTCTTTCCCATTTTCTACCTCTCTCTTTCTATCTTAGGTTTAGGGTTTAAGATTGATCTAAAAGAGTGAGAGAGGGTAGAGGGACATCCTCTTTATAGGGAAAAACTCTTCATATAGAGCCCCTCTACAATAAGGAAAGAGATCCCCTTGGATTTGAAAAGGTTTCAAATCTCGGAGTCGGTTATGGGTTCTTGCAGTTGATGGTGTGGTCACATAGTCCGTCGATCATACAATTCCAAAACAATCAACCACACGTTGTGCTGTCTCAACCTAGTCGACCATACGATCGACCACATGTGCGACCATACAACCAAAATTTACTGATTTTTAGATTTTGACTGATTTTGCTTTTACACAAACTTAAACAGTCAACCACACCAACTAAATTTGACTTGTTGCTTACCTTATCTTATGGTTTCTTCATACAAATTGGTTCACTTGGGCCTGTTATGATGGAAAGATCGATCACGACATGAGAACGTGAGGTTAGACCGGGTTCATGGCGTGCGGGTCTTATAACTCCACCACCCTTAAAAGAAATTTCGTCCTCAAAATTTACACATACGAATCTTACAGGACGGGTGATGGTAGTGGTGGCGATACGTGGTGGTGGATGGTGGTGAAGGTGGGTGGTAGTGGTGGGTGGTGGTGACGGTGGGTGGTGGTGGTGGTGGTGGTGGAGGGTGGTGGGGCGGTGTGGTGACGGTGGTGGGTGGTGGAGGGTGGTGGAGTGGCGGTGACGGTGGTGGTGAGCAGTGGTGGGTAGTGGTGGTGGTTGGTGGTTCGGTGGTTCATTCTTTTCCCAAAATGTGCTTCGGAGTAAAAAAAAAAAAAAATCTATTTAGTACTCCAAAAATTTGGACTCTAGAGTCCATTTGGAGCCGATTCGCTTTATGGGAGTCAAGAATCTGAATCAAATTACCAAACACAATTCTACTCCATTTTGACTCCGAGAACCAGAATCCAAATTCTGAAATGTTATCAAACAGGCCCAAAAGTGGCTCTTATGGCTATATATACATATAGATTTTTCAGTGTATTATTATTATTATTATTATTATTATTATTATTATTATTATTTTTGTATTTTACGTTAAAACAAATTCTTCGAAAATCATATTTTGTAGAAACATTTTATTTTTCCATCATTTTATCAGAAAACAAAGGGAACCTAATGGGAAAAGTTACAAGAAAATCCCTCTGAATTTTATGTTCTCTGTATCTTATGTGATGTAAGCGAGTTGACAGGAATAATGAAACTGTAACGTTCCTATGCTAAGAAATTTAAAGGGATTTTCTGATGAATAAAGAGATTATAGACTATTTAGTAATTTGTGTGAAATTTTTCTCAAAAATTTCATCCAATAAATAAAAAACCCTTGAATCAATAAGGGAGATTGTAAACTATTTAATAAAGAACGGGAGACCAAAATCTAACAGCTTTTTTATTTTTTATTTTTTATGGTAGACTAAAATCTAACAGTTGACAGTGTCAAAAAAAGAAAGACCGGATCCGAGAAAGAGATATTATTAGAGAAATATCTAATTAACCAATATTTTCAACTTTCAACACCATTGATTGACTCTAATGGGTCTTTAGGTTGATGGCCACCATTTTTTGACGCCCTTGGAGCTGATATATACCTCATAATTAGAGAGTCGGAGTCTCCTTATTCGGAAAATCTCACAGCCACTGACTTGGGGGTTAAGCTGAACTCTCCCTCTCATAAAATATTCACCCAAACTTCCTCACACACACACATACACACATATATATATATATATATATATATATATATATATATAGTTAAATGGTCTCCTGCAAATTTGTCTCTAAGATAAAACAATCTTTATGTAGGATACCCACCCAGTGTACACGTACTGTCAGGAATATGCAGACCCGACGGCTAAGATCAACTCCTTTGGAAGAACAATGAATCTTGACTCTCCGGAGAGAGAGAGTTGGAAAGGAAGAGAGAGAGATAGAAATCGTATTGATTTCGAATGAATTTGAAGCATGGGATCTGGCTCTATTTATAGGGCCTAGGTATCACTTGGAAGTGTCCATTGGATCGGGTGTGTCCCTCCAAATGGACCGTCCAGATTGATCCAGATCTTAGATCTTGAGATCAATGGTCCGGATGGCATCCTTTTACGTATAGAGATACATCTCTACACGTAAACCCTTTCCAAAAAGGTATCCGGGTAGGGGTGTATCCGAATCCGGAAAAAATCCATACCTATACCTATACCCATAACCCGCGGCCCCCGGCCCACTGCCTTAGAAGGTCGCAGGTCGCGGTCGAGGTTCAGTCCAGCGCGCGCGTGTGTGAGTCAATCAAACATTTCTTCCTTTTTGGGGCTCGCGACACTCCCTACAAATTATGACCACTCCTCCACAATCCTTAAGCAATGTGAGACTAAAAGGTTCTACATTGAAAAATGCCAACTCAAATTGAAACGAAATTTCCATCCAAAACAAAAACCAAATTTTTGGAACTAAAACAAAAAGGAAAATTTTGAATTTAAATTTTTTTTAAACTTTTATTTAGAAAAACTTTTTTTGACTTTTGACTTTTTTCCAACAGTTAAAAATAAGATCGATCCTCCTAATTACTGAGTCAACAACACTGTTGATCTCACTTAGAATAAAATAAAAAATAACACGTTGCAAAATATGACTTGAGGTGAGAAATATCTTCTCTAGCTGTCAAGGTTCAAGAAATTGGAATCAAACGGACAGAATCAGTTGATTCGAATCAGAATTGTTCTCGTAGACAGAAACTTTTTTTCTGAAATTTTGTGTTAATTATTAAATCATTGTCGGCAAAAACTACACAAAGTTACCATTTCACTTTTGTTTTTTTTTTATATTAATTTCTTTCCCCTTCCTTTCACTTATCTTCAGAAAAAATCATTGAAATGAAACAACCCCGTTATTTATATTTCTTAAATGATCTTTGGTGTATGGTTCAATCGCTGCAGATTCTTTGTTAACTTATCAAACTGGTATCTTTCAAATTAAGACAACTGTAGTGGTCCTGGTAATTGATAGGAATGCCTCTCACAGAGGTCATCATGAGTCAATTCGCCTACCTATTTTTGATAAGCTAACTGATACTTACATATCGACGAAATAAGGATAGACTGAACTTCTGGGTTTTATATATATATAAATAAAATAAATAAAATAAAATAAAATCCTTCTGGGTTCGGGTCAAATATTCCAACTACTTCTTTGACTACAATTCTGCGGCTTAACACATCTATACGTCACATAATAATGAAATTTCTGATTCAAATTCAAACCCAAGAAAGAAGATGACGAGGTGAAGCAAACCCAAAAACGAAGATGATGAGAAGTGGAGAGTTGAAGTACTGAGAAGCTGAGAAGCTTTAGGGATATACTAGTATTACGATCCCATGCATATTAGCTTTATGAAGTTAGCCCCACAATATTTTCGGAAAGAATATGTAAGATTATAAAGAATTCTTTATTGATAATATTTTTTTTTTTAGATATCTATAGAGTAAAAATATACAAAGAATAAGAGAAAATTCTCGTAAGAATAAGTTGGCAGGTTTATTTAAATGTGGCGGTTGCAATATTGATAGAAGAAGGATATACTCTCAAGATCGGATCCAAATCCTCTCTTGCGGTAGGAGAATCTGCCGGCTGATCCAAGGGCTGGAATTTAGTCGGTGCGTATATCAATACATCGGTATGTGTGTCAACTAAAATCCATCCCTTGGCATTTGGCAGGTCTGCAGGAGAGGATTTCTATACCCCAAGATCAAACTACAAGATAGAATTTGAATTTTGAATTTGATTAAAGCACAAAATTCATAATTGATATTTTGACTCCCCCTCAAGGTGGAGCATGGTAATTAGTGATGCCCAACTTGGAGTTGAGCGTGTTGAAGTGTTTGCAGACAAGTGACTTTGTAAAAAGATCTACCATTTGAGCGGTAAAAGAGAACTTTGTTAGTTGGATCAAACTCTGTTGCACTTTATCACGACAACATGATAGTCGATCTCGATGTGTTTGGTGCGTTCATGAAAAATAGGGTTCGTTGTAATGTTAAGGGCAGCTTGGTGATCACAATGGAGTGGAGTGGAGGTGGGCCGTAGGAGACCAAGGTCATGGAGCAGAGTGGACAACCAAGTTATCTCACCTGTGGCGACGGCCACTGCATGATATTCAGCCTCAGGACCATGAGACGGTCTTTGTCTTCTAAGAAACGAGACTGGACCAATGAAACATACAATAGCTTGTGCTTAAATGGCGAGTCCTTGGACCCCCAATCACTGCCACAATAAGCTTGAAGCCGTAAGGAGGATGCAGAGATGAATAGAATAACCCTTGGCTAGGAGTACCCTTGATGTACCATAGGAGACAATGTGCCATATCAAGGTGTTCTTGGTGGGGTTGGTGCATGAATTGACTCAGAATGTTGACGGTGTGCACAATATCTAGCCGTGTGATGGTGAAATAGATCAATCAGCCAACCAAACAACACTATGTAAATGGATCTGGTAGAGAGATAGTGCCAGTGTCACTAAGTTTCAGATGTTGATCCATGGGTATGTCAAGGGGGCGCTAGTAAGTTAGGCCAGAGTCTTTGAGAATGTCAAGAGTAGATCTGCGTTGACATAGGTAAATACCATCTTTTGAGCAAGAGACGAAAAAAAATTCAGCTGGCCAACGTCCTTGATTTGGATTTTGGTATGAATGAGTTGTTTGACGGTCTTGATGACACTATCATTAGATCGAGTAATGACGACATTATCTACATAGACAATGAGGTAGGTTGATAACCCATCCTTATGTAAGTAGAATAGGAAATGATTAGCTTGAGACTATTGAAAGCCAAAGAGTGGTAAAGCAACGAAGAAGTTAGCAAACCATTACCGAGATGCCTATTTGAGTTCACATAAAGATTTTTTGAGTTTCCAGACAGTGTTCTCCCCCTTATGACAATATCTAGTTGGTGGTGTCATGTACACCTTTTTAGGGAGGTCACCATAAAGAAATGCACTGTGAACTTCTTATTGGTGTAAAGGCCAACCGTGGGCTACGACAATGGCAAGCTATATTATCACAAGCTTGACAACTAGTGCAAAAGTATTATGATAGTCAATACCTTCGACTTGATTGTAGCTCCTCGACACAAGGCGGGCTTTGCACTGCTCAATAATACTATCTGATAGGCGTTTGATTTTGAAGACTCATTTGGAGCCAATTAGTTTCTAGCCTGGTGATAACGGAACAAGAGTCCAAGTGTCATTGTTGGATAAGCCAAGGATTTCAGATTGCATTGTCTCACACCATTCCTGTAATTTCATTGCTTCCTAAAAGCTTCGTAGGTTCATGGGTTAGAGATTAGGATGTAAGGAAGGAAAGATGGGACGAGGGGAAACGAATGTATGATAAATAATTGGCAAGAGGATGATGTGTACATAGACCATCGAGGGAAGATGGAGATTGTGAGTAGGCAATGGCACAGTGGTAGTCCATAGGTGTGTGGGTGTGGTTTGGGGGCAGGTGGAACATCGGAAGGTGGGAACTGGTAGAGAAGGTTGGTGTGGGGTCAATGGGAAGGAAAGGGGTGGATGAAGGGGAATGTAGTGCAGGTATGGGAGGATGATCGGGTGGGTCAATAGTGGGAGGTAAGATTGGATCTGAAGGTAGTCAGGTTGGCGGGTGGATTGGGGTTTCGTGAGGTCATGGTCAAGTGCGGGAAGTGGGAAGACTCGGGTAGGAGCGGGTGTGGGTGTGAAATTTTAAGGAAAAATCTGTTCATGCAAGAGGACATCACTGGAGACATAGATGTGTTTGATTGCAATGTCGAAAGTCTTGTACCCTTTTTGGATACCCCACTTATGCTCTTTTAATTGCCAAACTTCTTGGTGATAATGGCATTGTGATCGAAGCATAAACATTCGAAAACTTTGAGATGGGAGATAAATGATTTAGTGTTGAAAAGAATTTCATGTGGGGTTTTTTTATTGAATAAGTTTGTTGGTAAGAGATTAACCAAGTAGGTTGCAGTCATGACACACTTGTCCCAAAATATCAAGGGTAAGTTGGTTTGAAACGAAGTGCACAAGCGACATTGAGAAGGTAAGGGTGTTTATGCTTGACAGCTAGATTGGATAAGAATGTCGTGGGAGCTGAAAAAATCAAGATTTAATTTGTTAAAAAATTCTAGTCCATTATCAGAGCAGACTTGACAGGTATTAGTGTGAAACTGTGTTGAGACCATGGCAAACAAATTAACAAGGAGTAGACTTCTAATTTATGTTGCAGTAAATAAATCTAAGCACTACAAGAATAATCATCAACAATTGTTAAAAAATAAAATGCATCGGAATAAGATGGTCTATTCACCCAAGAAAGAGATTAGGCTGATAACATAGTGAAGAATGTAAAGAATTCTTTGTCGATAATTTTCTTTGAATACTTATAGAGTATAAATATACAAAGATCGATGAGGAGAAAAAAACTCCTAAGAATATGTTGGTAGATTTGTTACAACTATCAATTACAATATCGATAGAATGAGGATTTACTCCTAAGATCAAGCTACAAGATAGAATTTGATTTTTGAATTTGAGCAAAGCACAAGATTCCGAACTAATATATTCAAAATATCAATTACGAATGTGAACTGATAAGAGAATTTAATATGGGTTAGTATTGTCTTGGATTTTCTGACCTTATAAGCCGATTCGGAACTGACATATTGTCTTGGATTTTTGGACAATGGTGGATCCAGATTTTCTGGAATTACCAACTGAAGGTTATTGTAGATCGGGTTCCCCTAGACCAAGTACTATGAATATGTGTCTTACTGGGCCCTTCTCTTTTCTTTTGTCCTTTCCATTTTGCTACTTTAATTGAAAAAAAAAGTTAAATAAAGGCAAATTGAAGGATGGAAGGGTAATTACAACAAAGTATAACTAAGCATAACCTTTAACCTTCAGTTCCTAACTGAACGTCACCGTTACTGGTAACTGTGGCCTGTTTGCTGTGGGATGGACTCCCTCCAATTAAAGTTTCTAAACAGTCCCTCCATATCTTCCAGGGTCTTTCCTTGTGTCTCCAGCAAAAATGTATAGAAGAAAACCCATCCCTGACAGATTCAATTTATGTATCTTTCTCATTAAATTTTTTTTTTAAATTTAAAAAAGAAATTTCTTCTCTTTGTCTTCCAAACATATCATAATGACACAATCGTTTTTACTCACTGACTTCACTGACTTCTCTTTTGTTTTCATGGATAAAGGATGGCCTTCCCCGACCCAATCCAACAGACTTCTACTCCCTCCTTTGGAATGATCCGAATAAAAAAGCATGAATTTCTTCTGCACGTGGACTCCGTTTCCAATTTATAAAGTTGTGTAGTCAATTCCAATTGAAAGAACTGAAACACAATATTCTGAAAGTATTCCTCCTTATCAATATCGATTGGGGTTGTATAATATATAAAGATTTAAGTCAATGTTGTTACAATTGTTCTTCCTAAGTTGTAGGATAGAACTTGACTAGTATTGTAACACGATGAGAGACGTCCTTGAGAGGAGTTTCATACAGGTGGGAGTTCTAGAATTTGATAGAAGTAAGAGTCCTATGTGACGTCCAGATGAGGCTTCATGCTGTTGGATGCTTGTTGCATGAGGGCCCACATGGTGCAGCAGTGTTGCATGCATTTTCTGCGTGGTGGTGTTGAGGTGGACTCTTTAAGTTGTTTACACCAATCAATACTAATCCGAATATTCGGATATGATTTGAATCTTGGGTTTTTAAAACTTGCTTTTAACCATATATAATTGGAGGTGTCGATATTAGTGTCTGTTATGGTTGGAAATCGTTCGCCAGTCTGTTATCCGAGCAACCTACAATCACAAAAGTTAAACAAAGGAGTTGGGCGACTAAGCCCCAGGTACACTCCGATGCCTAAGTCAGATTCCCAATGTGAACAGTCAAGAGATAGCAGAAAGTTATCTCCAGTTTAAAGAAAGAGGGGAACGATGAGAGAGTTTGAGTGTATGAAAAAATTGATGGTGAATAATGAGATTCTCAGTTAGTATTATCTTGGAGATTCGTCTTTTACTTATAGAGATTGGGAAGAAACATGGTTGGGAAGAAACATGGAAGTACCGGGACTCAGGGAACTAAATCGCCAATAAGACTGTCAGGTGTCGCTCTGAGGGACGTCTAGATCATAGACTCCGAGTAGGAGTGGGAGACTGTAGTCAGGGAACCTGAGTCGGTCGGTAATGAGAGTGATACGTGTCACCATACGAATGGTTGTATGTTGTGATGATCGACGACACATTGTACTAGAAGAAGGACTCCTATGACTTAACCTAGTCGCCTTAGGACTCTGACCTCTGACCGAGGAACGTAACCCAGTAGGATTATGCCACTGACCAAATACTATGTCCTGATAGGATTGTGATTCCGAACGTGCAAAGTCGAGCGCTACATTGTTTGTCTGGTCGGCCTAGCCGATTTTGGTTGCCACACGTAAGATTTTAATTGGATGATGTTTTTCCCCCATAACAGTGCCAGTATTGAATTAATCAAAAAACATTGGTTTTTAAAATAGCTGTTCTTGATCTAATACCCAATACATTCTTCTTCTTTTTTATATATTTTTATATTAAGTACCTATCACGTGTCACTTGGCCATGGCTTCATACCTAATCTGGGCCAGTATTGGCAAGGTTGTTAGATAAGATGAATCTGAGTAATTGGGACGGTTCTTTATTGGTTCCGATCCCAAAGGACCATTTTGAGAACCATCCCATTTATTAAACGGTCCCAAAATCAAGATCTCATCCCGTTTAATAATGGGACAGCCTAGTTCCGATTCCGATTCTAGGCATTATTTGTGGAAAAAAGTTTTCTATAAGACATTATTTAGAAAATCCACGTTCATGGTTAAATTGGACTAAAAGTTAGAGTATCTAGACTAGACCGAGATAGGTAGAATATGTCATACCTCAATCCGAAACATCTCCAATAAAGTTCAGTTCAGTCTGAGTTAATTTCAAATTAATTCATACCAACTTGGTCCCAAAATTAACACCCCTATATAAAACCATTCATTGACAGAAAACCACAAATCTCTAATTTCTGTATATAAAATTACAAATCTCTAATTTCTTTATATAAAATTTCCATAATACCTTTATCTCATCCTAGAATCATTATTATGATTCTCCTTATTCTGCCACCCTTCCACCAGCAAACCACTACCCTGTTTCCCTGGAAATTTCATTTGCCCACCAAAGATATGGGCCACATTCCATTTTATTTCCTGGAAGCCCTACATATATATAGCCAGAAAATTGAAAAATGAAAACCACTGTTCATGACATTAATGATGAAGACACCAGATTTTTATATATTTTTTTAAATAAATAGACCCTAAAGAAATTTGATCTCATAATCTTTTAATTTTGAGATATTATCCTCATCAAGCTATCCCCATATAGTTTTTTAAAAATTAAAAACACTTGGGTAATAACAAAATATCATATTTATACGAGTAATGCATATCGATACAACCCATTTCATCCAATAAACACTCAACAACATGAGAGGATTTTCCCCCCAATTTTCATGGAGGCATGGATTTGAATGGAGAAGCAATTATTTTATCATTGCATCTATTGAGGAGACACTAACTTATGAAGTCACTAACTTCTCTTTTCTTTTGTCCTTTCCATTTTGCAATTTTAATTGGAGAGACAAAAACCTAAATAAAGGCAAATTACAGGATGGAAGGGTAATTACAACAAAATATAGCTAAGCTTAACCTTTGCTGCCTAACTGAACATCACCGTTACTGGTGGCTGTGGCTTGTTTGCTGTGGATGGACTCCCTCCAATTAAACTTACCAAACAGCACCTCCATTTCTTCCAAGGTCTTCCCTTGTGTCTCCGGCAAGAATGTATAAAAGAAAGCCCATCCCACACATGCTATTCCAGCGAATAAGAAGAAGGCTCCACCAATGCTGATGGCTTTGTACAGGGATAAAAAGGTCATTTGAATCACTCCACCCGTCACCAGATTCAAAGCCACGCCTATACTCGTTCCCTGCGCCCTCAACCTCAACGGAAAAATCTCCGAGCTGTACACCCATGTAACGGGGCCCAGCCCAATTGAGAAGAACGCCACGAAGATCAACACCATCGCTATACAAAGAGCCGTGGCCCACAACATCTTCCCTTCCGGGTGGGTATCCAGCATTTTCAACCCGAACCCGAGACCCGCCAGTGAGAGAATTACCCCTGCTTCGCTGCTCAAAAGCAGCGGTCGCCGTCCAACTTTGTCTAAGAAAATTGTAGCCACCAATATGAAGATCGTCTTCACAAATCCGATGGCTACAGTTGCTCCGAGTAACTTGTTCTTGTTGGTGATCCCAGCCTTTTCGAAGATCCGTGGACTGTACAATACCACAGTACCCATCCCCGAGAGTGCTTGGAAGAAATGAATGCCGACGCCGGCGATCAAGACGCGTCGCACCGAAGGTGTGGGGTGGATGAGCAGCTCTCTCCATATACCTTCGCCGTGGCTCTTTTCCGGTACCGGTACTATCTCGTCGTTGCATTCTGCCGGAATCCGTGCTGCCTCTTTGATTTCAGCGAGTCGAAGCTCGGCTTCTTCCTTGGAATCGGAGGTCTTGTCGAGCACAAGTTTCGCGTCGCCGAGTCGACCCTGCATGATGAGCCAACGCGGTGACTCTGGCATGCCAAGTACACTAATTCCTAAGAACACCGATGGAATCGCTCCGATCCCAAGCATGAAACGCCAGCCCAAATGAAGTGGGAGTCTATCAAAAGCATAGTTGGAGATGTAACCCAGTAAAATTCCAACGTTGATGAAAACTTCAGGAAAAGATGCTAAGAAGCCTCGACAGGAGGCAGGTGATACCTCGGCAGTGTAAACAGGAGCAATCATGAGAGCGTAGCCAACGCCAATACCGGCAACGAAGCGGCCTACCATGAGGAAGGCATAATTTACGGCGAAACCCATCATTAAGGCTCCTACGAAGAAGATTACAGCAGCGACGACTATGGTGTAACGACGTCCGAGCCAATCAGATGTTCTTCCAGCTGCTGCTGATCCAAGAAGAGAGTAGAAGCAGAGGGTTCCCACCAGGATTTCTACTTGTGTATCATTTATGTGGAGATCATCCTTGATGAACAGTACTGCTCCACTCATCACTCCATAATCTGAGCAACACAGAAGAAAAAGAAAAGAACGATGGTTAGACATAATCTAATGGTTGCTGCTTAAGATTAGAAACTGATGAACAGAATAAATACTCGCCATAACCCAATAAAACTGAAGACATGGAAGCTAAAGTAGCACAGCAGAGAGCATATTTGTTAGTACGACGTTTTCCCAATGACTTAAACGCCGGAGAAGGAATCTCCGATGCTTCATAAACTTCTTTCGCTACAGCTTTCGGTTCTGCCATTTTTTCTCTTCCACACACACACAGAGGAGAGTCTGGAATGTGGTGTAGAAATAGCAGGGCAGTACAACCGCTGAGCTCTTTGGCATCAACTCCTTAAGTAGAATAATGGAGTGGAGCTTACATCATCATGAAGACAGAGACTGTCAGATCAGCTGTGAGAACTTATGAACTATTAACTTCACCACTCATTCCCGGATAGCATTAGACGAGGATAGTTCACGAGGGTAGTTCAGCTGCATGTATTTGTTTTTTCTTAGGATTCCATCAGGGTTTATATCTACTACATCTTATATTTTAGAAGTTGGTTCTATTTAGAATAGTTTATCTACATGTGCTTGTACTCTCCCTATGATCTCATCATCATCATTCATATTCAGTGAATCCCACACCACATTAACAGATGATCCAAACTCAGGCCTATATCATATCTATGGTGATAAGATCTCTTAAACAATACACCTACATGCAGGTAATTCAAACTCTAATTCAATGATGTTTGTGGATTTATCAAAATGTCCTTTTAGTTATGCTATAGAGACAAATAAAATATCTCATGCCCACAATCAAAAGATTATTGCGAAGTGACGTGGCTTTGTTTTACTGTTAGCGGAACCAAATCCTCTTCTCCTTGCCTCCCCGGCTCCTACTTTATCCAACCATTGGAGCGTGTTGGAGTTTGAACCAGCTCACACTCCGGTGGTTGGATGGAGTGAGAACCGGGGAAGAGGGGAGGAGAGGATTTGGCGTAACCGGTCCCCTACCTATTCATACGCCAAAACTAGTTGAGTCGGGTCTACTCACTTGTTAGAATAATTTGACCCTTACTCAAAATTATTTTAATTGACGATTAGTGTCAATAGACCAATTATTGACGACAAATCATTGGAGTGGTTCATAAGTTATTTTGCCTGACATTAGGGAATTTGGCTCATCTGAACTTGAGACTTACCAATGTCGACCATCCGGCTGACACCTGGCATTCCCTCTCATCTCATGGTATGAGAGTGATTGTAAAGAAAAATAAAAAAAAAAAATTATAAAAACACTCAATCACTCTCATACCGATAGATGAGAAAAAGTGCCAAGTGCTAGCCATCCAGTCGACACTGATATTTTTCAAATTCACGATCCTCTTCCGACATTAGGGTGATTAATTTGACCAAATAAAAAAAGACATGAGGGTGATTAGTCTGTCGGTGCGGTTCTCTCCAGATAGGATTCGATATTACACTGTCAAGTCCAAAATCAAACGATTAAGAAAAATATAAGTTTCGATTTTTTATGATCAAGTTGGCTTAACTATTCTTATCGATTTCAGTGCAATATATATATATATATATATATTTGGTTATTATTCTTATTCCTACTTCCTATTAGTTGGAAAGTTTTTGTTTTGTTTGTTCTTACATTTTTTTTTACCAATAAAATACTATGTTCTTCCAAAATTACGAGTCTAGAGGAGTGTCAAAATTATGCTGAATTGTAGTCGATAAGATATTCATCTCCACACGGATATTTCATCAGCTAGTCTTATTCAATCACCATCCACGGAATGTGGGACCCACTTAGGGGTGTGGAAATGGTACTCTTCGGGAGAGGATTTAGAATCCACAATTATTTCAATTCTATTTTACCACATATTACGTTTCAAGTTGGGCTGAAACCCATAGAATTTGGGTTTCATCTTGTTAGGATTGGGGGATTCACATCGTCTCCTCCCAGTGGTTTTGGAAGGATGCGGTAATCTATCTCGGATGGTCACCACGTGGTTTTTGGGTGAATTCGAGACCCACATCTGAGCCCACACCCCCTGTCGGCTCGGCTTGTCGGCTGGGTGTCGGCTCAGACGTGGGTCTCGGATTCACCGAGAGCCACGTGGTGGCCATCCAGGGCAGGTTGCCACTGTCCTCCCAGAACCACTGGTAGGAGAGGATGCGAATCCAGGATTGGGAGCACGTAAACAAGAAAAAAAATACAAAGATTTAATGTGGTTCAATACCCCACCGTGGGATGTCTACGTCTACCAGAGAAAAGAGTAATTTTTTTCAATTTCAAGAACAGTCTACAAAATTCTCTATTTGACAGGCTTATTTCATCTGTCAACCTTCTAGCCTTCCAGCTCTCCACTGTCATTACCTAGGTTTTCCCACACAGAGACAATTTATAGGAAAACCTAGAAACTCTAATCTCACACAATTATAAGTTTATCTCGTACATATAATAGACTCATACCCTAATACAAATACTACCTTCATAATTGCGTGGATCCCACAAAATATAAGACACTAACCTTCATAATTGAGTGGACCCCACAGAATATAAGCCACTAACTCTACAAATCTCCACTTGGCTTGGATTCTACAAACCACCTTGAAGAAAATCCATTGATATTGATTCTGAAAACATGTCTCTACTAAACCGCTATACCCAAACCAACATAGCCCACACCCAGTCCGGGTGTCTCGTACAGCTCACCACCGTACTATGTGAAGTGACTACACCTCTCTCATTGTTGCAGCATCATCGTAAAGATCACAGTCACTCACAGTCCTCCTGCAACTTCAGTTGTACCTGTAACGCGAACTTCTCACCTTTGCACCTCCAATGGAAACCTAAAAATCCAACTCCTTGTCCCAGCCCTCTGCAACTCCAATTGCACCTAGAATTCGAGCATCTCACCTTTGCACCTCCAATACAGACCTAGAAATCTGACTTATCCTAGCCCATCAGTCATGATTTACCCCGCGGTGCGGCATAAACTGGTCATTATGCTCATCGTGTCGGGATTCAAACCCACCGTCAGATCCAACACCCTATTCGACTAGATCCGCTAACAACTACCATCACCCCATCAATCCGATTAGATCTCCTAGCCATTGTTGACCATCCACTCGACTACCACCAAAACCACCACCAATACCCAGGTGTCATACCGCCTGATGTAGTTGCTTCACCAACATTCGAGGCCTACCAGATTCCCTTACAGATCTACTGCCTTACCAAGCTGAATC